>CM069446.1:63567567-63723326 GCA_035610835.1 Ophiura sarsii | reverse complement strand
TGTTATTCTATTGAACTATGTATATTTTTGGCCTGTTTTCATGATTTCTTATTTTGTAGCTTTTTATGACATCACAATCATCATTCACTCTTTTCACTTTTCATGTAGTGATCGTAGAAAAATGATCGAAGCAGTTCTATAATCAGCACAGTTTCAGCTTCCTTATGATATAAATATCTCCAATATGAAAAATTCCACCATGTGCGGGTTTTCACAGATCACATATGTCCTTGTGTTTTGGGCATAAAGGGGGACTATTTAGAAAGTTTCCTTGAATGGTGGGTAAAGTGGGGGCGTACCCAGAGGGCCAGCCCCCCCCCCCCCCCCCCCCCCCCCCCCATGGAATAAGCCCGTCGGTAAATTCGAGCCTCCATCAGTAGATTTGCGTATTCCACCATGCGATTTATTTTGGCCGGTTTTCTGGACAACCTATCGCTACCCCCCCCCCCCCCCCCCCCCACACTTATCAAGATTTCAGCTGCTGACGGGGGGAAAATGGCATGTTTTACGAGAGAAAAAAATTGGATTCTGTAAAAAAAATTGTCGGTAAATCATGCCTTTCGTTGGTACAACTATGGTCGGGCCCCCCTGTTTCCAAAAGCTGAGTACGCCACTGCCCCCCCCCCCCCACCCCAGACTTGGTCAGCAAATTTAGTTCGGTGAATTTTCAAACATTTACAAAAGGATTCCAAACAAAATTCATAAACATTTAATTAATATGAACCAGATAAATGCCAAAACTTAAAAAAAGGTTATATGAGTGAATTTAGAGTAAAAAATAAACTGTTAACAATCTATTTTCACTCTTTAAACATGATTTGAAGTAATTAGGAAACATATCGCTCTGTAACTCGGAATATATTCAGGATTTATGATCAGAAATGTAAATCTGCATGAAAATCTACTTTCTCAAAAAATCATGAATAGTGGGTGCCCCTGGAAAAGATCACAGATAGTCAATACAATAAGTAGAAAATCATATCTAATTGTAGAAAATCATATCTGTGTGGTGGTATGGGAAAACCTGTCGGAAGTCGCTAGTGTTAATATGAGATATCTGGGTCATACCAAATATTCCTAACAAATGAGTTCCAAAATTCCAGATGTTAAGTTTATTTTAGTACTTTTCTGAACCTTGTTTATCAAATTGTATGTGTAAAATGCTATGTTTACGTAAAATGACATTGTTACCATGGTAACCACTTGTGAATTCCGACAATGCATTGTAAAGATTTTGAAAGTGAAGGACTTTACAATTGTTAATAATATCGCAAAAAAACTAGGTTCATATCAAAAGTCCTTTTCATATGACAAGCTATTCTGTGTGACATTACAGTGTAGTTTTATTATTAGAGCATTTAAAAGATTTTGTGTACACCTTTGAATTGTCAGTTTCAATTTTTAGTGTTGCGTTTAAACTTGCCGACTTTAAAATACTATTACTGTAGTTCTAGATGAAAATTTAAACAGTCCTATACTCAGTAGATTATGAAGCTCTCCACCATAGAAAAAATCAAGTTGCTAGAAAATTACCATGTGAAGGATTTTCCCATGCCACCACACTCTAATTGTTACAAGTATTCCATCAGATGAAGTACTGGTGCATGTCTCATTGACCCTATATACCTATTTTTGTATTGAACAATGTGAGGGAGGCCTGTGTCCTTATATGGTCATAGCCACAACATAAATCATTCATGATAGCTCATGATATAATTGCAACCAAATGGTCTATCCTCCATGTACAATGTATGAATGATGGGTAGTAACAGGTGGATGCATCAGTGTCTGGCTTAAAAGTGTGAAATCACTGGAATACTGTTGCAATAGTTGTTATTGTTTTGGATACTAAAGGGTTCAACAAAAGAAAGTATACCACTTTGCTTATGTCATTTTGAGTAACATTCATTTTTTGTTGTTGACCAAACAGGCTAGATAGGCATTTATATGAATATTTTAGGCATAATTTGATACCAAATTTGCCCCTAACAACAAAGATAAACCATGATTAGCACCATTTAAAGAAATTTTGGTCACTTTTCAAAAGTCACGTGACATTTTTAACGCACGAGCAAAATGCTGTGCGTGGCACTTTGAATGGCCGGGAATGAAACTTGGATATTGATCACACAGTGCAACTGCGTTGGGTTGTGCTGAGCGAGCGGGCTATTTGATTATGAACAGGTAACATATGGTCTTTTCTTCCCGCGTATGTGTATTGAAAATGTGACTTTTGAAAAGTGACTAATTTTCTTTAAATGGTGCTAATCATGGTTTATCTTTGTTGTTAGGGGGCAAATTTGGTATCAAATTATGCCTAAAAGATTAATCTAAATGCCTATTTAGCCTGTTTGTCCAAAAAAATTAAATGTTACTCAAAATGACATAAACAAAGTGGTATACTTTCTTTGTTGAACCCTTTATATAGTATATTAGACCTCAAAAGAGTTGACTTGCCCTTTCCGACCGATCCAAAAAACTGAAAATCTTTGTTCTTGCGTAATATCTGATGTTTATCCAAAAGTAAAATAAAATAAAATCCTATCAACCGACCCTGATCTTGGCACTGAAAAGGCAAGTCAACTTGTTTTGTTGGCCTTTTAAGTGAAATGTTTTGTTTTAGTACAAATATCAGAAGGCCCTGATGGCAAGCAAGGCTACTTGATGGGTTGATGGTTGACCCGATCTGACAAATTGTTATTCTTTACAGGGCAGTCCCTTTTCCTGCTGGTTTCAGGTTTTAATTCATGTATGTAGGTCTTGTGGTTTTTTTTGTTTGTTGTTGTTTGATTTTAGATCTTTTAATACTGACAACTTGGATTTTTTTTGCGCTACATTACTTTTCGCGCTCCAAGATGCTACTGTGAAAATAAAAACATGCAAACATATTTATTTTGTGTATAAGTCAAATGTATGTAATAACTTAAAGGGGGAAATGTTAATCGCACTGGAATGCCAACCATGGCCTACTCTAGCAAACAGCAGTGTTAATTAGGACCATTTACATTCATACATTACAAAATGTATAGGCCTACGGGTCATGTGTTTTAAGCTCGCCTCCTTTCGCGTTACACACGGATTTTGGCTTTCACGACATGATTTTAACTTTACACATTTATATTTGCTTGTATACCCCCCTGAGGTAGTAAAAGTATATATTTTCTGAAGGGAAATTTCATGAGGAAACCAAATATGCCATTAAAATTATAGTACGACTAAGAACTAAAATGGTATGATCGGAAATGTTCGGAAAAATATCAGAGTTTTTAATTTTTAATTCGAGATCCATATATTTTTTATACCTACCCCTATCATTATTTACTTTACTAATTTGAATTCCTCATGAAATTACCCATTAGATGATATATAATTGTTAAAGTTACTACGTCGGTATGGTAATTATACCGGCTAGTGAATATCTCCAATTTTTATTTTATATATTTTTAGAATTTTCAAAAATATTTGTTTAAGGATGAACCCTTCCTGATATAAACTGCTTTTCTGAATTCCTCTAGTTACAAGCTTTCCAAAAATGTATACTTTTGCTATCATAGGTTGAAAACTTTTTCTGTTATTGTCATTTTTATAAATCCGGTAAATTGAGGCTGATTATTCATGTTTACTGTGTAGCGAATAGGAAGAAAGCTGATGTTCATTGTCTTATCCATAATTAATTAGTTGTTACAATAGTTGACAAGTCTGTTGAACCACATACTTAAAGACTACTAATTATCCTTTAAAATGGGACCAGAATGGTGTTTGTAACATTAGGAGATGACTAGTTATTGTAAAAAGAACAAAACATGGGATTATCCCCATTGAGTTTGTACAGGCGACACCCTTCCAGAAACGGAATCTGTCCGCTAGTCCGACGGACCGCTAGTCCGACGGTCCGACGGTCCGCTAGTCCGAACAGTGATTTCCCTATACCTTGAGGTCCGCTAGTCCGAAAATAAAATAAGGTCCTCTAGTTCGAAAATAGGGCCCGCTAGTCCGAATTAAAAAATATATCCGCTAGTCCGAAATTGAAATAAGGTCCGCTATTCTATGGCTTTGCACTGCATTCTGCGTTATTATATATGTTTTTCTGTCATTCTTGAGTTTCCCACGTCATTCTATGGCTTTATTTTGTCATTCTCCGTTATTCTATTGCATTCTTTGCCATCAGTTTGTGTCATTCTTTGAGGATCAATCCTTACCCGCGTCAGTGTTTGACTTATTGACCAATAACATAGAAAACATAGATAGCGGATGAAAATTTCAATATCGGACTAGTGGATACCGGTTTTTTATTCGGACTAGCGGACCTAATTTCACTTTCGGACTAGCGGATATAATTTAAATTCGGACTAGCGGACCTTATTTCACTTTCGGACTAGCGGATACATTTTTAATTCGGACTAGCGGACCTAATTTTACTTTCGGACTAGCGGATATAAATTTCAATTCGGACTAGCGGACCTTATTTTACTTTCGGACTAGCGGACCCTATATTATTTTCGGACTAGCGGTCCTTCGGACTAGCGACCCTTATTTTATTTTCGGATTAGCGGGTACAATTTTTTTTCGGAGTAGCGGACCTTTTTTTTAATTCGGACTAGCGGGCCGTCGGACTAGCGGACCTTCGGACTAGCGGTCCGTCGGACTAGCGGATCAGTTCCCCAGAAACACCCCTTCCAGCACCACCCCTGGTCCCCAAACATCAAACAGCTGTATCTCCCATTCTGTATTAGCTATACCAATGCCATTTTGCAGGCAGATAGCTTGTTATTAGGGCTTTAAAATGATACCAAATTTGTTGAGATAGGCTTTTGTGGTTTTAAAAATATTTGAGGAAAATTACAGCATGAAACTAAAAAATGTAACGGCACCACCCTATTGGGAGGCGAGTTCATAACGCGTGACCATAGATGATTGTATTTCTTTACCAATTGAGTACCAGTGCTTTGTGTGTAGCAAGTGGCACGAGTTTGACTTGATGCATCAACCACTGTATACTCCACCAGACCTTCACATATCATAGCAAGCATATGCCCACAGTTGAGATCACTAGCATGCAGCTCACATCAATAAATGACTAAAATAACTTACGTGTATACAAACAAAAATGCAGCACACATTTCAAGACTGACAATGAAATTTTCCCCCCACCACTTAGTGTCAGAAATAGCCTCCGTAAAACTGCCGTAACTTTATCATTATTCATATAATCCATATAAAAGTATACATTTTTTTGAAGGGAAGGGTTCGATGAATCCGTTTTTCGTATCAAATTCACTGAAAATCGTGATTTTTATATTTTTGCCCAAAATGGCTTTTTTGGGGGACAATTTTTTTCAAACAATCTAACAAAATAATTTGTGGGTAAAAAATTCTAAAATTTTACAGAAAGCATCTTAATTCAATTATCTAGGACACATTTTTTTTTTTTTGCCTTTAACATTTTTAGTTTTGAAATTATTGACCAAAAAGTACAAAAAATGTGAATTTTGAGATAAAAAATCTTGAAATTCACTTTTTTAGACCTTTTTGGTCAATAATTTCAAAACTAAATTTTTTAGAGGCAAACAAAAAAAATGTGTCCTAGATAATTGAATTAAGATGCTTTCACTAACATTTTAGAATTTGTTTACCTAAAAATTATTTTGTTAGGGTGTTTGAAAAATGTAGGCAAAAAGGAGGCATTTTTGGGCAAAAATATAAAAATCACGATTTTCAGTGAAATTTGATACGAAAAATGGATTCCCTGACTCATTTCATTGAAAAAAGTGTATACTTTTATGTACATGTACAACACATAAATAGTTTGAAAGTAATACAGTGCTTGAAAAATTCATACAACGACACTTGACAGCCCCTATGTTCCTATCAGTAACACTGTCATTGTTGGCCAACTTTTGGAAAAGTTGCCAAAAAATTGCCTATGGCCGACTTGTCATTTTCAAATGGTCATAAATCATAAACTATTGGCGCAATATCATTATCAGTTTTGAACAATTTATAGTTTTATTAAATGAATGTGGTAATCACCAACTTTGTTAGATGACTATATGTACGTGGTTAGATGCCTGCATCAATGTTATATTATTGTACCAATATTCAAAGTTATCAACCTATGATAATGAAGGACATTCCTTTTTTGCTATAGACTTTCTTTCAATTTTTCAGTGTTTTATAAGATATATTTGTTTTTGGTATCATGGTTATATTTGGCCATTCAAGGTTTAAGGGGGTGTGGACCCTCAGCATATATCTTCTGTAGAACTGCTGTAACTCCTTCATTATTCATTTAATCTATATAAAAGTATACATTTTCTTGCACAAAAGGGTTCAATGAATCCAACCATTATTATGAAATTGACCATTTTGGAGAAAATTATTAAAAAACCTCCACATTTTGTTTAAAGTTCTCACTTTTTTCTCATTTATAGTTTTTTATTATCATTTCTTTAGCTGAAAAGATCACATACATCATAAAACAATTCAAATATGTGGTGATACAAATTATATTTACCAAGGGGTACATATATTATAAACAAATGTTATTTAGATTGAACGTATTTTGTAAATAAACAGGTAAATGTATACAGAGACAGTGTATTGTTCCTCGTTCTTATAAACATACATGCAATAACTTTGACAATATAATTATCTTATTTCTCAAAAAGTGATGTCCATTTATGCCACAACAAAGTTTTCGTCAACTTCGTTACAAAAGGTACTATTATTCATGGTATAGTTTATTGTCATCGCAGCCAGCCGGCTGAATTGGCACAATATTACAAATTACAAAAATACATTAAAAATGCAAGATATACAATAATAGATTTTAAAAACAATAATATCATAAAAGCAAACACCCACCCTTGCATACAAAGTACATTTTGGATTGACCGATTTACCAATTTTAACTAAAAGGGTATTTGTACAAAGTATTCTGTTTAAAAGGCGAAATTGGAACCAACGGTTATACTGACAAATATTCAACCATTCTTTTTTGTTTTGTTTAAAGTTATCTTGCCA
This sequence comes from Ophiura sarsii, assembly GCA_035610835.1. Classification (NCBI taxonomy): domain Eukaryota; kingdom Metazoa; phylum Echinodermata; class Ophiuroidea; order Amphilepidida; family Ophiuridae; genus Ophiura; species Ophiura sarsii. The sequence goes on along the minus strand of CM069446.1, from coordinate 63,716,303 downwards.
GAACCTAAAATGGGTCAAAAAATGGGTTTTTTAAATTGTCTCCAAAATGGTCAATTTCATGTTCATGGTTGGATTCATTGAAACCCTTTCCTTCAATAAAATGTATACTTTTAAGTAGATTAAATGAATAATGAAGAAGTTATGGAAGTTTTACGGAGGCTGTACCTGAGAGTCCATACCCCCGGGATGGCATCAAGATTGGTATGGATTGAAAACTGTCAAACAGAGAGGGCAATGGGATAAACGGACAGTTTTGTGAAGATGAACGGAATGTAGTTAAATAATGACCCGCCATGCCAATACGAAAAATAATGTTTGCTCCGTTGTAATTGCCAACTTAAAGGTATTGAGTATTGACCAATTGATATAGTATGTCAGCGTGTAATTGGTTTCCTCCTAGTAAAACAAACCTATTATGGATAACAATAGGCCACTTCAACTGTTTGTTTGCTTACTTTCCCGTGTTAATTCTGTGTTACGGGAAATGTGTTTAGCAATGGTCATCGAACGCAATGATGACTCCTTAGTACGGACAGCCAGTGCGTTTAGTCAAAGAGTTGATCGTTTTCAATCCATATGAAATCTGGATGCCGTCCTTGATATACTGTCCATTTAAATCTATTGAGCTTGACAAACATTTATGTACAAACACTTTTTTGTTATTTTTGCTTGAATTCTGGTAGTCACTATTGAAGTTTGTGTATTGTGGCTGCTAAATATATATGTACATCAATATCACAGTGGCCATCTTAGAAATCAATACCAGGTCTGATAACCCTCACCGCCCCCCCCCCCCCCCCCCCCCCCAAGAAAAAGAATTTAAATACAGGTAACATGTTGTCTCGCATACAAAATGATAGGTGGCATGTTTTTAATGTCATCCGGTCCATTTTTGTCTCGCCTGATGTAATCAGAAAGAGACTATGTTATCACTATTTCTGTCCGGCGTCCGCCGTCAGCCGTGTGCTAAGAAATACCTTTGTGACGCGATATCTGGAGATCCGTAAGGCCTATAGTGATGGGACTTGGTGGAGGGAAGGGGGGTGGTGCGTTCTGTTGCTGATTGATTTTTCAAGGTCATCGGGGGTCATACAAGGTCATCGGGGTCAAATATGCTTAAAACTTTTGAGACGCGTTGTGACGCGATATCTAGAGATCCGTAAGGCCTATCTTGATGGGACTTGATGTCAGGAAAGGGGGTGGGGTGTTCTTTTGCTGATTAGATTTTCAAGGTCATTGGAGGTCATTCAAGGTCATCGGGGTCAAATAAGATCCGTAAGGCCGATCTTGATGGGATTTGGTGGAGGGAAGTGGTGGTGTGTTCTTTTTGCTGATTAAATTTTCAAGGTCATCGGAGGTCATTCAAGGTCATCGGGGGTCAAATATGGGGTCAAATAGATCAGTAAGGCCTATCTTGATGGGATTTGGTGGAGGGAAGGGGGGTGGTGTGTTCTTTTTGTTGATTAATTTTTCGGGGTCATCTGGGGTCAAATAGATCAGTAAGGCCTATCTTGATGGGATTTGGTGGACGGAAGAGGGATGGTGTGTTCTTTTTGTTGATTAATTTTTCGGGGTCATCGGGGTCAAATAGATCAGTAAGGCCTATCTTGATGGGATTTGGTGGAGGGAAGGGGGGTAGTGTGTTCTTTTTGTTGATTAATTTTTCGGGGTCATCGGGGGTCAAATAGATCAGTAAGGCCTATCTTGATGGGATTTGGTGGACGGAAGAGGGATGGTGTGTTCTTTTTGTTGATTAATGTTTCGGGGTCATCGGGGGTCAAATACATCAGTAAGGCCTATCTTGATGGGATTTGGTGGAGGGAAGGGGGGTGGTGTGTTCTTTTGGTTGATTAATTGTTCGGGGTCAAATATGGGGTCAAATAGATCAGTAAGGCCTATCTTGATGGGATTTGGTGGACGGAAGAGGGATGGGGTTGTCTTTTTTGTTGATTATTTTTTCGGGGTCATTGGGGGTCAAATATGGGGTCAAATAGATCAGTAAGGCCTATCTTGATGGGATTTGGTGGAGGGAAGGGGGGTGGTCTGTTCTTTTTGTTGATTAATTTTTCGGGGTCATCGGGGGTCAAATAGATCAGTAAGGCCTATCTTGATGGGATTTGGTGGACGGAAGAGGGATGGTGTGTTCTTTTTGTTGATTAATTTTTCGGGGTCATCGGGGTCAAATATGGGGTCAAATAGATCAGTAAGGCCTATCTTGATGGGATTTGGTGGAGGGAAGGGGGGTAGTATGTTCTTTTTGTTGATTAATTTTTCGGGGGTCAAATAGATCAGTAAGGCCTATCTTGATGGGATTTGGTGGACGGAAGAGGGATGGTGTGTTCTTTTTGTTGATTAATGTTTCGGGGTCATCGGGGGTCAAATACATCAGTAAGGCCTATCTTGATGGGATTTGGTGGAGGGAAGGGGGGTGGTGTGTTCTTTTGGTTGATTAATTGTTCGGGGTCAAATATGGGGTCAAATAGATCAGTAAGGCCTATCTTGATGGGATTTGGTGGAGGGAAGGGGGGTGGTGTGTTCTTTTTGTTGATGAATTTTTCGGGGTCATCAGGGGTCAAATATGGGGTCAAACAGATCAGTAAGGCCTATCTTGATTGGATTTGGTGGAGGGAAGGGGGGGGGGGGGTGGTGTATTCTTTTTGCTGATTAAATTTTCAAGGTCATCTGGGGTAAAATAAGATCCGTAAGGCCTATCTTGATGGGATTTGGTGGACGGAAGAGGGATGGTGTGTTTTTTTTGCTGATTAATTTTTTAAGGTCATCTGGGGTCAAATAAGATCTGTAAGGCCTATCTTGATGTGATTTGGTGTAGGGAAGGGGGTTGGTGTGTTCTTTTTGTTGATTAAATTTTTCAAGGTATTACATCCCTTGCATTAACTACAATGCATACCTCTGTGACAGTGCTACATTGTATCATATGTTTCATCATCATTTCTTTCAAGTCACTTTTGATGAACAGGCGAGACGCGCCGTTCGAGAACCGCCTTGTTAGTGTTTTTTACAATTGGTTTTAGAGATTCAACCATTTCAGCTATGATCTGAATACGCTCAATGTTTCACGCAAGATGGTTTTAGCAACATTTTAGTGACAATTATTATGTGATATGGAAAGACGGCAGGATACAAAATCTGATATCCCTTACCCCCTAAAAAAGACAGGCTCCCTACACATCCCTTTATTCTCATTCTTAAACACTTTTGATAAAATAAATGGGAAATATATAGAAGTCATTTTAATTAAACTATCAATTAGTTTACTGTAATTAACTGCCTGCAAACTAATCAATCGATGTACAGCATTATCAGACTTGTTGAAGTAGATTTTGGTAGATGCACATATTTTACTATTTCAATGTTTTATTCATTATAATGGTGGCGCCAGAGTGCATCTGATTGTGCCCAAAACCCCACAAGTTTACGTACCATGGGGGGGTTACTTTTGCCAAAATGGTACGTGGATGTGCCTGCCGGACTTCAAAACTTTCTCTATACCTATTTTCTGGCCAATTTCCCACCCATCAATATACCAATTTTGTTAGAAAAGCACCAAATTTTGCACAAATTGGGTGCTTTTTACAACAAAATTCTCAAAATACACCCAATTTATGCAAATTGGGCGCTTTAGTCTGTGATAAAAGCACCCCATCGCTATACCAATTTTTGCAAAAAAGCACCCCAAAAGGCAGGCACGGGTACATATACCATCCAATGTGAGAACCCCCCCCTCCTCCGGGGCATACGTATGTGGAGTCACAGCCCAATGTTGGCCTTTGTTTTAGTTATCCCAAATAAATTAACATAATTGGCTCCAAAAGGGCAAACAAACAAAAAGAAAAAGAGGGCCAAATACCCAATAAGAAGAAGAAAAAAAACAGCATTTAGGCCAAATTAAATTAATTGTTTGTCTCAAAGCTCCCGCGCGCGTTAGTTTATTGATGCGCATTAGAAAAACAAAAATCTGAAAAAACTTTTTTTTTTCTTTTTTTTTCAACAACAAAAAAATTCCAACATTTCACCGATTTTTCAGATTTTCATTGATCACATCATCTTAAATACAAAAGTTCACTTTTACAAGGATTTCAATATTTTATATTTAAAAAAATAAATAAAAAAAACTTGAAAAAAACCCGCATTCAGCATTAGTTTTACAACAGGAGAGGAGCTTTGAGACAAACAATTAATTTAATTTGGCCTTAGCATAGCTATTTTTTCTGGAAAATAATGCATATATCGGCATAGCTATAAATTTCATCAAATGTCTGTGAGGCAGACCTTTTTTTGTCTAATGTGCACATGCAACCAAAACCACTCCATGGCACTGATCAGTATGAGAACCCTGCCCCCATAAAAACGGCCTGTCTTGCATACATTTGGAAATATAGCTACAGTATGCAATATGCAATTTAAAATTTTAAAAAATGAAAAAATAACAACATGCTAAATGCAGAAAATCTTTTTTATTGTGTTTTTGGCTTACTTTTACCCCCCTTTCTGAGCTAACTAACTAAGCTATGAACAACTATAAGAAAACCCACATGTAGCCCAAATTTGGGCTATACTAATAGGGTTTTGGGGCAACTTGGAGTTACTCCACATACTTAGGCCTAAAAAAAAAGGGGTTTGATTGGCGTAACCATTTTTTTTTTTTTTAAATTCATTTTTTTATTTTATTATTTTTTTATTTAAAAAAAAATAAAATTGTGTGTGAGATCATGGACTTATTAGAAGTCTAATTCTAATAAGTTCTAATAAGTCCATGGTGAGATAAAGACAGTGAAAATGTGTATTTGTGCCATTTGTTTATGTCTGTATGGTATATGTGTGCTGGTATATAAAATTTCATAGACGTTTTACAGATTTAAAAAAAATTATTAAAAAAAAAATCCGACCTACCTACCCTATTTTTTTTTCTATGTTACGCCAATCAAACTTCTTTTTTTTTAGGCCTTATTTGAAACATCTTCTTTTTTTGTCCTATTGTGACGTATCACATGGCTAGGATGCATAAAAGTGTAACAATTATTTAGACTGTTTTTATGTTTTTTAATGATTCTATAAAATATGATTGTATGTTATTTTGGATCATATGCACATTTTGGAGAAATACCTTTTTGGCGATGACAAAAACCAACCCTATTGAACTTGTGCATAAAAACTGAATTGAAAAGGGTATTGTGGAAGTTCAGCAATGTATAAAAATACTCTGATCACAACAGTGGCGTAACAAGGATTTTTTCAGGGGGGGATTTATAATGGTCCAAAGTACATAGATGAAATTTGTTTACTCGCTACCTGTGCATGTGTCCACAAAATGCAATATTTTTGGTCTAGAGCCTGACATGTACCTCAATCATAACAAAAAATAAATGTAAAGTCAAAAATGTTTGTGCGCTGCACACACATTTCTTTAGTTGGAACAATCATATCGATTCAATTTTATTTATTTCCCCCCAAAATGAAACCTAGCTACGCCACTGTACTTGAAATATCCAATATGAAACAGAGCTTAATCAGTTCATGAATATCTTACTTATTACTGAAATTTGAAGTGATTTTTAGCATAACTACAGTCAATCAAAATCTTTCTTTTTTTCAATAACTATCAATAGATAAAACAAAACTGATTGCTTTAATTATTATTTTAATTACAGTAATGTTATGAAGAGCTGTATGTCATTTACCTAGTGTAACATTACTGCTAATTGAATAAAGTAATGATAAAGCAAGTTTATATACTGTGTGCATTCTTGTGTCTCATTATCAAGTACCATGTAAATTTGAAAACGGGAATGATTTAATCTTTAATGACCGTGGATTACCTCCACATTTGTTTCACCATCCATATATACTCTGTCACTTTATTGGGAGCAGTTTCGTCAGATGCTATGCTAGTTATTGATTCAACATTTACATGAAGGTTGCATTATTGCCCTTGATTTACACACAATTAAAATGGTATGATCAATAATGCATTCTGACAGAGGTAACATGCATGTATAAATTATCAAAATCTTTCAGCTTTATTATTTTCTTCTTTTGAAGTTGAACATAATTGTTGTTACAGTGGAACCTTGTTAACACAAACTCTGTTGACACAAAATACATGTTAAGGGCGCACAGCACTAAATCACTCCTCGTTTTGTGTAATGGTAGTAAGTTCCGGCAAAAACAAAAAACGATTTTGTGATTAATGGGGTCCTTTGGGAATCAGTTTGGTGTGAGGATAGCGTTTCATAATTAAAATGAAAGATAATCTCTTGTACTTTGATCAGGATATTGCAAAATATTGATTTTCGATTGTATTGAAAATTTATCACGCGTATGAACACACGTGATCGGAGGCGGTTAGAAGGCGAGCGTCCGGGCTGAAAATAGGGGTGGCGCTGTTTAAATGATCGTATCGTAAAATCGAATTGGAAGGTGTAACACTTCTTGACGATTTTATGAAATTTGAGTGTTTGTTTATTAGAATAAAGCATTCGAGACGTTCCAAAAATGGTTACTAAGGGCCCAAAATAGCGACTCTTTTAGCCCTAATTTACATGTAATCCAATGGGCGGTATATTTAGTGCTGTGCCCCCTTAACACAAAGTGTTATTCAAGTCCCAAGCTTAGGCCAACAAAAAAAAGAGTTGACTTGCCCTTCCGACCAACCCGAATTTTCGGAAATCTAGGGTTTTTGAGTAGTATCTGCTTGTTAATTTTTTCTTCTTTTTAAATCATTTTTTTTCCTTTTTTTTCTCTAAAATGTGTTTTTGTGCAGTAAATTTTCAACAACAACAAAAATCCGACCGTCCGACCCTGACTTTGACCCTGAAAGGGCAAGTCAACTTTTTTGTTTTGCCTTATAATTATGTTACCATTAGGCACATTTTTTGTTTGTTATGTTGTCCTCGACCGCCCGCTCGTAAGATTTAGGGCCGCCAGACATGGCAATTTGGGATCAAAATTGATGCAATATATAATGCAATGATTGATGTTTGGCAGATTGTAGACATTTCTTCTTTTTAAAATTAAGGCTAAATAAAGTATATTAATTTGTAGTTCGGCTTGAAATTTCTATTACGCCTTTATTGTGTACCCCCTTTTCACACTCCCAATATATAAAACAGTCGTTTCCACTAAGTCGTCTTGTAAGAATTTGAAAAGGCTGTAAAAATCAAAAAAATTAAACAAGCACAATAAAAATAGCAGGGTTGTGACCAAGTCACTGTCTCTGGAGTTGCAGGTCAAGTCGCAGACAGATGTAGACAGTCTACTCATGCCAGTAGACGTTTATTTATGTTATATGCTCTTCGTAAACATGCTGCCCCAGTTGAGGACATGCTGAACATCTTTCAAACCTATATCCGACCAATTTTGGAATATGCTTGTGCTGTCTGGCATCCTGCGCTTACCAAAAATCAAAGCTACCAAAATTGAAAGGATTCAAAAGCGCACTTGCAAAATCATCCTTGGCAACAAATATCAAGACTACTATTGCAGATCTAAAATACATCAATATGTTTAAGCACATGAAAGTCAATTGTGAGTTTCCCGTTACTTTTTTTTCTCAAAGTGATGAGGAGACTTTTTCATTATTAATTATTCATTATTTGATCAGATTTCATTATTGACATGTAAATGCATGTTTGATCAACCCATATTGATACGGTGCTCATTTAAATATTATAAAAACATGTTTTTAAGGTGTTTTTGCAGAAACGAATAAATGCATCAAAATAATGTCCACGGAAGGTAGGTTTACGATTTAAAAAGCCTTGCTTATGAGCCTAATTCTCAAAATTCATATTTTAAGAAAGTGAAAAACGTGTTCAAATTGATAAAATTGGCAACAATTGTGTTTAAAAATAAATAATTTTTTTTTTGGGAAATCTTGAAATTTTGATGCGGGTGAAAAAAAAGGTGATGCGGGCGGGTAACGGGAAACTCGATATCGACTTTCATGCGCCTTACCTTCTCTTTGAAGACCCCAATCCGGTGTCGGAGGCAGCTTGCTACGGTCACAACCAACTAAGCTAACTAGGCCCAATGCATGATCATGATGCAATAACACAGTGGTGTACTAACTAGTATGGGTGGTCCGTGGTGGCGTAGCAAGAGGGAGGTCATGAGGAGGGACCCCCTCCCCCCCCCCAATATTGTAATTCTGTCGGTTTAAACTGAATCATGTCGTAATTTCCAGTCGGTTGTATCTGGCACTATTGTTTCAGATAATGGCACCGTCGGTTTAGACTGGCACTTGGCATTATCAGAATTTAATTGCACATTTTTTCACGCCGGTTTGAAATAAACCAGTTCACAACCCCCCACCCCACTCCAGTGGTGTACCCAGCTTTTAGGAAAGTAAGGGGAGGGGGGGGGGCACGACATTGTTAAACCGACGAAAAGCATGATGTACCAACAAAAGAACCCGTAAAAGTGGCAGTGACCATTTTTTCCCCTCAAGCAGCTGAAATTTGATAGCGGGGGGGGGGGGATGTAGTCCTTAAAACCGGTCAAAAAAATTGCATGGTCTAAATCTAAAATGTACCAACAGTAGCTTGGGTGTTCCGACGGGGTTATTTCAAGGGGGCCACTCCCCCTTGGGTACGCCACTACTGCCCCAGTTTTTGACTAGGCAAGGGCATCACCATTGACTTTCTGGTTTAACTGGACATTAATTTTTTTGCCCCACCCTATATGAAAAACCTAGCTACGTACCTGACTAATAAGGATGATAATACAATGTCTTGGATATTAATGTACATGTAAGCGATTACTTCAGCTGGTATGTAATTGACATCTAGTCATAAAGTAAGTCCGCCCGGTTATTTTCCTTACTCCTGCACTTACTAAAAGTTCTAGAGTGCTGAAACTATGGGGACTAGCCCCGCTCTCCCCTACATGTTAATAATAATCCCCTAAAATAATATGGAAAGGAAAGACCCATTTCACTGACTGATGGTCGAAGCAGTAGCGTAGCCAGTGGGGGGGGGGGGGGGGGCAGACTCCCCCCCCCCCCCCGGACACCTAAAATGGGGACGGAGAAGCTGAAAAATGGGGACGAGAAATTGTTAGTAGTACATTTACTGTGCGATTTTCTTTGACTGTGCGATTTTTTGACCTCACCCCCCCCCCCCCCCCCCCCCCCCCACCCACTTACGTGAAATTAACGAGGTAAGTGACTAGAAAAAAAATTGGGGCAACCTTTTACGAAAATTTTGGAAATCTTGCTAAAAAGAAAAGAGGGATGATATTGATATTTGCCCTCCCCCCTCCCCCGGAATGACAATGCTGGCTACGCGGCGCGCCTGGGCCGAAGGCTACTAAAATAGCTCCTCAAAATGTATGGATCGGGATACCAGCTTTTGATAGGCCTATACGATTGTCGCCAGTGATTTTAATATGTGCTTATTCTCACCATAGTGATGCCTGATGGGAATCATCAGTCCAGAACTCGCATTTTTTCTTGGTTGCATTTCTTTCCCGGGTTTTTTTTTACCGTTCTAAATTAATTTGGATTGTCCGGCGGGCCCTGGTCTTATTTAAACTCGTCCTCTAAATATTTTAAACGTTGAGAAAGCCGTTATGACTATAAGATACATTATTGAACTTAGCCGTAACCCGAGTTATCGAGAGGGCGTGATAGCGATACTGTTGAAATCCTTGGGAATCCAACAGGACGATAACAGTTCTTAAATTGACAAATTTCGTTACGCTTTTATCCAAAAAATCAAACAATATTTAAACAAATATTATACACAAACATGTTATTGCCTTCATATTAAGTAGTCCTCGGAACACTCAGGAATACTAGTTACAGGCAAATTTACTTCTAGAGAATGTTCAAATACAAGAATTCTTGATTTATATGGAGGTCGATTTTTCACAATTTGATGGTGTAAAAATGCGACATTTTAAATTATTGTTCCCCAGAATTTCATATTTTGTATATATTAAGTGGTCAAACAAGCCTTTTTTTAAACATATTTACTTGGCTAAGTACTTGAACAAACTACACTGTAAAAATTATCATCATCAAACCTCAATTTATGCTATTGCTTCATTTTGTTCATTATGGGCATCAACTAACCAATTTGGTGAAAATACAAACTACATTACACATATCATACCCCATATGTTAGATTATAATAAAAATGATTTGGTGTGAGTTGGTGTTGAGGTAATATTGTTGTCGTGAGAGTTGTTGTTGTTGTTATTGGGGGTTTTTCTGTGTAAAAATGATCATAATTACGCTATATTGTATCATTTAGTTAAATGTGGGCATTAAATAACCAATTTGGTGGAAATGCAAAGTACATTATACATGTCATACCCCATAATGCTAAATTATAATGAGTTGGTGTAATGTGGCCCGGTGGTGTGGATGTATTTATTGTTGTTGTGAGAGTTGTTGTTGTTGTTGTTATTGTTATTGGGTTTTTTTCTTTGTAAAAATGATCATAATTTATGCTATTGCATCATTTGTTCATAATGGGCACCAATTAGCCAATTTGGAGAAAATGCAAACTACATAATACATGTCATACCCCATAATATGAACAATTATGATGATAATGTTTTGGTGTACGGTAGCGTGGATGTAATTATTTTTGTTGTCAGAGTTGTTGTTGTTGTTGTTGTTATTGGGTTTTTTCTTTGTAAAAATGATCATAATTTATGCTATTGCATCATTTGTTCATTATGGGCACCATATAGCCAATTTGGAGAAAATGCAAACTACATAATACATGTCATACCCCATAATATGAACAATTATGATGATAATGATTTGGTGTAAGGTAGCGTGGATGTAATTATTTTTGTTGTCAGAGTTGTTGTTGTTGTTATTGGGGTTTTTTATTTGTAAAAATGATCATAATTTATGCTATTGCATCATTTGTTCATAATGGGCACCAAATAGCTAATTTGGAGACAATGCAAACTACATAATACATGTCATACCCCATAATATGAACAATTATGATGATATTGATTTGGTGTAAGGTAACGCGCATGTAATTATTGTTGTTGTCAGAGTTGTTGTTGTTATTGGGTTTTTTTGTGTGTAAAAATGATCATTAGCTATTGTATCATCTAGTTAATTATGGGCATCAAATAGCCGATCAAATAGCCGATCAAATAGCCGATCGATCGATGATTGATTGATTGATTGATTGATTGATTGATTGATTGATTGATTGATTGATTGATTGATTGATTGATTGATTGATTGATTGATTGATTGATTGATTGATTGATTGATTGATTGATCGATCATACGGTTATATCATGGACTTATCCGACTGATAAGTCCATGGGTTTTACTTAGTACAGGAAACCCATACGTTGGTGTGTTTTTTTGTTTTTTTTGTTTTTCCCTACCAACAGATAGTGAAACATGCAAAATACCCTATGATGAATAATACCAACTGATGACAAATACCCCTGAGTATGATGTGTTGTACCTGAGACTATTAGTCTCAGGTTGTACTAGGTTTTACGTAGAGACCTGTAACATGACGATATAGTACAAAATGAAAACATTGGTCTTTTATCATTGCGATATTTTTACTTTGACCGTCATATCATGAATTCCCTTGTCAAATGACCGACTACCAATCTCAACCAAAACGATTCAAACATTGGTAGAGCGATCGCCCCCCTCTGGCTGTCTTTGATTCATCTCTGGGAAAACCCCATACACCGCGGCCACACCGCATTACACCGCGGCCGCCGACAATTACAAAACTTCACTCGCATACCCAATATTTCATAGAGTTCAAATGACCAGCAGGTGTCACTGCACGTTATAACTAAATTGCACATATTACACGTTCATCCACAGACGCTAGAGAAATCCGTCAGTTAGCCTCTAAATAGCGTAACTCTCGCGTCTGTAAGCACACTATTGCTCTATTACACTCCGTCTGTTTAAAGTATATTACATCGGTTTTAAGTATTTAGCTACCTGTGTTTTGATTTCTTTTAGTTTTGGCTCGCTTGGAAAATGGATTCTTTCGCAGTTTGTATCACCGGATCAAGAGGCGCCCACATTTCATTTAGTTCAGTTGCTAGCATTTCTTTAGTTGGGGATTTTTATTCTTTGTATAACACACACAAAAGGGCGAATACGGATGATTTACTAGTAGAGGTGAGAGTTGCAACCGGACCCCAAGGTCCCTGGCAGTCAGTCAAAGCTACTGAGCCACTTACCGTCCTGAGGGACCTTGGGTTCAGACATATCATTTTTAAGTTACAAGAGCAACAACAAGATGAGGCGATAAATGATGGTCAGCCCCGCAATGCCTTTGATATATTAAGAGCCAGTCAGACACGCAGATGCCTACCTCAGAAGAAAAAGGCTGACAGTCACAACAAGCTGTGAAGACGACCTTTGGAAACAATGTCAGAGCACAAAGTCACGTGTACATGTGTTTGAGATTGAGAACAATAAAACAAATGAAAGAATGAACTTGATTCTCATTGTACTTGATTTATTTATATTGACTCCCTGAGTTTATTTCTGATTTAAAACCTTAGCTTCATTCTTTTAAACTGCTGAAAGCTTAATTTTTGGGAAAATGGGCCTATAAGTAACCTTTTAAATGGAATCTGTATGAGATATTAAAAATAAAAAATTTTAAAAAAAAACCCTACCTACCGACCTGTCTAAAAAATTTCACTTGAGGGCAACACAACAATTAATTTTTTTAGGCCTTACCATTACTTTAATAAACATCAGTAATAACAACTTGTCTTGTAATTTTTTCAGCCAGGTCCGCAATGAACCATTATATACCCTGCTCAAGTTCGTTACAGCGTAAAACGATCTTTACCGATCAGTGACCGCACTACTGTGCATTAGACTGTTGTAGTCTGTAGTAGATACGGGGCAGTCTCTACGTTATTTCCATTGGTCAAGGGGCAGTCCTTTGGAGGTTCTATTAGAACCAAATTTATATATAGTAGGCCAGTGGCAACCTACGTGTTCAGTGGAAGCGGCAATCCATCTGAACGGCTCTTTTCAGAGCCACCAATTCTTTCACAAGTAGGAAAGGGCAACCTACGTGTTCAGTGGAAGCGACAATCCATCTGAACGGCTCTTTTCAGAGCCGCCAATTCTTTCACAAGTAGGAAAGGGCACCTACTCTCAAATCATCGGGCAAGGGGCAGCCCAAATGATGATAACAAGAGAAGTGGCAATCTCTATGTTTTGTTCAATATTATAATAATTTGGTCCTGAAGAAGTCAGAGCTAATCCTGACGAAAGCTTGACAGATTAAAACTCGTCCGACGGCGAACCCGTTAAACTTTTAACTTATAGTAATAACAACGATATTTCGCTTCTTGATTTATTTACTTGTGTTTTCAAACATATTGGTGGCATAAATTATTTTGTTAAATACCTCCACTTACTTTTCTTCTCACGTTTCTTGCTTCGACCATGTTTGCCTAGTTGTGCTGACAAATCCCTTTTTAAAGATATTTTTCAAACAAGAAGTTAGTTTATTGATTTTTCGAAAACCGAACCAGAATAGTTTGTCTTATGGTCATGATTTTTAACCTGGGCTACATTTGTGTTACATGCGTCTATTTCATGAAATATACCTCCTTTCGCAGTTTCAGTAGAATATATCAACATGTTTACATCTAAAGTGTATGAGACCATATATATTTGGAAAGCTTATAATCTAAGGATTGAAAATATGGTAACTCAAAATAAAATATACATGGTGGCCTAAACATTATACAGGGAGTAACAATTAAAATTGTATACAAAATGATAATTTTCTTTTTTCCCCTCCATTGTATAAAAATGCAGGACCTATTCAAAGGCTAGAAATGTATTTGCTGTAATTGAGTAAATTACCCATCCAGCCATATACGAAATTAATTTGTCAGCTTATTAGGAAATATATATACAGGGTGGTCAAAATACGAATTTTAGATCATAGAAAAGATGACTAAATTATGCAAATACAAATTAGAGCTCATTGCTTTTACATTAAAATCAAAACCTTGATAACTCTTTCCAATTTTCCTGCAAGGAAAATTTTGAAACCTTGACAAAATTGTGACTATATGCACATGGTTCATCCTACTTCGTTAATCATATTTGAAAATTAGTTAATTAGCTTAATTGATACTTTAAGTAAATGATACCATTGTTGCATCATTTAGAACTAAACTGAAATAATACTAAGAATTAGATTGCTCTATTACAGGAAAACGGTCAATTTTCACCCTTTATTGGACAATTATCTCCTCCTCCTCCACTTCCTCAACCACCCTGACTAATTATACTTTAACGAGCTGTATTAATTTAATCAAATGTGATAGATTTTTTCTTTTCTTTTTTTATTAAAGGGGATTAAATTGCCGTTAAAATATGTCCAAACACATCGCATAGAGGGTTACACAAATACAATAGCCTAAGTACAAAAAAATGATTAGAATGTAACAAAACCACCTTTTATGGGTGCCGAGGTAAAAAAATGTGACCTTATGCCACTTCAATGGTCATTTTAACATTAAAACAGTGAGCACCCGAAAACAAACACCGTGGGACTATAAGAGGGGCGATATTTACATCCCGTAATCACACATACTCCCTTGACTATCGCCCCACACAACACAAGGCGAGATTTGCGGTTCTAGAATCACCTTGATTTTAAACTATGATCAGCGATTATGACTTTATAATAACATGATTAATTAATTATATTCCGTGCTAGACAATACAACAAAAAGAACAACTGTTAAAATATTTAAACAAGTCTGTTCAAATGTTTAAACAGAGTTTTTAAATATTTCTTTAACCGGTGACCTAAACAACAATGGTTGTTGGAAGTTTTAAACACATTTGTAAACATAGATTTAACAAGTGTAGTAATCTATTATCACTAGCGGACTCTTTATTCCATTATGACTAGCGAACATTTTTCCCCATTATGCCTAGCGGACCTTTTATCTCATTATGACTAGCGGACATCTTTTAATTATGACTAGCGGACCTTAATTTTTATTATGACTAGCGGTCCTTTTTTCATATTATGATTAGCAAACCCTTTTTGTCATTATGACTAGCGAACCATTTTTCATGTTATGACTAGCGAACTGTTTGTCTATTTATGACTAGCGGTCCTTTTTTAATTATGAATAGCGGACCTTTTTTAATTATGACTAGCGGACCTTCATTTTTATTATGACTAGTGGTCCTTTTGTCGCATTATGATTAGCGAACCTTTGTCTCTATTATGATTAGCGAACCTTTGTTTCAATTATGACTAACGAACCAATTTTCCCGTTATGACTAACGAACCTTATCACTAACGAACCTTTATTTGAATTATGATTAGCGACCCTTATGATTAGCGACCATTATGACCCATGACCCTTATGACTAGCGACCCTTATGACTAGCGAGGTTGACCCCATTTTGGATGGCCCACTGCCGTGCCTACATGTGATATTTTGTGACTGACAAATTTATCACTTTAATCATAATACAATATATACATGCAATGCAGTTTTAAAGCGTATCAACATTGTGTAGTTAAAGGGGTAGGGTAAAGTCGCCATTTTTCGGTCAGCGACTATTTTCGGTCACTTCGCCCAAATCGTGTAATGAAAATGACCTCGTCGTTATAAACTGACGGCTAAAAACCGGGTCAACCTCGCTAGTCATAAGGGTCGCTAGTCATAAGGGTCATGGGTCATCCAAAATGTATTTACATTTCTACATTATAGTTTTACACTCCTGACTGACCCCTATTTACTATCTGTAGTAGACATATTCAATGTAACACAATTTTATTTGTTACTAGGGTAAAGTCGCTAGTTTTCGGTCAGCGCCTATTTTCGGTCACTTTGCCAAAATCGTGTAATTGCATCAGTCGTCGCCATTTTAAAGCAATACCGGGCATCAACTATGCGGGTTTTTTTAGCCATCAGTATATAACGACGAGGTCATTTTCATTACATGATTTGGGCGAAAAGGAGCATTTGAGAGATGTATCGATATACTAAATGAGCAAACAACGTAAAGATAATCATCAACATAGTCCAAATCCAAAATGTCATACAATTCCGACATCGCCTTCATGCCAAATAAGCAAATAACGGCATGTAAAACGATAGCATAACTTTCGAATTCAGCACCTAGTTTCAATATGATCATTTTGAAACTAAGAAAATCATGAAATTGTATATGATAAACGGCGAATATTGGTAAACTGTTTCAGATGGTAGTTAGTATAATGCCTAAGTATTACTTTGATGTAAAAAACTGATTTCCAGGATAATTGAGGGCGCACTCCCATAAGTATCTCCCAGTGCCCCTTTAAAGGCATAACGAAATTGTATTTTCTATGCTTACTCATCTTCCAAGTTGAGAGGAACTGTACTTTATACTTAAAGGTAGTGTTTTTTTATCCACCTTTATTAGAAATGTCAGGATGAGTGTAACACAATGTTGAAATGTATAATGCATTTTGAATGGCCCACTGCTTTGCCTTATATTGTAGTATGAATATGAAACATTTAATCCCTACTTTTATATTGCCATTTTCTGATGTTTAAAACTATGAAAATCAAACCTATTAACTAATAATTAGTTAAAACAAAACAAAAAAGGCCTTTATTGTGTAAAAATAGGGGTTTTATTATGTGGAAAATCTGATTTATTTTCTTCAATTTAGTGGTTAAAGGCATAATGAAATTGTATTTTTTATGCTTGCTAATCTTCCAAAGTTGAGATGAACTATACTTTATACTTAAACTTAAAGGGACATTAAGTGGTGTTGACATTTTTATTTTCTTCAGAATTCAAGATGAACATTAAAAATTGCCATTATTGTTGTTTCTACTAACAAAAATACAGCAAAACTTGATTAAAACAATACCATCGCTATTTATTGAAAAACGCCCTCGATGCAAATACAGTTCGCGATATTTATCACGCGTGCTGCAGGGGGATACTGTCTGACGTAATATGATGATCTAGCGGAGATCAGCATTTTTGAATCGACATTTTGTTGTACAAAGAGGGCTGATTCTTCTTAATCCTTATAGGTGTAAGTTCATACATGTACCGTATTATCCCTATTAAGCGCCCAGGGCTCTTGGCAAAGTCATTTAGGATAAATGTCGCCTATTAAGTTACTTTTTTTAAAGTTGTTTATAGTGGAAACTGTCAAATTGTTTCCGAATTTTGATGCACATTTTTGGTGGGAAATGTGCACAGCCCGCTGATACATGGATCGCCAACATGTTGTTGATGCAGGGACTTTCGGACGCTACTTTCATGCTTTATTTTGAACTGCAGTGGCTAAAAAGATGGGCGCTTATTAGGTGTTACTTTTTGGTAGTCATTGGGGAAAAGAGGGGTGGGCGCTTATAAGGGCATGGGCGCTTAATAGGGATAATACGGTAATACAATTGTAAAAATATACAAATCCCAGTTTTTATCATATATTTTTGTAATTGAGGGCGCTGCCTCCACCACATCGCTTAATGCCCCTTTAAAGGTAGTGTTTTTATCCACAAAATCTCTATTATTGACCATTATTACAATGTCAGGAGTGTAACACAATATGTAGAAATGCATTTTGAATTGCCCACTGCTTTGCCGTTAATTGTAGTATGAACATGAAACATCCCACATACTTTAATATTACCATTTAAAACTATTAAAATCAAACCTATTCTAATAATTTGTTTTAAAAAGATTTAAAATCCCTATATTGAGGAAAAAATAAGGGTTTTATGTGGAAAATCTTATTTTTTAATTGTTTTAGGCCTAAACAAATGGCATTTTCTAATGTTACCAATCCTCCAGAGATGATCTGTACCTTAAACTTGTTGATTTTAAACATAATGGTGTTAACAGGCATGATTATGTTCAGGCTTTTGCCTGAATTCAGGCTATTTTGTTTTCCAAATTTCTGCACTTTCTTTTATTTTCAGCCCGTTTTTGGCCTTTATAAGCTGATTTCACGCACCTTTTCAGGCTATTCAGGTTTTTTCCTGCAAATTCATAATCATGCCTGTGTTAACATTTAACAAATGAATGTTTTATGATATTTTACCCAAAAAAAGAAATGTTCATCTGCAATAAATAGTGTTAAAAAAAAAATGTGAGGACTATTTTGTGTGTTTCTTGGTTTGTTTTACATACTTTAACGTATAACAATAAGATCAGGGCGGGCGGGGACGTGAAACATGTAATTTTTGTTACTTATATTTTGGGCCTAATATAATATATCCAATTTGAAAGTCTTCTCAAGAATGCTGAACCTATATACTATTGCATGTTTGTGCTTAATTTAATGCATTTCTCATGGTGATTCTAAATATGGTAATCAAATTCAATAATTTTGACATTTTTTAAACATTTTGTGAAATTTTGGAATGTCGTCTGCAGACAGACGCCTGCCGCATGGAAAGTGCTAAGACAGACATTATTTTTACAACATCAAGACGTTCTCACTTACTGTTGGATGGGTGGGTTTTCTTCATGCTCAACTGAGCACTTTAGCAGACTATTTGATAAGGAATATTTAAACTGTGTTTATACTTGTATATTGACTACTCAGGGGCACCCGACGAGAAGTTCAGGATGTAGTAATACATAACATTAGCTGCTCCGAAGAGCTAGCTAGAATGCGCGGTATTAACTACATTTCCCAGCTAGGGCCGGTCAAAATACTCCTTTGGCAGCCAGAAGCCAAATTCCGTGAAGAATTTTGAAAGCTAGGGGAACGAGTGTTTAGACATATCAACCAGCTAGGATAATTTATTTATAAATTTATATTTCAGCTAAATTCATCGAATTTTCTGTTCTAAACATTAAATATATAATCCATAAAATCCATAAAACACAAATTTGATATCATTACCTCTCAAATTGATGCCAATTTTGCCAGCTAGATTGTCTGGATGACTTAAAAATCGTTTGCCAGACAGGAATTCATTTTATAAGAAAAAAGAACCAGCCAGATTCGAAACATCAGAGGAGCAGGTATTTGCCAGGAAACCTCGTTGGGTGCTCCTGACTACTGCCATGCAATGGCGACGCCATTACAAAAGAGAAAAATTGGGGTGTGGTGGGGGGGGTGGGGAAAGAAAAAATGTAGGCGGGCAAGATATTTGCATACCTTTTAATGTAAAAGTTGCCTGAAATGTGCTTAATTTGGTCTGAATTAGACATATTAGACCAATTTTAAAGTACTTTTGATATTAAAACTCATCATGTTTGATTGTTTGGGGAGACAAAAAGGGGTAGGCTTGAGCTAGTGACTGGGGAAAAGGTATGGTTTTGTCAGAAGAAAATCATCCTTCCAACTATTTTCATGAACAATCCTGATGAACCTACACCAAGTCATGATTTGATTATTATTGCACATTTTCCAAGTAGTCTGCTTCAATCTCAATGGCGCACGTTCCAGTTTTTATCCATTGAATATACTTGTTCAAGTCTCGACTTGTACCGTTCGCAAACCAGGTTTTATGATGTGAATTATGGTAGAGTTGATTATGAAAAACATGCTGCGTTCCTTTTCCTTTTCGTGAATCATGGTACAGGATAATTGATCATAATATGTGCTTACATTTTACACACTAAGGCTATATTTTTAAAAAAATCTTTCTTTTTTTTCTTCTTTTTTTTTCCAACAAAAAAATAAAAACCCAAAGTTTCACCGATTTTCCAGATTTTCCTTGATCACATCATTTAAAGTACACTTTTACAAGGATTTCAATATTTTATATTTAAATAAACCAAAAAACCTTTAAAAAACCCAGCATTCATTAGGTTTTGAAAAACTTAATCTCGATGTTTCATCAATTTAAGCTGAGTAAGCTCAATGTGTACATAACATACATAATTTGCCACACAAGATGGCTTCAGGAATGTTTTTCTGAATCATTTTAGTTTCAAAAAAAATGATTTGTTTTTTTCTGAATCATTTTAGTTTAAAAAAAATGATTTTTTTTTTCCGAATCTTTTTAGTTTTTAAAAAATGATTTTTTTTTAGCGATTTGTGTGCATTTTCCCAACAACGTCATAAAACAAAATTTGGGCTTGTCCCCTATGTTTTTGCTTTGGCAGCCACTGTGCACAATTTCACAATGCCTTTAATATTTTAATACTTTCCATGGGGTAGGCAGCTGCAGACGACATTCCAAAGTTCACAAAATGTTTCGAAAATGTCAACATTATTGAATTTCATTACCATATTTGGAATCACCATGAGAAATGCATTGACATAAGTACAAACATGCCTAGTATAGAGTCAGTAATTCTTGAGATAGACTTTGAAAATTGTGAAAGGTTTCTAAAAAATACAAAAATCTGTGTATGGTAAAAATAATAGCCACGTGGAAAGATACAATGCTGCCGTCGCCCCCTGACATGAAATAACACAGGCACTATACAGTAGCATGTTTTAAAACACTATAAATTACTAATAATATCTAATTGCCCCATGTCAACAAATAGAGGATGTGCACTATGGATGTTGCAAGGATGTTTAATGATGACTATGCAAATAGATGTGGAAGCAGAATGGAGCCCTGAAAGATGTCCCAGGGGTATCCGGATGCCTCGGCCCGAAAGAGGATGCAGAAAGGATGCCCCTTTAAAGGCATGTTATGTGATCTTTTCCAAGTAGCGCCCTCTATCATTGATTTTTACTATGAAAGCAGATTTTCTTGCAGATTTGCATTTTGATCATCAATCATAAAGATCTTTTAAGTTACAGATCGATACGATTCCTAATTACTTCAAAATCATGGTTTGAAAATAGATTGTACCGCTCGGTACAATCTATTTTTTCAAATTTTACTCTAAATTCACTCTAAAACTATGATTTTCAGGTTATTAGTATTAGGAATCGTATCGCTCTGTAACTTGGAAAATATTTATGATTTATGATCAGAAAAGTAAATCTGCAAGAAAATCTGCTTCCAATTTTTTTTCGAGGATTGAGGGCGTCCCCTGGAAAAGATCACATAATATGCCTTTAATGCCCATTTTTCGAGCTAATCTCCAATCGCATACAAACCACGACTTTAGCATACAATGAGTTTAACACAATTGCTGAACTCACACATGCATGTATCTTCAGTATTGAACAACATCCCTAAATGAGTTCAATGCTCTCCATAATAATAAAAACAAACCTCTCTATGCGCACAGCCTCACCACCGCTTACAGGGTTCAGCTGTTTGTATACCCATGTCCTATTCAGCGTGCTACATTGCCCTCTGGGTATCGTTGCATACCATATTGATACTATGTCTAGTCTTGTGTCTAGTCTCATTGTCTCGTTTTAATGACTCATACAATATTTCATCATTTAATATGAACGCACTATTAATGCTGTATGGATGGATGGGCACATCTATACTGTCACAAGCAGTGGCGACACGGAAGCAAGCATTTTTGATATGTTGAAACATGTAGAAAAAATGTGTGCGAAATCATGCAAATATTTCAGTTTTTGTATAGAAAAATGTTCCTGAAGCCATCTTGTGTTGTGTGACAAATTAAACTTCAAAAAATTGGAAATTTTAATTAACACTTTCCACTGGCTAACACCTTCCACGTGGCTATTAGTATTGGTTTTACCACATATAAAAAGGATTTTTCAGAAATCTTCCCCAACTGTCAAAGTCTATCTCAAGGATTACTGACCCAATACTAGGCATGTTTGTACTTATTTCAATGCATTTCTCATGGTGATTCCAAATATGGTAATGAAATTCAATAATTTTGACAATTTTTAATTAAGCATTTTGTGAAATTGTGGAATGTCGTCTGCAGACATGCCTGCCACATGAGTGTGTTACAAAGACTTCACCAGCCAGTAGGGAGGTCACGCTGCATGTCATATTTTGTTATACGCAAGAAAACAATGGAGTCATAGTGACTGCAATATTTGCTAGAAATAGCTTCGGGAAATGGTCTATTGGGCATCTCAAAAACTACGAAACGTGTTAAAAATCATGTAGAATTTTAGAGGAGGGTCAATAACATCTGCAGAACAGTAAAATGTATAGTTTTAAACACGTTTGGTGACCAAATTTATGTCGTACAATGCCGGAAAATTCATGTTTTGAAAATCTGTGGTCTTCAAAATTACAGGAATCCTAACTCATTCTAAACCTCACCAAATCATGAAATGAACCCTCGTCTACAAAAAAGTCCGTGTACGTATTGCTCTATCTGCTTGGAGATAGCGAAGACCACGGAAACCTCATAGCTTTATACCACGGAATGAAATCTGTCATTGACATTACATAGCGAAAATCGTACAGATTTGCACTGCAGACCTCTGTGTAGGGAGTGTTGACAATAGCATGACAATAGCAAGGTCGTTTGACTATTGTGTTTGTGTATGTTTGTGACGACTGACCCCGTTTAACAATCTTCATAGCTTTCATATAGGGCTTGGGTGACCTAACTATTGACTGTCACCTGTAATGTTTTTGTCCCCCCCAATGAAATATTTTTTGATGTTTTACAATGTCATGTTTCTTTGAGAAGGAGGGTTGTGTTGCAAACACTTGTGTGTTGGCAGTTATTCCAAAACATAGGTCTCTATAGTTTAACTCTTTACCTGACATAGACGCATTAATGCGTCAAAACGACCTTTTTACATTTTACCCTATAACTCGTTAACCAAACATCGGAAGTATGACAAACTATACCTTTTTGGAATCCTTGTGCTCAGCCGAACAATTTGGTATGCCTTTTAGTGTAATTGAAGGCATTTGAATTTTTGTGCCCCTGTATGGCGGCCATTTTGGATTTTGGGCTTACGGTATATTTGTCGTGCTGATCGTACACGATTCTGGTCGTTGCGCCATAACCGAATAATCCACTACAGCAAATTTGGTATCAAAATGTTCAGAATTATAATGCCCATCTCTTGAAAGCATTTTGAAGGGCTCATCTAGTTTTCATACAGCACTACTAAATATTTGTAAAAAAAGATGTTACAAAAATTGCATGCTGGGTAACGGTTACCATGGCAACCGCCACGATCGTCCGGTATCGTTGAAATTTTCACAGAAGTGTCTGGCCATTCATAAGCTTTCAGAATATACATGTATATAGTTTTACTATCTTACAGAGTCTCATATTCAAATTATAAGTTGATATTTACATGCATGTGCAAATTCACAATTTCTTCAAAAATTAATTTGTCAGGGAAAGAGTTAAAGGCATATTAGGAGGTTCTCTTCTCAGAAGCCCGCCCGCATTGGTATGTGAAATGAGCTACGGCGCGTAGGTCTATACGCTGAGGCCTAAAAAAACTGCTTTTTGATTGATTTTTTTTGATTTTTAAAAAGGTTCTCTGAAGCTTGGATTAGCAAAAAAAAAAAAAAAATTAAATCGCATACTTCAAAAAATAAAAATAAATTTAAAACAACCGCACAGCACTTAAAGATTATTTGCAAAATGTTTCTGAGACAAACTACACTGCAAAAACTAGGGTGTTACTTTAACACCGATTGGAGTTAATGGTGTTATTTCAACACCAGTTGGTGTTATTTTCAACAATACTATTATTGTTTTAACACGGGTAGGTGTTGAAATAACACCGTAGAGATAAGACCCGTATTAAAGGGGCATTAAGAGATGTGGTGGAGGCAGCGCCCTCAAATACAAAAATATATGATAAAAACTGGGATTTGTATATTTTTACAATTGTATTACATGTATGAACTTACACCTATAAGGATTAAGAAAAATCAGCCCTCTTTGTACAACAAAACATCGATTCAAAAATGCTGGTAGAGCCGCAACCAGCATTTTACGTCCGACAGTATCCCCCTGCAGTACGCGTGATACATAACGCGAACCATATTTGCATAGAGGGCGTTTTTCAATATATAACGATGATATTGTTTTAATCAAGTTTTGCTGTGTTTTTGTTAGTAGAAATAACAATAATGGCAATTTTTAATGTTCATCTTGAATTCTGAAGTAAAATTTTAAACATTTAAAATGTTCAACACCACTTAATGTCCCTTTAATTCCAAATGGTGTTATTTTTAACACCCTTGTTTTTGCAGTGTTTCTTCTTTGTTTGGCCTTAAGCAATCTATTTATTGGAACACCCTCTATCTTTATTTTTTATAACACATAATGTATCACTATTTCTTTAGAGTGGTTTGAAAAACCTAAAAATGCATCCTTAAATTCAACATTATTTCCTTTAAAGTTTCAAGTGATAACTCAGTTAAGACCCAGTTGAACACAGTTCAAACCAGTTGTTCCATCACGGAAAATGGCCCACTTTTCAACTGGGATCAACTGGAATTTTGAAAAAATTTGACTTGGGATTGCTGAAATAAATTGACTTCAGGTTGTTTACTATCTCAAGACGACCTTTTTGGGCGATCTCCCCATTTTCCATTGTCCCATACATCTTGTGCGACACACAGAAAAACTTCCGATTAAACTAAATGATGATAATAATAATGTTATCTAATACATGTTATCATTCTATTTTCTTCTGTGCGTTTGCTGTCTGTCCCTTATCAATATATTGAGGTGAAATTCAGTTCATCAGGCCTAAATCATATTTTGTTTCGTTACCCTCGGGGGCATATTTTTAACTTATGGTCGATCCAACATTGTTTTGATAATTCCTTTGGGAATATTATTTGTTTTTGCAAAAGGCCTTTTTTTTTTGGCAGAGAAATTAGTTTTTGTTATTCGGTATATTAATTTCCCCTTCAAACTGTTCTTACTTGTACCAAAAAAATCACTTACCCAAACCAAATTAGACTTAGAGTCCAATTGTAATCATTAAAGGCATATTATGTGATCTTTAAATAAAACAAATGGGTTGGCCTGGCTCATAGAACAGGTTTTGTTGTCACCTTTAGTAAAAAGCTATATTTAGCTACACCTGCTGATATGCTTTATCAGTATCAGTATTATATCGAGGGCTCATAAACACAAGGCCTCATCTCCATTTTTTCAAAAATGAGATTTTGGTATCAACATTTTCAGAAAGAAATTCTCTTTCCAGTACACACAGCCTTATCTCCATAACACAACCCCTTGCAAAGTTATAGCCAGTATCACAAGGCCTCATCTCCATCTCCCCAATGTGTTTAAAAATCTTCTACAGTCTTTTTCTCAAAATGGACAAATGGAGATTAAGGGATTGTGTTTCTGAGCCCTCGATATTATAAAATAGCCAAGAGCAGTCAAAGGTGGGTGAATATCGCTGTTCAGAAGACTCGTTATTCAGAAGACCCGCTATTCAGAAAACTCACTAGTCAGAATTTTCTGAGTAGCGGACCTTTTGAGTAACGGACTTTCTGAATAGTGGGCTTTTTGTTGTATTTTATTAAAAAGACCGTAACATTAACAAATATTCTGATTGATGGGTTGTCTTATTAGCGAGTCTTCTGAGTAAAGGGTAATTTTAAATGAAAACCAGCCCGCTATTCAGAATTCTGAATAGCGGACCTTCTGAGTTAATGGTTTTCTGGATAGCAGACCTTCTGAGTAGAGGGTGTTCTGACTGATGGGTGCACCCCCCCCCCCTCAAAGGTCCACAACTGTCTAGGGTATGTGCGATGTGGTAATAATAATAAGCATAGCGCATAACATCGAACCACTTGGGGGCAATGTTTAAAAAGGTGCCTCTAGTGAAAGAAAAATATGATGCCCCTAAAGGTGACCAAAAAAGATTGTTCTACGGTGCCTGGCCGACCCATTTTTCTTAAAATTGCATAAAAATTAACCAAAATAATTGCCCGACAGAGCATAATGTCCGTTATCAGGCTTTTTTTTTTGCACGCCACCCTACCTCCCCTCAATTTTCTGACTCGACGCCCCCTTCTCTCAAATTTCTAACTTGTCGGCACATTTTCCGAATATTTTGACCAAAAAAACCCAAATATGCCCGACAGACCAACCCTACCTGAGCGGTTCGTTGCCAGTGTAGAACAGAGTGGTTTTTTCGTTGTCTATCAAAAAATAAACCTTTTTTGTGACTGAAAACTCTGATAAGCCATAACCAGGGTGTTTGGTACAACTTGAAAGCAATTCACTTCTCAATTAGGGTTAGGTGGTCCGACTGGGGTTTTTTTCTTCAGAAATTTTGTAGACATTTTGTTGACTTTTCAAAAATTGTCAGAAAAAAAATCAAAACATTTGTAATTTTCTTTTCTGAATTTGAACAAAAGAATCGTTTGGGGCTCATACAACGGATTTTATTTCGCCGCCTTATCTATTTGCATAGTATCAGCTATCTATATATGAGCGAAATGTCAAGTTTATTCACCAGAAATTATCTGTCGGTCATTGATTTGATAACAACTATTATCAGTAATTATGACCTGTCGCCGCCGTCTGGGAGGAAGTAGTCAAACAACCTTTTATTCCTCAAAAAAGTTCAGATCTTTTTCAATAGCCTTTATTTTGTGTATTTCTAGACATGTTCATATGGTGTTGTGTATCAATGGAAAGCTGATGTGTTCCTTTCCAAAGACACCACATTTTGTACACAAACTTGTTGTTATGTTCATTTCTATTGAAATGTGGGAAACTGATTTTGAGTTTGAAAACAAGTGGTAAGGCAAAAAAAAAGAAGTTTGTCTCAGAAAAAAAACTGAAAAAAGGCCGCTATGCGAAATGCTTTTTTTGTGTGTGTGGTTATTTTAACATGAGACAGGCTCTATGAAGCAAGAAAATTAAGCTAATATGGTACTTTACAATGTGAAATTAAAATTTAAAGAAACATAGTCCTATAAATCACGAGTTTAAATACGGTTTTAATATTGAAAAAAAAAAAAATCAGAACAGTCACATCTTGTCTCACACCATTAAGTGGCACATGTGCATCCCATAAAAGCGCTCATACGTTCGGATTTGTTCACATGCGGAGAAAAAAATGCATACTTCTCACCAATTTGGAACTGATTGAAAGCAATGGCAGGCAAATCTTGACCTACAATCATGTTCAAAACTGTTGGGACACTTCTTGCATGCACTGCGAAAATGGTAGTCCTTCCCCCTAAACTCAATGTTGGTCCGAATAAGAGCATCGTCCATCAAAGGGCTGTAGTATAGATACGCTCCAACATTGATTTTGGGGGGGGGGACTTTACATCAACTAGTTTGAAATATCATACTTTCAACATGTTCAACTGAAAGCTTTACTCAATTTGGTAGATATTCCGTGCGTATGTGTCAAGTGTCCCAACAGGTTTTGAACAAGATTGTATTAAAGAAGTGGAAAGATGGGCTATAAAAAATACGAATATCCTTATATCTCGAGACCGGTAGCTTCAATTTGAATCAATCTTTTTAAGAAATAAAGCACATTATCTCGGTAACATTCTGAGTTGAACTTCATGTCAATTGCGTATACATATTTAATTAAAAAACATAAATAACCATGGTTTTGATACATTTTCATACTTTACAAGTAACTTATTAAAAGCGGCGGGTGTTACAAGCGATGACATCATCGTCCCTGATCGCACGTGACTCCACCTGGTATGTTTAGATATGACCCAGACATTTTGGCTACAATGAGAACAACATTGGAATAATTTCTTAGAATTGTTTTAGTTTTCAGAAACAAAGACCTTAGTGTCTTATTCATGAACGAGATCGCTCTTTTTCCCATTAAACCGAATTATCTTCATTTAAAAGCCATGCTTTATACAGCGCATGTTAGCTGTTTGATTTCAATTACTTATCCTCAGAACTTTGACTTGAACTTCATAAAAATATGTACTGTATACTCTTGTCCTGGTTATAGTCAGATCACTTTGTTCTTAAACTTGACTTTAAGATGGTATTTTACAAAGAGATATCACCTAAGGCATGGGCCTATTGTCGATTACTCATTACTGCTATATTACTATCTTCTGAAGATAGCTATCCGACGCAACGTACTAAACCGTTGTCCCTGTAGACAAATATTGTACAGCACCGTGTATATTATGTATGAATGAGTAGTAGGGGGAGGGGTGCAAGAAGAAGAAGACAAATATTTTACGGTCCTGGTCGACTCAATTCTTTCAAATCTTAATTTTTCAAAACCTTTGAAGTAAAATTTGAAAAAATAAACTAAGCCGCTGTCCCGAGATTCGAACCCATGGAAGTGATAATTCCGCGGTCTCAGTTGAATCCACTACACTAGTAAGGCAATGTGCTGTACTAATAGGGACCCATGGTATAACAATGTATCTTGTTAAACCGATGTTCTTCCTAAGACGTTCAAGTACTGGAATACACTTATCATTACCGGTCTACCCGATTAAAATTATATACACGTTCATACTGTTCAAAATAATAATGTATTTTTCGCATTTCAGACGAATAACCACGCACGGTCAACAAAAAATACCCATTCGTAATATAAACAAATAAAAAATCAACTTTAAAATTAAAGGTGACAAAGATTCCACGGCACGCGGAATGAAAGAAAACAACATAACAAACGAAAACAAAGCAATAACAAACACGACGAACTCTGCGGGAGTCGAACCTCCAACCTTTGCGTTCTAAGACAGATCACACGCCACTAAGCTAACAGGGAAGTCAGCTTTTTAAAGAGGATTTTTGGTTATTATACACTAGCGCCGTAACGGTCAACCACGGTCCACACATCATTACAATAGAACGCTATGCACGGTCTACCAAAATGAATAGAAAAGGATGATCAGTACTCCCTTTCTTTTAATTTTGGTAGACCGTGCATAGCGTCCTATTGTAATGATGTGTGGACCGTGGTTGACCGTTACGGCGCTAGTGTATGATAACCAAAAATCCTCTTTAAAAAGCTGACTTCTCTGTTAGCTTAGTGGCGTGTGATCTGTTTTAGAATGCAAAGGTTGGAGGTTCGACTCCCGCAAAGTTCGTCGTGTTTGTTATTGCTTTGTTTTCGTTTGTTATGCTGTTTTCTTTAATTCCACGTGCCGTGGAATCTTTGTCACCTTTAAATTTAAAGTGAATTTTTTGTATTTGTTTATACGAATGGGTATAATATATAATATGCGATATGCCCATGTAATTTACTATTACGTTTTCAAGTAGATATTTTGTGTTTGTTGACATCTATCTATATAGATTTGATAACTATCTGATACTGTAATAATTGTATTTTACTTACCAGCGTTGTCATGATAAGACTCGTTCAGAACTTGCGCTTTTGGTTATTCTCCGAACCATACAAACACCACACAACCCCCCCCCCCTCCCTTTCCCCGTCTCCACACACACCAACCCGGCCCATCATATACTTCTGATATTGCGATCAAAGATTGTTATATCAAAATCAATAGTTTACTTAATGATAATATTTTGTTTTACCTATATCCTATCAAGATGCCTTTGTTAAAAGTACCATTTAGGTGCGTGATTCAGACAATGCCCCTTTAAATTGAAGATAGTGCTGACCTAGTATTTTATTAATTAAACTATACTCTCCGTACATTATCGCTGACTAATATTGCCAAATATGAGATAATTTTAAACATTTTTAAAGGAGTTATAAGGAAATGTATGAATTCAGTACATATTTTTTGCAATGCTTTAATACAATCATGTTCAAAACTGTTGGGACACTTCTTGCATGCACTGCGAAAATGGTAGTCCTTCCCCCTAAACTCAATGTTGGTCCGAATAAGAGCATCGTCCATCAAAGGGCTGTAGTATAGATACGCTCCAACATTGATTTTGGGGGGTGGGGGGGGGGGGACTTTACATCAACTAGTTTGAAATATCATACTTTCAACATGTTCAACTGAAAGCTTTACTCAATTTGGTAGATATTCCGTGCGTATGTGTCAAGTGTCCCAACAGGTTTTGAACAAGATTGTATTAAAGAAGTGGAAAGATGGGCTATAAAAAATACGAATATCCTTATATCTCGAGACCGGTAGCTTCAATTTGAATCAATCTTTTTAAGAAATAAAGCACATTATCTCGGTAACATTCTGAGTTGAACTTCATGTCAATTGCGTATACATATTTAATTAAAAAACATAAATAACCATGGTTTTGATACATTTTCATACTTTACAAGTAACTTATTAAAAGCGGCGGGTGTTACAAGCGATGACATCATCGTCCCTGATCGCACGTGACTCCACCTGGTATGTTTAGATATGACCCAGACATTTTGGCTACAATGAGAACAACATTGGAATAATTTCTTAGAATTGTTTTAGTTTTCAGAAACAAAGACCTTAGTGTCTTATTCATGAACGAGATCGCTCTTTTTCCCATTAAACCGAATTATCTTCATTTAAAAGCCATGCTTTATACAGCGCATGTTAGCTGTTTGATTTCAATTACTTATCCTCAGAACTTTGACTTGAACTTCATAAAAATATGTACTGTATACTCTTGTCCTGGTTATAGTCAGATCACTTTGTTCTTAAACTTGACTTTAAGATGGTATTTTACAAAGAGATATCACCTAAGGCATGGGCCTATTGTCGATTACTCATTACTGCTATATTACTATCTTCTGAAGATAGCTATCCGACGCAACGTACTAAACCGTTGTCCCTGTAGACAAATATTGTACAGCACCGTGTATATTATGTATGAATGAGTAGTAGGGGGAGGGGTGCAAGAAGAAGAAGACAAATATTTTACGGTCCTGGTCGACTCAATTCTTTCAAATCTTAATTTTTCAAAACCTTTGAAGTAAAATTTGAAAAAATAAACTAAGCCGCTGTCCCGAGATTCGAACCCATGGAAGTGATAATTCCGCGGTCTCAGTTGAATCCACTACACTAGTAAGGCAATGTGCTGTACTAATAGGGACCCATGGTATAACAATGTATCTTGTTAAACCGATGTTCTTCCTAAGACGTTCAAGTACTGGAATACACTTATCATTACCGGTCTACCCGATTAAAATTATATACACGTTCATACTGTTCAAAATAATAATGTATTTTTCGCATTTCAGACGAATAACCACGCACGGTCAACAAAAAATACCCATTCGTAATATAAACAAATAAAAAATCAACTTTAAAATTAAAGGTGACAAAGATTCCACGGCACGCGGAATGAAAGAAAACAACATAACAAACGAAAACAAAGCAATAACAAACACGACGAACTCTGCGGGAGTCGAACCTCCAACCTTTGCGTTCTAAGACAGATCACACGCCACTAAGCTAACAGGGAAGTCAGCTTTTTAAAGAGGATTTTTGGTTATTATACACTAGCGCCGTAACGGTCAACCACGGTCCACACATCATTACAATAGAACGCTATGCACGGTCTACCAAAATGAATAGAAAAGGATGATCAGTACTCCCTTTCTTTTAATTTTGGTAGACCGTGCATAGCGTCCTATTGTAATGATGTGTGGACCGTGGTTGACCGTTACGGCGCTAGTGTATGATAACCAAAAATCCTCTTTAAAAAGCTGACTTCT
This sequence comes from Ophiura sarsii, assembly GCA_035610835.1. Taxonomy (NCBI): domain Eukaryota; kingdom Metazoa; phylum Echinodermata; class Ophiuroidea; order Amphilepidida; family Ophiuridae; genus Ophiura; species Ophiura sarsii. Next base: position 63,684,855 of record CM069446.1, on the reverse strand, counting down.
CTGTTAGCTTAGTGGCGTGTGATCTGTTTTAGAATGCAAAGGTTGGAGGTTCGACTCCCGCAAAGTTCGTCGTGTTTGTTATTGCTTTGTTTTCGTTTGTTATGCTGTTTTCTTTAATTCCACGTGCCGTGGAATCTTTGTCACCTTTAAATTTAAAGTGAATTTTTTGTATTTGTTTATACGAATGGGTATAATATATAATATGCGATATGCCCATGTAATTTACTATTACGTTTTCAAGTAGATATTTTGTGTTTGTTGACATCTATCTATATAGATTTGATAACTATCTGATACTGTAATAATTGTATTTTACTTACCAGCGTTGTCATGATAAGACTCGTTCAGAACTTGCGCTTTTGGTTATTCTCCGAACCATACAAACACCACACAACCCCCCCCCCCCCCCTCCCTTTCCCCGTCTCCACACACACCAACCCGGCCCATCATATACTTCTGATATTGCGATCAAAGATTGTTATATCAAAATCAATAGTTTACTTAATGATAATATTTTGTTTTACCTATATCCTATCAAGATGCCTTTGTTAAAAGTACCATTTAGGTGCGTGATTCAGACAATGCCCCTTTAAATTGAAGATAGTGCTGACCTAGTATTTTATTAATTAAACTATACTCTCCGTACATTATCGCTGACTAATATTGCCAAATATGAGATAATTTTAAACATTTTTAAAGGAGTTATAAGGAAATGTATGAATTCAGTACATATTTTTTGCAATGCTTTAATACAATCATGTTCAAAACTGTTGGGACACTTCTTGCATGCACTGCGAAAATGGTAGTCCTTCCCCCTAAACTCAATGTTGGTCCGAATAAGAGCATCGTCCATCAAAGGGCTGTAGTATAGATACGCTCCAACATTGATTTTGGGGGGTGGGGGGGGGGGGGGACTTTACATCAACTAGTTTGAAATATCATACTTTCAACATGTTCAACTGAAAGCTTTACTCAATTTGGTAGATATTCCGTGCGTATGTGTCAAGTGTCCCAACAGGTTTTGAACAAGATTGTAGGAGCTCCCTGAGTTCAGGACACTATTATCACCTACAGTCATCAAAAAAGTAACTATACAGGTAATAAATGTACTTTTAACTTTAAAAATATATATCCTACCTAGAAATATCAAATCATAAAGTTGTTGAGAAATTTATCTTCTTTAATATGAGATATTGCACACTAGGATCAGTTGAATATTTAAGAAGCGACAATCCAAAATGTAAGGTAAAGTCACAATTTCAAATTCACATTTTACATTTCAACACGGGGGAGAGAATGACAGATAGTGTGTGTGTGGCGTATTGATCCATCGGAACAGTGCGGCCGACTGTCCAACCTGCGCATGCATCCCCCAATTGCACTACCGGTAATCGATAAGGTACCCGTAGATTGGCCCGTGTGTAGAAAATAAAAATGTGAAAATGAAAATCGGTCTTCTCCTTATATTTTTGAGTGCCACTTCTTCAATAATCACCCGATCCTAGCGTGCAACATCTCATATTAAAGAAGACAAATTTCTCAACAACTTCATAATTTAATATTTTTAGGTAGGATATATATTTTAAGAGTTAGAAGCCCATTTATTACCTGTATAGTTACTTTTTTTGATGACTGTATATAGTTTGCAGGCGACTTCAGTGTATAAATCTAGTCTTTATAGGCACATTATTTCTGTGCAAGGTCAGACATCTTTGTACAACGCACAGGTGCAAATGCCATTGAATTGGCATTACACGTGCGATATTCAGATAAGATCACTGCGATAGGGTAGACGCTGACATCACCTACCACCTTGAGATCTCTCTCTCTGGTCATATGGCGCCCTAAGGCACTGCTGTGGTCTTCATGAGAGCTCACCCACCTTTCCTGTCTCTTGCCTTGGATGGATGAAGCAATTGCTACACCTCTCGCCTTTTTTTCTTTATCTCATCCGTCCATGCTGTTGCTGGGCGACCTCTTCCTACACACCCTTCCATTGTCCCTTGAATAATTTGCTTTTCAATGCGCTTCTCCTTTCTCATGATGTGACCAAAATAGCTGAACTTTCTGTCCCTTATGGAGTCTCGCAGGACTAGAAGAGAATTTATTCTCTCCACTCCAGCACCCAGTTGTTTGAGATCTCTATCATAAATCACAGATCTTCAAACACAGGGACGACGGTATTATAAACTCCTTAACAAATATAAATTTTAACAGGTTTAACAGGTTCGCCGTCGGACAAGTTAAAAACTGTCAAGCTTTCGTCAGGATTAGCTCCGACTTCTTCAGGACCAAATTAAGCAAAACATTGCCACTTCTCTATTGTTATCATCATTCGGGCTGCCCCTTGCCCATTGATTTGAGAGTAGGTGCCCATCGGCGTCAATTCATCTGAACGGCTCTTTTCAGAGCCACCAATCTTTCATAAGTAGGAAAGGGCACCTACTCTCAGATCATCGGGCAAGGGGCAGCCCAAATGATGATAACAATAGAAAAGTGGCAATCTGTATGTATTGCTTAATATTATAATAATTTGGTCCTGAAGAAGTCAGAGCTAATCCTGGCGAGACTTAGCACTGAAACAAGTGATTGCTACACATGTGGCATCTTTAGAAAGAAGAACATGTCAGCTTTCCTTCGATACATAACACAATATATGCTGTTGCTGCTGCTGTTTAGCCATAGTCCTTCAGAGAACCGTCGGCATTCTCTTGCGTGCTTTCACTCTTGCTGCTACCAGTCCACCGTCCGTCCACTCTCTGATGTTGTCTGTCCAAGCAGTTTTTCTGCGTCCTGGTAGAGCCTTCCCTTCTACCTCTCCTTCAAATGTAGTTATTACTATGCTATCTGTACGTCGCTTTCAGTGACCATACTTTAGCAAGCTTCCTCTTCCTTAGTTGGGCTAGCAATCCCTCTTCTTCTTTCACCCCTATTTGCTTGCGCACCCATGAATATATATCAAGAAATATCCGTAATATTGGCAACTGTAAACAATTTTTGAGGATTTTAGATAAGACAAAAAACACACAACACACATTGGTTTTTTTTCCCTGAGGTAGCATCCTGGTTTGAGCCATGCTTTTTATTTAATGTAACATACATGTATATGTATAATAGAAAAAAACCTCCACTATATCGGCGGCATATAACTCCTATACAAACGCCCCGGAGGTTTTTTCATCAATAATAATTAATAATAATCATAATAAGTATAAATGCATACAATAATTTTGAGCTTGTGCATACTCAACTTTTCATGAAGGGGAAGTTTTCAATGTAAAATTATATGTTTGAAATTTCAGTTCAACAGCGTTAATAATCATTTTTGCCACCTTTGCAAAAAATTCAGCGTTGCACAACAACGTCAAATATACATTTACATATCTTTCGGTAAGTTTTCTACACTCTCATGCCCGGAACATTAAGTTCACCTACCAATGTAAGAATAATGCAGTAAGCTGATCAATGTCCTCAAGCCAGAGAGTGGAGAAAAAACTTTACCAACAGCCTCATCACCGGGGATCACAGTTCCAGCGTCAAAAATACAGTATTAATCTCAAAGTGCACTTGGCCATTTTGCCGCTGGAACTGTCGCCTCTGTAGTCAGTGATGCAAGCATGAAACGGGGGTGATTTAAACATCTGATCAATGCACATTATGAGGGACAGCGAGCGAGTGGATGCGCTGCATAAAAACGGCAGTGTACAATAGGTTTTGTTCGCCGTGTGTGTTAAAAACACACCGCGACTGTGTCGTATTCATATTAAGAATCCGGACAAAAAAGCATCTTACTACCTCTTGCTCGATATAAGCCAATACTTCCAAGGGATACAACATTATTCGCATAGGCTTGGCCTATCAACAAGGCTTACTAAGTAAGCTTATTATGGCCTATCATTTAGGCTTTGCCTACTTCTGTTTTCATAATAATGAACAAAACGTGGCTTTTTTCCCAAGACACTACGTACAACATTCACAAGAGGGTATACTTATCAAATAGCCCAGCGATCTATTAATAGCTAATCCAGAAACTCGCCAAAAGTGTTATCGTAACACAACACTACTCAATGCTTAACTACGCCACCCCAGAATATACGTTAGTTTTCTGTTAAAGCTTGTAGACAACGTAGACAATAGATTACTAGAACTTTCCAATTCTGCCTCATCAGAGGTCAAAGTTCATTCAGCTACGGGGTCATAAACTTTCCCCTTGACAGTAAACCGCTTTTTTCTTTTTTGGTCACAAGCTCTAGTCTGTACAACACAGCGTAATTCTCACATAGTTTCATTACAGTGTTTCGTTGACACTACAGAAAACTAAGCCATTCAGGCTATATCTTGCTAGACATCCCATACGGAATAAACCGTGCACTACTACAACACATTATAATTGTTACGAGCAGTTACTGGACATCTAGCAAGACATTGCCAATATTCATCGCCATCGATCATTTACAACACTCATTTCAGCGCTTCATTGTGCGTTGGCTTTGATGCCACCAAATCGTCCACTTGTCGTAATTGAACTTTCATCAGAAACCCTAAAGGATGATGGGATACGAGTTGTTGGGTGTGTGTGTGGAGGGGGGGGGGGGGGTTCAATGTGCATAATTAGGATTAAAAACTTTTGAAGAAATATATTACACTGTACAATAATTCATTTATATATTTCGCCAAGTTGCGGTAATTGCTTACCGATTGTTTGAATAAGCCTTATCGCGAATAGGTAAAAATTAAGTGATTATCCTTTTCTGATGCATTGGGATAGAAAAGAAGGCATATTTTGTCCCTTTTCAATCCCACAATGCAACAGAAAAGGATAATCAATTGATTTTTACCTATTCGTGATAAACCTTATTGTTTGAATTGTCATTTTCTTTCAGTGGGAAAACTTGAAAATATACATCTGGGATTTTCTGGAGCAGAAAATTCATTGGCAACCGTTTCCCATCATCCTTTAGTGTTTCTTCAAATTCACATACATGACCTTTGACCTGATACAACGTCTTTACCATTAAAGACTCCACCGTCAAAGTACATCTGTTATACAACATCAAATCCAGCCTTTTCACATATTTTATACAAACATATCTCGCAGTACATGAAAATTGAATTTGATCCATTCATCCCTGGTCTACCAACGCATAGGGTGCAAAGTCCCTTTACACTCATATAATAATACATCATTGAACTTTGCACTCCAGGAACGATGCTGCATTCCGCAGCATCATCCTTCCATTACGATACATCATTCACCACACAACACATTTTGTTTTTAAAAAGTCTTCGCGACATATTAAGCAGTCAAGTCTTCATAGAAAAATAAAACTCTAGAATCAGTGCCGCCCCCGCGAAGGAAAACGCTCGGCACCGTTTAAATATAATTCTTGAACGTCTCCAACGAGGGGGTGCACTTCCACGGAAAAAATCACATCTATAACAATCCATTCACAAATTTATATCATAAAACAAGTTTGAGTATAGTTTTTAAAAGTGTTTCTAAAATATGTCCATACAAGAAGTTAAAAGCTATAACACAAAACTGTGTGTTAGCAACCACAAAGACCACCAATTAGCATATTATTTTTTTCACTTTCAAACACTGCTATTCTGAATAGTGGGGTGGGTACATTGTGAAGACAAGAGGATGGAACGGTCCGTTCCCAGCAAGAAGGTTGTATCTAATATTCAATTGACCAACGGCATACTTCCTTTTATCATGAAGTATAAAACCATGATATAAGGAAGTGCCGAGATGCAGTAACACATTAATGATACACCTTTTTGCCGAAACTGGACCAATGTGGATGATTGTTATACAATTTTATATTTATCATATAAACATACACACATAGAGAGCAGAATACGAATGCATAGATTCTTAAGAGATATTATCCACATCACTTTTGTCTAATTTAGACAAAATTCCCCCTGTCATCCAACAAGCAAGTACAAGCTAGTACAAGTCTACTTTCAATGTGAACTGATCAAATCTATACAGCCTACCTAACATGGTTTTTTTAAAAATCACAAGTTTACTGACTGTCCCTTCGGATGATTAAATCAGCTCTAGCTTTGTTTTAGCTCTACATTATCAGAAAAACTGTCATAATCATAGAGATAATAATTCACAGAGCCACCAAACTTCTGTTCTCTACTTGCAATTTCTAGCACTTCTACATTTGAAACAGCAGAACTTTCCGGTTATTTTTACGATAACGGGTGTACAATTGATTCCAGCGATGTAACATATCTAAAACATGTATGCATTGATTAACCTTTTAATTTAAAATCATAGTATCTTTTTCTTTCATTATATTACAGTTATGAGTTAGTATACAAAGAATTTGATTAATGTCAGAACAATTATTTTTCAGACCAGATTTCACTATTTTTTCCAAACGATTTCAAGGACTGTCATTTGTGGATGTTTTTTCGACAGAGCAGAGAAAGTTAGATAGTCATGACCTTTTTTATTTATTTATCGGGCTACTCAATTTGAAATCCCTGCAACCTCTATGAAAGACATGACAGTTCTCTTCCCCACAGGGAGTGTGTATTTCTAATGGGGTTACCTGCATTGGTGGCTCCATTTGAAATCTACACTGCCTGTGCGGGAGGATTAAGGTCATGTCACCCCACAGGGGGGTGTATGGATTTCAACTGGAATAGCCCATGCGTGCGTAGGAGGCAAGCTCAAACTCCGCACACATTCCGTTGAAACATCCTTCTAATCCAAAAATGCACAATTTTCCATGATTAATCTATCAACTCTGCCCTGAGAAGAAAAAAACCCACTAATGTCAAAATATGCCAAAACCGTGGAAAACTGTTTCCAGTGTAAATGTCGCTAACGAATTTCATCAAATGTCAATAAATAATGAATTTTACCCCCATATCAGTCACAAACCAACTTTGCATCTTCAACATTTTCTTCTTCCCTGGTTTGCACTTCAACATCAATAATGTCGAGCTATTCATGAAATAATGCACATGTGTGGGTGTGTGAGTTTCCTCTAAACGAAAGAACCTTTTTGAAACAAAATGGTTTGTTTCCAGTAGCAAGCATGAAAAGTCAAATTTATGCGAAATGCATTTTTTATTCTTCTTCTTCAAATCTGGGTATTATTGTTACTCTTATTGCTCGCTAAAATGTGGTTTTCGACGCTGATTTTCACTTCCGTGTTTACCGTATGTCGCAAATCTCCATCTTGAAACAGGTAGGACACAATTTCTAAAAAAAAATGGCGCTCTTGACAATAATTTTCCCCCGTTTTTCCTATAAAAAATAAATAAATGCGCAAAGAATCAAGCTTCTTAATGAAATGCGCACACACTACTGGAAACAAACTTTTTTTGTTTTGTTTGGCCTTACTATAAAAGGCTATTATGTCAGTGTGTGGTTGACAGGACTACAAAACTGCATGTCAGTGCTTGTGCAGCACACACCCACTTCATGTGTAAAATGCATGTGTGCCTTATATGCTGTGCTTATTATACCTTATGAACATATTGCCGTATTAGCTTTGCCCACACGACATAACGTGAACAAATTACAATGGGTTACAAATAGACAAGCAGGTTTTGTACAGTGCAATTGTTATAACAAAGTTCCTATTTTCATCATTGTTTGAGCATATTGATTATCCTCCATTCCATTGACCAACCAGATTTTAAAAATCAGCACATTTTTTTCTTCCTTTTTTTCAAGAACTTGAATTTACTTCAACAATTTGAATTTGTACAATCACCTTCACAAAAATATGATTTAAAATATAACCTTTCCAAAATCTTCTTGATCAAACATATATTTTTTTTAATGGAGGTAGTTTCTTACGCCAAGGTACATTTGCTTATAATATTATGAGAATCCCAAAAGATTTGCGCCTCTGAACTTAGGCTAGAAGCCATGGATCCTCAACATTATCTTCGAACAAAAATTCGCAAGAATTCATCTTGATTGACACACAATGTGTTGGGGAGAATCTTTACGAAAATGGATTCTCAAATTCTTGCCAAAAATTGTTCGCCCTGAAAAATCACTTTCAAAATTGCAATCGGCTTTTGGAGGATAATCAACTTCCCATTTTAAATCCATCATATTTTTCCCCAGTTACTTCTTATCCATCTTTTTGACTTCCATGATTCCGTAACAGTCGCCCGTTCCCACTTTTACATTTAAAAATTTACATCCACATATTTTATACATATAATAAGTTTCTTTAATTAAAATTATTAAAAATTATTTTACATTGTGTATGTGCTAGGTAAACAAATTTGCGAAGAAGACAAACTAAGTTATACCATTTGTGATCGAATTCAAGAAAAGTTTAAAATGAAAATGATTTAAAAATATTAAATAGAGTAAGTAGTGTAGTATTATTTTCAATTTTTACGAACTGTACAGTGTGCTAACCACTAGGTTCATAGATATCTTTGTATATATATATGTAAGGATATATATATTAATTTGGGTTTAAAAAGAGAACACATGTGAAAATGATGTGATAAAAATGTCCCTGAATTTGATTGAATGAGGAACCTACACTTCTGTCAGTGTAGTTTGAGGAGCATCAACAGTTGCAGAGAGAGATGCAGGCAATATTTTTAACCCCCTGAGAACTACCGGCCGATTGGTTAAAAAGATGGATACATCATTTATTGCACCAATGAGAGACATTGTTAGAATAATTGTATCCATGATAAAGATGGGAGTGAAATGTTTTACAAGCTGCATTTTAATTGGCTATTCATGAGTTCATCTTGTAATAAACCAATCGGAACCACTGTAAGATAGCCAGGTAGACCCCAGGGGGTTAAAAGAGAAAATGTTTATGGATTTTATACCGATTACTGTATCGATTAACGCCGATTTCATTCAGCCATGGGTCAATAGTTTTGACTATAGCTGCCTCAAATCAACAGATATGGACTGCTCTTTATTCACGGATGGTACAAACTATTCTCCCTCCATAATCCTGAGATCCTAGGCCTACTACTTCCCACAGCTTTTGGCCTCTGGAAAACAGTGCGTCTATAATCTCAAGATAGGGAGTATAGTTTTTACTATCCCCTCATCAGAGGTCAATATTTGTATGACAACTAATAGCTTGCATCCACTACCAATATACAGGATCAAAACAAAGTAAACAACTTGAGTTATAATGATGTCCAAGCACTGTGAATACATAAGAAAAATGAATGTGGAATTAATAATGCCCATATGACTAAGAATAATTACTGCTTCCAAAAAAAATGATTAGCAAATAGCTAATTTCTCAATCAACATAAAATGACCTTGTCAAATGAAACTAATGCTCATTTATGGAATGATCAAATGAAATAACAGCAGCCCACCACGTCACATATGCACAACATTAAGTAGATGGGAGTTGGAATTAATATTGGGGGGGGGGGGGAGGGGGAGGCCTAACCTAAGTTGATAAAAACTCCATTCATGTGTACGTCTAAATTAAGATAAGCCTATCAAGGGGCAGACAGACGTCTTGGGTAATTAATGGAAGAAATATCGCTAGCGTAAGATTTACCCAGTGTCACGTCGTTAAATGTTCTACACTTTGAGGAATTTGCTATACAATCTAAAAAAGTGTATAGCAGTTTTATACTATGCATTTCAATGTTACAGTTTATCGTGTTTAACGAACGGTTGGAATTTGACAACAAATTGCTACGCACATTTTGTTCACATAAATCGATCACTGAATGTCAATTCCAGGCAACTATGTGTGTGAGTGATTAAAAACATCCTATCTCAGAGGCCATGGGACGCAACCGTAGTTAATCAGTTCAGGAAGCGACACTCAAACTGAAGCTGACATCAGCCGTGATCTGAACTTTTCACAAGCCGCACTGTACTTAACCCTTGGGATCATCTCAGAAGGTTGAATGTCACACGGCTTTTTCATTCAAAATGTTACTACTCCTTCCACGAATTCTTTCATAAAAAAAACGCCAAGAGGAAAACCAGTGTACAAGCTGATCTATTGTGCAAATTTGAGACTGACCCCTTCAAAATAATCAACATGTTTTCGAAACTTTGCCAAATTGATTGAAATTACATACAAAAAATGAAAAGTGAAAAATTGCAAAAAAATGTTTTTAAAAATGGCTTCCTAAAATGTTCCAAATAATCAAAGCATCCGGTCCGGATCACATTCTCGTGAACTTTGAACAAAACCAAGGGAGATAATGTTTATTTACCTAGCCTCCTGGTTCTCTGGTTACAGAGAGGTAGATTTGATAACAAATCAAAAAAAGTTTCTTCAACTCTCAATATAAAACATAGCTAGGATGACAACCTGTTCAGAAACTCAATAGGTAGCTGACATAATGTTAACCCATCTCCACGGTAACTCCGATAAACAATGTTTCCCAGTGAGCAGGCATATTTTGTGGTATTATTTATGTCAAGTTGTGAAAAAAATCCTGAGAACCTGTGTCACTATTCAATCAAAGTCTGCTTGAACTGATCACCCCCAAGTACATATTTTCTTCATTTCCGTTTCTATGTGACTGTTTTTGTTCATCTAGGGCCCATATTATTAAAGTGTCTGTCAAAATTGATAACAGGGGTGCTTAGTGACATGGCGGCATCAACCATATACAGAAATTCTTCTTGTGGATGGATACCCAACGGGTACCCCGCTGGAGCTAATACTGCTTGCTGTAACATGATATCATAATCTTTGAGTAACCATTCAAAATAGACAACTAACTTTCTTAGGGGGTATTCAATTGGTTTATCATATGTTAGAGCCCTCTTTTAGACCAATCAAATTAGGGTTTAGAGAACCAGCTGAGCAAGCTTGTTTGTAGTAACTACCTGTTGGAGGTCGACCTATTACGATTGTTCATGTCTACACGTAACAAGGTATAATGTTATTGTTTTGACTGTTTGCTACGACCTAAAAACAAAATCGTAAAATGTTTAGACTTTTCCGTACTGTCTACGACCTAGAAAAATCAGTCAAGTCACAAGACCAGACTATTCATATCATAAAACCCTACAATTACAAATTGTTACACGTAGTCTCCTCTCCTCCCAGCAGTATACATTCTAAAATGACATGAATGCCATTTAAAGTATCTATACTAGCACAACAAAGCAAGCGTATCAGTAATGCTTGCCGTGCTTACTGACAACCCTATCACAAATCACATCCATTTACATCGACAATAATCGCAAAACCAACATCTTGGTCGTATCCGAAGACAGAAGTTCCTGTTTCACAGAAAAAATTAAAATACATCTGTACAGATATACAGACTTAGTGATATAATGTACAAAGCAAAATAATGCCTTAAAAATCAATATACAATGTACAACAACAGCTGATCGATTTATAACAATAATAATAATAACAATATCATTTTCAATAAGAGTCCACATAAATTCATTTCTTGATCTGACCTATACACAATATTCGTACAGTATACCTATCGGGTTTGTTAGGGATCACTTTCGCTAGAATTGAATACTATCCAACAATTTTTAAATCTACACATCTACTCTGGCCCAGTTTCAAGTGTCAGAGGTCATGACCTATGACACAAGGACAAGGGTCATGACCTTTGACACTTAGAAAGACCCTGATCAGGTGTAAAGCCAGTTATAAGCTGTAAAAATGTTAAAAATGGCAGTTTCAACAAAACATATTCCCGCAAAAGCACTAGAACAACGCATCCACAATGGCGCTCTTTTAGAACACCATCAATTGGCTATGTTTTATTTTCAATCAGGTTTTTGTACAGCGCTGTAGCAATCAATCGAACATAAGGTCTAAAAACAAAACATCAAAATAGCTGACATTTTTCGCTTCAACTATTCAGAGAAAAAAATGTATATATATATATATATATATAATCTGATCAAGCGTACAATATTATCAACCGTGACACCGACAACTGACTACACATGTTATATGCATATCAAACTCCGAGCCTACTTACAAAATATATTGTGCAGTGTATAGCTTATTTGTACTGTATGCCAGTAGATGTAGTATCGATATATAAGTATGCCTTCGAGGATGAACAACTAAAGCCAAACCATAACATGCTACCTTAGTGAATAAAGTAAAAGTGGCCATTCTCTAGAGCGCTCGCTATCACTGCCTTCACTACTGTTGCACGAAAACAAAATCATGTTTCGTAAATGCATATTATGACACGCATAAAATTCTCTGATCTTAACAATTTTAACGCACAGACACTCCAAACTCGGCGAGAATGTCCACTCTTACGGTACGATCAATGTACACACATGTCTTATCATCATGTAACGTAACTCTGTACAGACTGATAGATATAGATAATAGATACATCCTTAAAAAATATCAACGCAATGTGTAAAAGAGCTTATAATCGTAAATTATAAAATGTGCACAACTCAACGTAATATTTTCAAAGCTAATCGTCGTAAATCAATGTGCCCTATATGCATATGGCTATACAGTGAGCTTACCCACTCCGTAATACCGTAAACGTGGACATTTTCGCGCTACATCAATTTTCGAAAAGGCGCGAAAATGTAATCACACAAAAAAGTGCCACTTTTACAGTAATGTAAGTTACAAAAGCGATCAGATGGTGTTTTTTTACGCTTGAAATATTTACAGCATTGTTGATTGGCTGACTGGCGTACCCCAATTTTACACTCACGTCCACAGTCATGGCAGTCATTACAGAATGTTTCATATGTATGCACTTTAACAGCATTAGACACAGATAGGACATAGTAATGTCAGCCCTGTTTTAACACTTTCCACGCTGCAGGCGTCTGCAGACGACATTCCACAATTTTACAAAATATTTCAAAAAATATCAAAATAATTCAATTTCATTACCATATTTGGAATCACCATGAGAAATGCATTAAAATAAGTATAAACATGTCTGGTATTGATTCAGTAATTATTGAGATAAGACTTTGGAAATTTTGGAAAGGTTTTCGAAAAATCCGTTTTTATATGGTAAAACTAATTGCAGCGTGGAAAGTGTTAAGACCCATAATAAGATGGAAGCACTGGCTTGATAAACAGCTGGTGCAACATTTCAAATCAGGAAGAAACAAATCTTGACATCTGGGGGAAACATTTTCTCAGCACATCCCTTTCTCTCTGGATTATACAAAACATGGGAGTTCTGCCAAAACACTCATTCCATGCCCTATCAGTGTTGCCAAACCACACAAGGTCCTAGCCACCTATTTTGGGCTACTTTTCAAACATTACGAACAACTGCCTACATTCCACAAACTTTTAACCGTGTAGTATAGTATCGCAGTTGCCAAGATCCTACATTAGTCATCCCATTAGGCTACAATTTTGGACTATTACTCTACTAGCCTGATAGTTTGGTCTGATTATTGCCAACCAATCGTTTCGTCACATTTTCTTGGCTGCTTGCTAGTAGTACTGCTATCCATGACCTTTATCAAGCAAGTGTTACCAGATTGAATTGATTGAAGAGTCAATGATCCAAAAGTGTTGCCAGCTTGAGTTGATTAGCAATTCTAATCTTATCTCTTTTGTTTGTCAGCTTGTAAAAAATGTCATATGATGATGTTGTTTTTTTGTCCTTGGTTTGGGTTTGGATTTGAGAGAGAGATCTGCAAACGCCACAGAAATGCATCAGTTTGACATTGGAATATTTGCGTACATCCTGCTTTTATACTACATTCATTATAGGTTAGGTTGCGACACAACCTTTAGCAACTTAGTATTTCACCAGGTTTAGTTCATGACCTTTTAGTAGGCCGATTGACTACAGCTACAATATACTACACTGTATTCGTTGTAGAATGGGAAATGACCTCGTAGTAAAGCGACTACAATAACTATACTGCAATCAAAATGTTGAGGTCATTTGCCATCACGCAGTGAATGCACTATAGCTCATTACCATCACAATACCCTTTGTCTGTCTATGGTTAACTGGTTACTGGTTCACCATGATCCAGAAAACCTTGAGCTGTTAAAAGGGTGTATCGTGTTAATAAATAAAACAAAAAGATACAGCCTTTTACCACCAGAAAGTCATCCAATAATCATGGCAAGTAGATGTGTATTGTCACCCGTTTTGTGCCAATAATTATACTCTATTTTTTTCTTTTCTTCCTTGATAAGATTTTGGACTACCATAGTCTACCACAAAATCAGTCTTCACACCTACAACTTGCCCGTATTCCCCCGCCCTGTCCCCCTAATTCAGCACAAGAAATTGCGGTATACATTTAATTCAATTATGCAGGAGCGTGGGCCACTAAAATAATATTAATAACAAAAATAATACTTTTTTTCCTTAATAATTATATTTACACAGTGAATATATATATGCAGCAGCTACATCTTAAATTTTATTTAGGCAGAAATCCAATCCTGATATTTATGATTTGACCCATAAACAAACATTTGTTTATAAAGATAATTGTTTTTAACAGCAAAATGGTACATACAAGTTTTCACAGAAACAGATAACGCAATGGGTTGCCGTAGGTTTTCTGCCGGTGAAGTGCCGGGGCCGATGAGTCATCCAACAATTGACCTAAAACGGAATTCTCGGAGGCTTTATCTTGTTTGTATCCGAGCCTTTCCGCGAAAAAACCCTAAACCACAACCCTTGTACACAACACATAGTTTAAAAGTTTTCAGATTCACATAGAGTAAATAGCGTTCAAGAAGTATGGCAGTTATAACGGCTCTTTTTTTCCAACTACTGAACTACTAACACCGAGTTAGTAACACAAACTTTGACCTTTTCGTCTCAAAGGTCAACTCAGTAATATAATATTTATAATATATATATATTTTTCTATAGAATTATAATCAATAAATGTGACATACTAGACTGGCTTTGGTGGCGAATTTGAACTACTTGATGCTGCTGTCGAGGAGGGTGCAGAATTCCTATCTTCGCAGTTCTCCTGCTTCGTCGTCGTTGTCGTCGACGCCTTGGTTGTTGACCCCTTGACCCCATGACCTTTGCTTATTGAATTTATTGACCCTGTGAGGGTACTCAAGTCCTTTTTCAACTGGTCTCTCTCCTCTTCCACCTCCGTCAACCTCTCTCGCAGATAGCTATTTTCAGCCCGCAGGCGTGCTTTGTCCTTGCCCAACTCGTGTGTCTTGTCACAACGCTTGCTACGCGCGACCTCCAAATCTCTCTTCAGCCGCTGCTTGGCCTCGCTGGATTCACGCAGTTTGCGCTCGTACTCGATGCGGAGACGGTCAATCTCTTTGCGCAGGTTTCGTTTGGTCTCCGATGCTTCTCTTAACTTCTCTTTCTTGGTGGCTCGTTGGAACTCCAACTCCTTTTTGTAGGAAAAAAAATAAGAACGATAGTAATATTGCTCAGTTATCAAATTATTCATTCATTTCACTTACTCGGCTGGTATCATTTGCTTGATCCTCGCGTGTATTTAATTGAGTTTCGTTTGTCATAGATTCTGCTAGAATCATGCTTGAAGGTCAACCAAAATGGTGATTCAAGTATATTTTATTCAATGGGGTATGTTTAGAAGAGTATTATGGAAAAAGAATTTCTTTAAAATATTGTCCAGGGAAAAATATTTACAAGAAATCAATCATAATTTCCAGTGTTTCTTTTTTAGTGTGGGATGAACTGTATACGGATGACGCGTTACTACGTAACAGGTGTTACTCCCAACTCGGTATCGGTCCAGGTCTCGATCGATAAGTCTGCACAAACAAAAGTCATGAGTGGATACTTACGCTATCGACCTATTGAGGTTCTGTGTGCGAGCCTGGGTAACACTCATGACGTACATTGTATACAGGGTAGTAACCTGCCATCGTCAATATTTATGATACAAATTATTTATGCTTAGAAACTCTATATTTTGTTTTCGGTGCAATATTAAAGGGTAATTCTTTTTGCATTTTGTTTTTTACAATATCCTCCATCGAGAACAAAAAACTTGAATCAGCATTTTGGATGACCTTTAAACTGTTACTAAATTATAAATGCTGACAAATTCCATGTCTAAGATGAGATACTGAGCAAATGCTGTAAAAAGTGACCATTTTTGCGCTTCATATATTTTCGCGCTTGAATGAGCTACCGCAAAAATAATACAGACAAATATAATTCTCTTTCATATAGGTCTATGTGATGAAGCTATAAATCGTGAATTTAAAAAACACGCAGAACGGTTCAAAAATGACCCCATTTACAGTAACAGAAAATATTCTCAAACCATTCATTCAAATAGACCAGTCTTGTCTTCGATGTAATTCATCTGTTCTGACATTTTCAATAACTTTTAAAAATCATCAACAATTTCCTGTCCAAAAAAAAGAAACAGGATCCCCCCCCCCCCCCCCCCTGTTGTCCTTAGCGATAAATGAATTTGTTACATTACTCGTCATATCCTACCTGTTTCAGGCCCTTATTTGAGGTGAGAGTACCCTGAAGTCTATCCTCTTGCCGCATGTGAATCCTGGCCAGCTCATGGAGCAGCTTGTCCCGCCCTGCCTGGCTGTCGAGCGACTCGTTCTCCAGTAGGCTGCGCACCACGTCGATTGCCTGCTCCAGACCCGTCTCCACCACGCCGGTCTCCAATCGGCTACTCTCATTGGCTGTTTCCTCGTCTGCAGAAAGCAACAAAACAGAAGAAAAAAGGGCCATATTTCATTACTATTGTCATGAATATGAATTTGAATTAGATTTCATCGTTTCTAGAATCTATTTGCAAATTCTCATGCTGTCACTCAAATCAATAATTCGAAAATCAAGATACAATTTTGCAAACTTGGAATTTGACAAGCACCCTAACACATAAGATGATCCCCACAATTCTTCTAATAAATAATACTGTAATATCAGGTACCCTACATTTTGGCAATCATATAAATTTCTTTCATGTGATGTCTGTAACTCTTGGAAACTGGGTTAATTAACAACATGCATCTTCCAATTCTGTCGAGTCAAGTCACTGACAAATACACACAAACCTTCCCTATTGGATATAAAACAAATTTCAGCAGGCTGACAGGGATGAGTGGATTAAGCTACTGCTGCATCTTTGTTGTTGACGGTTTTCTACTAAGCGCATTCGCACGTGACTTGGAAAAAACATTGACTCGATTGATTCATTACGAAGTTAAGCTTTGCACGGTACATTTGCGGCGTTTTCTGGGATAAGTCGGTCCCCGTAACGCCTCAATTAATCTACAGCTGCCTCGTGTTAACGTGCAAATTTGTTTAGAACCCGTCGCCAGTCATCGATATAACCGAAACACTCCATGGCAGCCATAGCACATTGGGTCTAATTGACACGAAACCCCTGTTTTGGCACACACAATATCCAATTTTTTAGCTCTGAATCACTCACTCCAGATCCGCCATTCAATGCAATCCATTGCGCTATTCCAGTTGAAATCCATAACCCCTATGGAACGAAGACATGACTTAATCATCCATATACAAGAGTGTAGATTCTAAACGGAGTTACCCATACAGGTAACCCCATTTGAAATTCACAACTCTCCATGGGGAAAGATTAAGGTAATGTAATTCACAGGGGGTGTATGGTTTTAAAACGGAATAGCCAATTGCACTGTGTCGGGTGGCCATGTCAATCTTTGATGTGTAAACCCCGCAAATGTTAAAAGTCAAACAAAAAAAGTGCAAGGAAGGGCAAGGTGACAAATGTTGTCAGTAATTATAGAAGAGATATATAATCCAGTCCTCCGTATTTGAGCGCAGCAAGCTCTGAATATTTAAGTGGCTTCGTGATTACTTAGCTATCTATCTATCATCTATGTCACTGCCATTAACTATGATTAGAATATTGAAGTCTTTACAAGCCTCATAACATCGGCGAATGGCTACAGAAGAACAGGCCGGCGAATGGCTACAGAAGAACAGGCCGGCGCATACGGCAACAATCGTGCAACAACTGTGCATCATGTGTGTGACACGTGCGTGCAACCAAACCTGCGTGCGTATTGCCATAATCACTCACGATTACTTTTGCACGCAGAGAGATAAACCCTGAATATTTCTCGCCAATTTGGAACTGATTAAACTATAGTAATTGAATCCTGCGACGACAACGTCGTGGACTAATTCCCTTGCTCCTCCATCCCTCCCCAGTCCCATCCCTCCTATCCTCATTCATTCTATTGAACCCTATCCATATTCAGTACATACATGCTAGCTTAGCCGTGGGTTGATAATCTGAGTGATCAGACTCACTAGTAATTGAATCCTGCGACGACGACGTCGTGGACTCCTGCGTCTCGAGCGCCCTCGGTGCTTCCACTTCTTCCTTCGGTGTTACCGGTTTGCTCGTTGGGGGCGGAGCCAGCGAAACGTTAGGCGCATATTTCCCGTCAAACCTGCACAATGGAAAGGTCATATAGTAATGGTTATGAAGATAATAACAACAACAATAACAACAACAAATTAATAACAACAAAATAGAACCTGTATAAAAGTGCGATATTATTTTTAACAGGAAGTGATTATGAATCAGACTCTTTTCAAAATGTATTCCTATATTTTGCTTTATATTTCAACCAAAAAACAAAAATGAGAACGCTGTTATAATTTTTCAAAGAAATGACGATTTTTCAAATTGTATTTTTCAATCTCATAATTCAAACATTTTCCCTGTATGAATCATCCCCAATTAATAAATCTGGAAGGAAACGCTTCTTGAATTTCTGTGGCAAATTACGGTCGGTATTGATACAAATTTCGAGTTTGAATGGCGAGTCCTTGAAGGGCTTCGTAAAATCAAAACAACATATCAACAGATGTTTGCAGTGCATCTGCCAGGTGTGTAAATTTAAAAAAAACCAAGAATTTCATCATTTTTGCAGGTGGTGAAATTATGAGAATATTATCAAAATCAAATGAACTGTAGATTTCTTCTCGGTTCTAGACAGGCATGATTAGTTTTCCAACTTAGTGTTGACCAGAATACCTTAATATTTAGATGACTTTTGTTTGATCTACGTTGTGACCTTTTGATGAACTATATCCTATTTTTGAGATCTCCCACAATTTGAGTGCATCTTCAATCAAGCTTGAAGTCAATTTTGCATCATTTAATGTTCAACCTTCAAACGCCATTGACCTGTGCTGTGATGAGAACCTCTAAAATGTGCTTCTTAGTAAACCTTTGACCTAGGCGGTGACCCTCAGTTGACCTCTGGAAATTAGTTTCTCAAAACCATCATTTTAATCTGAAAGATTACTTACTTGGTAGCGTCTTTGAGGGGGACCACCCTCTCTGGATTGAGTAGTACCGGAGGGCCCATACTGAGGTAGGTGGGGATGCCACGACTGAATCATGGAGAAAAAAACGAGGACAATTTTGTTAGAACAATTCAAAGTATTTTCTGCTCAACGAAACTTTCACTGAATTTGTACCTACAATCAGAGAAAAAAGGTGTTTGAACACTGACCCTAATTGCCATGCTTATTGGACCATAACAGGCACGCTATTTGAGTCATGTAAAAATCAAAACTTGTTTCTGGTAGCCTGAAGTATCCCCTTACTCATATCCCTCCCCCTTCCCCACCGATCAATGTTGAGAGGCCCTGTGCTGATGGTGAGCAAATTGTGGGATTCAACATTGATCAGGGGGGAAGGGGGAACACTTTACATTACACCTACAAAGTGTTTGTACACTTTTGTCTAACATTATAGTTACTGTTCATGAAATGCTTGTTCTCAATGGGACAAATCAAAAAGAATAGCATTATCCTTTGAATGGTTTATTATTATCATCTCAGGATACACAGTTCAACGTTTCACTATGTAACTACAAGAGAACATGAGCATTGACTACTTGCTATGTGGGCTTCATTTTTTTATTTTAAATCCCTTTAAAATAACAGACCAACTCCAGACATGGCAAAATCATGTTTGTTTAATCTTTTAGATCACCTTCAAGAGATACCAAAGAAACTGAGACAAATTTCTCACATATTTGCATATATAAGCATATTTGTATCACATCGCATGTTGTTATTAAAAGGGTGCATGTTTGTCCTCTAATGAACAGGACAAGATGTTAATCATCTAACAGAACGCTTTTCAATGATTTGCAAATGATCAAATGTAAGTTATTTATGAAAACAAATAATGTTGTTACATTATTGTTTTTGAACACTTTCCGTGCGGCAGAGGACAGCTGCAAAAGGTCACAAAATTTTTCAACAAAAAAGAAAAGAGAAAGCATTTAAGTACAAACATGCCTACTTTCGTCTCAGTAGAGATAGGCTTTGAAAGTTGGGGAAAATTTCAGACAATAACTATTTTAGTTCATCAATCGCCGTATTGGGAAGTGTTAACGTCAAAATTCAGACTATACGTGATATAATATGGAAATGCTTTTCAAAATTACAGCTATATTCAAAGAAAATTTCAAAAGCTGTTTCTCAAAATAAAGCCTATCCAAAAAGATCAAAATCATTTCATGCATGCATCGCATTCTCCACCTTGACATCTACACAAAGCAAAATTTCATGAATATCATTAGCGGAATTTACAATTTTGCCTTTTTGTTAAACGTTCAATTGAATGATTGACTACCCACCCCTTAACAACACATTCATAAAGAGGAAGGAATAAAAAAATAAATCAATTTTCACCTCGACTACTAGGAATCGAAACGGCAATGACGCAAAGGGAAATATCATTACAACCGTCGTCGTTCAGTTGGTCGGCTCACCGATTGAACAATATTGCCAAACAAATTGCTTTGCCTATGTCGCAATGACAGAAATTAATATATAACATATTCCAAGGTTGACTGTGTACAAAGCAACACTAATGAGCTCCCAGTTTCTTTTCACTGGAGACAGCAAAAGCATTGAGACAAGGAGACTGAGAGGAGTCAGGCATGATTTAGAGCACCATTGTTCAACATCATTAGCCTAGATTTCAATTTGGTTGGCGGAGGACACTGTTATAGTCTGTTCACCTTCTTCTGTGTAGTGAAAACAATGTGCATTCCAGTGATTTGCAACTACTGGGGTTGACTTTTGAACGTGTATCACAGGGTTTAGATTTCAATCTGGTTGTCGAAGGACACTGTCATACATGTAGTTATATCCTCTGCCCCCCACCCCCTGCCCAGTGACATCATTGGCATCGCGTGTATCCAACCAATCAGATTCAAATTTCTTCCCCAGCAAGATTGCAATCCACGCACGGCACCCCTTTGACCTTGATCCCCAAGGGCGATGAATGCTTAATGTAGACCTAAATATAGCGCAAGTAGTTGTTTTACTAATGATGCCCACAGAGAAAGAAACGCAATTACATCGGACACAAGGCAAAGAAAGAAATAGAATAAATCAGGCAGGTTTTTTTGTAAAGGTGATATGATTATGTTGCTGGTAAAAGTATATAATGGCATATGCTGGTTCCCTGCACCCTGGATCCCCGGGCCAACTTATAAATTTAGGGGCAGGGGTACAGGGTTCGCCTTTGCCGGCCGTAACCGTAAGTTCAACACATTGCATTGTTGCTCTGTTATGGCATAAGGTAAATAACGATCAACACACTGTAGCTGAGATACCGCATAGAACGCTGAATGCATTGTCGCGCTGCCGTCGCAGTGGAGAACGCGCGATGACATGCGTGCATGTGTGTGTGCCAATCAGCAAATTTGTTATCATTCTAAGCGTGAAGCTGGCTTGACCAAATTTATTTGTGGATCTATTTTACGTCAATCATGAATATTGACGACTTTTTATGCCAGCAAATCAGCTTTGAGTGGAAATCGGCGCGTACCTGCATCTATGGATACGTTTTGTGGAGCCCATTGATGCAGGGAACCAGCATAATAATGGCAGAGACCAAGGCACAGATGTCTTCCTTAACATGTTTACTGTTATGGTTGTTTTTGTAAACACAAATTCAGTCTATTGCACCTGCACGATAAATTAATATCCCTTTGGTTATTCATATGAACTATATATAATTGGCTTCAGTATGAATATCTGAAACATTTTTTAAAAAAATGTTACAATGAAGTAGCTTGTAACCCAGGTCATTTAGAATTGTAAAAAGCCTGCTTGAAATAGACAGGGTGGGGTCGGTGCAGATGCGCTTTTACAACACCAAATATTTAAATTTTCCGCAAAATTGAAATTGGAGGTCTTCAGAACTGAAGGTGGTCTCGTGGACATTTAGCAGAGGGGTGAAGGGGTGAAAAGGAGGTTCGTAAGGACCGCACATACTGGTACTGCAAGTATATGCGTGTGTCCCCCTCCCCCTGCATCAACACTTCATAAACCAATGATATGAATGAATAGTCTTCTGCACTCACCTGTCCCTGACCAGTACTGTACCGTGCTCGGGCAGCACAGCTTTGCCTTCTTTCGCCAATGCCGACGGCGACCACGGCCTGAAGGCTGACGGACGCTGAATCTGTACACCATCGGTCGGGGTGCCTTCCGGCGTCCACGCCGACGTGATGACGGCGTCTTTACAGTGGTCCTTCTGGAGATCTTCCACTTTGATTTTCTTGCTGTTGCCATTTTCGTCCAGGACCTGAAATGCACACAAGAGAAGCTGCAATTAGTATTGATTTTTATACGTAAGGGATCATTATGAAATGATTACGTATAGTTTTTAGTCAGTTCCAAATGAAGCGAATTAATACAGAAGAGTGCGGGCAGACATGTAACTCTTCTATAACAACTGCTATGGGGAGTTGACCATATCATGGTAGAGAGTTTGTCTGCAGAGAAATGACAACATGGATCAGGATGAGAGGTAACACAGTGAATCAAGAGGGGGGGGGGGACATATCGAGGGCTTAGAGGTAGAACTCCAAAAGGATGTCCAAAAATGTCTTATGGACATGGCCTGTTTTGCAACAAAACTAAAAACACCTTCACGGACATAATCAAGGGGTGGGGGGGGGGGGGGGGGGGGGGGGGGGCGGTACATAGACAAAGCATTTTCTGTGGTAGCTGTTGCAACCAACTGATATGTGGAGTCCTAGTAGAACTGCTCTTGATCTTTTTGTAACTAGCTAACGCATAAATCAAAATCAGATTCTATTTCCTAAAAAGCATGATTAGATGTTTATATCGCATGATAACATGTTCCCCTCCCCACAATATATTTTTGACTAACCAGCAACAGTCCACTACACCCCAAAACCTATTGATAATCACCGCATACATCCTACAACTTGACTTCATCATGCTGCGGCCTACATCTCTATCTTCCCGATAAATGTCATGTCATAACACCGCGGCGTGTAACCCCGTGCAATCAACTCCTCGTCACTCCACAAGACGATGTCTCCGGTCGTCATCATCGGTATTAAAAATAACATGACTTTTTAAAGATTATCTTCAAAATATAGTCGTCATCATCTGAATTAAAAATAACTTTGACTTTCTCACAGAATAAAGACCTTATAGACAACAACAAAGATTATCGCTAGATCACATCGAAATTATTCCCTGGTTCACATCCACTATCTGATTACAAGTTGTCATCACTTTGCACACACAGTGGCTGGTTTTTTTCTAATATCAGACAAATGGGAACCGACCTTTCTTGATTTCAAAAGACTAGAAAAGCAAGCCTCACAATTTAACCATCCTGAAGACACTACCGGGAGTGTTGTACACACGACCAAGTTACAAGCATAGTAGGATTTGAGCCTTGTAAAAACAATCAAGTGACAAGCACAGTAGGATGTGAGCCTTGTGATAAAAAATAACCACCATGCTTCCCCTTTTGAAAATTAACCAAAAATACTGAACCTATAAAGTCAAAAATAGTATGTGTTTATCGTCTTATAGAAACGATCACCTGACAGATCCCAGCAGCCCTTTTATGGCAAAAGAATGTATCTTATATGTAGTTTTCTAACAGTATACATCCTTTTAACATGATCAAAGTTAGCTTTTTCTCCATAAATCATGTAGTGGTAAAAGGCAGTATATTACTTTTATTGTCTTTACAAGTTGCAAACCTTTTCCTACGTGAGGATTATTAAACCAAGTTAACGCAATCCATGTTAAAAGGAAGTATAACATTAGGAAAGTACATATAAGATACATCCTTTTGGCATAAAAGGGCTGTCATGCTTCTAGCACAGCCGCACAGTCAGGTTTCACTAATACTGGGGGCCACTCTGCAAGAGATTCCGCAAATCTTCTTAGATTTTCCTCTTTCCTCAGTTCCATTTCCCCTCCCCCCATCTGTTAACCAAGTTACCCATCTTGTGACCTGATAACATTTCCTCCTATTATATTATATTCACAGATTTACGTTAATAAAAGCATCCCTGGTTCCTATTACCCCCACTCCCTATTGGCCCCCACACGCACATCCATGGCACTATTTGAGCGGTAGTATAGTTGCTTACTTGCAACCGTTGAAAACACCCCTTAATGTCCCACCATCGTGTTCTAAATATGCTCAACTCCGCGGGTCGTTCACCGCGGCTAGACCTTTTCCAAAGACATTTATCAACCCACGTGTGTGTGTCTAACTGTCTATGTAACATAGAGGTTCATGCACGCGCTAGAATAATCATGTATCACGCTAAGGCCAAAAAAAATAAATTGTTATATTGGCGTAACCCGCCCGACCCTAAAAATACGCCCGACCCTACACTTTTCTTTTTTTTTTTCAGTGAAAAAAAAAAAAAAAAAACCCAACCGACCGACCCTAAAAAATAAAAAAATGAAAAAAATAAATGTTTTTTCTCGAACGAAATACTTCATACTTCTAACAAACAATAGGGAATGTTTAAACTCGGTTAACATTGTTCAAAAACAGCTGCTAAAAAAAAAATCCCTACCTACCTACCCTATTTTTGTTCAGCCCGTTACGCCAATATAACAATTTATTTTTTTTGGCCTAACTGATGACAGGAAATCTTTTATTCCCATTGAAATATGCATACCGAATTAAATATTATAACTCAGTGATTTTTAATCGATTGTCACATTGTACATTATACTTAGTATTAATATTATTATTACAATCGATGATACATATGATTATACAATAACATCAATATTTAAAAAATGAATAAAAAAAATACAGATGGGTACTTCCAAATTTCCAATAAATGGGACACTTCTCTGCTAACACTTTCCATGCGGCTATTACAATATACAAAACAGATTTTTCGGAAACCTTTCCCAACTTTCAACGTCTATCTCAAGAAATACAGAACCAATACTACATGTAGGCATGTTTGTACTTATTGTAATGCATTTCTCATAGCGATTCCATATATGGTGATGAAATTCAATAATTTTGATAATTATTGTGAAACATTTTGTGAATGTTTGGAACTGTCGTCTGCTGCATGTAATGTGTTAAGAATCAACCTCGGTATTCCATTATTATTTCTCAATAATCATCCATTTTATTAAAAAAATCATCTCCCTCTTCACATTTGTATTATTAAACTTTTGTTGACAGGAAGCTAATTCGATTGGAGAGAATGCTGTCACTTTCTCACTTTGTAAATTACTTACAGATTTTGAAGTAATGAAACGAGCAGAAAATACATCAAATTCAAAAAAATATCAAATAAGGAGATTTCTTGGACTTGTTTTTGATTCAATGTTAGCGAATCATACCAAGAAAATCACATTTTTCTTTTCTTTTTCAGGTGGCAATGGAGGTAGGGGTGGAGTCATCCTATTATAAAATAATTCAGTACCAATTTGGATAGATTTTAAACTAAAAGTCAGATTAGGCCAAACAAAGAAGATTGTCTGTCTCAGAAGCTCGCCCGCATTTGTTTGTGAAATGAGCTACAGATTTTTTACAATTTTTGTTTAAAAGGTCTCTGTAAGCTTGGACTAGCAAAAAAATTAAAAAATTAAAAAAACGCACAGCACTTAGCTTTTTTGACAAATGTTTCTGAGACAGACCTTCTTCTTTGTTTGGCTTTAGTGTATTGATATTATTTATTGAGTCAAGAAATCTTGGCTATGATTTCATGATTTGTATCTGTTTTATCCCTCTTGCCTATCGCTCCCTACTTCTTGCAATCAAACCGGGCCTCATTTCCCATGAACAATTTTTTAACTAATCACCCGATATTACCCGCGTCAAATTTGATACTCGGTTTTCTCTTTCGTCACAAGATGAGTCTCGTGCCAACCGTAATCATACAATATGTTATTGCTAATATTACCAACTGTCTGCCTTTACGTCGTACCATATGTCATCAAAAACGACGCTAAATATGCGATACAAGCGATCATTCCCCCCTCGCCTGTTCTGGAAAAACTTAAACTGCCTCACTCACAAGGCTTGCCTGGCTGACTGGCCGACTCTGCCAGTTCAACGACCCCCGCCGTGGCAACGACCTAGCTGTCATACATACACACACAACAGCATTAGCCGGCAACGACCCACAATTCCCTGTCCTGCCATGCTGGACACATTGCTCGCCTCTGGCAACAACTAAACTTAAACCGTACTGTGTTCAGTCTCGAAAGATTGGTTGTGCGTTGGTGACCTCTCACCGACTGCATGGTGTAACAAGCTTTAAATGTACACATTGAGAATGATATGTACCGTTGTTTCCCTGAACGCACTATCGCACGAGGCTCGGATTTTAAAGGGTGAATGGGGAGAGGAGGGTGAAAAGATGGAAAAACGATTGTACAAATCTAATACAAAAAAACTATGTCTCTTATTTCCATGAATGCGGTATTCCCCGAGGACCTATGAAAGCAATGTGCGTCTCGATGCTGCACAATCGTAGGGCATGGAATTCGAGAGGCATGGTTGCGTATTATTATTTAGTTCTGGAGGATAGGTTTTATAATGTAAGCAATATCCCCTTGCCCCGGTCCGGGACAATGCCGGTTTCACTATGCCCCCTGTTGTATTCCCCCGTTGCTTTACCAATTTGAGTGTCTTAATTAAATTCCACTGCTCTTGTTTACATATTGTATACATGCTGCACTGCACATAGATTTGTAAAAAAGCAGGACAGGTGTTTTTTACGAGTGTACAAAAATTAAAATCCATCGGCTCGTAACATGTGTCAAGAAGTTTTTACCATTAGAGTCATTGGGTCAAAACACTTGTTCTTTCGCAATTGGTTGATTAAAAGTATCATTAATTTTGATCGGTTCACAATGACGAAATTGTACATGTACCAGCTTATGTCGTGTGTCAACGGCATAAAGAAAACGTGAGAACCTGATTTACACAGCTAGCAGACTTCGTTCGTTGAATTTATACTACTGCGTATCTATTTATACAACGTAATTTCGACAGGGACCGCCAAGGCTCAGGAGAGTGATTACTTCAAGATTGAAAACCAACAACCTCGGTACACAGTGTGCGTGGTTGGCTTAAGCGGTTTACTCGGATTCGAAAGCAGTTGGCTTAACGTTTTTAAATTAGAATCAAACAATGGGAAAGGGCAAGGAGTGGCCGCCCCCCGTCCATCCTTCTTGTTTTTTACGCTAACAATTCTTTCTACAAACAAAAACATATATACAAATTATTTCTGTTAAGGGAATTGCAATAACTTCACTGATGATCCCGTATATTGATGGAATACAAATTTGAATTATTTGAATTACTTCTAGTAAAAATAAACAATCGAAGCAGAAAATGTGCATGTATCCAAATCTTTATCAGCGTGCTTAAAAAGTTAATCAAATATCAGGCTTGAGATGGGGAAATGACCCGGCAACAGATTTTCTATATTTGTTTATTATTTACTCCGGCGACCTTACACTACAGTATGTTATGCAAGCTGGCAGGTCAGTCAAACTTGCTCCTTTCCAAGTACGTTGAGGACATTATTATAACAAAGTCAGCTTGGCTTCATTGGACACTTGCATCGATCAATCGTCTGACAATGCGACAATGGCGCCGCGGAATAATCGCTCGTGACGCACGCACGAGCTCTTCTTTTAAGCTCGGCAGTGCCCGACAGAAGCAGTAGCAGTACCCCAAAGAAGATTTTCAGGTCTTCCCATAATGCATTGTGCAACTATGCTTTTTTCACACGATGCATTTGTCGAGCTCGTAAGTTTTAGAAATAAGTAACAAGAACCTAATGAGCTCCAACGATGAACGTACGCTATAAAGCCATGATTGTGTGCATATGTCTTTGGGAACCAAGACAAATTGGAGACCAGAATTAGGGCATTTTGCAAAACGCAATGCATTGTGGTGGTGTCTTTAAAATCTTCTTTGGCAGTACCCCAAACTAGCCTCTCTTAACTATCACTCAGTTCCCTTCTCGTTTCATACCTTTTTCTTCATCTTCTTTTTTTTGTGTGCAACCGACATCCGAGCCGCAATTTGCTTTCTTCAAAAGAATAAAACGAATGATGAAAAAAACCCTGGGAGGAACGGCCTGAGGCGCCCGCTCAAGCACTTTATCCGCGAGACAGGGTTTCAATCAAATGTGTGGGTTAGTTGCAGGTGTCGGAAGGGACACGCACTGAATTGCCGGCTAAATGTGCCGCCATCGACATATATTTGTGCGGCAAATGTTTTCCTTTTCCTAACCAAAACCGATTTGTGCAACTGAAAAGTCCATCGGAACACGATAAGAAATGACTACAATCATGCCACTGCAGGAATCGCTAATCAGCCGTTATTCCAATGCTTAACCATGAGTCACGCTCTCCCAGTTTTTCCTTATTCTTTGACGGCACAAAGATTAAGGTTGCACGAAAATAAGCACGCCGATAAAATGAACCCGCCCTGCTTACAATGCAGCGGACATGCACCTTTGTGGAGTTAGACTCGCGTCCAGGCTGTAAATGGATAGCGGGGCATTGGCTTACGACTAAGTAACACGACTAGATGTCGCCATTTTGTCTATCTTGGAGAGACGGAAATTAACACTTATGGTGTGTGTGGTCTGTGTACGCCATGTGGCACTTTTCTATGTATAGAAAAGAAGAAGAAAACGGAAAGAGGAGAGTTATCGATTTAGTTGACACACTCTTTGGCAAACGGCATGTCTGCAGATTACCTGTTTTTTTCGTGTGATTTTATTTGGTTGTCTGTCTTTCTATTTGGTTGTCAATTGTGGCGTGTGATGTGTACAGCACTTGAGAAAAAAGGTTAAATGAAGATGCCGATTCAATATGAATGAAGAATAGAAGCAAACAGGTGACGACTGTCGCTATTTCATTTTTACTTATTTTTTTGTCGTATTATAAGCTTTTAAACAAATGTTACCCAATTCCATAATACTGTCTCCATATTTAAACGAAAATATGAATACAAATTTTAACGAAAATATGAATATCCTTGATGAAACCATGAAAATATTACCTAATCTAAGTAATTCAATATTTGTTATCTTTTCTCTCATTCACCTCTATTTCTTATCCTCAATTACAACAGCTGCATTTAAACAAATGTTACCTAATTCCAAAAATACTAACTCCATATTTTAACCCGAATAATGAATATCCTTGATTAAACCATGGTAATGTTACCTCATACCTAATCTAAATAATTCCATATTTGTTATCTTTTCTCTACAATTCACCTGAATAACAACAGCTACATATCCATCCTTGATTTAAACATAATCCAATCCAAACATGACAAGTCATTGACACCATGACATTTACATAAAAGCGTTACAAAAAAATGAAGTAGAACGAGTAACTCGGCTGCGTTATGCATTATGCACATAATGTAACAGACAGTTATGTATAAAATGCATCTAGGTTAAATGATAACAATGCCATAATCCCATATACATGCCACGCTTATCATAACCCCTAATCAATCTTATGCAATGTAATTCAATGCCTCGCTAAAATATTGCACATAGGCAATTTTTTATCTCGGCTGATTGAATCATTGCAGGAGGGGGAGATGTGTCGAGGAATTAATTTGATAAAATGTTATGGAAAAATTAGAAAATGACTGGAACAGACACTATACCGAGAATAAATAGGCAATATTTGTGTGCAACATCTGACAAAAATGATGCAATTTATTATTTAAAAGGCACAAGCAATCAAGATCTCTGTATAATCAAAGACTTTTAACAATGCCCACAGGCTGAAAAAGTAGGCAATACGGAAAGCTCCTTGCCGGGAAATTTGAGCATTTGGAGGGAAAATTTGGCATTTGGAGGGAAATGTTACTCTTTCATTAAGAAATGCATTCCATTTTGGAGGGAAATTTGGAATCGCTTGCCGGGAAAAAACCATTTTTTCAGGCCATGACAATGCCTAAAATTATTCTAATAGTGTCAGTTTTAGTTGTGAAAATAGCCACTTTTTATTTAATTTTTAGTCAAATTGTGCCTCGAAACCTCGCTGCCTAGTTATAAGCTGGCACTCCATTCTTGAATCTGGTTCACTATTACGGATAGCCGCCTAGGCTTGATCAAATTTGACATATCGGGGATACAGTTTCCACGACAACCGCTTACAATCTGATTTGCTGATGGCCAAACGTGCTCCACGAAACTTGTCGGTGTGATCGTACATAAGATATCCGCCGTTAACAAGTTAATAAATAAAGTGGGGAACTTTAATTCGAAAGAGGTTTGAGTTGGGATTTTTTTCTTCACATTCTATATTAAATATGACTCCCATCCATCTTGGTGAGAATGTAGTTCAAATATGCATAGGCACTGTATGTCATTGAACTCCTCGGGGGGGGGGGGGGGGGGAATGACATGTCTGGAAAATAGAATAATTCTCAAGAATACGCTGACAATATTTTGAATCAAAAATAAGATATAGATTCTAACAAATATTCCCAGAATAAATTAAAAAAGGTAATTCTTGTATTCTTCCGGCTTAATATTTCTCTTCCAACACTAAATTCCCTGGCGAGCAAGAGCCTGAATGCAACTTTGTCACACTAGAAACATAAGTTAAATTGACATATGGGCCTATACCAATTTTGGCTTGACATAAACCATATATTTTTCAGCCCCAAAAAATTGGAAAAAAAGTTGAAAAAGAATTTTGAAAAAAAAGAAAGAAAAAAAATCCAACCGACCGACCCAATTTTAAATTTTTGGCACTTTGAGGTCATCAACACAACTTTATTTTTTCCATTCTCAATTACCACAGCAAAATTGATCATCTAGAAAATGCTTGTAACACTTCTCACCTTCCAAGGACTGTACACATTTAAATGTGCTACCTGTATCAACAACTTCCTGTGACCCCCACCACTGACATTGCACATTGACATCACCCATTCAAATTTCATTATCCTCATTAAAATGAACTCATCCTTTCGCCTTATTTATTTCATTACCATTAAGACATTCGTCCGGCCATCTTCAGAAGACCATGACTGCATTAGCATCGTAAACCGACAACAACCTCCACCCCGCTTAATTTCTCTTCCTGAGAACCAACCATCACTGTACGTCAGTTAGACACCAAAGGTCTGAGTAAGACCAGAAGCGGGTTTGTGGCGCGCCACGCATGCCTGGTTAAGCATGGTGCCCGGGTCAACACGGTCTGCAATAGCGTGATAAAACCGCATTGGAGATATCCTGGTCACGGGGGGTTGTGTGACAACAAACACTGCAGACTGGTAATTTATAAGGCGGGAGGGAGATGATCTACTTGACACGGAGCCGCAAATGACGTCACCAGTTCTATATTTCATCGCTATCTTTCTTTTCCCCTGCAGAAATCCCCATTCTTATCATCAAAATGGCTATAGGTAGATTTCTATTTATGATAAATTTCATTCTAAATTTGGATCTTATCATCACACACACCCCATTTTGTGTGTGGAGACATTTTTGTAGTTGTGAATTCAAGAGATTTGCTTGACTATACAGCAGTTCACACATGTACATTAAACAATAACAACAAAATGTTTGCATTCACGTTTTTCATTTTCTCATTACACTTTATAACAATGAAATACTTCACTAATATTTGTGCTGATATCAAAATAAAAGTGAAACCATAAGTACACAGATCAATGAATGCATAGTCTTCTTTTATATTGTCAATTCATCATTAACCGTAACTTTACCAGAGGCCACAGCAAATAGCTGCTGTACCGTATGCTTCACGATTCACGGCTGTTTGATCCCACATAATTTGTCCGTTTTATTCTGAGAACACCGTAACTTGCTGGCCCGGTTCTGGTTTTAACTGATTCAAGTACCTGAATATACTGGCCATCTTTTGTAGAAATTTCAGAACATTTGTTGGTGCCATTTCTGAGAAATAGAGCTTTGAATATTATCATTTACCATAATAGCGCCCTCATCGGCCACATTTCCCATAGAGTTACATGTAAAATGTGTGTAAAGTAGAAAATGCCGATAATTTAAAAAGGGCTCAAACAATTTTCTTGAAATTTTCTTGAAATTTTCACCGTATACTCGTATTCATTAGCGCTACCTAAATCAGGTAAAACCATAACGGGGCCAGTATGTAATCTTTTTTTATTCCATGATTTTAATTATAAATCGGACAGTCAAACAGCCGTGGATTCTTTATCATTGGCATGATCCCACGAGATGTCAATTGGTCTCGAAAAAGTTTTTCAAGCTCCCTCGTTAGCGCATTCAGTTAGGCGCCCATGCTGGTGGCCCAGGTTCGACCGACCCCCGCCGCAGCCGAACAGTGATCTTTCCCAAACAAAATTTGACCAGTTTTTCTCCCCTGATAATGGTCAAAACACGATTAGGGAGTTAGGGTTAACAACCAATCCATGAAAGATTAGAATTTGAACTAATGGACATTGAAATACTATCACTGTCAAACTTCCCATTTTTGATCCGAAATGCTACATCAAGCAGCACATAATATTATCCCCCACTTCCCCCCTCACAGGGGTCACAAAGGACATCACTAAGGTGTGTCCCTTTCAAAATAAGGTAGTGTTAAATACACAAAAATCGAAGCGAGGAAGCTGAAGTGTGTAAGGAATGCAGCATTAAATATTGGAGGGGTTGGCAGCGCTGGGGGTGGGTAGTATGTACTTTAATTTGTATTCAGGGTTTAATTTGATATGTTTATTCTTCTGAGTAGATATTCTTTAAAAAATAAATTAAAGCTATTTATGACTTCTGGTAAGATTTTTCTTTCATAGATGTGGGGTGATTTTAAACTAGAAGATACATTTATCCCTCTTAGTAACCTCCATGAATTCCAATGGTGCATTCCTTCCAGCGCCAATTTATTTTTGGCAAACTATTTATAAATAATTTGATGGCAAAAGCAGGAGAAATATTTCTGCAGATATTTTTGTTTGAATTTCACAAATCGATGACTTCTCAAACATCAAGTTCAAATAAATTTACAATGATATTTTCCCCTCTCAATTTAATATAAAATTACAATTTTAAGTTTTAAAAAAATTCATCATCACAATAAGTGCTTATTTTTGGGAATTTTATGAATATTTCACAGCGTGAAAATTTTGGACTGAAGTTGCCATTAGAAGAACTCTCAGAGGAGAAACAGAGGAAGCCAATGCCCCAGCTCAGTATCCAAGTTTGTTAACCCTTTTTACATTAGCTGTCTTCTGATTGGTAAATGAAACGGTATATCCATCGAACCAACCAATCAAAATACAGCTTCTAAAAAAATCTTAACACTTCCACTGCTGAACACCCGTTCTCACGCAATTATCGAGAGCAGACCCACCAGGAAAATGTATCAAAAGATGTAGTCTGCTTTAGCGAACAAGCTTGACAAAAATGGGCGCTGACTGACATTGGTAAATGAAACGGTATATCCATCGAAGCAACCAATCAAAATACAGCTTCTAAAAAAATCTTAACACTTCCACTGCTGAACACCCGTTCTCACGCAATTATCGAGAGCAGACCCACCAGGAAAATGTATTAAAAGATGTAGTCTGCTTTAGCGAACAAGCTTGACAAAAATGGGCGCTGACTGACAGCCGCCGAGTCCCCTTTCTTAGGCCCCCTATTACATTAGTCTAGGGATCTCCCACCAACTCATAATTGACAATTCGTGACGGGTTGCAATCCATGACACGGTGTCATCGCAGAACAGAACAGAACAGGAAGACAGACCCTCAGGCCAAAAAAAAAATTGTTTGATTGTCCATAGATCACTTTTAAAAGTTGGGTAGGTCGGTCGGGAAAAGTTTTTTTCTTCGTTTCTTTTTTCTCACTTGCCCTTTTTTCAGGTACCAAAAGTAAAATGAGATGCACTTGTTGTGGTAACCAAAACGTGGAACAAAATCTTTAACATTTTGATAAGTATTTTTATTTTCTCAACACTTAAAAAAAAGGTTTTTGGGTTGGAATGATTAAGAGGGTCGGGTGGACGAGGACAATCAAACATTTTTTTTTGGCCTCATGCTAGCGAGTAGCCAGCAGACCCGAGCTGTTTTATGACAAACGAGAAATATGAACATTTGTTCTGCCACCACGTTGAAGCAGCTAAAGCGGATAAGTTCTTGCAGCCCGCGCAAAAAAAATCCCACGAAAAATATCTATCATCTTTCCCCTCGACAGAACTAATTCACACATACTGTGGGCGTTGTGTATTTATAACATCCGATATATTAACTATAATTATTGCATGTTTTGTTGACGGACCCAAATCCCAAACATCACATGGTCTCCAGAGAGTGACCCGTTCTCGGCAGGCCTAATAATCTCAGTATGTCAATTTATATATATCACTATCAGTAATATTGATGGCGCTCTTCCGTACGGATGCACAGGCTTAAACGGGCACGGAGAGATCGGCGATAAAAATGAAATTTGAAAGGAAAAAAATAGTTTTAATAGATGAGGTATAATAGAACCCTGAAACGTAATATTTCATGAGAAAAGGGTTGAAGTGATGGCGCTAGATAGACATTCTGGTGAAGCCATATGTGCCGAATTCTGCCGATAATTTTGATGTGATCTATATTGAAATTACCTATTTGTGAAATATTACATGATATACTGCGAATTAAGGTAAATGGTTTCAGATGGTAGTTAGTATATGCCAAAGTATTACTTTGGTGCAAAAATTTGAATTTCCAGGGACATTGAGGGCGCACTCCCATACGAATCTCTCGATGCCCCTTTTAAGTCAGATGTGCATAGCACCATTTTCATCATGTTTCTGTTTGTTGAAGTAAATAAAATGATAGACTAAAGTTTTCTCATAAGTGCCAGTATCATAAACACAATATCCATCCACACAAGCAAGTTATCAAACGATCACAATACCATAAAAGCCAGGCTTCCTTCCGTATGTCAGATTCATGTTTATAACATCGTAAAATCAAATGTTTATCTAATGTCAGAATTCTGTCATAAAATAATTGAAATATGTGGGTACTGATTTCCCAGCACATGAGATCATGTTCCGAACGAGTCACGCAACCTTTATAATCAAACATCTCGCGTTGTACAATTACTAGCGCCTGCCAACAACGACTTAAGTAACATGGAAATGATCAAATTGAATGTTTTATAAAAACATCCTAAAGACAAGTTTATAGTTGTAATCCGGATGTGTCACACAATATTTATGATCATGTTTGTCTAATTTAAATCACTGGAAATATTTTAACTTTTTGATTTTTGATTCTAAAACAAAACAAAATTCAGCAGTATTTTGTTTGTGATAGATAGCAATTTCAGCATTAAGGACCATCGAGAAAAAAAACCTAAATAAAAACTATTTTGTATTTCTATTTCCATTGCCAATCCAATACTACCATAGTTTTGGGGCAGTTCTACACATTTTCACCCAAGATAAGGATCATAAATCTATATGACATAAACAAAAACAAAATAGCCCCCCCCCCAACCCCTCTATAAATTACAAAAGCCCATTCCTTTAGAAATCTGATCTCCCCCTCATCATTCACCAGCCTCTAATCACCTCATCGTGTATTTTCTCTAGACGTCTCCTCTGTGCAGACAATCTTCTCTCTGAAGGGTTTACATTAACTGCGGCGCGGAAACAACGCTTTTAATATCGCAGGGCGCCATCGTACTGTCCTGTCTGCAGGGACTCTCCCCTCTGGTCTGTTTTTGTTGTCGTGGCCAATCGAATGCATGAACTTCCCGCATCCTCCTCGACTACATTGTATGTTTTATGGCTGCGCTGTTGCCAATTAGTTAGCGCAAAGTAGCCAGAATTTGATTCAATTCTGTTATTTATTTTGATGAACTCTAAATCCAAGTAGATGCACTCTTATCATTCTAAAATATACAAAATTTGCCATATGTAGCCCAAGAGGTTCTTAATCAGCCAAATTGGGCTACAAATTAGTGGGTTTGGCACTATGTTATTGCATCCATCTGATTGTCTCGTATTTATTTCAACTGAGGATGCCACTCTTTCTAATGGGCTTTTTAGTCGCGGACAAACTGGCGTATCCCATAATGCAACAGTGCCAAGGGACACCAGACAGTTTTCTAATGAATAGTATAGTAGCTCGACGTGTAGGAGGAGTGTAACATAGAGACGTGCAATCTGCAACCGATCGCTAAAGCTTGTGAAGAACCGAAATAGAGCCCTTTTATGGCAAAAGGATGTATCTTATATGTACTTTCCTAATGATATACTTCCTTTTAACATGGATTGTGTTAACTTGGTTCAATAATCCTCACTTAGGAAAAGGTTGCAACTTGTAAAGACAATAAAAGAAATATACTGCCTTTTACCACTACATGATTTATAGAGAAAAAATCTAACTTTGATCATGTTAAAAGGAAGTATACTGTTAGGAAGCTACATATAAGATACATTCTTTTGCCATAAAAGAGAGAGAACAAGTCTTATCCTGTCAACAGTTCTGCGAAAATGACGACTTGAAAAGGGAGATCGATGAAATCGTCCAATCTAATATTTGGGATGATTAATTTGGGGGATTTTTGTTGCGGGGAAGTGAGGGGTTGGTGAAGGAAATTGAATTGATCAGGCATAAGTCTTGTTGTTTGTATGTAGCGGACGGAATATTGAATTGCTATGATTAACACTTAGCTATTATAAATATAGCAGAATTATGGATTGCTGTGATTATCACCGAAATCTACATGTAGGACTAGCACGATAAGGATAGTGATTGCTCTGTGAAAACTTTTCACTCAGCTGTTGGTTTTACCATATACAAAACAGATTTTTCAGAAACCTTTCCCAATTTTCAAAGTCTATCTCAAGGATTACTGAACCAATACTTGGTATGTTTGTACTCATGTCAATGCATGTCTCAAGGTGATTCCAAATATGGTAATGAAATTCAATAATGTTGACATTTTTAAAAACATTTTGTGAACTTTTTGAATGTCGTCTGCAGACGCCTGCCGCGTGGAAAGTGTTAAAATTTGTACGACATAGTTTCGGAACAGAAATCTCCGCACAGGCGCGTTGCATTCTGGGAACTTCCCAACATCGGCATTGTGGGATAGACATGGTAACTTCCTTTGCCTCTTACGCAAACATAAACGAGGAAGCATTCCGCCTTAGCCTCAACACAAGACGACGCCACAGTTCCTACCCAGCCAGAGTGGCCCTGCAGTCAGAAGCTTTATATTTAGCGCAACGAGTAATGACTGGAGAGAATGGGAGAGAGAGCGAGAGGCCTAACATAATGCTAAGGTTAACAAATATGCACATGGTTAAAGGCATATTAGGTGATCTTTTCCACGGGGCGCCCTCTATCCATGATTTTTTTTTTAGAAAGTAGATTTTCTTGCAGATTTACATTTCTGATCATAAATCAGAAGTTTATCCTGAGTTACAGAGCAATACGATTCCTAATTACTTCAAAATCATGGTTTATAGGGGTTGGAAATCGAACTAGCAAACAGTTTATTTTCACTCTATTTTCACTCTAAAAACATGATTTTGAAGTAATAAGGAAACATATCGCTCTGTAACTCAGAATATATTCATGATTTATGATCAGAAATGTAAATCTGAAAGAAAATCTGCTTCCATTTTTTTCTCTCCGAGGATCGAGGGCGTCCCCTGAAAAAGATCACATAATATGCCTTTAATGCATGGGATTTGCCATTGCAGACTGAAAACAGACAATTAATGCATACATGTAGGTTATCAATGAGACAGAGCGTGAAAAATGGAGACAGTCAGATTAGATACCGTCTCTATACTTTTTTTATCTATAGTGTTTTCCCTTCGGTTGTTTTCCCAGTAACCTTTTTACTGTCAATCGGGTCGACAACCGTGGAATTACGT
This sequence comes from Ophiura sarsii, assembly GCA_035610835.1. Taxonomy (NCBI): domain Eukaryota; kingdom Metazoa; phylum Echinodermata; class Ophiuroidea; order Amphilepidida; family Ophiuridae; genus Ophiura; species Ophiura sarsii. The sequence goes on along the minus strand of CM069446.1, from coordinate 63,646,677 downwards.
CATACAACTTTTTAATATTATACAGTACAGTAGCTACCACGTACAATCAACCAGATATGGCTAACAAATTGAAGTAAACAGGAGTGGGGGTTAATGCAGGTCTTGCTGTCAAGCATCATTTATAATATTTGTATTTATAATCTACGATATTCTGAATTCAACCATTCAAAAAAAGCTGCCGTCAACATCAAGCATTGTCTTCAACTAGAAATTGTTTGATCATCCGAATATGTTTCACTGAATGGAGAAAAAAGAAGAAGAACAAAATCTCAAACTTTCTAAATAAAATTGCTGTTTTGCTAGATTTTAAATTTGCGATATATAGCTTCATCACACACACCTACGCGTAATAGCAATCATAACCCTGTGTTATTATTTTCGTGGTAGCTCTTCCTAGAGCGAAAAGTGTGGACAAAATAAACGCAGCGCGAAAATATTTCCACTTTTACAGTACTATTCATTCATCACCATGCCAACCGTGAGTCCATAATTATGTATTCTTTTCTCTCATCTAAAAGTCACCAGACTGCGACTGACAGCGCCACTGCTAATGACTTGACTGATTACTGATAATAACAGATTTGAACAGATACATTACGTTGATCGAGACTAATTTATTTCACATTGGTAACGAGATGCGTGCGGTTCGACGACTTCATCAAGGCCAAGGACCATGATTAACCAGAAAGAACCCTCCACATCGCTACAAAAACACATAATTATGTTATTCCATTCCCATTGTATCCTTCACACACTCTACGTTTTACGGAATGAAATTTATTATAATATCGGCTGTGGAGAGTACAAGTAACGTCTCTATCTTAAAGCAGACGTGAACAGAATCAGACAATTGGATTCCAAAATGTGAATAAAAATATTCATATCTGGCATTTTTTTAAGGACGCAATGACGAAGATTATCCTGACAGGGGGCGGGCAGGTGGCTTTGTTTGATTATCATATAGGATTTCTCAAAGAGAAAACATACTATTTCTTTATTTTTTCAAAGAAAATATGCTTTACATGATTTCAGTTAACAATTTGAAAACAATTGGCATCGGTTTAGATCAGCCATGAGTTTCCATTCTCAAACTTACCAGTGCAAGAAGTTTTTTAGTGAAACTCTACCCTAATCACATTGCTGACGACGCCACCCAACAAAACATGACAGAAACAGACACTGTGACACTTCCCAATTTACAAACCGAGTTCAGATGGCTCCCTGTTTTCCCAGGGAATATCCGAGTAATTAATCGCTACCAATATAGCGTCATAAAATATACGAGCCCAGGAATTGGATTCGGCAATAAATTGCTGACAGTACCGTGACTACGCCTGTATGCCATTACCCGAGCTTGTTATTATTATGTCTATTTTGACTAATAGAGGTTCATTTTACTACTGGTACTACGACGACGACGTGGACAAGCAACGGTAGTCTAGGGTGAAGTTAGCATTTTTTCATTGCCAATGCCAATTGACATCTGGCGTGATTGAAAAGGAATTGAACTCACTGAATTTGGTTGTGTATACAATGAGCATGACATACTGATTTGTATTGTATCTCAGACACAATGTAGGTGCGAGATCCCCCCACCCCATTTGGGCGCTTACTCTAACCCTAAACAAGACCATGATCCTGACCCTATCACTACCCCTAGTTCTATCACAAACCCTAGGTGCTGGAAAGACACCCATAAAGTAGGTTTGGTCGACTCAAAAACAATTGAGAGTATATCAGGTTGGTTTCAGAAAGGCACAAGACAAGAAATCCTCGTTATACTTTTATCAATAGTAACACAATCATCTCCACAAATATTTATCATCAAAAGGGCTCCACAACCTCCTTGCTCCAGATATTTGTTGATATATATATGCGAACATTTTTTATTCCAAGGTGCCAGAACATGAGCAGAGGTAGCCAATCATATCTCTCTGACTCCATCTAGCTTTCACATCATATAGTTCATTTAATGTACCATGCTATTACATGTAGGGTTCATCATCCCTTTAATGTAACGCTACCAGGCTTGCTTAGTAAACAACTACATGGTGCCGAGTGCACAACCAGGCCGACACAGCCAAGCTAGCTTATAAAAAAAAAAGGTGCTGTGTGCAATCATTTTTCTCCGTTATGCAAAAGTAACATGTTTTCATCATGCATGTCGTCGTGACTTCAGGTTTGATCTCGTTTTCCAACCAGATGTGGCCGAATTGATTGCATCGGGGAGGTTGGGAAGCCGCCATCAAGCGTAACCCAGTTACACATTTCATATAATTGTAACGGGTCGATTGGGACATGGTAATGATACCATTGTATTATTTTTTCATCATAAATTCAACGAGGAAGAAAGAGAGAGAGAGAGAGGGGGGGAGTTTAAAATGTGTATAAAGTGAAAAGTGGGGAAAGATGCCACATCCTAGCCTGAAGGTTTTCCCAGGCAATTGACAATATAAATGTTGAAAACAACATGCAATTTGGGACCCTGGGATTCATATTCCATGCATGAGGAATGCGACTTGAGAATCACCTTAATGCTTTCCTCCGATAGGCAATTTCAACCAAGTTATCACCAGAGCATATATTTCAAGCATAGAACTCTCCCTCACTAAATGTCATGAGCCTGAAACATGATGAAAGGGAAAGCTAAGCGGAGAATGCCTTATATGCCATCCACGTGGCACACAACATCTACCAAGTAAGCACCGGGGCATATATGTGAGGCAGAGGATCTTCCTCCATAAGTCGTGAACTTGCAACATGATGAATGTGAAAGCCTGGATCCAGGTAACCTGGTGATCGAGACTTTCACCTTCTGGCAATCAAACATGAACACAACATCAAGATTTCCCATCCAGGGATATTGTATGGAAGCCATTGTGTAAACGGCCTAGCCCTTGATGCAGATTACCAGAAAAAAACCGACAAGTCTGTATCTGTTTTATCTTGTTTGTTCTCTTTATTTCAATTTTTTTTTTAATCGTTCATCAATTTACTTACAATTAATCAATTTAATTATTTATAACATGTTAATTTTTTTAGTTTGCTTAAATAGAACATCTTTCATGAAAAATGTATACGTCATTCAAATTCATCGCTAGCGTGTTCAAAACATGTGTCTGTTAGCCATTATTGTTTAATGCACTAATGAATGTCAGGGACGAAAATAATCAATATGCTCGGTATTGATTTTTGAAGTGTGAAAAACACCAGAATAATTCAAATTTATTGCTAGCGACATATTCTTGCGTGTCTGTCAGTCATTTAATTTATTAATGCACCAATGTCAGGGACGAAAATAATATATAGGCTCCAGGTATTGATTTTTGAAGTGTGAAAAACACCAGAAAAGAAAATGGGGAACAGCTGACATCTGTTTACACTAAGGCCAAGTAAAAAAATAAAGCAGTTTCTCGTCCCCTAGCACATCATTTTTCAGGAATCCTATAATTTTTTTCATTATTCTTTTTTTTTCATTATTCTTTCCATAACTTTTTTGTTAAAATATTTAAAAAGCTGATATCTTGGTAATATATTTACTTAGTCCAATGAGCAATTTAAATCAGGATTTGTGTTAACCAACCCCCCAGAACCATGAAAGAAAAAGATTTTACAAAAACCTCATCCTCTTCAAGTTACGCAATCAATCATGCAATACCACGCTGGTAATGGTGATTTTGCATTGTTTACTAAAAAAAATAAAAAATAAAAAGTGCCCTCATCCTCCTTTTTTATTCATAAGTTATGACGAGCAACTAGTTTTTATTTTTACTTGGCCTAAAGTGCGAACAAAAATTGAAATCAATAGGGATCAGCGTTAGGTTGGACAAATGTTTCAATACCTATAGGCCTCGAAATAAGGAGGGCCCTCGCGTCAAAAGCCCTAAAATATTGGTGAGGACCCTTGACTCTTCTATCATAGGGGTCCTCAGGACCCATAAAAATCAAATGCAAAAACAGAAAATTGTGTGGATTTTTTAAACGGAAGATGTTGCTGATAAGGCCTACAACATCTCTTAATTAAATGTAATGCTAACTTATCTTATGGTGTAGTACTTATGGTGTGGACCCCTTTAATTTTATTCTTATTTCGAGGCCTGAATACCGATTCTATGATCCGGTGAATAATGTGGACAAAACTGATACCTCGTGGGCAAATTGATATTTCTCGATGCCAGGATGAGCAAAATGAAAAAAAATGTAGAATGAGAAAAATGAAAATAGGTTAGGATTGACAAAATTATTATTTCATACGGCCTGAATGGGGAGAGTGATTTATCTATCCAAGTTGGGCAAATCGATATACATATGGCCCAATTCATATCTCAAACCAGGATGGGCAAATTGATATTCTAATGGTAACCTGATATGATCTCATTGAGGAGGCACACAACTCTATTCCTATGCCTTGATCTAATTGCTGATAAAAACAATAATAATATTGCACTTTCCCTATTAGTATTAATCATAAACAAGATTTCCAAATGTTATCAAAAACATCACTTGGAGCTGTCACATAAAATTACCAAATATTTCCTATATGTATCGTATCGGGAAGTAGGTCACTTCGTGCTACCCTGCAAGTTTATTATGATCCACTGGTAAAGTCAGCCCAGTAACAACATCATCAAATTGATTGAATTATCGAGCAAGTTTTTCGTCCCAGCTTGATTTCACAGGGTGAAAACAAAAAAAATGTTACCTCGCTAACGAGGTGCCTTTTACAAGATTACAGATTTTTTTGTTTGGCAAACATTTGATTGTCTGAACTTTGGTAGCATAGACCTAGATGTATTTTATACATCCTCCTGATGGTGACCATCCTAAGAAATGGCTTACATTATCCAAGACATTGTATTATCACTAGCGGGTAAAGATAATGTAGTAGTGCACCACTGCCACTGTGTTATTGCATCATGAACATGCGAGTACATAACGGCTATAATAGTTTTACCATGATATTAATATACAAAAACTCAGAAACCTTTCCCAATTTTCAAAGTCTTATCTCAAGAATTTTGAACCAAACACTTGGGCTCCTTTTTGAAACTTCCTAAACCCATTGCCACCACTATGGGTTAACATCAATTGGGGCCCATTTCTTCTATAAATTTGGGCTCCTTTTTGAGACTTCCTAAACCCATTGCCACTATTGGTTAACATCAATTGGGCTAGTTCTTCTATGAATTTGGGCTCCTTTAATCTTGTTTGACATGGAAACCATTCTCTTCTCCCATGACCAAGATGCTGATAAGCACCACACAAGTCAAAGTCCTTTTTCTTCCTTTCATGTTTAACACTTTCCACGCGACAGTCTTCTGCTTGCGACACTTCCAAAATGTCACAAAGTATTTTAAAAATGTCAACATTATTGAATTTCATCCCCATATTTGGAATCACCATGAGAAATGCATTGGAATAAGTACAACCATGCCTAGTATTGGTTCTGTTATTCTTGAGATAAGACTTTTGAAAGTTGGGAAAGGTTTCTACTTTCTGACAAATCTGTTTTGTAATGGCACCTAACTAATAGCCCTGTGGAAAAAGTTAAACACCACGTATGTCAAAGCCCTTTTTCGTTCGTTCATGTTTGTTATTAAATAGGCTCAGTTGTGGAGCAGCCCGCACCTAGATGCATTATCAGTGTGTTACAAATTAAATGTTCCGGAGAAATGTTTTGAGCGCCGCTGCCGGGAGAGCTGCTGTATGCTTCGGCATGGTGCACACTGCAACCCGAGCCTGCCACATTTCTCTACATGCCAACAGAAATCAATATACCCTAAATTGCATGCCGAGACTGAAATCCAGGCCCTGTATTTTTCTCTCTCTCCCTAGCACCGTTTCAATTTGATTTGTATGAAGTTGCTGATGTATGAAAACAAAAACTATGACGTAGGCTCCCTCCCACCAACAACAGAAAGACAATTATATCAAAACATAAAACGGGCCTGAAATACTGGCACGTATTAACAACATAGGGCAGTCTGGTGTTTACATCACTCCCCTGCCTTAGCCTGCCTTTGTCATGTGATGCATTTTTTTTGTATATGAAATTTAGACTTTACCCAAATCCTAATTATACATTTACAAATTACAGTCTTGAATTTCTCACTATGAAAATAATGAACTACAACACTAATAGCAATTACCAGTGATCCAGTCTGATTTCCAAGATATATGATTACATAAATTGCACTTTCAAAAAACCCTCTCCGCACTTCACCCGCTCCATTCTCAAAATCCATTTGTACGATTCAGACTACCTAATTCAAGTCTCCACTCAAGTCTAATCAGCTGGCTGGCTGGCTCCCATCCAGAGACAGACAGAATTCCTGGCAATGGATTTTAAAAGCAATGGCTCTTCCCTGTCCGCCGTCCCTCCCTCTGATTTTATCCGCTCAGCACGTGCACACAATCAAGCAGTTGGCAAGACTGGCTATAAGGTTATTTCTGTCTGCAATGATTATTATTGTAAAAGTGGAAATCTTCGCGCGTGTAAATCTTCGCGCATTGCACATTTTGGAACAATTTTGCTTGTTTTTATTTTCGCGATTTGAGCTTCCATGCATAGACCTACATACAAAATGAATACATTCGCGCATTTTAATTTTCGCGCTTGCTGATTTGAGCGCGAAAAGCACGAAAATAAATGTAGCGCGAACATTTCCACTTTTACAGTATTATGCGCTACGCCATGTCATAGGTTTTGCATGTAGAAGCAAGCTAACAGGCGCAAGGACTGCAATTATTGCATGCTGCCTTGCCTATGCTATCTCATGCATGCTGTGGACCATTTTAACTTGTTTACAATCCCTGTGTGCGTTGAAATAGGGACCTTCGGAAAAAACTTGGAAGAATTAAGTGTGTGTTTTTTATTATCAAAAATAGATTAACCATTATATTCCACAATATATATTAAGTTCTGAAAAATGTTCTTTTTAAGGATAAAATCGACCAAAGACTTTGAATTGACGAGTGTCAAAATAATCATCATGAATATGTCCGAAATAGAAAGCCCTGTTTCCTCATAATTACTATTGGGAGGTTTTTCCATTTTTTTGTTCAGCAATTTCTGTTGTTTTTGTGTTGCCCTGCAGTGCCAAAAATCTTGGAAGTTGGGTCGGTCGGTCGATTTTCCTTTTTTTTTTATTGACAAATATTACTGACAGATCGTGGTTCGTGACAGATCGTGGTTTGTGTGAAGACAACATTGATAACCATCAATTTTTACTAATGTTCTAGTGCAGTCAGTAATAGTTTAAAAAACAATTTAAAAACAATTTATTCAAGCAAACTTATTCATATTAATCAGAAAAAAGTAACTCTCTTGCACTGAAAAATGTCATAATTTACTGTGATACAACAACACATCATAATCAATCCAACCATATTTGTTCCTGCTCAGACAATTGCACTTAATCGTCACACCGCAATAACATCGTAGTATTCCACCATCGATCCCTCACACAATTGGTCTACTACATGTACCACCACAGCCTGAATAATTGATGGCAATTGTTAAAAATAAATGAACTGCCATGTTGTTATTGAATTTGTTGTGCCCTGTGCAGCTACGGCGGAGCTGTAATTATAATTGTGCTCATCTAGAAGAAGAAAAAATGCGCCATGAAATATTGATTTGTTATTGTCCGCAAATAGAGGCCCACATTTTCAGTCTGTGTCTGTTCTAATTTTTTGAAGGGTGTTGCCGAATCAACATTTATCGTTAGGTAGCCCAATTGAACTGCTTACAGTTATAAAATAGAATACCAAAATTCCAAGAAAGGGAGGGAATCTGAAATAAATTTTGATGGCGATGTGTGCAACTGGAAATTGGAACTCAAAGACCATGATCCTTTCATAAAATTGTACACCCTAAAAATATTGAATTAAACAAATATTGAATTAAACAAAATGTAAGATTTGAGTAGTTCCACTAATGTTTGGCAGGTGCAGGATAGACCCTCACTCCTCAGAAACGAAACCTACTGCCGAGAACCATTAGACACTTATTATAAAATAATATTAATAATAGTGTCCAGTTGAAAATCTACAGAACAAATTGAGATGCTTCATCATTGTTGTTCAAGTAGTCAGTAGGTTCTCCGTGAAGGTAGATGCTGATGAGGCAGCACTAAATAGCTTTGACCATTATATTAAATCATGGACTTAAAAATAATATTAATAGACCCAAAGGATCATTATACCATTTCCATTTTTGGGCTGGATTTTCATCATGTTGGGCTTAAAGTATATTTAACAACAACCAGAGATGTGCCTCACCGGCCATCTCTGGTAAAACCAATGTTGATGCATCATTGTGTGCCTCTACAATAGAGCCAGCCAGCAACAATCGAGTTATACAATTATCATGTACATGTACAAGGCGGAGGGAGACCATTTATACGGTTATTTTTTATTGTCAACCTGGGCAAATAATTGTAATAAACCGCAGTTGGCATTATTATTTTTTTATCTAGTCCAGTTGTAAAACATCGCCACTATCGTACTATCGGGATATTCTATTTGAAACAGGTACACCCCCTGTGAAAGACATGTCCCAATTTCAAATGGAGTCACCCCCATGCAGGTAACCCCATTTGAAATGCACACTCCCTGTGGGGAAGATTAAGGTAATGTCTTCCATAGGGGGGCGAATGAATTTTAACAGAATGTCTCATTCGACAATGTGATAAACCAAACTGAAGGGTGTGTGGATTTTAACTGGAATAGCCCATTGATGGTTGATAAAAAGCAGTGTCCCATTGGGAGTGGAGTTACTGTACACACACACATATCAATTCGTCGCTGTTCTGACATACCGGCACATCACAACAGAAATAAGTAAAGAGATGTGCCGGTATGTCAGAAAAGCGACGAATTGGTTGAAACAGCCTCCAATATACATGAAATACTTCAATGTGAATTTCAGCCAATTATTGGGTAGATTGTCATCCAATTCGATACGTTAATTTGTGTGCAGCAAAATTACATAAGTATAAAATAATGAGTTCCTTTAGTATACCCTACCACTGCATGTCTTCAATGGGGACTTTTAAAGAACGACCCATACACTTACACAGTGAGGAATACATATGGTAGGGTATTCTAAAGCTTACCCAAAATAATCGTGCAAGTGGGTGTTTTTATCATCAGCTTGGTATCAACAAAACAAAACAAAATGGGTAAGGACGCTTAACGTGTCAATTTTTTTATTTGGCCTAAGTTCAATAACTTCTTCAGCACACCCTATGTCAACATAACAGTCAAGAAGAGTACATACTCTTTCAGGGTTGCCAAAATTCTCCCACAATTTTCAACCAAAATTTGAAAAATAAGATTATCCATAACCCTGACTTACTTCTGCAATCATATCATTCGGGTTTATTAGCGTTTAAGAAAACTTAAAATTGCGCAAGCTCGCTCGCAGCCAGGGCAGAAAAGGGCAAAAAAGCCCCGCTACAACAACATGATATCTTATAATTGTGGCCCAATTGGGTGTCTGTTCAACCGGAAAGTCCGGCAACACTGTAGATAAGATCATTGATCAACTACAATACCAATCAGACTGTCTGTATGCAAATCATTATGTTAATGACTTCCTTGCTTCTGTTGTACAAAGTTTAGTCATGGCTGCCTATACACACACAATCAAAGGTCTAGTCTATTGTGTGACAGGGGATTAATAGTTGTGTAGAAAACTGGAGTTATTGAAAAAATCAGGGATTTATCCTAATTATTGACCTCCCAGTGGACAGAAATACCTGACCTATTTGACTCGTCTGAGCGGATAATACTGAAAACAATATTCAAATCTGGTATCTCTCATTTATTTCGCTAATTCAATACATACAACAATTCTAGATGGCTTACATAATGCCCTCCAAATAACATTTTGATTAGATTTTCAACTACTGTAAAAGCTGAAATATTCGCGGTGGTTTTATTTTCGCGCTTTTCGCGCAAAATCTTTTTCCGCGAAAATTATAACACGCGAAAATATTGCGTTACACATTCATGCAATGCTTTCATACGGTCGCCCGCGAAAAAAACAATTCGCGAAATGTCTTTGATATCAAAATCCGCAAAAATATCTGTACGCGAAAATATTGGCTTTTACAGTATTTCAAAAGGGCTATTGGGTGGATGATTACGCACCAAAATGAGACATTTTGCTTCTTAACTAACATTGAGATTTTTTTTAAATGATATACTAAAATTTGACAACATTCAGTTAGTCGTTCTTAATTAATCAAATTTCTTCATTTTTCAAAACATTTTTGTCAACATTCATGTCAAATTGAATTGAATAATAGTGATCGTTGAAATACCAAATTGCAGAAGGTATTATAATATGGTTAATATCCACCCCATGCTTGGGACCCAGGGTAAAAAGCTTTAGAATACCCTACCATTTGTGATCCTCACTGTGTAAGTGTATGGGTCGTTCTTTAAAAGTCCCCATTGAAGACATGCAGTGGTAGGGTATACTAAAGGAACTCCCAAAATCTGTTAAAAAATTGCTTTTTTTTTTAAAAGCCGTAAATAAATACGGATTGAAAAGCAAAGGAAAAATATATTTTGGATCCGTATTTATTTACGGCTTTTCAAAAAAAAAGCAATTTTTTAACAGATTTTGTGTATGATTTTTACGCTAATTTTGAAGGACCCCCCCCCCCCAAAAAAAAACCTGAACGAGATCCAACCTGAGAGGTCCCTTTGCTCATACAACAAGGTGTGTTCAAGCCCCCTTCGCGTTTGATTCCACTAGGAATGTTGCGAAGTATTCAAGAAGAAGAAGAAGAAAAAGGTTTCTTTTTTCGGCCACTTATCTCACAATTTTAATAACATCACTCTCTGCACAGGAAGTGGCAAATACTGTAAAACAACTTATTTTCGCTGGCAATTTAATTTCGCTAATTTCGCTAGGCGATCCAATTCGCCAAATTAAACTACCGCCATTTATATTATTCATAATGGTTATGCATTGGAAGATAATAAAAATAAGTGAAATTAAATCGCACCAAAAAGTCGACAAAATGCTAATTCGCGAAATAAAGTATCCGCGAAACTATAGTGTTTTACAGTTTATATCATGAAGAATGATAACAAAAGACTGAATTAGGAAGACTTTTCACCCTATCCATCTGTCCCTTTATGCATTACTAACTAAACCCATGAATACAATTTTCTGGAAATGTCAATATAGAGGAGAACAGCTATTTTTGAAGTGGGTGTGTTGTTTGTGTTGCATCACTCTTGTCCCAATAGACCAAAAGCCTACTAGACCCAAAAGTAAACATGGATAGAAAAAAATCTTGTGAGAGAGGATGTTGAACTATTGGTGGGGTGGAATTTAGGACTGGGCAAGGAGAATTGGGCAAGGCGGAATTGGGCTACTTTTTACATGGAAGGTGTTAAGATAAGAATACCAAACCAGTTCTCGGGTAAGCTTTAGAATACCCTACCATTTGTAGACCTCACTGTGTAAGTGTATGGGTCGTTCTTTAAAAGCCCCCATTGAAAACATGCAGTGGTAGGGTATACTAAAGGAACTCCCAGTTCTCAAAATCAACACCTGAACGACCGATTGATATTTAAATCGATCGATTGGTCACTCAATCAATCGATCAATCGAATCAATCAATAATCAAAAGTTTAATTTTGACCACTCACCTGTAAATGCATATCCAACGAAGATCATCAAATCGAAAACCGCACATGGAAAAGGAACAAACAGAAAGATAGGAATAAAATTAATAATATTGTTGACATTTTTCTATTTTGAGCAATTGGTCTGTTTTCCATGTACCTGACATTTGCAAATTTGCGTACTTCATTTAATTTGTCAAATATGTTTTTTAATTTGTCTATTTGAATAAGGTCGATTGTCCATAAACAAAGCGTTATATTTAATAAACAAAACTTTTCGAAATTTGATTGGTTTGGGGGGGGGGGGGGGGGGGTTCTCACTAAATATTTGTGAGGTTATAATTTTGATGTAGCTACAATAGCGGCAGCAAAAAATAACAGACATTAATGTGGCGTGAAAATGCCCACATTAATCTCTCAGTATCAACAAAACAGAAAGATGAAATGATACTGAATTTAGTCCATCCCTGAACAGCATTGGACATGATCAATACTCCAACATATTAATGATGATCTTGTTGGCCATGAGAATCTGTTGACTTGAAAACCAAGACTGGCCATTTCCTAAGACCAATTAAAAAGCTTAGAAAATGTGGCACCAGCATAATGAATACCGATTGTGGGGGAGGGGGAGCATAGATCATGTTTATATCAAAGTTGTAAGCATAAAATATATATATATATATGCAACCACAGAAAACGCTCTTAAAGTAGATTCTAAGAGTAAGAGATAAAGAAGTGACCCTTAGCAAGGTTTTTACTCGGTGAATCACACCCATAGCAGGATAAGCCTTCTGAAGTTCAGTTCATTATCTTTTACAATGAAACAGATACATAACATCACTGGAATGGTTAGTGGTGGGTTTAATCTTATTAAAATTATCATGATTTATTTTCATTTTAGGTACATACCACTAGAGCGTTACTATTGGTTTTGGTTTTAGAAAATAGGCTGATGAGGTATGAGATTTGTTTTTCTTCCATTTTTTGTTGTTGCTTAAATCCAAGCTTACAGAGAACTTTCTTAAATTTTTATTTTTTTAAATCCAAAAAAAAAAAAAAGTTTTTTTAGCCCCCAGTGCATAGACCTACGCACCATAGCTAATTCACATACCAATGCGGGCAGGCTTCTGAGACAGACCTTCTTTGTTTGGCCCATGAAATTGGCCTGATCTGTGTTTTCATGCACACAGACCCTTACAACTTTATAATTACCCCCCCCCACCTGGACAGTGCGTACATCTTCATAAGGACCTTGTTCTTTGCCCTATAATAATTACTGTGCATCAATTACATACCCAAGTAATTAGTAATAGTCACATGATACATCATACAATCATCCAAGGCTGTTGGTTGCACAACAAGTATAATCATTGAAATTGAATTGTGCGATATTGAAGATGTATCTAGTGGATGGCTGTCTTAAATCTGGATTTATGGCCGACAAATCCATGGCTTGGATATTGACGCCAGTCAGTGAAGATGTCATGTAATACATAGATTTCACTATTGAGAAGGATATCTTCAATAAAGAATAAAGATGAAAATGAATCTCTCATTCTCAATATTCTTGCATGTGACATTTCAAGCAAAAACACTCTATGTTAAAACACTATGTTCATCTGGTATTTAGTCATTTCAGTTCTAAAAATAAAAAATACACATCAATTTGACAGGAAATAGTCTCGCTTTTTTTTACCAAACCTGATTTTGGACTAGGTCAGATTTTACTTAATTTTTTTAAATTTATTTCGAAACCTATTTTATTTGTTATATCCATTAGTCATCCTTCGAGCAGTGACATCAATGCATAGTATGGTCCTTCAAAGCCCCCCCCCCCTCTCAGAAAAAAAATCCTGTTTAACTACTGATCACCTTTTTAATTATCCTTGTTAATAAGCCTTGTTAGTATAATGTGCTCATCTATTGTTCACATACAATGCATAGACCTATTTTTCTTGCAGCATTTACCATAAATTTCAAGTCCCGTGAATGATATTGGCATTTTGGCCATATTCCAAAAATGTTAATTTCACATATTTACCAAGAAACCTCATCAAGGTCTCTGTGCCAATTAGTTGTGAAGAACTTGAAATGAAGACTTCTTATTTCTACTCAGTTATGTTCCGGTATGTGCGTCTCGAGTGGGAGAATAAGCTTTTATAATGATCAAACACAGACAAAAAGTAGCTCAGCATTTGGATGTTGTCCAATTTTGGGAACTAGATCATAACCATCCAATGATCAGGTTTTGTGGAAGCAAGTTATTAGGTCAGTATGGCATTTCTTACATTATATTAGGCATGGTAAATATGAGTACTTTGGGAATACTAAAATAGGAAAACAAGGCCCAAAAATAAATGATAAGTTGTCTGAGACAAAACACTTTGTTATTATTTTATTTGCCAAGTTCTTTTTTAAATTTTTTAAATTTTCTTTTTTCTTTAAAAAACACCAACAAAAAACCCCATTTATTAAGGCCTCAGCGCATAGACCTACGCGCCGTAGCTTATTTCACATACCAATGCGAGCAGGCTTTTGAGACAAACCTTCTTCTTTGTTTGGCCTTCTTTGTTTTTCTTTGCCAGTTTGTTTCTTTTCTTTGTTGGATAAGATTGCCTGTAATCCTCACCTCATTCTGATGAAATGGATGACAACCAAATTTTTATTTCCCATAAACCTATTTGATGAAATCTGATGGATGCTCTTTCTTGCTCTAGTTGGATGGAGGCCAGCACAGGCCTCTATGGACAAAACCCGCTATTTATAAACTTGTTTAGCAAATACCAAGGTATATTTATAGGATTTTTGATTGAAAATATGACCTATGCACACAACACAAAAAGACTACTATTTTCCTGGGAAAATATTGTTGGGGAAAACCCCTAACAACTTCATCTCATCCTCAAAATTAATTCAAAATGTCAACTCAAAATATCATCCGTTTAATGAATTAAGTAGAAATAAGAATCTCATTTAAAGGTAGATGACCCGATCACATTTTCGTAACACAGAATGATTTCAAACATACGGAGATTTTCATATCATATGAAAGCTCGTATTTTTCTCATCATCATACTGAAATTTGACGGCCTAAATCGGTATAATTACGGAGAAATCGATGAAATAACGTCGAATTACCGCGAATGGTGGTAACCACCGATATAGTTTGTGTACTACTCAATGGGTACAGTTCACAGCATCTTGTGCGTCTAAAATAAGAACCATTAGAGCTATGCAACTCAAACTTTGGAACACGACTTTTTTAAGGATGACCTTTCATGTAGAATAGAAAACTTCAAGTTGAAAATCGGAACATCTACCTTTAAGTAAAGCTTTTTTGAGGGTGTTCCAATAGCTTCCAGGCACTACATAAGGCCTGTAAGATGTCCCCCCCCCCCCCCCCCCCCCCCACCCCAGAACTACCAGTCAATTGCTCAAAAAGATTGATAGGTCTACATTATTTGTTGCACCAATGGTTTGGTTGCACCAATCATTGTTTTGGGTTGCACCAATCATTGTTTTTGGTTGCACCAATCATTGTTGGTTACAAACTATATCCCTGATAAGGATTGGAGTAAAATGGTTTAAAAGCAGTATTTCAGTTGGTTATTCAAATGAGTATATCACATAATTAACCAATCATATACGCTGTTATTAGTTGCTGAAGTCAAATATCATAGAAGCTGTACAATTGGATTCGGAGCCTACCTCGAAAAAGGGAAAGTCCCATCCATTTTCAAAACTGACGGTCATGACTGTTACCATGCCAACAGAGGAAGTGAATAATATACTTTGACAGACGTCAAAGAAGCCAGTTGCTATAATTCTCTGGATTTAGTTCAGATTTATGTAATATTTTGTGGGCATTTCTTTTAGATTTAACAATTGACAGACATGTGGTTGCGCAAATGCATTGCTGTCTTTCCTTCCTCTGGCAATCATGTGACAAAATAAAGACCACAAAAAACATTAAGTCAGTAAGCATTTATTAGAGTGGCTATAACTTACTCTGTTGTTAAATAATGATGTTATTTATAATAAGGCGACAGGGGGGGGGGGGGACTCATTTTTGGAAACGGTTTGATTTTAAGGGGGGGGGGGGGTGATGTTGGCATTTTGTTGACAATTTCAAACCTAAAAGGGAAAAACAACAGCCCAGTTTTTCCGTAGCCTATAGACCTTTTGAGATATTGTGTTACCATTGGCTTTATATTCATACATCAGCTATGTACAGTCAAAGACTCAATATACATGTACATGTATATCAAAAGATGTGAAAATTATAAATTGTCAAAAATCTTGGGAACACAACAGAATAACAAGCTTATGCTATAATACTAGTATCACGCGAGTCTTTAGTTTAGGGGCCAACTTGTTAGTGACTTTGTCGAGTGTAGCAATATACAAGTATCGTATTATCCCTATTAAGCGCCCAGGGCGGTTAACTAAGTCATTTTGGGTTGGCGCTTATTTGTATACTGATTTACAAAGTTGTTGACCGTCAAGGTTGCAAAATTCAACAACCTTTACGTCCCAAGACTGCAAAATTCGATGTTTTGCAATTCAAGATGGCGGCCTCCACGAATGACAATAAACACGAAACGTGCGTATTTCGGATGGTTTCTGTTGCTGTTTGAAGGCATAGCACATGGTTTAAGTTCACTTTTGGATCACAAACAATATGTCAAGTATGTCTGAAGTTAAAATAACCACAATTTCCACTTTATTTTCAAGCAATTTGTAGTCCGAGACTTAGTGTGATGTGAGTAACTTTTAAGAAAGCTTATTTTTTTGGGTGGGCGGTTAATTAGTATATATTTTTTAAGTCACTTATAAGGTCCTGGGCGCTTAATAGGGATAATATGGTACATTGCGTATAATACATTGACAATCTCTGTACTTTTCTTTTGCTGTTTGTATCATCATGCCTTTGTTATTGATAACGCAAAATAACAAATAAACAAACAGACAAAACAAAATTGCTGTACGTGCGAAATCACTAGCATTTGTGTCCATTTTTCCCCCTCGTAAAGCTGCAATTTATCTTAATACAGACAATGCGAGTTATTAACCCTAATGAAACCATAAATTCCAGTATTTATGATGAACTTATGCTACAAAATACTTCTCTACTATTACAAAGTGCTGGTAGTGCTGTGCCCAGGAAAAAAGTTAAGATTTTGCAAGTCTCGGGCGACCCAGGTTTATTCTTCATCACCGCCAGCCCCCTCCCCCAAAAAAAAAACCCCAAAAAAGGGGGGAAAAGAGGGAAAGGGGCTCCCCTCGATAGTTGTATTCCAAAAAGATGCCTGGGAAGTTACGGTATAAGACGCAAGTAGCAAACAGGGTGCCGCAGTATTTACCCAAACACAGTCCATAATCTCAAAATGTGATCATTCAAGAACTGCCTATTATACCAGGTGCAACCTGCAATCTTTAATAACTCTTCAACTGTTAAAACCTTTAAATTGAAATGTTCCATTCCCTCCGGCCCCTGGTGCACTTGACCTTCAAGTCAAAACCTTTAATTGAAAGGTATAATCCCACACCCCCTTGGAAAGGTAAATAACCTTACAGTTACAGTCCCTATGAATGGCTATTCTAATGGACATCCATACACCCCCCTATGGAAGGATGTTTATAGTGTGAATTCAAATGGGGTGACTCCATTTAGAATCTACACTCCCAGTGAGGAAGATAAAGGTAATGTCTTCAATAGGGGGTGTATAGATATCACCTGGAATAGCCCAATGGATCTTGATGAACTGCTTTCAATCCCCAAAGGCGCTATGAGCCTATGTCCACCAGGGGTCAATAGGTCATATTTGTTGGGGAAAGCCCCTTATTACAATGTTTTGATTAATATTGATACTGGGTTCGTTAACCTTCGTTACATCCCCTGGGAATAACTTAATTAACATTTAGCCTTGAAGAATTATTCAGTTGTATTTGGTTTTGTTCAGCTTCGGCTGCCAATAGCCTATACAATTATGAAATAATAATACATTTACTATGGTATTAATATGAATTATATATAATATCTAAGGGTTTATCCATTGAAATTCTTCTCATTTTGCGCATTATATGCTCCCTTTCTGCAACACCGGTCTGCAAGCACCTAAAACTTATCTGGATAAAGTCGTAACTCGTAATCTTAAAAGAAAATTAATTTCAATAACTACTATTTGTTCCTTCCATAACTATATGCATTCACCCTAACACCTATTTTCATCAGTTACTTGAAGCTATGCATTCCAACCAATCAGAGACACAGATAATGTTGGTGTGTACAAGGTTCATGATGAATTACAAACGTCTCTTCTGATTGGTTACCAAGAGGACAACGCCATTGGTTCAGCCAATCAGCGTCCCACCACACAGGGTTAATGAACCGATAGTACACATCAGTGGCTTACATCATCATAAGTTCCAATTGTTACGAGGCCAACTTCAGCTCAACTCAAAATCACATGATAAATGTGTGCATGGGCTTCATTGCTATTCTGTCAGAACCTCATATCTCCATTTGGCCCTTCAGCATGTATACAGTAATGCGTCCTTAATGTAGAACCTTTGTGCCGTCTGCTCTAAACATGTTCAAGGGCCAAAACACATCTATCAACACATTGAGAGTGCTCTTGCCCCTGAACATGTAGAAAGCAACACTTCCTATGCCTAACCGTTGGGCAGTTTTACTTAATACATGCTGAAGGGCCCGAATAACAGGTTTTGAAAGAACGGCGCAGATGAGGTCATGACGCCTGCTATTTAAACTACAAATCCTTTTTTCTCCATAAAGCAGCTTGAAAATCTCTTATTTTTGCAGACTGTCCTCTCCATGATTTGGTTCTGTTGATCATGTTACTAAATCCTGCTGATTGTGGCATGTTGAATCAAGCTGGTTCCAGGGGCATTTTGGCAATGTTTCAAAAATGTGAGGGGAAAATAGGAGAGGGTTTATTACATTTTGTTCAACATTGTGACAAGAATTTTGTTGTTTGTTCTGTCAAAATCTTGTGTGTTTTCCAGCCCTGCAACATGTATAAAGTTTAACTGCCTAAAGGTTATCCATGTAGGAAGCATCACTTTAAACATGTTTAGGGGCAAGAGCACCTACAAGGTTTTGTTATATGTGTATTGGCCCTGAACACCTTTAGAGCACACTGCCCAAAATGCAATACTTTATACAATGCTTAAGGGCCGGAATGGAGATACTAAGTTCTGACATAACCGTTCAGCAATACAAAAAAAGAAAAGCAATAAAAAAGGCTTGCCTACTCGTGATTTAAAAACGGTGTCTGAATATTAGCAATATTGCTAGCATGCGACTTGGTCACAAGAATCGAGTCCAATAAGTCAAGGCCATCGTTAATACAAAACAGGTCTATTCAAATATTATCATAATCAATATTCTTCTCTGGATCATAATATGCAAATAAAAAAATATGTACCGACCCATGTTCTGTTTATCAGACCTGTTTCTACGATAGTTGATAGTTTCTAAACCTTGAAAGCATATGCAAATAATACCAGACCCAAATGTTTTGAACTACCATTTATATCAAGATGTCCTACAACAGGCTTTTCCATTTGAAATCCATACCCCCCCCCCCCCCCCCCCACCACACACACACCCATGGAAGACATGACCTTAAGGCCCTTCACAATTGATTTTGAGTTTCCTGTTGCCGCCCTCGTCCAAAATTGAGAATTACAAAATATTTAATTATTTTTATTTTCATTTTTGGTTTTCACCTTGAAAATGACTTTCAATAAACTTTCATTTACTACTTTCTGACTTTAATCATATCAGCTATGATGATGTATAAACATAGAACATGATTGCATTATTACTTGGGTATCAAAATAATCATACTTGGAAAATAATTATATGCATAGTCCTCAATAAAATGGGTTGTAATGGGTTGAAATTGGTTGCGACCACTTGGTTCAAAAATAAAGAAAATAAAAGATAATTAATAACTAAAAGTCACCTCGTCCCATTTTTTAAACCTCCAACAGGAAACTCAAACTCGATTGTGAAGGGCCTAATCATCCACACAGGGATTGTAGATTTCAAATGGAGTCACCCATGCAGGTTATCACATTTGAAATTCACACTCCCTGTGGGAAGATTAAGTCAATGTCTTCCACAGGGGTGTAGGGATTTCGAATGGATTAGCCCAATACACAGGTAGTTTCTCCTTCTCAGAATGCAAATATGGGTGTACCAGACCCACACGATCTTTGTACTAGGCCCACATGTTCCTTTTATCAGACCGTTTTTTTTCCAGGGTATCATACAAAGCAGGCTTTAGCTATTCATGTTATCATACTTTATTATTCCCCCTACAATACCGAAAGAGTTTCTTTCAGTCCGAAAAATAATATGCAAAAAGGAACTCTGGCTTCTTTATTTTTTTTGTGCACAACCTGTACATGCTTGCAAGCACGTCCACAACACGGAGAGTTCATACGTAACATATCATAGATAAACACAAACGGTCTATAAATTGTTATATTTTAAGCCAGGTTCATTGACACCGATGATAATGATTACGCTCCACTTTTGTCGGCATGACAGCGGTAACACTCGCAGGACTCATATGATGTCTTAGATAACCGGCTGTTTGAAGTGAACATTTCCATGGTTCATAATTTGCCCAAAAATAAAACGTGCAAATACGTAACGGTACACTAACAGGTCTTGGGGGTGGGGGTGAGGGTGAGGGGGGGGGGGGGGGGGGGGGGGGGGGGGGGGGGGGGGGAGGGGGGGGGGAGGGGGGTGAAGAGGCAAATATGGATCATTCAGAAGCTATGCTAAAACACTTTAGGCATCCAATTCCAAGGGGGAAAAAAATATTGAAATTATTATTCAAAAAATAAAGATTTAATAATTTTGACGTAAATTCTCTCATTTTCTCATTCTGTCGGGAAATTGTTATTGGCTGCGTGAAATTTGAATTCTCATTCGTTCGTCTCACAAAATTATTCATTTCCGGGCAGAATGCGAAATATTTCAGGTGTGAAAATTACCGATTTTACAGGACATTGGTAGTCTCTCTGAGCACGATCATAGCACCGATGTAGGTGAAGGTATTATATAAAGGGAGAAAAAAAGTTGTAACTTACGTCAATAATACGAGCGTCATGTGTCGAGGATTTGTCAAGATGAAATTTCATTGACACCTACATGTGTTTGCGCTAACCTTAAACGTGCTAGCGTCTCACATATGTCTAATTTTACCCAGTGATGTTCGTCTTTACCCCGTCGTTCAAAATGAAGAGGCAAGTTAAAAATCAATATTAATACCATTAGCTTTTCAATTCTCACACTTGTATAACTCTTAGAATAAATCCCCTTCGCCCCCACCCCCTTTCAGGTATTCAATATGAAAACTTCTTTTTATGCACTTCAATCTTTTTGTGTCATTGTTGCTTATATTCTTAATAGTAAGTTTAACAACAGTGTTCCTCGTTACCTACGATAAACAAATTTGACCCTTTTTCTTTTTTTGTGCTGTGTGTTCCACACTTCACGATCCATATAAATATAACCAGCGGAGCGAGTGAAACGGTATTAAAAATTCATAATGCAGTCGCGCTAGTAAACAACTCTGAGAATGAAAGGAAAATAAAACAAGCGATCCTCAAGTGTCACGACTGCGTAGTCCGGTTAAAGCACTCAGCCAGACCAAACGGCGCCATTCATGCATCAAGCGCCAGTCTCTCATTACTTTTTTAACTAACCCCGTACTCTCATTTCAGATGATCTACTATGGATGGTTAAGCGCGGAGATAGCGAGAGTTGAGATGGGGCCCCGTCATACTCTGTTCGGTACCAAAATGGCAACTACTACATGTAGTGAAAACATATTGTTCAACCATCTTGTTTGAGCCACTTGTACTTATATTGGATCCTACAGTTATCTGAAAGTGTGTCTGACGTGGGAATCCTTCGACAAAAAATGGCAACTATATACTACTAGTGAAAACATTTTGTTCAACCATCTTGTTTGAGCCACTTATACTTATAATTACAATAGATCCTAGAGTTATCTGAGAGTGTAACTGCTGTGTGAATCCCTCAACATACGTTAACCTGAACTTGTTTTAATTTGATTGATTTATCAATTTATTTATTTACGTTCTTGATTTTTTAATTACAAAACTATGAACACAGACAAATACTCTCTCGTTGAGCCTTTCAAGACAATCATGTTTTAAATTGCACACCTAGCGAGAAATGGTCCCATAAATAATTTCAAACACATTGAGCAAGAATTTGTTCAAAACGTTTGCATTTCTATCACATGGTCGGGGCATTCTCACTACAAATAAGCGCTTCTAGATTCCGTTCTAATATGCAGGTCGCGAGCGAGCGGGTTGCAAACATATATATCAATCCATGTGCCACCACATGTCGGCACATGTTTCAGCGGGTTGTGCATCACAAAAATAGGCATATTGTAGGGCATACAACGAGAAAAACACACCAATTCTGCCTAGCAAAAAAACCTCCTCATTGCTAAGCCTTAACAATAGAACGAAAAATGCATTGATTATACTGGCAACAAATTAATAAACACTGTACAAGCGAGAGAAATATCGCAGAAAAATCACAATTAATTTCCACGCTTTTCTTTCATCACAATGGCTAAACAAAAATTTGAAGGATGCATTGATAGGATGTTAAGGGCGTTAACCATAGATGTTTTTCTTATTAAAAATAACAAACGATTCACAGTTCGTTAAAAAAATTAATGGTGTCTAAAAATTTCCGAGATTATCGGGTGAATCTATTTTAAAATCTCATCATCAACACAGACTTTAATACAAACAGTGATCAATTTATATGTGAAAACATTTGTGTAGCAAAGTGTGTCAAATTCCTACCGTTCATAAAAAAATGATAAACTGCTACCTTGAAATGCATAACACTGCTTATACACTTTGAGATTGTACAGTAAATTCCGCACAAAGTGTGGAGCATTTAGCGACGCGACACTGGGTAAATCGTACCCCGTTTACAAATCATAAAATTACTAAAATATAGCAAATATTATGAATTTCATTCCTGCCCACACTTTGTACTTCCTCTGCCCACGTTGAATCTGGCAAATATTATTCGGATTTTTCTCGTCTCAATTGTAAACATTGAAACATAAAAATAGCAAACTATCTGTGAATTTGTTATAGGATTTGAATGTTTTGTGGTGAATTATTCAGGAACTACGACGATGTTTGTTTGAAGAACAAATGTGACGTGGGGAATGTACATAAATGAAAAAGCCTAGCTGAGTGACCAAAGAGTGCTGATGAACAGACAAACAACAAGGTTTAGGTCGCAATTTTGCAATAACGAAGTCCTTTGATGCCGTCAATGTTATGAATTCAAGGCGTTTCAGTCGAGAAAACAGGAAATTGGAGTGCCAGAGAGCACAATTTTGGACAATTATTGCTCAACTGGTAGGTCAAGATTAACAAGATACAGGTAGGGTCTATACAGACTATGGTGGTCGGTTCCTGTTTCCTGAAAGTGTCTTTGCGGTTTTGATAGATTTGACTGGATCTTAACACCTTCCACGCGGCTATTAGTGTTACAATATTCAAAACAAATTTGTCAGAAACCTTTCCCAACTTTTTAAAGTCTATCTCAAGAATTACTGAACCAATACTATGCATGTTTGTACATATTTTAATGCAATTCTCATGGTGATTCCAAATGTAGTGATGCAATTTCACTAATTTTGACATTTTGTGAAAAATTTGGAACAGTTGACTGCTGCGTGGAAAATGTTAAGCATCATGGCCATGTGAAAATTCCCCTGTGAAAATGTGGTCTCCCACTCTTGCACTTTTTGAACGTCATGACGGAAGTACCTTTCATTTTAATTGTTCATTTTAATTGTTCATTTGTGGTATGACATCGTTGGGTTGGGTGTTGACCATCAACATTTGATCACAAGATTCCGAAACATTTTGATAGGCAAACATTAACGTCAGAGCTTCAATTGTGTAATACCCAAAATGGAGTAATTCTGTTATACCCTTCACAGGGTATTCATAGTGCGTGATTTTCAAGAACGACGCATAGGCCTACTAACCAATGTTGGTGTGAAGGGTATAACAGAATTATGCCCCCAAAATCTATGTAAACTTATGTTTATTCTGGCCTAATTTTTAACACACATTGAGCGAAACAGGTTGCACTTATTTTACTTTACTGTAATTATTTTAAAATTTCAGTGATCATTCTTAAACATCTGCCATTTTGTTTCTTGTGTAAATTAAAAATACAACAATTACAATTAATTTAATTAAAAAGGTCTACTCATAAAATAATAACTTTTAAAAAAAAATTTAAAAAAATAAAATAAAATAAAATAAAATAAAATAATAATAATAATAACTTCAGCTTAACTTGTTTAAATTTAATTCACAGAATAAAGATTTACAGATTCAAAGACAATTTAAAAGAATTAATATTTAAACGCAAGAAAAACAACCGAATCCAGCGATTTATTGTAGTATGCTTCTTCCTGTCGCCTTTTGTGCAGACAATGATATACCCTCATGCTATTACTAGCAGGTATGGCTTCATACGATTCCACGGCATATTTTAATGAGGCAGCCAACAACATTAACAATATCACTTTTGCTTTATGCCTATTGATTTTAGTTTCTACGAAATGGATGGATAGATAGATTGATTGATCAATAATTGATTTCTACTTGCATTTAATGAAATCAATAGTGAAAATTGTACTTCAAATCAGAGATGTGACTTGATGACACATCTGTATCCATAGGTATAGAGGCCACCTACCTCAGGGGGAGGGGGAGGGGAGGGGGAAGGGGAGGGGAGACTCGGAGCAGCATCTACATTCCGACTCACGATTCAGGAATACAACCTCGGTAAATGGTTGTTCGTAATGACGATTATATTTTTCACTATGTGACCTTGTCACAAATGTCCACAAATGTGTTACCAACAAATTCGGACTCCATGCTGAAGGACATTTTTAATCTCCAAAATGTCAAAAGATGGGTCTTGACTCCCGACCTATAAGGCCTGTTCAGACGGTATGATTGTCTCATGCTTTAAAACATCAACCGTTAACCCAGAGTGCCTGTCCCAACAACAATCTTAGCCTCGAGTCTATAGCAATACCACTGCGGTAGCTTCGAGAATAACGACAGGTCACGCCATCTCAGATTGCCAGAAGTAATGCATTGATAGGCAATGGCCTCCTCACTAAAATCTCACTAGCGGTGAACATGGTTAAAGGATTCACATGGCAGACGCGCTTTCAGCCAACTCTCAGTTAGTGCTTCGAGACTAGTCTACCGCTAGATTTCTTAGGGTTAAAATTCCAGCTTTAGACTCAAGGTTACACGATTCACACGTTTAGTCTCGAGACTTGCTAATCTCGAGCTTAGGGCCCATCATCTGAAAGCCACCTTATCACACATGTATGTAGTTTTAACAGCCAACCAACCAAAGCTGCACTCTCAATTTTCCCACGGGCATGTGTGTGTCTACCATGTACTATTTGTTATGTTTTAGCCCCGTAACCATGGTAACCAGGAAAATCCCGTTACCAATAACATCCTCTATGATCGCCATCATGATCAGCCACTGGCACGCACATTTGAAGAGAGTAAAAGATAGCCTCTGAAAACCACTCGCGGAAATCCTGGATGGCCGGCTATTGGTCGAGACATTATTCCTGACAAACAATCTGAACGTAATCAAATCAGGGGATTTTTTTTATATATTTAAGTCTGGCCAGATTGACAAGGATCTCATGGATTTATCAGAATTGGCATGACATGAAAAACAGGATTTGTCTGAGTTGTCTGACCAAACACAGAATAAGGAAACTATAGGAAACTAAGCACAGGCCTATTTAGTATCACATTACTTAGAAAAGCGACATGCATTGGTTGCATGTAATCTTTATTTTTAGCCGTGCACCAACTTTTAGGCCGTGTTGAAAACACAGTAAATAGTGAGCACTTCATCATGTCGTTGGTGGAAATTCTGTTGATGACACTTTCCACGCGGCTATTGGTTTTACCAGATACAAAACAGTTTTTTCAGAAACCTTTCCAACTTTCAAAGTCTATCTCACAGATTACTAGGCATATTTGTACTTATTTTAATGCATTTCTCACGGTGATTCCAAATATGGTGATGACATTCAATAATTTTGACATTTTTGAAACATTTTGTGAAATTTTGGAATGTCGTCTGCAGACGGCCTGCCGCGTGGAAAGTGTTAAGCACTCCCCTCACCCTATCTCACCTGCCAACAACTGCAGTACTGTTCATTTTCAGAAAGATGGTTATGTAATAGACCTTTGAATGCCCTTTAAAACTCGGTGACCCACCCCACAACTGCACCATTCTAGTCTGACATCATGGTGAATCCGCTCAAAATTAATCCATGGATTCCGAGGTTAAATTAATCCATGGATTCCGAGGTGAAACGACTCGGACTGACAGTGTGGATTTACTTACAAGGGCACAATTTCACGACACTAGAGTATGACTTATGGGAAATCTTATTGCTATTTAATCATTTCCTCTAAAGCCAACCAGAAATTGTTAACTGTAAACCGCCTTGATGTTATACAGAGACACGCAGCACACATCACAAGCGCAATGTGGCCAAACATGGTTGACAATGAATGTTACAAGTTGTGACAAATCCTCCGCAGTTTGGACCACAGACAAACCGCTGATCCCCGGGTGTCCTTGTCATCCGCGGCTAAATCTGAAGGATTTCCCCGAGACTCAAATTGGCGACGCAACAATAAGTAGCCCAATAACTGACTAAAACTGACTAAATGCATTACGGTGGTTCTCAAGTTCATTTAATCCAGTGCCCAATTGGGCCACTAGTTGTAGATCAGGCAAGACTGGTCACCCAACGACGCAACAATAAGTAGCCCAATACTGACTTAATGCATTACGGTGGTTTTCAAGTTCATTAAATTCAGTGCCCAATTGGGCCACTAGTTGTAGATTAGGCAAGACTGGTCACCCAACACCGCACCAATAAGTAGCCCAATACTGACTACATGCGTTACGATGGTTCTCAAATTCATTTAATCCAAAGCCCAATTGGGCCACTAGTTGTAGATCAGGCAAGACTGGTAGCAGGATGCCTAGTCATTCTAAGAAGCCTTGTTAGAATGAAGAACATTATTCCAGAACGAAGAACACTATTCCAAGGTCAAAAACTACTTTTTTTACAGAACAGGCATCGGGATTGTTCATGAAATAGTTTGAAAGACGATGATTGTTGATGAAGTAAAACAGCATTTCTACTTTGAATAATGGATGGCTTTACATACATACATACATGTCTGTCATGCATCATTCAATGCGGTCTGACCACAGTTTTTGAAGTAATGTCCCAACTCCCAAACACTATCAGCATACGTCAATGCTAAATTTAAAGGGTTTATCAGCTTTCTTAGTTTTTTTTGTGTGGCTACATTCACATCTTTTATTATGTAATTACTACACTAACTACCCAACTTCTAAGCAAGCACAGTGCCCCATCCTATCTCAAGAATCCTTGTTTCCAACATTTTACAACAATTTTAATGGTAAACTAATATGGATAAGACTTCCATTCCATAAACAACACATAGGCCATGAATCCCGTCACATTGGATCCAATGAAAGACATTCATCCTATCAGAGACTCCATAGTCTTCTCAGTCATATTCATTTGACTGACATTAGTCCCCACGGTACCGAATAACAGGGTCCTGAGATACGTTACTAAGCATATATTTGACGGCCAAGCCAAGTATTATTATAGGAAGAGTCCGGAAGGAAACCACTTGGGGGGAAACTGAAACGAATCGCAAAGAGTCATCACTGTTTTGACTGACTAGTCATGCATTCCTGTCTGTGACAAAAATGGACATTTTCTGTGATACAATAATTTTCGCGCACGACCGCTGTTTCACAAAATTAAAAACCAATAAATATGTCTCCAGAATTGAAGAACTTTGTATTCTCAAACAAAAAAGTGAAATCCAAGAAGAACCGATTATTGTCTATATTTGACTAATCATGAATCCAATACTTATGACACAAATGTATAAACGAATGAAAAAATTAATCGATTAACAACTAAGTTTTGAGGAACTATTTTTCGAAGTACAGCTTAAACAATCACACACATTGTGTTCTCTATATTAAGGGAGGTGTCAACCCTTTTATGATGACATTTATCAAGCGCTGTAATGTTGTTGGTCAATAATTTCAAAACTGAAAGTTTTTATGTAAAAAAAAGGATCCTAGAGAAGTGTCTTTAGATGATTTTTGTGCAATTTCTTTTTTTAACGAAAACTGGGTTTTTTGGGGGGTCGCCGAACATTTTGAGCTAAAAAAGTGATTTTTTGGGGGTCCACATTTTTTAAAACAACTACAATTTGATACCAAAAATGGATTCTCTGAATCATTTCATTTACAAAAAATGTATACTTTCATATTATATCACATTAACCCTAACCAACCCCCCAGTGCCACAAATGTCCACGGTAAAGTCTGCCTGTGCGCACTGGTGTGGCACTTTTTCGATTAAATAATGGTCCCAGGCTACATAGTTTATATTCGCCCGAGTACTCGCCCAAGTTTGGTTGGCTCCCATGGCGCACTGGTAGAGCGTCCGTGCAAAGGTTACAGCGCTCGTGATAAATTTCATATTAAAAGGGTTGACACTACCCTTAAACTTGTGAACATACACACACATTGAAAAACAAATGACAACAGCCACTCACAGCTGTTGTTATTTGTTTATTATCCTCGTCCTAATGATAACCTTTGCGCTAACAAGGATTTCTGTATAAAACGTAATTCCATTTAAACCCTCGTATAAGTGATGAGTTCCGATGTTCGAGTTACCCCATTTATAGTTGGTTTTCCTTTGCATATGTAGATAATTAAAGATGTCCCAATTCTGAAAGCATGGTTTCCCCTCTTCAAAGCTGAAAGAATTATAGATTTACTTTGAAAGCATGTTTTATTATCTTAATCCAAGATGTCAAAATTTTACAGATCTGCTTTGACAACACCGCCCCCCCCCCCCCCCCTAAATCAACTTTCCCTTTACCCTCTTGTGAGTGATTTTATCGTCCTGTTCCAAGACGTCAATTAATTTCTGTACCGAGGCAGACATAATTTCAATGGATTGCAACATATTTTCTTTCATTTTATTCCAACCCAGATGTACAGAAAATGTAACATGATATGACTCATAAAAATGATTGCAACCATACTAATATCATATATGGAATAACATCCAACATAATTATGTGATGCGATCTGTGAAATCCCGTCGGATGTTGCAAAATGTGAAATAGGGATTACGGGTAAAATGGAAAAAAATATTTAAAAAATAAAAAATAAAAAAGATAAAAAAATAAAAGATTTTTGTAGAAAATTAATTTCCAATACTTTGTGTCATCATCTGTTATGAAATTTCACCTTCAAACTTACTTCGAAGTCACTTTTCTTATTAACCTTATAATGTTTTTCTATTGAACTTTGGATCTTTGATCTTTTTTGGCCTGTTTTCATGATTTCTTGTTTTGTAGCTTTTTATCACAATCATCATTAACTCATAACTTTTTTGTAGTGATCGTAAAAAAATGATCAAAACAGCGCATATTCAGCTTTCTTCTGATATAAATATCTCCAATTGATATGAAAAATCCCACCATGTGGCGGGTTTTCACAGATCGCATCACATATTATGTTTATTTTTAGAAGTTATCCAAATGATAAATCGTGAAATCGCAGATGTGTTTTTACTTGTAGGCTAATTGTACGGATTCGCATGACAGGGAATGAACGTCAATGTATTGCTTTATATGAAGCTAATTTCCATGCATAAATATTCCGTGTCTTAATGTCAACATTTCCTTAATGCCAACAATTTAAACATTGGAAATTTTCTGATGGGTATAACCGTTACTTTCTTAAACTAACCCAAATTGTCTTGCGGTTTGTCGCTCTCAACCCGAACATATAGAGGCGGTAGAGCACTTTTTTTGACAGTCTGCCACAAAAACATGCGTGTATGAACATGTCGCTCTCTCAAAACTGATGTTTCAAAAGTATAAATAAAAACTACATTATCATCATCTATCTATGCCTGTGGGGATAAAAAAAAAGGGAGAAAACTATGAACGGGAAAAACTCGAGACAGGACTGCGGTACCACATAATCACATTTACCATGCATCGGATATTTTTACGAGCCATAAAGTCTACGGTAGGTGTGTCGGGTAAGCATCCCCTTTCAATGTTAATCTCCATCACGGCTATGGCAGTGACGGGACAGAACCACACTTCATTGCAAATCCAAGACTACCGATCGGCTTGTGGAAGATTTCCCTCCCTTGAGCAGATAAAAATAAAATCTCCGCTACGTACGATCCCCCCTCGAAACATAAAATTGGATACCATCCAGAAACCTCGTAATTACATTACAAAACCTCATAGTCACATATAATATAAACAGTGTCTGTTGCAGAGACTATCCGGTGGTCTGGATCTGGTGCATTTCTGGTTCCTGCCCCATTAATGTTAGCGATGTGTCACCGAGCAAGCCCCCCACTCCAGTCTCTGACACAACCCACTCGCCCTCACTCGATACAACATCCTGTGTATGCCTGTGACAGCGTGCACTTGGGCATCCTGCGCCAGATACCTCCCCTGGATCCCACCTGCATGGCATTGAGAGGAAAGACAAGAACGGGAAATCAGCAAACTAAGCATCGCGTGCCGGAAGGTTGCTATCCCCAAACGGGTGACGCCGAGACTCGAAGAAAGAGAAGGCTGTCTCGAAGGAACAGCATTTGGCCAAAACAAGACACGGGCCGAAAGGGGAAAAGGGAGAATTATTATTCTTTCATGTGATAAGTTACATACATACCACATTTATATTGCAATAACAAAATTCAGACAGGCGACTCGTAAGAACAAGATGACTGTCTCGGAAGGAACAGCACTTTGCCTTAAATAAGATGCAGACCCAGAAGAAAGTTAGTCACCATTTTCCATGTGATAAGAAACATGCAACATTACAATAACAATCACCAGACAGGAGTGACGACAATCCTGCGCCGTATCCAAATGTGCGATTAACAAAACAGAAGAGTCTCGTTGGCCAGTCTCCTGTCTGTCTGAAACTCTTATACAAGCATTATTTGCAAATATTATATTTTTGAAATATTAGTTTAGCATTTATTATTATTATTATTATTATTATTATTATTATTATTTTCTTCTTTTCTGAACCCTATGAGCACTACCTGCCTATATCTAACAGTGTTTGCGACTGGTAAATTATAAGATACTAATTTGAAGTATATATAGCTTATTAAATATTTTGCTCCTACATGTACTGTGTCATCAGGGATACACTTTTTCTAACAATGTCTCTGATTGGTGCAACAAATGATGGATCCAACTTTCTGACCAATCAGCAGGTAGTTCTCAAAGGGTCAATCTCAACATGATCTTTCAAACCAACATGGATTTGATAAATATTAAGACTTGCCTCACGTTGGATATTTTTGTTTCTAAAAGGGTACGACTTGCAATTGGAACAGCCTATGGCTAAATAAATGCGTTTCATACATAACCAGATACATGGAATTCTCGTTAATACATGCTCTAATTAAGTTCTCGATCGCCATGACAACCGGTGAGAAGGGTAATCTCAGTCACCGTAGCAACCGGACTGGTAAACAATTTTCAAAAAAACAAACCCGCAGCAAACTCAAGGTAAAGGATAACATGGACTCCTTAATACTTCATGAAGTGTGCCAGCGCCATCAAATGAATAACAAATGCTGTTTTCCCCTGTCTGCAAATCTGATGAAAGTCTTGTTGCTGTCATGCCTCTGTCAGCCTGGGGTCGACAATTCCTTTTATAGACGGGCAACTCCATTTATGGGCATTTAAGGATGGCCAGCACTTGGGGTTACATGAAACAGCAAGAATTTTTTATTTTTTGTAAATTTTATTATTATCGTTATTTTTAGGTTTGTCTCTGATTCACGTGCAACTCATAAGTCTTTTGTGCCAACTTAACTCATTGAATATTTCCCAGTACTTTTTTGTAAATTACTGTTATTTTTATTTTTAAAAAACCTGCCAATACCATTATTCTCTTCAATAATTGCAATATTTTGGATTGTAGTCCTCATAAACAGAAATTAAGCAATTTGCTGGATGCTTAACTATAAACCCAATCTAATCTCCCATTGAACTCAACTCTTTCCGTGCATTTCCTACTCTAAAACCGTAAAACCGCAAAAACACAAGAAACTAAACTCTACTGTCACAGCTGATATACTTCTTTATTTCTCCATTCATATAAATTCTCTCCTAAAACCTCTCCCTCGCCAAGTCCCTTTTCTACATATTGGGCAACGCTATCAGATCTCAGCCCCCGATGCAATACAGGAAATCAACGGTCAAACTCTAGTCACGCAAGGGAATGCTGCATGTCAGTTCTCCACCAAGTCAAATCTTTTTTAACCCATTACAAAATCGACAACATACGCTTTCACTATCAGTGTGGCAATTCTAGTGGTGGCGGTAAGGCATCAGAATGTTGGATGTCGGGGACGATTTAAGGTGGGGGGAGGGGGGGGGGGCGTCATGGACACATAAAATACACATGTTCTTATGGGAGACTTTAAAGGTGGTCACAGAGGGGTTTGGAAATTTAGGGCTGGGGGTCATGACCCCCGTGATAGGAAAATTCACTATCATTGTGGCAATAATAGTGGTGGTAGGGGGGGGGGGGGGGGCGGGGGGGGTAGGAAGGGGAAATTTCTAGTAAATAATGGTGACAGGAGTTGTTTAAAGACCAGCAGGACGACCAGACTCACATAAGGAACTACAAAATACTAACCCTATGCCTCACTCAATAAGTCTCATTGATTATCATGGGGGGGCTCATATAAAGCCAGCAAAAATAGTTGTTAGAACACAGCACACATGGTTTAGCTGCATGGTACTTTTTTTATTGAACCCCTGCTACCTGGGTTGGATCCACCCCAGGACCATGGGAAGGAACCCTTTTTGGTTTGGTTTTTTATTTATCACTTTTTTGATCGATGGTTTTATTCTCGAACCTCCTCTACAACTGTAAGATTCGACATAAGAACCCTGTAGTTGCCAAGTTGACTGCTGCACTACCCCTGGCATTTGAAAGTGTGGGCACAATGGTACTTGTACACAAATAGTCCAGGTATTGTTTTTAAGCGTTCGATGATCATGAGTCCTGACTATAGTTCTGTAATAATATTCGCATTGAGATGCATCGAGATGCTGATATATGGCATTCTGTCATGTTTCAAAGCTTATCCTAATCAAATGGATAATATCTTGCGAAACAAACCACATAAATCACTCCTGCCATCTCTTCAACAGCACTTGTCTTCCGAACATCTACATGTCACATATCAGGCACTTAAAATCACCGGTCTGCGAAAGAGACTGATTTGCTTCCTGTCAGGAAGCCATACCCAATGACAACGCATCTAGTCACACTTCCTCCCCCCCCCCCCCCCTCCCGAAATTTTGCGACCTCAAACCCCATTTAAGGTCAAGCAGCCGTTGTTACCCGGGGCAGCATTGAGGCCCCGGTTTACTCCATATCACACATTCACAATATCTACAGTTACAGCCACTTCTTGCTTCCGGTCCAGTTCGTACTAATAATCGTGGATTAATTTTAACCTGCGACGGTCTAGACGACCTAATCAGTGTGTTATTTCAGAAGTGTGATGTCGACTTCCCTTGCCAGGGCCTTTTATGAACCTGAACGTGTTGTTGTGTCTCGCCAATGATAAATTATCTGTAATTCACAAGTCGGGTCATTAAAAACGGTCGCTCGTTATTATTCACGCTGAAGTCTAGACATGTAATTTGTCAACTTTGCACAAATATTGTAACATCATTCTTGGTATATATATTATGAGGGGCCCACTGTTTTTACTCACCTAATATTTGTTGCTGAATTTATATAGACTATAGACATCTGTACAAGCTTAATACAATCCCACTACTTTGCATCGGTTGTCAAGCAGCATTACCATGGTAACATCAACACTTTAGCTATATTTTTGGTATTGGTTGCCAAGACAGGAGGTGAAGCTCAAGTGTAGGTTATCTCTGGATTGTATTGGGATTGGGATATTAGTGTGTGACAAGTTCAATTTTGAGTATGAAATACAAATTTGCAATGTTTTTGTTTTTATTAAAGGTATATTATGTGATCTTTTCCAGGGAATGCCTCAATCCTTGAAGAAAAAAATTGAAGCAGTTTTCTTGCAGATTTACATTTCTGATCATAAATCGTAAATACATTACAAGTTACAGGGCGATACGATTCAACAACAAAAATCGACGATTGAGGGCGTTCCCTGGAAAAGATTGCACAATATGCCTTTAAGCCTTTTCACATCAACCGAACAATCAATCTTTGGACGATCAATCGATCATCCTTTTGTAGGTGCAATAATAGTTGCTATGGAAAGATAAGCCTATCCTTAAATTTGAGTACACTGACCATAATGATCTATTTTTGCATGTGTTTGAATCGCCCGAGTCCACTTTATTAGTCCACAGTGGCACAGTGATCCATCATCTCAAGATTGACCGTCTGCTCCGAGTGAAAAAAGCTGATTATTGTGGTTTATAACATGAACGTTCTTATTGTTGTATTTATAATAACTTACCTGTTAGTTGTTGTATCAGCGATATGAAAAGAAAGAAAAAAGAAAAGGAAAAACAAAATTGTTAATTTTTTTTTTTTTTTTTAATCTTAAATTAAAATGGAAGAAATAACAAAAGTCAAATGATTCTCTGTGAGAAGTGGATAAAAAGTGCGTAAAAATAGCCACTTCAACAACACGTTGTGACTGACTAAGCAGGTTTGACCCAGGACTTCTTTCTAATGAATACAAATGACAATGCTGTTTGCTTTGCTACTTCTCCTGCACGTAACAAATTGATTTGAAATGACATTTACCATCAAACCGCATAAATTTGAACAAATCGTTGATCATCACATCACATACACACACAAGGAGTCACCTTTGACATTTACTACTATTGTTTTTTGACATTCGGTGAAGTTTCTGGCTTTCATACAAACAATCCATCATGCTTGCTTATAATAATATGTTCAAATGAAGCCCCTTTAGCTAGGAAAAACAAGTTTGTCTCAGAAGAAATGCGATTTAAAAAAAAGAGTAAAAAAATGCTATGCAAAATGCGTGGGTTTCTTAACATGAGATGGGCTCTGTAAAGCAAGAAAATGAAGCTGATATGGTATTTCACACGTGAAATTAAAATTTGTAGAGAAGCTTAGTCCAATAAATCACTGGAGTCAGTTGTTTTTCTGTTCTAATTATTGAAAAAACATTGCATACAGTCACAACTTGGCTCACACCATCATTATCAACAGTTCAATAAAAATTTTAAAAGTTTTAATTTTATAATTTTAGAGAAATTTATTTTTATTTGACCTTATGGTTCACATTCTGATATTCTCTGTGGTGAGGGGTATGACTATAAAACATACTAAAACCGTGCAAGTGCTCTTGCCCCTGAACATGTATAAAGTAACACTTCCTACGCAAAGTGTTTGGCAATTTTGCTTTATACATGAAGAAGGGCTGGAAAACATACTAGGTTATGACAGAACAGATGATAGGCGAGTGCCTCCCCCTCCCCCAGATGTTAATCTACCCAGAGGTAATAGAGAGGGTTCATTAGTTCACTGTGGCAAGAACAAGGAAGGTTACATGCATGAAGCAGACTAGCAGAGACATCAATGCCAGCGTAATTTTAGTGCCTGGCAATATAATGATGCATAGGGCTGACATACTGGACATCAGACAAACATAAAACAGCAGCAGCATGTTGGCAATGTGCAGTATCAAGTGACATATACAACCCAAATATAGGCCTATTATACCCAAAATACATTGCCAGTGTCCGGAAATGTAGTGATCTGACAGTCGGACTCCAAGGAATCTATCAATAATTGAAACAATCATTGTCAACAGCTTGCCTATTGACCTGTTCAGCAGCCTTGCATTCTTAACATTATACATGTTCATTGGCAGGGCTCAAAATACACGGGGGCGAAGGGCGATTAGCCCACACTTTTCACAAAATAGCCCCTTGATAAAAATGATGGCCTATGGTAAAATGTACTAAAGGGGCAATTCTTGGCAGAATTTGCTCAAAATAGCCCTCATAGCCCAAAAATTATTTTGAACCCTGTTCATTGGTCTGTGTTTATTTTAGGTAATCTTTCTCCGATTATAAATCTAATTATAAACCGTAGTATGTGTAATTATAGAGCGCTTGAATTTGATCTAATCATAGATGATCCTCTTGACTGGCGCAATTCAGTGTCCAGCTAGAGAGGCTTTCTGTCCAGCAAGGGAGGCAATACTACCCAAATCCAGCGAGGGAGGCTTTCTGACTACCCCAAATCCAGCATCAAGGAGGCTTTCTGACTACCCCAATCAGGCAGCTGTGATTTTTTTTTTTAAATTGCCTTATCAGGCAAGGCTAGGTCAACTTTTACTTGCCCGAATATGCCCCAATAATATTGCGATATTTAAGGACTTTTAAAATGGGATTGATGGGTCAGATTTCTTGCCGATTATGCCATTTTTTGCCGTCGTTATTTCGACAATAGGTAGCAAATTACATAATCGCCATTTTCCCTTCCCATCATGCAATAGCCACTATCTTTAACTAACCTAAATCATCATTACACATGCGTTGTGACTGTGGGAAAGGTCCATTTTAAACATTTTCTATCACATCACACAAATTACACAGTGGGCAATTACAGTATGAATATAACTACACTTCAGGTCGCTCTGAAGGTCGATGAATAAACCAACTCTGGAATATGAAAAATCATATCAATTTATTCAATAGCCTCAAAAAATTCAATTCAATTACATCCTTATCAAACTACATGAATGATCAAATTACACTGATTCAAAGCTCTGTCCACCTGCTCCCGCCAACCATTTTATTACAGCCATCCCAAAAATCCAGGGGGGGGGGGGGGGGGGGGGTATTATACACGGGTATGTGTAGCTCTAGCCTCTAATGGGTCACTTTTTTGCAAATATTTGCTTATAGAAACATGGGTCCCAATTTGGAGAAAAAAACCAAAAACCCAAACATGGGTTCTAAATAGAAGAAAAAACCCAGTCAAATCGATAATTTTTAATGGTAAAAACATCCATGAAAGTGGACCAGGATTTCAAACCCAGTCAAAAAATAATTTCAATACCCCCTCCCGGCCTAAATCCCACCCTGAGTCTTGAGTTCAAATAATGGTCAGTTCCAGAGGGTCAGTTCCAACATCCCGCTTTGACCATACAGCATTCATTAATCAGTATTTCGCAGACTGACCACTCCCTATTACTACAAGCGGTCAATGAGCTATTCCATCCGAAATCCATACACCCCCTATGGAAAACATGACCTTAATCTTCCACACAGGGAGTGTAGATTTCAACTGGAGTCGCCCATTGATCGCTTGCAGGTAATCCCATTTGAAATGTACTCTCCCTGTGGGGAAGATTATAGCACTGTCTTCCACAGGGGGTGTATGGATTCCAAATAGAATAGCTTGATGACACAAGCCATCAACAGACAGATGTTGTAATCCTTATCATCGCTTACGGCTATTGAAAAAATTACAAAATATTTCTCTGAAACAACTGCAGGCCACAATTGCTAAAGTGACTGACCGGTTGGTTCCGTTGGCTGGTTGACCAGTGAGTGACCAGTAATTAATGTCCAGTAGGGATTTTACACGTGCTTGCGCTGACCGACTTGCAGGTTAATAACACCTGTAGGACTTTTCTTTCACTGAATTTTCAGTTGGAATGAGATGACCTTTACCTGACGTGAATTTCCTATTCTGTATTCATCTTCAAAACCTTGTGTTTGGGATGTGAGGCCGTCAAACTGGCTTTGTTCAATTTTTTCATTCCCACTCACCCTTCTCTTCTCTTTTTTCTTTCTGCTTACTTTACTTCATAAGGGCACAGCATAAGGGTCCTGCGCTGATACCATTTCCAACTTATCAAGCATCCCAGTCGTATTAGCATTCTAGTTTTTGATGGTGAATGTTTGGAAAGTAAATTTGTTCCTTTTTTTCAAACTAATCATTTTGAACATTCATATATTGGCATTCTACCGGCTGTACCAATAGTATTAGTATCCATCATTGCCCAAAGTTTTTTTTTTTTTCATCATGAAAATTTATGTCATACTGTATAACCTTTCATTAGAATTTTACATCATGCATATCGGTTTTATCAAACTGAAGACATGCACTATTGTTGCCTGTATTACCTATTATTGTATTATTATTTTTTATTTCATCATCCGTTCACACATACACAGCCCATGCAACCAAACTATTATTTATTTTTGGCTTTGCATTTGCTGATTGTAATATTTGTCCAATGTTGGAAGCCAGTGCTGCTGATAAATCTCGACAACTGACCGAAATCTGACCTTTTCCCCTCTGCTTATTGCTTTATATAAATAGCTTTATCACTGGCACAGACAAAGTGCACCACAAGGCTAGCCACATATCTAACTAGCTCTGTTCTGAAGACTTATCTTTGAATGTGAATGCATGCGATGTGAACAGACGGAAATATTGGTTTGTGCCTTTGTAAATTTGTATAGCATGTATGGCATGGCAGCGCATTTCTCCCTTAAAAAAATCTTTGTAAAGACATATTTTTGAAAGTGTTGGGACGTTTGAATAGACTCAGGCAAGGCCTGGTAAAAAAAATAGGGAATTTAGGGAATTGGAGAATCTCCTTAGCAGGAAATTTGGTACCAAGAGCCTAGAGGGGCATTTTAGTTTGGAAAATAGAGATACATAACAAATTAGATATAATTCCTGCTTTTTTTTTGGGGGGGGAGGGGGGTTACTGCCAAACTGCCAAAAATTCCATTTGTTTTCCAGATCTGGGACTGGCTATCTAAGGTTCATGCCAAATGACACCTCCCCCCCCCCCCCCCCCCCCACACCTGACCTCGATGTCCTCACCACTAATGTTCCACCTATGATACATACTAACTAACCCTAATCAGGGGGAATGTTTGACACAAACCATGGACTGTGAAGGCGTGAATTGAGGTGCTGTCACACTATACAGGAGGTTATTCATTAACCCCTTTCAGATTTCTAAAGATAGATAGCTATTATATAGCTCACCTGAAGTGAAATTGTAAACATGTAAGGTTGGGCCAGGTGCATTATTGAAAGCAGGGCTCAGATTAATTGAAGGCATTGGAGGCAATTACCGTTGATGCCCCACCTAGTTGCCTTGATGCCCTTAACCCTAACTCTACCCCCCCACTTTTTTCAGAATTTTTTCTTCAACGTGGAAAATTGAACAAAATATCCCCCCCCCCCCCGAGATTTGATCCAGGGACCTCTCGCACCACAGGCAAAGGATTCCACACTTGGCTGTCAAAGTTAGTTTGCGCAGTGTATTGCACAAACTATATGGGCTGGGTCCATTTTTTCATCCAAAAACTTCCACGCTGGGTGGTACCAACATGCCCAGTTGTGGTATATTGTGGTATATGGTCGGGTTAGGGTTATTGTTGGGGTGTTTTCACTCCATTCAAAAGTACATTACTGCCTTGAAGACAGTTGGTGCCCCTTTCAAATTGCCTTAAATTGCATGCACCCCTTCATTTCTTATTTTGAGTCATGATTTAAAGTATGGGATCCATAAGTGGATTGTCATTTTTTTATTTTCTGTCCACAAAATAGAAACAAAGTCAAATTTTCTGATAAAATGGACCAATACATTTACCAAGTAATTTATTTCATGCCTGCAAAATGTCAATTCAGCCAAACTTTATGATGAAATTTACCTGTAAGAGCCGAAATGTGGCATAATTATACACTATACACAAGAAAGGTTAATAGTACACTCTACCAAAATCCTGTTTTAAAATGGACCCTTGACACTTTCAGAAAATTCCCTCTTCGTCTTTCCTAAATCTATCCTAAAGTCGTATAATCTCAAATACGGTTTATGGGTCAATTTTGCAATACATATAAACCTCTCTCCCTCCCTCTTTGCTGTTCCGACCCAACCCGACACGCTCCATAGCCGCTATAAACATAATATAACATACATTCTACGGATGCCAATATTCGAACATGATCAGAATGTAGGTCTGTTTTTCTGTTGCCATAATAAGAATAACACAACTTACGTGCAAGATGCCCTTCTACACCTGTTTTCGCAAATGAAGCGACACCCGAAGGCGTATTTCGAGAGGCGGCCGACAATTGGACTCTCACCATATTATCGGGGAAAAGACTATCTGACACTGAAAGTAGGTCTTCCCCATAACCTCTCCTTAAATACCGCATTGCTAATGCAATTAACTTGCCCAGCTGAAGCAACGGACTAAAAACCTGTCACCTATTCTGACATTCAACATTCTCCAAATCAGATGCAATCCTGCTAGAAAAACAGCCCCAAACATCTATCCTGACAACATGGACATGGTGGCTGAAGGCAGGTATTTGCACACAAAAAAATTGTCTCATACCATTTTTCACTCAAATAGGGGCCAGTTCAATAACATTTTATCTGCTTGATCAATGTAAATTTAATGTTATTTGGGCTAATGGTGCCCATACAGGCAACACTGACGTCTTACTTTTCATACTTATGTGAAAATTATCAAGCAAATTACCGAAAAATATCTTCTGGCATTTTTGTTATTTCTTTGGCAAAATAAATCAAGAAAACTGATGTCTTAATACTATTCCTTTTGTGAAAATTATCAAGCGAATTACCGAAAAATATCTTCTGACATTTTGTGATTTCTTTGGCAAAATAAATCAAGAACAAAAATTACCTAATGCGTCCCTTTGCACGGCCTGTGAGAGGCTTTCTTCGGAGGAAGTTAATTATGATTCATAAGAAGTGGCTTTTCTTTTACATCGTGATGACTGTACAAGTAAACGGTTGTGTATTGGAATATTTCACACAAAAAAAGCGATTCTGGTAATTGTTCTTCTTTTTTTGGTTTACAAAATTGCTGTTTCCAATTAAGTTTCGACAAATTGTTAGTCAGGTGTAATTTTGTTTTTCAAATTTGGGAAGTTAACGGTCAGATAAAATAGCCCTATTTTGATTGATTCACACTGAATTATTTATAGATATTTTCTCTTTCACAACACCAACAACCAGCTCACCATGTGTGTGAATTTGAATTGTTAAAAATAGCCTTAAACAGCAATTTCATTTATAATTATGTTTCCACAACATTTAACGTCGCCAATACAACATTGAATGTCGCCAATACAACATTTAACGTCGCCAATACGACATTCAATGTCGCCAATACAATTATGTCTTTGTAAACTTTTTATGATTCTTATTTCCAAATTTTGCCTACAAAAAAAACACAGGCAAATCTTTTTTTTTTCAACGCGCAAAACAACATGGCATACATTATATGTGAACCGCTGAGTGATCCTTCTAAATGAATTCATCCCATATCATCCCAAGGCACAAAACAAAATGGCGGACATGCCAACTTGTTATACCCGCTGAATTATCCTACCAACTGAAATCACCCCTCGTCTCATGGTGCCCCAGAATTGTATTTAGAAAACCTTCCATCGCCTCCTCGCCGGCTATATAATGCACGCATGTGACACACACGCAAACACAAATAACCATTTCCTAGTATTATGTCCTACTAGAAGAAGCAGCCAGAATCGATCAACCTCGTTTTTTTCTCTCCCTCTTCAGTCGGTTATAGCCCCACACCCTTTCAAAAGCATTATCATAAATGATCTCAGAGACAGCCAAGCTTTCTCATATCGCCGATGTTGTCGCTTGTATAATGCAGCATCGCGCCATGCCGGCTGATGATTTTTTTCTCTCTCCCTCGGTTACTCAACGCCCACTCTCAACTCATCCCTTCATCCACTATATAGTATTTTCATTTTCACCCACAATGCATCAGTTCTCTGCTCCTCTCGGCGGAACCGTGGAAATAAATAGCAAGACATGAAAGTATGCATACGAGTTGCCGTGGGGCTTACAAACAGCAGGCTCCGTCTAAACCCCTGTGTGAGCTAGACTGCGCACAAACCCATGGCATATTGTACGCTTTTGAGTAATATCCGCCCACGTCCTCATATTATTATTATCCACAATTTTGAATTTTAATGGTTGCGATTTGTACTGGTAGTTAAACAGTATGGTAGATATATATCAGAAAAGATTCTGGGTGCCTTGCCATCAAAAATCTTCAAATCACTATTAAATTATATGTTAACCCCCTGGGCACTAACCTGTCTATCTAACAGCGCTTCTGATTGGTTAATAACAAGATATACTCATTTGAATAACCAATTACGATACAGCTTTTAAACTATTTCACCCCAATCTTTATCAGGGAAACAAATATTTAAACAATGTCTCTGATTGGTGCAATAAATGATGCATCCATCTTTCTGACCAATCAGCCGGTAGTTCTCATGGGTTAACAATCCTCCTAAGAAAGGGAAAGCAAAGCCATTCTATATGAATCACATTGAAGCAGAAGGACAAGGAGAGGAAGTGTGAAGGGCAACCATTTATTGGGCTATTCCATTTAAACTCCATACACCCCCATATGGAAGACACAACCTTTAATCTTCCACACGGGAGTGTAGATTTCAAATGGAGTCATCCATTCAGGTAAACCCATTTGAAATTCACCCTCCCTGTGGGGAATATTAAGGTTATGCCATCCACAGGGGGGGGGGGGTGTCAATTTTAAATGGAATAGCCAGATATTTTCTAAACCATATTTGTATCACAACAACAAACATTCCCCCTATTAGCCAGCCGACAAGGTCTTGGAAGCAGACTAGCTCTTAAGTCGCTGTCTGGTCTGACCGGCACGAGGCCATATTGATTTCAGCGCAAATTAACTGGCCAGTCTTTGCACTGACCACTCAGGCGGACTCGTGGCAAACAACAGCACGTCTAGGTCGACGCGACGGCCGCTAAATCCAGGAATGGCTCGGCCGAGAGTGACCAACGTGTTTGTTGTATGTATACATAGACGGAAATAGCCTCCTCGTAGAAATTCCGGACCTTGTCCAAGGGTTTATTTTTACGAATACCTCTGCTGCTTTCCAATATACTGCCCAGATTGCTTTCGGCAGGAATGATAGGAAGTTACAGATTAAGAATGGGTTGATGGAGCGAACTTATGTTTTTCTAATTTCTAAACAAAATTACTTCATACGAACAGAAACAAGTGTGATTTTTTATTTTTTTTAAAAATAATTCTTACGAAAAAAAGATAAATTAATTTTCAATATTTGAATAATTTTGGTTCTCTTTCCCCAATTTTTTTTCCAAACTGATTTTCTTTATCAAAATATTGAAAAGATATGGATGGAGTAGCAATGAGTCTATTTATTAAATTTTTAGCAGGAATGATAGGAAGTTACAGATTAAGAATGGGTTGATGGAGCGAACTTATGTTTTTTTCTAATTTCTAAACAAAATTACTTCATATGAACAGAAACAACTAAATATAATTCTTACGAAAAAAAGATCAACATTTGAATAATTTTGGTTCTTTTTTTTTCAAACTGGTTTTCTCATCTCAATTTTGAAAAGGTATGGATGGAGAAGCAATGAGTATATTACATTATATCAGCATGGAGATCACACCTGCATTTTCCCTGCTCATGTTTAATAAATAAGCAGCACTTTCATAATCAAGCAAAATATTGCGGGAATCATTTTTCTGTAAAAAATTATATAGGCCACACACTGACCCCTTTTAAGCAAGATGCACTCCATATTTAAAACCTGCCGATTTCACACTCAACGCTGATCCGAAAATCCTCCCGCCTAGCCAAACCGGTATTCATTTCAGAAGTGTCCGCCGCCCTACACACAAGAGTCTTTTGTTATCCATTTGGCCTCGAC
Source organism: Ophiura sarsii (assembly GCA_035610835.1). NCBI lineage: Eukaryota > Metazoa > Echinodermata > Ophiuroidea > Amphilepidida > Ophiuridae > Ophiura > Ophiura sarsii. Next base: position 63,602,926 of record CM069446.1, on the reverse strand, counting down.
GACCGGCCGTTCCTTGGGAGATGCATAAATAACAAATGAAATTCTGGTCATTTTTGCCCTGAGGACATTCTGGAAATACTTGTTGAGTCTAGCCAGGCAGATTGCTATTGACCACGGCGAGCAAATGGTCTCTTAACTAGCACGAGGATCCAAATGGCTATGACGCCTTTCGCCGGACCAGATCAGACCGGCCAGGTGGAAATTCTGTATTCATTTTAGATTGTCCTCGAGATTCTCCGACCAACACTTCACAAATAAGATGTCTGCTTGGCACGGGGCAAATACCGACTGGCGCATCAATTTGCATAACAGGGAGTTCCACTTAATTTACAGAGACCAGAATCCTTTCTGGTTCTGTTGGTGGAGTTGTTTTGACGAAGAACCCATCCCCGACCCGTGATTTTGGTGGAAAATGTGTACCATTTTTCCAACCACTTTCGCCGCACCCCTTCGCACTCGCTTTTCCACACAGCGCAAACCAAGGGGTACACTTGCCCGATATGTTATCAAACGATAATGAATGCATGGCATGCTCAGACAAGTACTCAGTTCTACATTTTCTATTGGGCTATTCCAGTTGAAATCCATACACCCTCCTGTTGCAGATATTACCTTGATCTTCCACACAGGGAGTGTAGATTTCAAATTGAGTCACCCACACAGGTAACCCCATTTGGAAGATTAAGGTAATATCTTTCATAGGTACATTGAATTATAATGGAATAGACCTTTGCACACCACCCCCTGTGCTATGACGCAAAAAATATATGAGACACAGAGGATCATGGGTAAACAATTAAAGCGGTGTATTGAACAGCAATAGCAGTCTAGTCCAGTAACAAGGGCGTTTTGACCAACATAAGTGGTTATTCTTCGCAAGGGTTTCATTTCTGAGAATTTAACTAATGGTGTTTTTTCTGCTAAATTAACCAATTGCAATATATTACATAATATACACGTCTACGTCTATGAGAGGAAACTATGCATGTGCGCCGGTAACAAATCGCACATTGTCGTCTTGGCCTAATTTCGTAAAAATATTTGTACGCAAAGAAATCTACTCCATACAGTAATGCATTTTGCTTGCATGAGCGCATGCACAATTAACGACCCAAAGGCACTTCCATGGCTGTATACCAAGCAAGCCATGTATATATTTTAACAGAATCACAATCAAATTTGTGTCCCAGATATTTTGATATTAAATAATAACAACAAATTGGTGGAGACAAAATGAATGTTTATTTTTTCTCTCCATTTCACAGAAAATGAGATTAACAAATGTCAATGGCATAACCTTACCCTACCTAAATAATATTCTTTTTCAGATCAAATAAAAAAAAATTATCATACATTATCACTCTTGATTGCTATCATTTTAGAAATTATTTCTCAATAATATGACATTTTCCGTGTTTGCAGGGAGGGGAGAGAACAATGAAAATTATTATATTGCAAGTTTCTTATTAAGTAATATAATAGGAATAGAAAGCCGAGGTGACGAAAAAAAGAAAACGGATAAACAGACCTCTCAGGTGAGGTCGGTCGACGGTCGGTCACGATTTTGTTCTTGCTTTTTCTCTTTCGAATATTTCCCCTTGAAAATGGCTGTAAAAATCACAACAAATCTCTAAAAATGTTGCAGTTTTTTAGCAAGCAAACTTTCTTCTTTTTTTGATCGGTATTCATTTGCACATGATTTTTCTTTTAGTTATTGGTGCTCAAATTTGCGCCAAGTGCTTGTATAAACTATGGCGTCATCGACATTCGGCGCCAGGACTTTTGATTGCCGCAAATAAAATTAAAATTGCATGTTGAGAGATGGCAGTTTTTTATTCGTTTTTGTCATAAGTATGATGTTTTGTTCTATATAATTACTCAATTAAGGCTCGATAATTATTTTTCTACCATATAATGCACAATGTTGTGCTTGCTTGACATCTCCTATAATTAAAACTACAGCGTAATTGTATAGGATAACTTGACATTTTATTTGAAAACAAGTGCACTCTCTTAAAATTAATTAATCATATTGCTATAAATGTCAGTTATTATTAGATAATTCTTCTGTCCTAACATTAACTCATTAATAGGACTATCATGGACTCAAATTGATATTCAAATTAATATTCATATTTAACAGATGAAAATGTCAACATTATTGTATTTCATTACGAAGTTTCGAGCCACCATGAGAAATGCATTGAAATAAGTACAAACATGCCTAGCATTGGTTCAGCAATCGTTGAGATCAAAGGATGTTCTATTTATAAAATAAATTTCAGCAATATGTAAATGTACCAGTCTTTAGCTAGTCTGTAGCGCAATCCAACAAGATTGCCATCTCATTGAATCATTGTGAGTCATGTCGAGAACCAAGAGCAGGGTGTGCGCAAGAGACCATCAGGCTATTACGTTCTCTGTTGCTTCTCCCACTGACTGATGATACTGATTAAATTATCATAAATCGTCTTCTCACTGAATGCACCAAATAATGGACAGATACGCCGACTGTAACACTATAATTTTGCTGATACTTTATTTTGCAAATTTTAAATTTCTCAAATCTGGAAGTTCGCAGGTATTTAATTTTGCGAAACGACATACCTCCTGAAATTCCCGGATGAAAACCCCTAGCAAAATTAAGTGGTTTTGCAGTAATCTAAACAAAATCGCTCCATATTTGACTATGTATAAGGGACGCACCATTTGATTTTGAGGGGGGGGGGGGCATGGAAGTTTTTTTGTTTTTTTTGCAAAGACGGCAAAGTGGTTTTTTTTAAGGTTTTACTGTTTTTCTTAACATTGAGCTGGGCGAGTCAGATTTTGTTGTTGTTAGGCCCAGCTGTCGTCGTATCCATCTTTTCTACTTGTTTGTGTCTTTGTCGAGGATTTTTGCCCCTGTCAACCGCGACGAGGGCATTAATTCTCTGAGTCACATGTTCGATCCACTCATCACACCTTTGCATCCTGGGAACGAGAATATCAATTCTCGCAGGAAACAGAAGTGGATCAAACCATTACTGAAGAAGTCAACTGAACTGGTTGACGAAACCGTCTAAGGAGTACAATTATTGGATTTGTTCAACAAAATATTCATTTAATTTATATATCTACGATCCTGATGAACTTATTCAAATATACCGTACCTATTTTATAATTGAGTGTATAGGGTTCAAAATTTGGCACTCTCGACGTCTTTTTAAGTGTACCAAATAAATTTTAGTAAATTAAATTTAAGATTCGCGAAATTAAGTTTCCGCGAAACTAGTATGATTAGCAATTCGCGAAAAAACATGCCGCAAAATTAACTTGTTTTACAGTATCAGAATTTATTTGATTTTATGCACAAATCTATTTTGGTATCCCTTTATCATTTTGGGACTAACTCCAGATTGCTATTATAAACAGTGTTGCCAGCACAGTTATTTCATAGCCCAATTAAAATGCTTACAATGAGCCCCAAACATTACAACTGGGCCATTCACTGAAAAATGTTTAAGAAAATTATAATGATCAGCGTTATTTTCAAATCATTATTCTCAAAACAGTGTTGGTTTCCATGGTAAACCGTATCTGCAACATTCTAAAATCACCATTTGTGTGTGTCAATACAGCAATGCTCCATTGTGTATTGGTATGCAAATAAGGCCACCAGATCCAAGAGTTTGTTATGATAATGGCTATATGCATAGTTCATGGCATCTTATTTGACCTCTAGGTGGCTATTTGTTTAAGGCTTGGTCACAGCTCTCTTGGCTAGTCAGTGTAATTGATTCAGTTTTTTGTCTGGACTCTGGCTGGACACCAATGGTCACCTGGTGTCGGATTTCAATGGTGGTCAGTTGGCGGAAGAAGATGTGATGGTGGCTGGTCAATGATCAACCCAATACTGGTCAAAATACTTGAGCCTGGGACTTTGGCCTGTTGGTCATTCCAGTATTTATGGCCATTCCAATGATGGTCAGTCAAAATGATGGCAAGTCCAAGCTATGGTTAGGGACGCACCATTAGATTTTCAGGTGGGGGTAGGAAGGTGTGTTTTTTAATTCCCCCTCTATGCAGGCCAACAACAACAAAATCCCCCCTGATGAGTAAAAATAAATTTAAAAATCTCTACCCCACCAAACTCAATATGATGGAATACATTTTTAAAAGAATCCTGATTTAATTCCAACTCAGTTAAATCAAATTTCAACCTACTTTATAGCTAATTTTCAGCCTTGTTTATCCGGCTAGTATATAATATAAAAGGCCCGTCCGCTCGCTGGCTATATAGCCTCAGACAGAAAATGCAATCTTGTAAATATTTAAACTAGAATATACCCGCTTTACCGTAAGGTACCTTGGGGTTTTCGCATCTGATAACCAAATGCAATTTCAGCTGCTTTTGATGTGTTCGCAAACGACCCCGTCTTTAAAATGTCCAATCTTCGTCCAATCTCAGGGCTTCCAACCAAAATTACCACCCTCTGGGGAACCTTGATGACCAGGGCATGCCACTGACCTATATAACATTGTATTTATTCAAATTAGCATGCCGAAATGGTCACCCTAAGTACCAGGACTATATAATCTATTGTATACAGTCTGGTCGTTTTCGTTGTGGTGTAAATATCTGGCGCAATTGCGTAATGCAACATACATCCTAGACTAGTTACAAATCTTGCTTAAATAGTGTTGTTATGCTTTATTTCATCGTGGACTTGATTACAGTCCAGCATCGTTCCAACGAGTGTATGTTGAATTGAGTTCATTGAAACATTCAAAATTGAAAGATAGAAATGATCAAACCTGCAAGCAAACTTAGTATTCCTTTCAGTGACGATTTCACAATTTTGAAGATAACCGAAACAGATTTTAAAATATCTTTAGATTATTATTAAGATTACTGACTCGAAACAAACAAGAAACAAGTCTGCATGCAAGATAAAATATCTTGAGATTATTTTACGATTAGTAACTCGAATCGAGCAAGAAGCAGTCAGTCAGCACGGCCTGTGCTTCTTCTCCGTGAACTCTTAAGGATATAAATACTCGCACAACTGCGGAGGCCACGTGTAAGGGGGTTGCGGTAATATTAAAGCATGAATATCGTGAGCGCTTTAACGGTTCTTTTCTGCTCTTCTTCTTTCTATTCATTCAGCTTTTTTCAATTATCTATTTATTATATTTTTCAGGGGACGGGCTAAATCACAAGGCCTATTGATGTATAAAATATTTCTTTATTTACTCATTATACTTAAACATTAACAATGCTCTTTCTATTACTGTTAAAGACCCAAAATATTTTACAAACATATCATATAATTATTTCAAACAATCTTATTTCATACAAGGGATTATATTCTGCTTAGGCTTCCTGAAATAACTTTTTATGTCTGTCAATTTTTCAAAGGATTATGGTACATATCGACACTTTTTGAAGGGACATTACTATTTTGAGATTGTGTGAATAATTCGGAAATTCTCGTCGAAAAATCTATCATATGAAGATGGTAAATTTACAGCTCTTAACCATCCTCATCACCATCATTTCTCAATGTCGTGAAAAACAGAACATGTATCTCGTTCTTTCTCTGCTACGATAAATATAAATCCAGTGATATTTCATTAGTCAACACGATGACATATTTTTGGGTTGATAAAAGAATACCAATGCCCTGCGTATGAACTCTGTGTTGAGCAACATGGCGCATGCCCAGTCCATGCAAATTATACTCCATCGCAATATTATTAATAAGGCTGGTGGGACCGGCACCCAGCTAGCAGCAGCCAAGACGAGGCCGGCCAGCCTTTTCTTATATCGTCTAGCCAAGCCCTACTTCTTCATTGCTGAACCAGCCATGCGCAAACAGTAAATCATATCTCGAGGGGCCCCATTTTTTTCCGACCAGACGATTACGCATTAATATGAGTGACCGCTCGAGGGGAGTATTACGCGGCAACACGGACAAAGAAATAAATGCCGGTCCGATCTGGAATCAAAATACACTCCAGGAAGTCATCATTTTGTGTCCTTTTTTGGGGGGGGGGGGGGGGAGAGGAGTACCCAAATCAAAACACAACTTGGAAGAATCTCTGCATAATTTTGTTTGCAAGATTTTTTTTTAACCATCTGCATGTACTCTACTTGTAGTAGTAGTACTACAACACATTGTAACTGTTTTAAGCATGCCATATCAGTAACAGGGCGTCTAGCAAGACATTGCCTACATGATATGTATTACTATTATGCCTACATTATTGGCTTTGAATATTTATATATGTAGTTTCCATCAAATAATCATTTGCCTGGTACCAAATTACTTAACTAATTCCACAATTCCCCTGTCAACCTAAAACGACATGCCAAACCAATACATGTACAGCCAACAACCATCCTATCACTAATGTTTCCCTATTTCATAATAGGAAACATGCCTGTGTAAAAGTCAAGAATTATTCGTTTCCATTGTATCCGCAACATGGATCACGTTGTCAAACAGTGGTCAGGGAAAATGAAAACAAGGTCGGGGTCAAATGAGGCTTTCTTCGTTCCAGGAGTGCTCTATGCCAAGTCTCAATTCCGCAGACACAGTTGGCATACCATGCTAATTCAACCATACCAGCTTCCATTCCAGCTTTGGTTCAAAGTTCAGACTTTTCACCACAAACTGGCTGAGTAAAAATAGTCTAAATGTGGCTACAAAACAACGCTGATTGATTTCAACCAACAATTGCATAAAAGCTGGCACATTCAAACCAGAGGGCAATCAGTAACACCTAGCCTGCAACCCCCCCCCCCCCCCCCCTTCTCTCTCTCTCTCCCCACATCCCAGAGAATGTATTGTAAGGGCATCTACAAGGTAACAAATGGGGGGAGGTAATTAGATGTCTTTGGATGTTGAAAATAGATCCATTTGTTTTAAGTAACTTCCTAGTGACAGTCAGGCTATTATTATACATACTGGAGTGCCAAGCTCCCCCTCCCCTCTCACGCACACATTTCACCACAAATTGGGTCTACATTTCATCATCTCAATTTCAGATACTATTTCAAGCACCAGATTTCTTTAGGCAATAACACTAACACCTCTGTCTGGTTTAAGATTGGGCTATTCCATTTGAAATCCATACACCCTCAAGGAAGACATTACCTTAATCTTCCCCACAGGGAGTGTGAATTTTAAATGGGCTTACAATGTACATGTACCTGCAAGTGCGACTCCATTTGAAGTCTACACACCCTCTGTGGAAGATTCCAGTATGTCTTCCACAGGGGGTGTATGGATTTCTAATGGAATAGCCCCATTCCTGCTGAATGACAACCCTTCCAAATAGGTCACATTCTTTCGCTAAATAGCTGGCCATGAGAAGGGACAAAATATCAGCAAGTCCCCAAAACCAATTAAGCCTAGATCCAAAGGTTCCGATTGGGATCCAATCACTCAACTGCCGAACCAAAATGAAATCCCCATATTTAATCGCTTTGATGATAATTGGTGTGGTGAAGCTGCCGACACCGTTTTCTTTGCTCTGGCCACATGGACTTCAAACGATGGTTTTGTTTTTACAAAAAGGGTAACTAACCATTACTATACCACACCGTCACTCGCTACATTGCCTCTGTGTTGTCGATCCAGAACGTGAATAAACGCTGCATCTCACATCGCATTTTGACCCGATTTTATCGCAAAAAGACTAAGAAAGTGAAAACATTGGCGCTTCATATTATGTTCACGCTTTTCGCGTTCAAATCAGCTACATGTACCGTAAAAATAATAACATACAAATTTGCACATAGGTCTTATATGATGAAGCTACAAATCGCGAATTTTAAAATAAACAAAACAGTTTAACATCGACATAGCGTGAACAATTAATCACATGCAACAAAGGGGTAACCAAATCACCAAACATTTTGTCTTATCTAAGGGAGAAGGGAGGAAGTTTGTGGGGAGGGGTGTTAGACAGGAAATTTAGGTGAGGAAATACATCCCAGGAAGCACTATCGGGTGCAAAGCTTTAAAACTCTTTTTTTTATGGCAAAAGGATGTATCTTATATGTGACCCGTCACATCAAAATGAACATGTTGGAGGCCCGAGTCAAATCTGTGTTATTGGTATGGCTTGGAAGAGCACATTTTAAGCCTTAAAATGACACCATGTTGAAGGTAATCAGACTTTGTAATCACAAGATGTGATTTGAAGAAGCATATTTTTGTATATTATTTTCTTTATAATTCACCAAATATATTGGCCTCTATCTCAAAACTGTGTTTGCCGACAACATGTCTTTTTTGACACGACTGGTCACATATGTACTTTCTTAATGATATATGTACTTCCTTTTAACATGGATTGTGTTAACTTGGTTCAATAATCCTCACTTAGGAAAAGGTTGATAACTTGTAAAGACAATAAAGTAATATACTGCCTTTTACCACTACATCATTTATGGAGAAAAAAGCTAACTTTGATCATGTTAAAAGGAAGTATACTGTTAAAAAACTACATATAAGATACATTCTTTTGCCATAAAAGGGCTGTAAAAACAGCAGTCAAATGCTTTGCTGGGTATTTGCTTTTCCGAAGAATTTTTTTTAAATAAGAAGTTGAAAAAATATGACTTTTAAAAAATATCAATATAATTTTTAAACTGAAAACTCACCTGATATTTATGTATCCAAAGGACGAACATGGAAGAGAAAAAAGAAAGAGAAAACGATTAATGATTAATCAACCTTATAATCGAAAGGTAAACATCATACATATTACATAACAACAGATAGCCGACTCGTTGGATTACGGATTCAATTTTTTCTTCTTTTTACCGCAATTCATTGATTGCGTTTCGTTAGATTATATTCAAAGCAACAGCGGCGTGTGGGTGGATAGGCTCCTTCCATACGAAACAAATTTGCATTTTAATAATGTTTTCTGCTGTTTTCTACCTTCCTGGTTTTAGTGGTTTTGCATTCAATTTTTCTGATATAACACTGTGTTGATGTACCACCACTGATTTTGTATTACAATTTTAATGTCTTCAGGAATTGCAATGTTATTGTTTCAATTATATTCAAAGCAACAGCAGAGTGTGGGTGGATATATAGGCTCCTCCAATCCATCCATACGAAACAAATTTGCATTTTAATAATGTTTTCTGCTGTTTTCTACCTTCCTGGTTTTGCATAATTTTATCATTTTGTGAAATTGCGATGGTTTGTACTTTGTTGATAAATTTACGAAATTACACATTTTTGGCGGACATCCATTAATTTTGGCGGACATCCTACATTTTTGACATGGTTGACCAGCGGAAGTTACTTTGAACAACCAGGTTTTTTTCCTTATTTCTTACAATGATTGTTTGTACATTCATTTCACAGAATTACAAGCCTTCATTTGGTAAAATACATTATCAATACACATAAAGTTCCACTTTTACCTTCCCCCCCCCCCCACCAACAAATCATCCTCTCCTTCCCTCCACAAATCCCCTCACAGCCAGCCCTTGATGATATCACAATGATACAAATGTGTTTTGCCGTGGCATTGTAATTTCTCACTTTTCAAAATACCCATACAATAATTAACCCCTGTACCAGCCCCTTCACAACCACCCACTCCGATCTTCCTCCTTCCTCTCTCCCTCCCTCCCTCTTACGCAAAGTAATAAGCATTTATCCACACAACCTCTCATCCGATTGCTGAGTAGCAGATACATGTACAATACACTCTCAGAAAAAAAGGGTTCTAAAATTGTATTATTCTAATGGTTTTTTTTTATCGGAACCAGAAAGAGTTCTAAACAGGTTATAAATCACCGTAGTTGGTTCATAGATAATGATATTTGGTTCATAAAGAACCATATTTGATTCATAAAGAGCCAAATTTGGTTATTTTAAGAACCTTTTCAGGTTCCTTTAGAACCTTTTTTGTAGTTTTCTATTCTTAAGGGTTCCATATACATGTAGAGAACAAAAGGTTCTAAGTAAGCTTAGTTCTAAGTTGAAGAATTTTTACTGAGAGTGTACACCTATATTATGCCATGGCATGATGGCATCACAATTTCCCGTACATATTTTTCCCATTAGATATTGTTATCTTGCGGGCTTCCTGCCACAACGTAATTGAAAATTTTCTATAGACGGCTCACTATCTAACAGATGACAATTCAAACGTTCCATCAATAACAAAACACCGCTCCGGTTACTGTGTGTTGCACAATAAATGTATTGGCATGTTTTTTGGTCCCTTGCTTGCCAATATGTTTTGCTAATTAAGAGTTGAGAGACTACCTGTATAACTCAATTTTTTTGCCAATCTAAAGACTACCAGTAAAACTTGGAAAACCAATATTGTACTTAACTATCACGATTGGAAGAAAATGTTACAGCCAGTCAATTGAGAGTGGATTTTCATTTCATTTGTCCACTGCCATTTTTCATTTCTCTTAACCTTTTTTATTTATTTTTAAAAGAGACCCTAGGTTTTTGGCTCAGTCGCAAAAGTCAAGTCAACTATTTTTAGGCCTAGTGTAACTTAACCCCCAAGACGAAAATTCTGTCTCAGCTGTACCCACGCGTGTTAATTGTGCTCTTCCGATATATCAGTATTCCAGGAATGGGCCCCAGTTCAATATTGGTTCAATGTCAATAAAGAATGCTAGTGTTACGTAATCAGTGATTCATCAGCTCATTAGCCATTACATTCTCATGCGGTTTCTTTGTTCACAGGGTGTTGTTTAGGGGGGGGGGGGGGGAAGCATCAAAATTTGGTAAACCTGTACTATGACAATACTACAATTTATAGCGGGGGCCCCGTGGGTTAATATTACAGGTATTTTAAAGGTTGTTTACTTCCTGACAATACAGTGCCTCATCGACTACATGGCTTTCATACTAGATAGAATTCCCATTGGATAATTGCATGCAATCGTCTTGATAACCAATTGTAATTTTGCTTTCTAAATAGTTTATGCTACTCTTTTTGAAAATTTGACTGATCTATTCTAACAATGTCTCTGATTGGCACAATATTTCACACATCTTTAATTCCAACCAATCAGCAGGTAGTTCTCCTAGGGTTTGGTAAACTGCCGTCATTCCAAAAGATGAAGCTCCTCGTACCATGTCATGATCAGTCTAACTCTTTTTTTTGCACATTTGCATACTAATAAGGTCATAGACATGACAAACTAGGCTAACGTAGTCTGTCTTCCGTGCCTGTGCTGTGATGAATGGGGCCAATTGTTGAGAATGTGCAAGATGCATACATTTTAAAATGGCTGTGTCTTGCAGATCAGTCACTTAGACAACTGTATAGGTAGATGCTACGTGTAAGCTTAGGTTGGTTAAAATGAAAAAGAGGGAAAAACAATCCGTTCTGCTCATACTACAAGCGTTATTATATATACATGTACATCACGCTCACCACCAATAAGCGCAAAATACCACGGTTCAAGTTAGTTGTATGTGTTTTTTATTACGAGGAAGAAAATAATGTATAAAATTGACCTCTTCTAAAAATTATACAAGCAGCATAGTACAGCAGCAGAGAGTATTAATCACTTGGTGCTTTAAAAGTCAAATACGACAGATTTGAATTTACAAAAAGGTTATATTTGGAAAGAAAAACATCAAATCCCACACATCGAAAAATATGTGGCTAGCGCTATAGTCGTTGCCACCGTCTTGCTGTTGAGTCGTAAAATACAGTGCTCAAGTGTGATAACGTCAGTGAGCATCGTTACACATTCGGGTCAACACGCAGGCAGCAGTCGCGACTGCCACATGCGCTCTCTCTGAGAGCAATTGGATTTTTTTTTGAAGGTGTGGCACCCGGTTTGGGTAAGCTTTAGAATACCCTACCCATTTCTATTCCTCACTGTGTAAGTGTATGGGTCGTTCTATAAAACTCCCCGTTGAATACATGAAGTGGTAGGGTATACTATAGGGAACTCATCATGTTTGCAAAATATTATGAAACTCTGTTGATATGTCAAGGCAATTCAAAAATCGAGAAGGGGGAATGAGGGATTTTGTTTATTTTTGTTTATTTTTTTTAATTTTTTTTTCATTTTTATTTACTGTTGTGTCACTTAGATACTACAATATATTTTGTCTAGACTCTGTGATATTGGATATGAATTGATAAGATAATTGTGTACAATAACCTGTTTTATCTGAGGTTATTATATAACAATGCAACTGAACAATTGAAAGAATGTTTTATCAAAGAGCGACATTCTAACATGTGTGCCCAAAAATTGTATTGGATGGAAATTTAAATCTAGAAGTGAAGAAATGCATACATGTAGCCTACACACACACACACATTTGACTGTTATTTTGTAGTTAAATGCTACATTTTTTTTCACACCTTGACAATGGCCAGGCAGGCATTGATGGCGGCCATATAATATCATTCCAGTATTTATCGTAATATCAACTGTAAATATGTTAATGTTGAAGCTATCAAATGTTTGTGTTTTGTTTATTTCAAAAATTGTGCTTGTATTCAAAGTCGCTACATGCAAATATATTATTACATAAAAAAAATGTGCCTGCTTTTTATCTTCCCCATAGTTGCTTGGAGCACAAAAAGCACACAAAAACGTTGTGCAAATTTTATGTCCATGCTTACAATTTCAATTTGTTTTGCACTATTGGAGCAAAGCGCTGACCACCAGACAAGATTCTTCTGTTTAATGATTAATTATGGATCGGTCGTCTGCCCGTATCCGTCCATTGGGCTATTCCAGGTGATATCCCTACACCCCCTATTGAAGACATTACCTTGATCTTCCACACAGGGAGTGTAGATTTTAAATGGAGTCACCCATGCAGGCAACCCCATTTGAAATGCACACTCCCTGTGGGGAAGGTTACCGTAACGTCTTCCCATAGGGGGTATGGATTTCAAATGGAATAGCCCATTCCGCTGACCAACCCATTCGACCATCTGTGTAATAACAGTCTATGGTACATGTACATGTACATCGCTCGCTGACCAGGCTGAATATAATTAAAACTGGCTATTTTTGTAAACAGATGAGCCATCCTCTTCATTTTAGTGGACAATTAAAACAAAAAGCTTATTATTGGGAGATATTAGGCAAAAAAAGTCCGTCTTACATACACTGGGGACAATAGCTATGCGAAATGCTCTTTTGCCTCTTTTTTTATATTGTGTTTTAGGCCCATTTTTATTCTTCTAGAGGAAGGATTTGTTGTTGTTGATAAGCCTACTCGTTGTTAGCATTCACAAATTCAAATAAATTTCACAAAAATTAAATGAGTTCCTGTCATCATTCAACTCCATACCAAAAATGTTGACAGAAAAAAAACTCGCTAAAATTTGATTCTATATTGCTGTGCCAAAATGGATTCTCCATTCTTGAGTCATTTTGAAATTAAAAATCCAGTAAACAATTTGGTGTATGGAGTAAGCAACCGTAAGGCCAAATAAAACGAGAGCATCAATGATGCAGAAGCTCAGCTAGCGACAAGCTATAAATTTCATGTATCCATTAGCAGGGGTCGCATTCTGACACGTCTGCGAGTCCTAGACCTCTCACTTTCTTGTAGTGACGCGTCAGATCTCTAATTGGAAAGACTGCGGGTCCCGATCAAAATTGAAGGGACCCCTTAAATTTGACGATGTATGGAAATGGAAACCTTAAGAAATTCTGTAAATTACATATCCATCCTTTGCTCACAATATAAATTCATTAAAACTGTCCGTAAAAATGTAAAATTTTCAAATACCCAAACTTCAGGACCCCTCAATTTTGTTGGGGACCCCTTAAATTTGTTTTTTTGAAGTCCTACAGGGTCCTGAAAAAAGTCATGAGACCTATTACATTTTTGATCCTGCGCTATCCCTGTCCATTAGTGACAAGCTGTCAATTTCATGTATTGGATAGATTAGGTCCATAATGTATTGGTTGAGCTATGAGGTGTTTTCTTTAAAAATATTTTTAAAACTCAGTAAATCACCCAATTTTATCATTATAAAGTTTTGGATCCAATGTCATTCACACTTGAACAGCTCAAAACATAATAATGTATGCACAAAAATTATCATTTTTTATATGTTTACCGCTTATTTTACAACTTGACCTCAGATGACATTTGACCATAAAAGGTGACCTTAATAGGTGACCTTTGACATATGAATGATTAAATAAATAATTAGACACAAAAAACAATGTAAATAAACCTCAAATACATCATTTTAGGACTCTGATGAGCTTTTACATTGCCTCTAGATTTTATAGTCTGTTATATCCAGTACCCACTGGCATGACTGGCTTGGTAAATTAAATTATGCCTACCTACACTGGCGAATTCTGCAACTTTTCAGCATTTTACTCAGAACTTTCAATGGATATTTCAACTTAATGTGCACTTTTTAATTCTGCCGATCCCCAAGGATAGTTTAGGGGGCAATGTCTTGCTACACGTCCCGTAACTCAAGTGCGCATGCTCAAACCAATTAAAATATGTTGTAGCTATACACAATTTATTCTTTATCGTTATAGTAAGTGTACATACAGGGTGAGTCAAAAAGACTGCAATAGTGGAAAGAAGCCATTTTGTTTTCAAAACCAAAATGAATTTTAAAACTTTTTAAATGTTGCAAGAATGATGTATTTAATCCTAACTTTGTGTGAAAAAATGAAGTCGATCGCATTTTCCGTTTGTCTTTGGTGAACATTTTGACCGGTGCACCCATTTTACACGTTTGTCCACGAGATACCCAAAATATCCATCAGATCGCAAAATGTGTCTCTCATTCTCATTCAAAAATTTGGAAACTTGAGTTCATTTGTGATGTTATTGGAATTTGATGCATCCTTTTTTGTTTACAGGTGAGTTAGCATAATCAATTATAATCGTACCCATGCAATGAAAGCGTATAATGTTCTAAATTTTAATAAAAAACTGAAATTTTCAATTTTCTTTGTTGGCGGTATATTTAAATATGAAAATGCAATGTGTGCCATTTCAAATGAAAATCACTGTGCTCGTGGACAAACAGGTAAATTTGGTTGTACAGCAAAGAGGGTCACCAAATACAAACGAAAAATGCGATCGACTTAATTTTTTCACACAAAGTTAGGATTAAATACATAATTCTTGCAACGTTTAAAAAGTTTTAAAAATCATTTTGGTTTTGAAAACAAAATGGCTTCTTTCCACTATTGCAGTCTTTTTGACTCACCCTGTACTTCAATCTCGTTGGTTAACACGTATGAAATCTGATCCATATCGTGTAAACAACAAGTCAAACCACACGATATATTCCCATATCGTCGATTAACTGCGTTACCAGATGGTGCGAAATGATATTACGTGTAAAGCGATTGCTTTGCGTCTGTGGAAGAGTTGCTTAAAATACGAATAAAATGGCGGATGATTTAAATGCAACCGAGTCGATTTCTGTTACATTCTGAGGCCGAAATATACCGCAAAAAGGTCTAACCCACGACATAAAATAAATGATCTGCATATATAACCTAACCAGACATGTTTTGGGCCATATCACATTCGGCATGCGGCCTCATGTGATATGACATGCCAAACCATAGGTATTTTTCCGTATTGTGTGAACATGCAGGGGATAACTAATAGTACGGGACGTGAGGCAAGATATAGCCGTTTAGGGAGTGTTCAGAAATACTTGGGGCCTGGGGGGTGGCCAACTTGCAGTTTTGGGTTTCTGAACTTTTTTGACGTAGCTAGGTTATTCATATTGGGGGCGAGAAATGAGAAAGAACCAACAAGACTTTTGTGAGTCAAGAACTGTGCAATTTTTTTTGACTTTACACCTACTTTTGGAACGATTGAGGTACATTTTTGCCCCGGTGGTTTCAGTCAACATTGACTTTGGGTGCGCATGATCGTTCCAAAACTCGCGGAAAAGGGCGGTTTTCTGTATCATGACCGCGGACATTCCGCGAACATACCATGTCCGCGGACATTCCGTGAACATTTTATGTCCACGATTTTCCTAAATTAGGGGTGCTTTTTGAAGCTATGTCCGCGACAGGGCTGGAAAAGATGCAAGGTTTCCCTGCAAGAGAAATTTGATAAAGTTGGATTTACCGCTGGTTTAGCGGCGGAGAGGGCGGCCCCCCATAGAACCATAAAGGGCACATGCAATGCAAATACAAGTGGTGTGATTTGAGTCAAGTCTACGAGGAGGGACCAGAAATCATTCAATATATGTGCTAGTTGATTATGACATCAATTGTGGAACTATTGATAGCTCTGTGAGTACTATGAAAAGAAAATTCCAGGTGACTGGTTTGAATCTATTCATGATACTCACTGATAATCAATATACCACAAATGATGTCATTTGTGGCGTGTTCATTTTTCTGGCCCTGTTTATTGTAATGGAATGTCCCACAAAGACTTGTAGCAGGATTATCATCCCTTTTCCTGTGCCCTTTAAGCTTTTTGGAAAATTAAGGTCCAATTGATGCCATGGTGCATCATATTATGGAATATCGGCTGTATAATGCCTAATACTCTAAAAAAAAAAACTCTTAAAAAATAAAAATAAAAATAAAAACATTTTTAGGGGGGGGGGGGTAAGGATTTCCTGCGATATGGCAACATTTCCCGGCACAAGGAGCTTGCCGATTTGCCCTCTTTTTCCTGCCCTGGTCCGCGATTTCCCTAAATTAGGGGTGTTTTTTGAAGCTTTGTCCATGTTTTCCAAAAATAAGGGGTCATTTTGAAACCTATGTCCGCGATTTAACAAAATTAGGGGTGTTTTTTGTAGAGGTTTATGTACGCGAAGAAGAAAATAAAATAGAATGTCCTCGTTTTTCCCGCAAATAGAGGGACTATATATAAAGTGTCCTTGAAATGGTGAAAAAGGGGGGTCATTTTCAGGCAAAATGTCCGCCTTTTAGTAAGAAAAAGGGGGTCAAATTGGCAAAATTGTCCGCGAAACACCTTCAAATAGGGGGTATTTCAAGATCCTGGAACAATCATGTGTTACCCCTCTGAATACGAAGAGAGAACACCAGGATTTTTTCATCTGTGTACTTTTGACCATCATAATTCCATGATTCCATTCAATATTATTTAATTATTATATTAAACAGTTGTAATTTTATCTATACCAACACTTCACAACAAGGTCATGGCCGAAATTTTATAATACAGTGTAGCTATTGATATACTGTAAAAGCTGAAATTTTGGCGGCGGTTTTATTTTGGCGAAAATTATGACACGCCAAAATAATGTTTTCAACATTCATGCAGTGCATCCAGAAGGTCACCCACGAAAAAAACAATTCGCGAAATGTCTATGATATCAAAATGTGCGAAAATATCTGTACACAAAAATATTGGCTTTTACAGTAGCACACATTGTCTGCTGGTACAGTGGATTGACTGATAAACAGTCATTATATTGTCCATTGTTATGTTGATTAAGGAGTGTGACAGTAACAATAATTGTTTGTTTGGGCAAGCTTTTGAAGACAGGCAGTGGTATAAGGCAACAAAGAAAAAATGTTTGTTTGTCCATAGAGGTCCAAAAAAGGTAGGGTCTGTAGGTTGGATAATTTTTTATTTTTTTATTTTTTAAATACGGATATTGTATTTGGGAATATAAATTTGGCATGAATACTGTGAATGATAGTCATCCAAACACAAAACACATCACTTTGATAGTATTGAACTTTTTTTCATGAGTTTGTTAGAATTGAAATCCTGCTCGGACAGATTGTCTGTATAAAGTTGCAATATTGTAGTACTGGTTGCAACACTCGGTCAAAGGGTATTTTTTGTAACAAATTTGCAATGCGCAGATACCGTGAACATGTTGTCGGTCGCCGCCATTTATTATGATAGAAAATTTGCAAAAAGTGAAATAACATAGTGGTGATGTTCTGTTAGATATATATACGTGAAAGTATTACTAAACCTATTTTTTCCCGAACTAACAAAAGAAATATTTTATATTAGCTTACAGCGTACGAAATTAGGAATAAGACGGTCCTTTTGGCCATTTAAATTGCTCAAAAAAAAGTTATTTTAAAAAAATAATAGAAAATAAAAAATAATATGGTCGGCACCAAGGTACATGGTCGGTCGGATGTGGACAAACAAACAAAAAAGTATTCTTGGCCTAAAGGAACTCCTGTTTGTTTTGAATTTGACACAAGCTCAAATAATGATCAACAATTTCTTGATGCACCCCAGGATGCTTCACTTTCATCACATGACCAGATGACCTTCAGTTGTTAATTACTTTAACACATGTGTGACACTGTTTGTTCTGGTGATATTAAGCCCTGCTAATACTGTAGGGGCGCTAAGCATTATGGGGTACATCAAGAAATCTTCTTTGAATAATGATAGTGATAAATGACTTGCCTTGCATGTGCTTGCTTGACCTGGACGAGTTTCAAGACACCCTAGTTTTTTGGTTAAACCTTTAATAACATTTTAACGCAAGTGAAAAACGTCAGGAAATGCATCTCATATGTTGTATCGTAACATATCTAGAAGATATGCCGAGTCACTTTTTTAAATGTTTTATCTGTTTTGTCTTAATTGCCATTTTCTGGGCCATTTTTACTTCCTAGCGTTTAGAAACTCACCATGCTATCACTGACCTTTCGAACGTGATAATAAGAGCCTCATCCTACTGTAGTAGGCTGAGCTAAAAATACCAGTTTCTCGTCCCCGCCCGCTTCCTTTTTCTTTTCTTTTTTTTCCTTTTCAACAAAGTTGTAGCCAATACAAGTCTGAAAACGGTGTTAGAAAAGGTGGCTGTCATTTAAGAAACAACAGCAAGCAACTGGAAAAAAGGTCGAAAGCAGAAGTATTTTTTTTGCGGAAAATCAGTCTGCCATTTTGGATCCGCCATTTTGAAGGGAAAAAAGGGCCACCTCTTTCCTTTTTTCAAAAAGCCCGGACTAGAAACTGTTTTTTTTTTTTAATTTGGCCTAATGACAATAACGAGCATATTTCTTTCTTTTTTGTCTAATGATTAGCCCAATCAATTAATGGCTTGCTTAATGAACCTGGGTGAACCACTCGCTCCATCAGTACAAATTACAGAAAAAAATAATTTTGCGGCTTGATAGCAGCGCTTGCTATCGAACCACACTGGCTATGCTTTGCTTGCCTGCCTGTGTATTGTGTACCCATATTTCACAAGGTATAGTCACTTCCTATGACTAAATGCAACTGACCATCACTCTTGGTCAGTTCTCGTTGACCAGATGTCCGGTTCTGTGACCCAAGGCCACACTGTCCAGATTCCGGTTGGTCAAGTCCTTCGTGTAATATCAGTACAAACGAAATCGCTGTATCGCCTTTGACCCTTTGGGCATTGATAAAGTCAAAAATAAATAGGCTCAAATAAATTGCTGTTGTCGTCATCAAAACCTTTATAAATTATAGGGAACATTTTTTAAAAAGCTCGTAAATAAAACATATTATTTACTCTCATTGCAACTTGGCCTATATTGTAGCTTTTGTCTCGTTCTATTCTAGGGATGATCAGATTATATAGAAATTCCATTATTTATTATTTATTTATTTATTCTATTGTTTATAATGTAAAAGCTGAATGCAAACTACTTATCCACAAAAATAGCCTGTGTAAGTAAATGTAATAAATATAAGAGGACCTGACGTTTTGATTCAAACAGAATCTTTATCAACGGTAAAATGACATAATACAACATACACAACATATATATAGACAGGGGAACAATGGGCAGGAAATTACAAGAGATAATGTAACACAATGGGGGGACAAAGTGACAGATGGATGGATAGGGGAAGGGTTATCAAACTTGACAGCTGATTGATTAAGTGGATAATATAACAAAAGGATGACTTTATAGACAAAGGAGAGATTAAAAAGATTGTTTCTTAAACCAGGTAAATAGCTTCAAAGGTGTAACAACAATTATTTTTGCGTAAAGATATTTTTCGCGCATTTTGATATCATAGACATTTTGCGATTTTTTTTTTCATTTTTTTTTTTCCCCTTTTCGCGGGGACCTTCTGGATTCACTGCATGAATGTTGAAAACAATATTTTTGTGTGTTATAATTTTTGCAGAAATTTTTTTGCGCGAAAAGCGTGAAAATAAAACCACCACGAAAATTTCAGCTTTTACAGTTTAACACTAACACATTCAGTCGGGCCAGCAATCGGAACACCTACCATGTTGGATAGAATTCTTAGAGAAATACTGAAATAATAAGTACTAAAGACAGAAGACACAACACAAACAAGTTGGGGTTAAACGAGCAGGACCAATAATTATCAATACAAATACAGCTATCACGCAGTTAGCCAGTTCCATGGTATTTATCTTGTTTACCGATCGTCATTGAATAGCATTAAATGGTGATTTGACCTTGGTTTTGCTCTATGTTGTTTATTTATTCATCCAATGCACTTTTGTGAAAGGGTTTTTTTCCAATTCTAATCAATTTTTACGACAATGTTCGCAAATTGACACACCTGCATGATCCGACATATGTAGACCATGTGCTAATTAATTTAATATGTCAGATGTAAAGCTGCCACCAAACTGGTGACTTTTGATGGGGATGAGGTCCAAAATTCATGAACATTTTGGGCTTGGTGGGTGAACTTTCAACTATTCTTGTATGTTAATTTTTAAAAATCCATAATTGTTTAATTTGACAACAACAAAATATTTTTAAATTACCCAAATTTACGAACAAAATTTCAAAAAATTGTAAAAAACAAAATATTTTAAAAATACCATAATTTGCGAACAAAATTTTAAAAAAAATTAAAAAACAAAACAAAAATCAAATCCAAACAAAATCGGCTGGTTGGGCCCCGTACAATGTATCATGTTTTTTTATCTGTGGCCTTGTACATATGAAAGGTCAAGAGAAACATGTAAATCAACATTGGATGAGCCATAGAATTTCATGCATAGCGTTTCTAGGTTGACAAATGTAAAACCAACAATATGTAAATATGCTGCATCACGCAAACATGAAAATAATCGACCTTTGCACCGCAGGACTGGCTAGCCTAGAGTACGAGCCTACCGGCTGGGCATATTGTCTGTCGGTCCAGTCTGCTGGACGTCCAGCCAGCCAGCCAGATCAGATAGAGATTCCCAGCCTGTGACGAGGCTGAACTAAACCCTCTATATTATAATTACACAATACTAGGAAGTGGGTGACCCTTTGGAACCAGCGAGCGACACAGCCAGACAGGAGTTTATATTACGGATAGTGGTTCCTGTCCTTGATAGGGCTCCTGGAAGCCAGAGTAATATACACTGTGCTGTGTATGTATTTGATATTACTTTCAAACCAGCAAGGACAAGAGTGCATAATTGCAGAGGCGAACCCAGACTATGTGTCACCACTCAATGAACGTGAAACTTAACATTTATACAGTACTCAGAGAGAGATAGAGGCCACTGGGATTTATTGCGCAAGATAATATCAAAATACACTTTCATTTATCGTAAGAAATTGCGCAAACCCCAATTCAATGTTAATCAGATCTAGAGCAAAATAATGCAGTTCTGCTTCAGGTAATGTTGAATTCCAAATGGAGGGAAAGCTATTTTATTCAGCGGTAAATAACATAAAAATACACAAAATATTAAGATTGAATTTCCCTTAAAACATTTAAGTCCATAACAACTTTTCTGATGGATCATTACTTCAGGAATGCATGCTTCAAATCAAATTTGTCATTTCATGTTCAATACATAAAATGGATGAATAAATTATGCACCAAATTTAAAAACAATAAAACCCTGCTAAGGATTTTTTTCTCAAATCATGTAAAATCAGCTGTTTTTGTGCCGAAAATCTGTTTTTCACAAAGTCCACTCGTAGAGAGGGGGGGGGGGGGGGTCTGTCGCCTAAGTGTGACTGTGCATCCTTTACACTCCAAATCTTTCACTACTCATCATTTTTATGCAATAAGTCAGCGACCAAATTTGACAGTACGCTTCCTGATTCGGGAGGAAAACACTGAAACAGTTGACTTCCTTTCCTTTCCCTTTTTATTTTACATAATTGAAAACAGACATCCGCACGAGTTACAATATTGATCTGCGCTTGCATAATGTGTAACTCTAAAGTAAGAGATATATTTAGCAGAAAGTCAAGTTATTCTGTGCACATTTTGCCCTTTGGGGTATGGGGAGTTTGGTGCAAAGTGAATGACTTAAGAAAATATATGAAAATGTCACCCGCTAAGTGCATTTGAAAAATCAAACTAGCAAAATATTAACAACTCAAATGGGTAAATTTGTCAATTTTTGTGTTTTATAAGTTGGTTCAATCTTTGCCCATTTTGTTGAGTAAATTTGCAATTTCATTGAAAAGATTATTAGTTAATATTTTTGCACGCTTTTTGGCTGTAGCTGCTAAGGTGAGGGGTGAAAATTAATGTGGCGCGAACATTTCATAATCAGGTGTCAGGTGGTGAAGGAATTGCATATTTATTTATTTATTTTCATTTTCCAATTATCGAAAATATAACAGGATCAGGGGTAGGCAAAAAATGCAATCTCGTTTTTGGCATGTATACCCCAATAAAATATAATAGGGGTAGATAGGAGACTAATGCAATGTTGTTTTTGATTTTTTACATTTTGATCACAAAAAAAAGAGGGAAAAGAATCATTGACAAAATTTGTCACTATTGTTTAAATGTAAGGGCATGTCAAACTCATGACAGGTAAAAAGCACTGTGACTGTCACCCACACCGCGGGGAAAAGTAGGCAATACGGAAAGCTCCTTGCCGGGAAATGAATACCTCTCGCGGGAAAAATGCAAAGAGTGAGAAAAAATAAAAAATAAATTAAATTAAATTAAAAAAAGTTCAAAGAAAAAGAAAGAAGAAAAAAATCGAAAATATTGGAAAAACAGAGGATATTTACCCCGGAAAATACCTTTTATTTAAACAATGTCTGGTTCCCGTATGTTATTTTCCCCTTGTTACGCCGCACCGTAAAAAATTGGTATCAGCAATTTGAGATCGCACGTGTTCTGACGTATAATGCATAATGATTAAAATGCCGCCTAGGTTGATGAAATAAAGCTCAATAAAGAATTGAGTATTGACTAAGACTCTGCTGCCCTCCACATTTTGTTATCAATGTAACGTACTGTAATTTTTAGGATCGACTGGAAGCCACTGGGGGATGTACTCAAGATGGTGGCGTGTGTTCGAAACAAATATTTCTTCGGTATAAAAAATGTCAAAACGGAGGACATTAATTGTGATATTACGCAAATTATGAAACCCCTCTGGAAATCAATATATTTTCTCGCAGAGAAGAAAAATGGACTTAAAAGTAAGCTTATTTACTTGTTAAAGAGTGATATTTGGGGGTGATTTTTGGGTCGCGGTTTCTCGCATTTGGTTTATTTTCGTGGGATTTCTCGGTTTTGGTTGCAAATCCTGTGAATTGCGGTTTTAGTAAACTCGCCTCTCGGTTTTTGCCTAAAAAAATCGCGGGATCCTCCGGGGCCTAGTGATTTGTGACTTTTTTTTATCACTTAGGTCTTTCTCTCGCGGGAAATTGCAAGTAGCTTGCCGGGAAAAAAACATTTTTTCAGGCGGTGGTCACCCACTCGGTCATAACAGTCATACGACGACGTTCATGTAGGTATGGTTTTACTTTGTTTAAATTATGCCATACAGGCATCTATCGACTTCCGTCACAGGCATTTGCAGCATATATCGACTTCTGTCAACACTATTTATAACGTTACGTAACACCTAGTGTAAAAGAGAACATTTTCGCACCAAAACCAGCAAGCGCGAAAATAAAAAGGCGCAAATATATTCACACGTAGGTATTATTGTAAGGAAAAGCTCAAAATTGCAAACATCAAAACAAGTAAAATTGTTCGGAAAGTGTGCAAAGCTCGAAAAATTACACGCACAGAAATTTACTCTTTTCCAGTATTGCATCATATATGATTCTGAAAGATAGTGGTTTGTTTGAGAATTTACATTGAAAACCTTGTCAAATTTAACAACAAAAAGAGAAAACAAATCAACGCAGAAACGTGACTGGCAATATTTATGCATGTGATATTGACATTCAAATTTTATGCCGCTCAAGGTCGGTCCATTATATTGATGCATTAGCGCGTAGTCCAACCATGTGGTGTGGTCATGCAGCTCCATTAGATTGAACTCCCTTTCTATTTACATTGTTTTTCAAATTTGACCAATATATACTGTAAAAGTGGAAATGTTCGTGCGTGGAAATTTTTAGCGCTTCGAACATTTGTGCTTGTTTGTATTTTCACCATTTTGAGCTTCCTTTACATAGATACAAAATGATTAAATTCACGCATTTGCGCGCTTGCTGATTTTAGTGCGAAAATTTCCACTATATAAGCAGCCGAATAGAGACTAGACTAGTGACGTCGTTGCAGACGAATGGTTCAGTCAGCAAGATGAAATGCCTGTGCTTGTAAACGATCAACGGAGCGTTTCCATTTTTTCAAGGACTCTTTTGTGTTGTGACGGTGAACCAAAAATGGGTACAATAGTCCCTTCTATAGTGATACCCACGCTGTTGAGAAGTTGGTTACTTTTTGAAACCATTTCACACATTGGGCTACTGTTAGTTACATCTCGTCCCATTGAATCTAATGGTTATGAAATAACTTTTCCCATGGATTGGGCTCATTTTCCAGCAACACTGGGCCAGTCTACGCTCTACAGACAGAGAATGTGTGCTGTGGGTGTGGGAGGAAATGCAATTGCAGGAATCACACAACAACAGTTATTTCTACTACTCCCAATGATTGTACTATAAATTATTTGAAATATTGATTGGGTGAATCAATCAATTGGGAGTCTGTAATGAAAACATTACAAGGAAAAAAATAGATATCGACTGATCAATATTTCAACCAAAATAGTAAAATAAAAACTTTAATTTACGCTGTCGCAATCTCGCACAACCAGCACGATGTACATGTACGTTGTTTAAAGAAACATACATGAATGAAAGGAAAGGACTGTGTGGTCACAACAGGCTAGACAGTCTGAAACGTGATTTCAAATGTTTCCAAACAAAATTCTACCACTGGCATTTGCTCATGCTCTCCACAATTGGGAAACAAAGTCTCGGTTACTTTTAATCTAAATTATATCAATCACAGAGCGCTCTCTCTCACAATTGGAAACAATTTCATGAAATTGTTACAATTTTTGAATCCTTGTTCTAAATTTAAATACTGTTGCATATTATTTTTATTTTTTTTGCAAAAAAAAAAATTGGTATCAACATTCTAATATTTCCACTTGTTACATATTCAATTCAATGTGGCGTTAGACACGCTGCATGTCGCATTTATATCGTTTCGTTATCTGGCATAAGTCCCACTTGTATTGTATTAAGATAGGAATAGAAATGGCTAAATCAATGATAAGACACACTGTACACACAATGCCAGTTAGTGTTTAGGGACCATCTTGTTAAAACAGCGACAATATTCACAATGAGACAAACAATTTTGTATTAATTTGATTGTTTTGACGACGATTCTGCAGCTATCTATACAACAAAGTCCAATCTGATACCGATTTTCATCAAATTCGACGCAGCGGCATCGATAGCGAACGAACGCCGTATAAGGTTGTGTATGACGAGCGCACCCGTGTACGTATACACAGAGAATTTACCAACGTACAACAAGCGGTGAATGTGCGAAAGACGGACGATTAATTTGACATCGGTCGAGACGAACCTGCGACATTAATGAGACACGTCAAAACATACAGTACTTACCTCATACAATGGTATCAGTCAATCGAAACGAACTACAATAGGTCGTAGTTCATGTTCGCTACATACATGATTTATTTAATACAAAAGAAAGGAATGTTTTTGTTGGATTTCAACCTGTTCCATGTCTATAGCATTATTCCATCCGCCATTTTGTTGATGTTTGTGTATTGTGTCGTACACAGGACGTGCAAACCAGCGGAGCAATGACCTGAGGTTTCAACCTACCAAACGAGGGCGCCAGACACGGTTTGCGTTTAAGCAATCCCGACATGCGGCACATGCCACTCGCGTCAACTGTAATAGGTGTCTTGCACTTTTTTTCACATTATTCACTGTTCTCGACATGGTGCTCTGCATCGCTATCGCTTTTGTTGATCTTTGTTTGTTACGAGTTCAACTTGTCCTAACTTGCCATGGCACAGAGCCAGGAATAATGTAATGTGCGTGCGATTCACATCAAGCCCCAAAAAACATTGTAATTAATAATACTGAACGCACCCACCCAACATAACGCAAAGATGATCAGCGTTATTAATTTTGCACTGGCTTCTGAATTTCAAATGAAGGCGAAATGAACGAAACCAGGCTTAAAATGTCAACGCCTCAACACCCAAACAGTAACTTGTACATGTATAAAATGTTATATATCGTTTGAAAGCGTGAATTTTAAAATTGGCATTGTGTTCATTTAACTCCAGAGTTGAATGGTATTTAAATACAATGTGTAATTGGGGGTCAGCCACCTTGTAGGCAAGTCATGAAAGGATAAACTGATAAAGTGATATCGCCATGTCATGTTCCAGTGCCTAGGGTAATGGCTTTAATGCCGATAATTCTTGATAAATTGGTTCTAAATATTAGACGTCCGTCGGCGTCACCTATCCAATCAGAACCTCAATCAAAACCTAAACTTATTACTAGGGAAGCACCATTAGATACTGGGGGGGGGGGGGGGGGGGAATAGAAGTTTTCTGAAGAAAAACAACAACTTCGCCATCCAACCAGGAAAGAAAGAAAAAAAGTTGACCCACTGCTGAGTAAAAAAACAGAAATATGTCTCACCAACTCAAGGTAAAGAAAAACATTAAAAGTTAAAACCTAAAAACACATTTGACCTCCTTTGCTGCCAAACAAAACCTTGCTGGCGAAAAAACCCAAATGTGGCCGCTGCGCGAAAAACAAAAATTCTGCCCGACCCCAACTTCCATGGCCCACCTGAAAATCAAATGGTGCGTCCCTTAGACCTATTATACACGTACTTGTTTTGATCCACAAGATAATCCGATTTCAAATATTTTCTTCCGTAAAATAAAATAAAATCGTTTTCTTGTAATACCTTAAAATGGGGGCTTTAGTCAAAAACATCTGACAAAATGAGCGGTTTATAAAATTTTAAAAATAATAATAAAATTTGAGTGAGGAGGTAGATTTTAAAACAAGACACATTAACATACAATTATTCAATTTAGGCTCTTCAGCCTTTGTTGTTTTAGGTCCTTGAATGGTTTCACAGATCTAGAAATACTAGACAAGAGCTATTTAAAATATGTGAGATCAAAAATAATTGATCTCCAAGATCCCTTTCAATAACATAGATTCAGAGGGTGGTACCCAGCTGTTTCAAGAGCCCAACCATTCTTATCCAGTCATTCCATTGCCAGCAGGGTCAAATGTCTGCCAGCCAGTATTGATCGCCACTATTGATCACGGGTATTGATTATTGATTCAGAGTGCAAGGACATAATTCCCTGCTGAGAATTCTATTTAAAAGGGGCAACAATAAAGAAACAATACATCAAATCCAACAACCTATGCATGGTACTACCTACATGGTACCAATAATTATAATTTATAATAAATTTGAATTTTGATTTAGATGTTGGTTGGTTTACTGTGAGGGAAATTTTTTAGTTTGCCTCCAGATCTTCAACTCATGTAGAATATAAAGATCAGAGGAAACACAATGTTTTGATTTTTAGAGAAAAAAATTATAGATGAGCTAAAAATCTTTTTCTGAAAATAATCATGGGGAAACATAACCTTTTTTTCCAGTGGCCTATTGTGTTTCATTAGGATCCACCTGGGGCCTAAATACACTAAACAAAACAGTCATGTGATTGACTTGAATAAGTTGAAGGATAAACTGTTTGCCAATAATAACAGACAGATTAGGGAGGATGGCCTATAACAATTCTTAACATGGAATATTGTATGGGGGTATAGGACTAGGAGGATCAGACACTCTAATTGGGTACCTGAATGGGCAGACTCGCTAGAATAGAACCATAACTAAAATATTCGTGGTTTGTTAGAAAATCAGGGGGAAAACTTTGAAAGGGGTGGCCCTTGCATGGTTTCGCATACAGCTGTTGTTTCAATTTTTAAGAAATAACTTTAATTTCAATTTAAAAAAAGAAGATTTCTAGCCAATTTATTGAATCAAATGATCAGGTTCAGCATGCACAAATATGATATTGTTTTTAAAGGATGTATTCCCCCTAATAATAATAATATGGGGGACCAAGTTCCAAAATAAATGTCTATTGCCTATGACCCACTTGTGACCCGCTACAAACATCCCCTTCAAATGGAAACAGTATGGGTCAGAGAGTCAGAGAAGGATGATGGTGTTAGCATATTTATAATATAAACAAAACATAAAAACTGGGGACAAAATTAAAGTCATTCCTCCAAATTAATACTTTCAACTTCAGAAAGTTTCCTTCAAAAATCAAATTTTCCTGCATATTCAAGCAACTGAAGAAAATGAGTCTTTGCTTTGTCAAACTTATTTTGTTTATCAAACTTGTCCACGGTAATATAGGGACATTCAATGGGACATGATTGTATTCATATTAATTGACTCGATCCAGAAGTCAAACACTCTTAGGTCTTCATGGGACTAAAACTTATATTAAAGGTAGATGTTCCGATTTTCAACTTGAAGTTTTCTATTCTACATGAAAAGTAATCCTCAAAAAAGTTGTATTCCAAAGTTTGAGTTGCATAACTCTAATGGTTTTTATTTTAGACGCACAAGATGCCGTGAAATGTGCCCATTGAGTTGTACACAAACTATATTGGTGGTTACCACTTTTCGCGGTAATTCAATGTTATTTCACCGATTTCTTCGTAATCATACTGATTTGGACAGTCAAATTTCAGTATGTTAATCAGAAAAATATGATCTTTCATTATGATATGAAAATCTCCATATGTTTGAGAAAAATCTGTGTTATGAAAATGTGATCGGGTCATCTACCTTTAAGGCCAGCATGAAAATATGGAACAAGTACAAAGTAGGGGAGAGTGGGGTATGTTGGAACGCGAGGTTAGTTGAAACATTGAGATTTTCCTAAAAACCAACAATTAATTTCTAGAAACACTGCCATCAGGTGGTGTGCAAAAGCAACCCCCACATACCACATTGCCTACAGCACATGGGTGTCAGTCTTCTTGGAGTTAGAAAAGAAAATTCAATTTTTCAACTTTTTTTAAATTTTTTGACATTAAGAAATTTGGTATTGTATTATCTCTATGATGTTTGTAGATTCATGTGGCTATATTTTTAATATGTTAGGCTCTTATACTAAGCTACAAAATAAGGCTAAATAGGTGTGCAGTTGTATGCCATGTTTTGCACAATAAGCTTACACATCTGCCATGTTCCAACCAACCCCATGCATGGGGTTAGTTGAAACAGCTGAAATAATTTTTTCAAAGTGGATTATTTTAATAAACATAAACAAGTCTTAGAATGTTATATGCTGTATTTGTAACACACATATGTATGCTTGAACTGATATAGTTATTGAATCCTGAATCAATTTTAATTGCGTTATAGAGTCATTTTTCTGAAAAATGTTCCAACCAACCCCACTCTCCCCTACATTATTTATTGGCCTTCCCCTTTATTAAAGTGTCTTGGCCTCAGAGGCGTTAAGGTCATGGGACTCAGCAAATGAATTTGGAGAGAAAAAAGAACATGTGATTTTTGTCATCTGTATATGACATGAATACCCTTCAACATGTCCATGGGCTGATGTCTTATACAATCATGGTTTCAATCTTGGCGGTCAAAGGTCAATGGGACAAAATGTGAAAATGAGGGACATGGTCACATCATTTCTCAGTTTAAAATAAACATTTAGGGTCCACACTTAGGTAAATTTATGCCATGGGCGAAGTACTCGTCAAGATTATAACAAATCAAGGAACTTTCTGCTTATAATATTATATTCATAATATTATATTTTTTGAGATTGTTTGAAGGATTGATGGAGTCAAGCACCAGTATCTAATTTCTCAAGATCTGAAACAAAAATTATAAGGTCATGATGTACTTAGAATGTATGAAAATATCTTTTAACTTTATACTGAAAAATTCATGTAGGAGACCAGAAAACCTTTTTTTTGCTCAGACTACATGTAGTCTGGTAAAGGTATATTATGTGATCTTTTCCATGGAACACCCTCAATCCTCGAGAGAAAAAAATTAGAGGCAGATTTTCCTGGAGATTTTCATTTCTGGTCATAAATCGTACATTCCAAGTTACAGGGCGACCGATACGATTCTTAATTACATCAAAATCATGGTTTAGAGTGAAAATAAACTGTCGGAGCGGAGTCTGTGCCGACAAATTATTTTTACTCTTAATTTCCTCTAAAACCATGATTTTTAGGTTTTATTAGGAATTGTATCGCTCTGTAACTTGGAATATATTTATGATTTATGATCAGAAAAGTAAATCTGCAAGAAAATCTGCGTCCATTTTTTTCTCGAGGATTGAGGGCGTCCCCTGAAAAAGATCACATAATAAACCTTTAACTTGAGGAGCTTTCTAAAAAAAGAAGGAACCGGTCTGTTGAACCTTTCTTTAAAGGTAGATGACCCGATCACATTTTCGTAACACAGAATTATTTCAAACATACAGAGATTTTCATATCATATGAAAGCTCGTATTTTTCTCATCATCATACTGAAATTTGACGGCCTAAATCGGTATAATTACGGAGAAATCGATGAAATAACGTCGAATTACCGTGAAAGGTGGTAACCACCAATATCGTTTGTGTACAACTCAATGGGTACATTTCACGGCATCTTTTGCGTCTAAAATAAGAACCATTAGAGTTATGCAACTCAAACTTTGGAACACGACTTTTTTAAGGATGACCTTTCATGTAGAATAGAAAACTTCAAGTTGAAAATCGGAACATCTACCTTTAATATTTTCCAATATGGGACTTACCTGCTTTCTCTTGAACCGGCTAACAAAGTCGAACTTCGATTTCAACTCATCCAAATGATTACGGTATTTTTCCTCGGGATGTTGGTCTTTCGAAACAAGCAGATAGCTCCTCCAATTTGCGGAATCGAAACCCCAATGACATGTGCGATTCTCCCTTCCCTTGTGTGAATGTACAACAAATTTCTGTGGAGAATATGTCATTCCGCATTCCACGCACTCGATGCACGGGCAAAGCGGGGTCTGGTACAGTTCCGGAGTAAAAATCCCTCGGCATTTACCGAAACATTCGTGGTAAACCTTAATTGTGTTCTCATCGTGTTGTTGCTTCTTCCCATTTGAACCGTCCAATTTCCCCAAGAATTTCTTATTGTCCATTACTCCGTACAAGAGAGCGTTACCGAGACGTTCCGCATCAGTCTTTGTGATTAGTCCGCAACTGGGCGCACTGAAGGGCAAGACCCCAGTGACTTTGAGGATCTCCAGTTGCTCCGGTGAGCATCTGGAGCAGTAGATGTGGAGTTCGTCGCAGACGCTGTTGATCTGCTGCAGACTAAACTCTCTTAACACACTGTTGAGAATCTGCGGGAGACAAAGACGCTTCTCGCCACCGACAATGAAGCAGGCGATGGTCTCGCCTTCCAAGATGGTCTCCGACTTCTCAGATGGAGATTGATCAATGGGTGTAAACACTGGCATCTGTTGGATCGGAAACGGCGGTGGGTGTAACATGTTAGCATCAAAATCGAGGAATTTAACGACATCTTTCTTGATTGGTGCTGATGGTTTTATGTCCCTGATCTGCTGTTGCTGTTGTTGTGATGGGTGGTGGACTCTATGATCCCGTTGTGCCGATGCGGCAGCGACAGCCATGTGTTGGGCATGTTGTGCTTGGGCAACGACAGCACGTGCATGTTCGGCCTCCATGTCGGCCAACTTGCTCAACAGACCCGCATTCATCGCATCGGGCCAACTATATCGACTCGGTCCTCCCAAACTTGACATTGCCACATTCTGATAATTCTTCAACACTTTCTCCAAACTCGGGTTGAACGGCTGTGACTGGAGTGGCTCCATTTCAGCCGCGAGAACTCGTGAAAATCAACGGAGAAAATGGTGCTTGATATTCCTATAAACTCTTCGCCTTCAAACTTGGCTTTATCCTAATACACTGTGTACGTAATGCTATGGGCCGCGAATTCACGTTGTTTCGTATGTTGTGTTGTGTCTGTAAATCGTGTGTGCAGTCTGCAGTCGGCGGCTACCCTCAAATGCAAAGTGGCTATTCCAATATCCTCCCGCTGGAAAACCAACCAACCTGTCGCGACGACGACGGGCACATCTATAAAACTACATTACATCGCATAAACATAAAAAATGGCCAGATTTATATAGCGCACTGTTTGCGTGGATGAAAAAAGCGTTTGTTTCATTTGCTTCATGTCGTTGTTTTTGTTTTATGTCTTATCAAAATAAATTACATTTACAATAATGAATATATTAATTATTATACATACACGTTTTTTATTGGAATCTGCAATTTCAGAATTCTATTTTTTAAATTATTTTTGGCACGTTTAAATCCTTACAAATTTATTTATTAATGTGTTAATTAATTAATTAATATATTATTTATTTATTTATTTATATATTTTTTTTTTTTTATATATTTTTTTTTTTTTTTTTTAAATTTATTTATTCAAAAAAGTGTGTTAATGTGGGGGTTTTTTTCTTTCTTTTTTTTCTTCTTTTTCTTTAAAGTCCACGGACGGGGGAAAAGATCAAAAGTCCACCGGAAAACTACCCCAAGTACCCAAATATACACACTGCTATTTAGTAGGGAACGGTAATAATCCTTGACATTTTTTTAAAACTCTAGACTTTCAAAAGTATTTCCAGAAAAAAACCAGCTAAGCTCCTGACGAAACTTGTCCTAGAAATCCATTAAACCTGAACAAATCAAACATTTGTGTCTGAAGTGTTTCCAAAGTCGACATTTAAATTAGCCCAATGCCGATAGGCTACAACCACCCCAACTTCTTTTTCTCTGATATTGTAATAAAAGTCTGAAGTTAATGATGACATTTTTTATTTATTTGTTTGTGTGTTTATTTATTTATTATGGCTTTTTTTAATAATTTTGTTTGCTTTCTGGTTTGCTAGCTTGCTTGCTTTTAGTGTCTGTTTGTTAATTTGTTTGTTGGTTTGTTTGATGTGGGCTTGTTTCTTTGTATGTTTGTATTTGTTTATTAGTTTGTTTGCTTGTTTGCTTGCTTGCTTGTTTGAGAGATTATACCAGCAACAAAATATCAAAATTGGGTCGCTCGCTGAATCGTGGATTTGGCAACAATTTAGTGTCCAGCAAATTCACGGTCAATAGTCAAACGATTTTAGGTCAATACGTTTTGGAATATTTTAAATGGGCTATGAACATGAACAAAGAGTTTGAACAAAAACCCAGACCAAAATAATACTAAAAATAACTCAGTAGGTACAATTTCACCAGCCAACAGCTAGACTAATATAAAGCAAAACTGCAGATTATTTGTCTGGATTGAACTATATATAGTTTGATCAGTTGGCGAGAAATAACCGGACATTAAAAAGTAAATTGATCCCCCCTTCGAGAAAGTGTTATTTGTA
Organism: Ophiura sarsii; assembly: GCA_035610835.1. NCBI lineage: Eukaryota > Metazoa > Echinodermata > Ophiuroidea > Amphilepidida > Ophiuridae > Ophiura > Ophiura sarsii. The sequence continues at coordinate 63,569,230 of CM069446.1, read as the reverse complement.
TTGGTCCCCCTTTAAGGGTCTGAAATTTAATTTGATCCCCTCCACCCCCACATCCCCCCCCCCCCCCCTCCCCCATGTCATACAGACAACAACAAAACCACTGGTGCGTGATGCTAAAAGCACTGTAATGTTTCATATTTTTAATATGTTATCAAATGATCAAAGGATATAATACATGTGAATTGTGATGTGAAATAGAAAACATCACAGGCCGAATGCATTACAATAGTTTTGATCCCAGTCTCACACAATCCACATTGTCACGAGTTGATACATAACGTATATTATAGATGTAGGCCTACTTGATTTTTATAATGGAAACATTACCGATGAAAACAGTGATTCATTCATAAATGCTACTATATATTAAAGGCATATTATATGATCCTTTTCAGAGAGCGCCCTCTATTCATGATTTTTTTTTAGAAAGTAGATTTTCTTGCAGATTTACATTTCTGATCATAAATCATACATACATTCCAAGTTACAGAGCGATACGAACCTCAAAATCATGGTTTTAGAGTGAATTTAGAGTGAAAATATTAACTGTCGTGTTATCCCATACAGTTTATTTTCACTCTAAAACTATGATTTTGAAGTAATTAAGAATCATATCGCCCTGTAACTTGGAATGTATGTACGATTTACGAACAGAAATGTAAATCTGCAAGAAAAGCTGCTTTCAATTTTTTTTTTCGATGTTGAGGGCGTTCCCTGGAAAGATCAAATAATATACCTTTATTAAAAAGAAATTTATTAAAGTATTTTGTGTCATAGCCCAAAATACACAACAATGTATACACTGCTGATCTCAAAGAAAGTTTACATGTATGACACCCTCCCTGACCCTTTGACTGGACCCAGCATAAAGGTTTCAACCCTGTACCCAAAGTGATATATTTGTCATGCCAAAACACACTTCTAGTTTGGTGGGGTGGAAGATAATGGACGAGTTATCTCAAATCTCTATACTTTCAACTGCTTCATACTGAAAGGAATCTTTTTGACCACCCCCCCCCCCCCCCCCCCCCCCCCTATTGGCAACTTATCTTTTTTATCCCCCTTTTGAGGCTTACTTTATTTTTGATCCCCCCTGAATCCCCCCCCCCCCCCGCTCTGTCTCAGGATATATTTATGATTTATGATCAGAAATGTAAATCTGCAAGAAAATCCACTTTCTAAAAAAAATCATGGATAGAGGCGCCCCCTAGAAAAGATCACATACTATGCCTTTAATAGTGGTTAGAGCCTTGGTTTCATAAACGAAAGGCACGTGGCTCGAATCCTTGTGTAACTGAATTTTGTGCAACAACTTTGTTTGATATCTTTTTCAAATTTAAAAATGTGTCCAAGTTATTGGCATGATTGCGTTGCAACAAGTGACTGGACCCAACCATGAAAATAATCTAACGAATGTTGATTCGAATTTTTAAAAGTCGTAATTAAATTAAAATTAAAATAATTAATTACCGACACTAGACAGTAAATGAGTATATACTGACCAAATTAGGAGAAAGCGCAACAAAAGTTTCTTCAGATGACCCGGATGAAAACCTTGAATCGCTTTTAGGCAAATACAAATAAAAACATGTTAATTTATTTTTCCCACTTTAGGTGCAAAATTGCCCAACTTAGCGATACACTTTGTGAACCTAAAAAAGGA
>CM069446.1:63490125-63567467 GCA_035610835.1 Ophiura sarsii | reverse complement strand
GACACCCTCTCTGCAACTACAATTGTGTAGACCCAATGAGCTTCCAGGTCCCCAGGAGTCCTTATTTTTATGTAGGGGCCCTGACATTGACTATCATCCAGGGAATTGCATCAACTTGGGGGCTTTAGGGTTTTAATTAGCTTAATGTCTATTCAATTTCAAAACCAAATTATTACAAAATGATTAAAATGACTAGAAATATCATTTTAGAAACCCATTTAAAATCACACGCAGCAGATAGAGCCTATAGTCGGTGTATGGATAATGTGCCTGCCGCCCCCCCCCCCCCCCCCCCCCCAGGATAATCCTACAAACACAACTGCCTATTCGACATTTCAAGCTCACCTCATTTTGTCATCCCAAACAATAACAAATGTCTACTTTTATTGTCATATCAAATTTGGAAAATTGGTCCGATGAATTGTGTTTCTCCCCCCTCTTCCCCGCTTGCCCTCCCATTATTGAATGCGATGCCACAGCATACAAACCTGTACATTGTATGGACTTGACTATGTTGTATTGTGGGTGTTTCCGATATGCGTGTTAAAAAATAACTTTTGATTGAGAATTATTTGTGTATTATTATAGACCATGTCACCTCTATTATTATTGTTACAACTACTATTGGGGTAGTATTGTGTTACATCTATGTGCTGGTCACCCCGCCCGTGGTTAAGCTGCTCATTACATCCTGAGCACAAACTATTATAAGTCATCTTGATGTTTTCAGTTTAGACCATGTTCAGCACGTAACCCTTACCGCATTGCTCAGGTGCGCACTGGGTGTAGGCTAGAAACCCCTGCACCTGTAATCTTATTGCTACAAGTCTCAAAACCAAGCCTCGAAAGAAAACAGACGGATCAAAACGGAACGACATAAGCATGCCCATCGACTACGAGAAACGGAATTGCAAATAATGGAGGTCAACATACGTGGACTTCGTTCAAACATCAGAGAACTTGCCAACATTTGCTCAATAAAAAAACCATCTATTGTCATTGTTGTTGAAACCTTCCTTGATGAGACTGTCCGGATGGAGCTGATTGCATATCTATTCCAGGCTACTCCATGTGCTGTCGCAGAGACAGAAAGGCAACTTCTGGTGGCGGCATTGCTGTCTACTGTTTAGAAGGGATTGCCATACACCACGACCCAATAAATGATCCAAAAGACTACGAACTCATCTGGTTCACAGAAGCTCTGAAATCCCAAAAGCTACTGATTGCCGCTGTTTATAGAACACCTAGTGATAGCAGTGATATCATCGACTACCTGGACTCAAACACTCTTCAAAAATGAGCACACTTGGAGCCAACTCAATTATGCTTGTCGGTGATTTCAATGTCCACCACACTGACTGGTTAGGAAGTCGCACCACTGATGCAGCTGGGCGACACACCCTTCAACTACAATCTTGGAAAAAAGTCCTTGGAACGCGAACGCTGAGCACACGTGTTGGGTATTGTGTGCATGTATTGATACTTAGTGTCGTCTTTTATGAACAGAAATTGTTCAAATGAGATTTTTCCTTCCCCACCCTCCCATCGATCAATGTTGGGACACTCTGGCAAGCTGCAGGAGCCACTGGCCTTGGTCACCATTGTACGGGGGAGTGGGGGGGGGGGGGGGGGGGGGGGGGGGGGTGACACTGTTCCGTTAATCACACGCAAGTGTTCCAAGACTTTTTTCCAGGATTGTAGCTAACACTCTAGGATTACAACAGATCGTCAAAGAACCCACTCGATTGGACCAAATCCTGGATCTTGTCATGACTGATCTGCCAGCAACTTCAACCACATCTGCTAGACTTAGCACCTCAGACCATAACCCTGTGCTGGTGTGCTTAGATGTTCCAGTATACAGAGACAAACCACACAGGAGGAAAGTCTGGAGATACGATAAGGCCGATTATTGGGGATTAAGAGGTCACCTTGCTTCAACAAACTGGTCAAGTGTATTCCAAAAGAAAGATCCTGAAACTGCTTGCTCTAATGTCACCAATATCATCTGCGATGCTATCGACCTGTTCATCCCAAGTAAGACAGTCACCAATAGAACCGGAGACAAGGTTTGGTTCAACGATGAATGCCGTAGGGCATCTAAAAAGAAGCATCGTCTCTTTAAGAAAGCCAAAAAGGATCAAACTGATGCCAACAAGGCAAAGTTTGCTGAAGCTAGACATTCCTACAACCAAGCTGAGAAGCAAGCTAGGAGATCTTACAACGCCAAATTGAGAAAAGATCTCGCAGACAAAACGCTGAGCAGCAAAAAATGGTGGAGAATCATCAACACTCTCTCTGGCAAAACAGCTCGATCTGAGATCCCAGTGATCGATCATCAAAACGTTACCCACATCACAGCAAGGGACAAGGCAGAAGTTTTTTTCAGACATTTGCAGAAAAATGCAGACTCCAAGGTGCTAAAGACCAGGCCCCAAATGTTCATCCTTCAACAAACAAATCTTTTGACAAGATAGTCTTCAAACCTAAGGATGTGAGAAAACTACTATATAAAACACCTCAATCCAGATAAAGCCACTGGACCAGACCTTATCCCAACCAAGGTTCTAAAGGAATGCTGTGCTGAGCTCGCCAGCCCGCTCTGCAGGCTTTTTGACCTCTGCTTCAAGCATGGTTTGTTTCCAAACCAATGGAAGATAGCATCGGTCACTCCAATTCACACGAGAGGTTCCAAGACTGACCCAACAAAGTATAGTCCCATCTCGCTGCTAAGCAACATCAGCAAGATCATGGAAGCTGTAGTACAGAAACAACTCCAACGCTTTCTTCTCAATAACCTGATTTCCAGCAGACAGTTTGGATTTAGTGCAGGCCACAGCACAGCTGATCTCCTCAACATCCTGTCACAGAAGTGGAACCACTCCCTAGACCAAAGCGATGAAGTTTGTGTCATCGCCCTTGACATTAAAGGAGCTTTCGACAAGGTATGGCATAACGGACTCTGCTCGAAACTGTTGGCTAAAGGTGTTACTGGAAGACTGCTTTCGTGGATAGACAACTATTTATCTGATAGATCCATCAACGTCATGTCAGGTTAGGCATCCAACACTGCTCCAATAAATGCTTCTGTTCCACAAGGATCTATCCTTAGCCCACTACTGTTCTCTGTTTTTATTGATGACCTTGTAGATGTTTGTGACAACGAGCTATATCTACATTATATGCCGACGATTCAACACTCTTTGCACCCATTAAGTCATCAACCGATCCCAACACAGTAGCTGCTAGTCTCAACAGAGATCTAAGCAACATGAAAGTATGGGCTGATGAGTGGAAAGTGACCTTTGAGCCTACCAAATGCAAGACCATGGTAATCTCCAGGAAAAGATCCCCATCTGAACTTGATATCTACTTTGGAGATTGCAAACTACCATCTACAAAAGAACTGGATATCTTGGGCGTCACCATTGACAGCAAGCTTACCTGGTCAAAGCACATCTCAGGCATTGCAACTAAATTTGGTCAAAAGCTTGGCGCTCTACGCAAAGTTGCAAATAAACTGGAGGCTAAAGGTAGATCTACTGTCTACAAGTCGCAAGTCCGCAGCATTATGGAGTATGCTTCACTAAGCTGGGCGAATGCTTCACCCACCATCCTAAGCCAGCTTGACAATATCCATAAGAAGGCACTTAGAATAATTGGAGTTAATGAAGCTACTACTCGTTCACAGCTCAAAATTGACAGCCTACTTCACAGGCGACAGGTAGCAGCGGCTACGGTCTTGTACAAGATGCATATTACCAACTGCCCACAAGATCTAGCAGGGTTACTTCCCGCACCATATGTCCAACGCCGTGCTACCCGTTCGAGCGTATCAATGCCAGTCCATGCTCTTTCTCTGCCGACAGCCAGAACTCGCTGCTTAGACAGAAGCTTCATTCACACTGCTATTCCTTATGGAATAGTCTTCCAGATGATATTGTTGGTAACATTTCAGCAGCTGGAATACAGGCTTTCAAGTGCCGTGTGCACGGTCATCTTCTCTCAAACTCTTAACTTGTCATAGCCTTCACACTCTTTCATGACACCCTTCATTCAAGTCCTTTCAACATCCGACTGATACATATAATAGCATGGTGGTCATGGGTTAAATGTAGGTTAATGCTTGGTTGGGGAGATGGTTGTCCTGTAAAGCATGTAGCCAGATGGGCTGGTGACATAGGTGACAACAGGCAGCTCCTGGTAGATTTAGTTCCCAAGTTTGTTATGTAGGTTCTCTTGATGCCCATCAGACCTCCAGATATGATTATTTTTCTATAATTTATATTTTTATGTTGTTCTCTAATTTTGGGCTTTTAACTTATTATTATGTCACTTTCATTGGCATTTTTAACCTCTGCCCATTTGTGTGTCTTGTTTTATGCATATTTTCTGAGTTGCAGTGAACCAATTGATTGGCCTTTCAGAGCTCTCTTTCGAGAGTTACCAGTTTAATTTTTAATCACTCTGGTCATTAACCTTGTTAATGTCTGTTGGGGTATTGTTCACATTTGCGCTTTATATACAAAAAAAACACCCCAAAAAACCCTCATGGCCTTCAAATTGAAGGTATGTTCATTGTTGATCAACAATGTTAAGTGCCCGGTTCCATTCCATGCGTGGGGGGAACATGCATTGACTTTTGCATCCACTGCTGTTGTTACAGATGACTGTGTATGGTTTTAGGCAAGCGTTTGTTTACTCGTCTGCTGTGACGGGACGGGCGGGGGCAGGTGCTACTACTGGCGGACGGGACTCGGAGGCAATGTGTTAATGATAAAGGTGGGAGAACGGAGTAAGACCTTGAATTAAACAACAATTTGACATGGTTTATATAATTATGTACATGTTGTGCCCCTTGCCCGAGAACGGACAATGTCATATGACTTTGTATGAGTATACCCCGTAGGAGAGCGTTTAAGATGCGCATTTATACAGAGGTCTATGGAAGAAATGTCAATAAAAGTCTTGTAAAATAAAATCACCAATAATTTTTTGATTATTTAACCAATTTTGGGGGTTTAAAAGGTATGATTATTAACTTTTTTTTATTTATTTTTAATTTTTTAAAAATTTTATACATGTTGTCTGACTTTTCATGGGAGGTCAGTGAACCTTTTAAGTATCTTGGGTACCCATTCAAACACATTTAGATAATACAGACAATGCCTCTACAATTTCAGAACCAAGTAAACAAACTAAATGGTAAGATGATTAAAAGCGAACATTGGCCTACACTTCTATTATACTGGTTACTTTATCCCCCGCTTTATCCCAAACCAGATTAAGTGGGTCTTGTTCACTACTTCAACAGAGCATGAGTGTGTGCGTTTAGTGTTGCCAACTTAATCCCAAACCAAGGTTCAAGCGCTCTCTCATTTATTGTTTGCCAATAGAAAAATACATGTATATAGTCTGACTTCTAAAAATAAGCCCAATTCCGCGATAGCGGCTGCATTGGCAATCCATATTCCTCTATATAAGTTTGACAAAGGCAAAACGCACTAAAAATGGGTACCAAAAAATACTCAAAATCTGAAAACTAAACATCAGCTCCCATGTTGCTCCTAAGCTCCAAATAGCCAATTGTTGCCTAGCCATGCTGAGATGTAAATATACTAACGGCAACCACCCACTTGGTTTGGTACTTTGGTATGGTTTGGTTTAGTTTGCTTGAGCAATCTTCGTTTTCAATACTGGTTAGACCAGTAATAAGGGTCGTAATTCCGAAAATAAGATGAGGATCGTTACTCCGAAAATAAAATAAGGGTCGTTATTCCGAAAATAAAATAAGGGTCGTTATTCCAAAATTACAATAAGGGTCGTAATCCCGAAAATGTAATAAGGGTCGTTATTCCGAAAATACCATAAGTATTCAATAAGTTCTACCTCTTACCTCATAACTTTGTTATTATATAAGCCAGTTTTATGAAATATTACACAATTGTATCTTGGAATCTCAGCTACAGATTTATTGTAAATTGATCCAAGTAAAGGTTGTACTATTCTGGAGATGCATTGAAAACCGAACATCCATTTACTGTGACGGAAACGGATGAAAACAGCAAAATATCGCCGAAGTATTATTAATTTGACCTATGTTTAGAGATGAAACGTACCTATTTGTCAATTATAACCGTTCTAAATGTCAGACTATAAATAATAAAGTTGACTGATTTCTTCTAAAAAAATGCCCTCTGATTAGCCAGAAACAGATCAAGACAACCATAAAGTTTACCCCTTCCTTGGCATGCCTAGAGAACCCTGCAAAAGTCAGACTTGATTTTCATGAGAACTAAGAGATCTTCAATATACAGGGCTAAAACGAGGGATAGCAGGTCTCTTGAAGAGACAATTTTCTATCATTGACTACCTGATTGTCTTGTCTTAAGGTTCTACACAAGGAAAATTCAAAAGATGACTATCATGTTAACAATTTAAACACAATTAGAGGGAAAGCGAGAGCCATTTTTTTCTATATTGTTAAAAGGAGTGACAAAGGATCAGTGATTAACACTGGGTTCGCCTGGGTTCGTAAGATCTCAATTACCAAACAATGTCATAACATACATGCTATTGCTTCCACGAGCTCCGAAAATAGTTCTTGGAACAAAATCAACCCGCCAGTGCAAAAATCTCTGAAGGATGAAACCAATAACTACTGGAAATCCATAATTGAGCCCCTCGGGAGCCAGGGTGACCTCCCTAACATTTTAGGAAAATGTGAAACAGACTTAACATGGAAATCTATGATTTACTCATTGCCAAAAAGGTGTGTTGAAATTTGCTATAAATGCCTGTATGGGTTCTTTGCCTTCTTTTACAAACCTAAAACGCTGGGGTAAACGACTTGGTGACATTTGCCCTCTGTGTAAAAGCAAAGGTTCCTTATTGCACATTCTCAATAATTGTCAAAAAATGCTGGATAGATACCTCTGGAGACACAACAACATAATCCGTATCCTGCTTTCAGTGTTCAAGGACTCAGAATTATACAAGAGTGGTAATCTACTTATCTATGCCGACATCAAAAATAACACTGTCGGAGATGGAACAATTCCACCCAACATAATCGCCACCTCCCAAAAACCTGACATTGTGTTATTCTGGCCTACAGACAAGCGGGTTGTTCTGTTTGAATTGTCGGTGCCATTTGAACCCAACATCGAGAAAGCTCACCGTACCAAAAACGAACGGTACGCATCCCTTGTTACCGACATTGTCGACGCCGGGTTCTCTTGCACCTTAATCGCTGTCGAAGTAGGATCAGGAGGGCTTATTGATACCGACAATAAAGGCAGAATAACTCGCTTGTCCAAAGAACTTCAAACTCCTACCACATTCACTGTTATGAAGAAACATATCACAAAATCCGCGATAAGTTCTTTTATACCCCATTTTTAATGCCAGATATGAACCTCAGTGGAACGTTCATGAATTTGTCTAGTCTGCTTTCCTCCCCGCCATGGTATTTATTTTCCTCTTTTTCTGCTTTCTTTCTAGTGTTTAATTATTAGTTGTTTGTCATTGTCTAATCCCTGCCTGAGATCGGAATGGATCTCAGTTGTTCCTGGGCATTGTATGTTATCTTCTTTGTTGTTTAATAAAGATGATCTATATATTTCTGAATGGGTACTTAAGCCATCTTGTTCATGATTGAATAATCCCGGTAAATAATATAATAAAACAATTTCGCTCGATCGATGCGCGCAACAATAGGTTTTTTTTAAATAAATGGTCCAGAAAACGTTGAAACATGTTGTTAAGCTTGAATAATAAACATTGAAAATATCGCCCGGAGCGCGCCAACATTTTCAATTTTAATCCGTTTTTGTAGCCATCATGTGTTAAGCTTGAACAATTTAACATGAAACTAATTCGTGTAAAGTAAAGCACGTAATTTTTTTTAGGTTTTTTTAAACTAAAACTGCTCAGAAAACGTTCCTGAAACCATGTTGAAAACTGGCATTTTTCAGGGGTGGGGTGGCAACGTCCCTAAAAATTGTGTGGGCGTGACCCCCCCCCCCCCCCCTCCCCCGCTTATCATTACCCTTCTTCCTCCTTTTCCAAGGGACACACAGTAGTGTTGACGATTTGTTTAAATTAATTTACTTCAGAATTTGAGATAAACATTAATACCATTATTGTTGTTTCTAAAACAATACCCTCGCTATTCATTGCACTTTTTCATAAAAACGCCCTCAATTCAATTCAATTCAATTTATTCAGCAATATGAATACAGAAGATATAATAATAACACAATGTGATAAAGAGGCTAGGAGCCCCAAAAGAAACCCTGATAGCGGGCTTATAATAATATGAGGACCCTTAAAACAAGAAATGAATGTAGACCATATGAAAACAAAAACAAAACAACAACATACGAGCAAAACAGGACAAGACAAAAAACAGAGACTACACAGAAAATAACAAAAAACATAACAAAACAGAACTAAACCAATACATTACAAAGAGACAGGAACATTGAACGAGTCAAAATACAATGGTTGCCAAAGAAAAGCAGGTCATTGACTATGCGAACTTCAAGAGGTAGAAGAGACTAAAGTAGGAAAGAAGAGAGAATGAAAATGAAGGATGGAGAAAGAAAGAAAGAAAGAAAGAAAGGGAGGCTAGAGAACAAAATTATGTGTTGTCATGAGAAAGTGTGTGTGTTGAGGGTGTAACATAAGTGGAAATATAATGATGCTTGAGCTGTCTTTTGAATGATTGTTTATTTGTGATATTAGTGAGTGTGTTGGGAAGATCGTTCCAAAGCTTAGCACCGTGGTATAGGATCTGATGTTTTTCAGCGGTGGTCTTTGGGAGAGGAAGATGAAATTTGTGTGCTTGTCTAGTATAATGTGCGTGAATCTGTCGGTTAGTGGTGAAATAGTTTGCGAAGTTAGGAGGAAGGTTGTTGTGGAAGTAGTCGTGCATAAACAGTGCTGTTTGAAGCTGGTTGATATCGGTGATTTTTAATGTTTTGAGATTGTGAAAGAGAGGTAAGGTGTGTGCCCAGCGACGTGAGTTTGTTATTGTGCGAATGGCCCATTTCTGAGTGATATTTAAGCTGGTGAGTCTAGACTGGTAATTCGAAGCCCAAATGATGTTGCAGTAGCTGATGTGTGGAAGAACTAACGTGTTATAAAGAGATTTCAGAATGTGGTGAGGAAGATGATGCTTAACTCTGTAGATGGTACCTATGGCGTGAGATGCCCTTGTGATAATAGAATTAATGTGGTGGTTCCAAGTGAGTTTATCATCTATGGTGATACCAAGAAATTTAGTGGTGTGGACTTGTGAGATGTCTTGATTGTCAATTGTGATTTTGTTAGAGTGATGAGGAGTTTTAGGTGAAAAAAGCATGTAGTTAGTTTTAGAGACATTTAGTGAAAGTTTATTTGCCCTGAACCAGTCAGTGATGTGGGTTAGTTCAGTGTTCATGTTATAGTAAAGTGAATCTAGGTTTGAGTGAGAAAGAAAGATGTTTGTGTCGTCTGCATAAAGGATGAGTTTTAGCACATTTGTTGTGTTAGTTATGTCATTCATGTAGATAATGAAAAGGAGGGGTCCTAAGATGGATCCCTGGGGAACTCCAACAGTGACTTCCCGTGTGGTTGATTGGTGATTAAGTGCATGTACAGATTGGGTGCGGTGAGTGAGATAGTTTTTAAACCATTCCAATGCGATGCCCCTAATACCATAGTGGTGCAGTTTGGCAAGGAGAATATTGTGGTCTATTGTGTCGAATGCCTTGGACAGGTCTAGGAATATACCCATGGTGTGATCTTTCTTTTTAAGTGCATGTGTGAGGTTAGTAGTAAGTTCAAGAAGTGCCATGTAGGTTGAGCGTTTTGATCGGAATCCGTATTATTCTTTGACAAGAGTGTTGTTTTTGTCCAGGAAATTATATAATCTGGTGTGGACTATTTTCTCAAGTATCTTGGAGAAGGGTGGCAATACGGAAATAGGTCTGTAGTTAGTGATGTTGTGCTGGTCTTTGCTTTTGAAGACAGGGATGACTTTTGCAGATTTGAGCTTATGTGGTACAATACCCGTGAGAAGTGATTGATTTAAAATGTGCAGAAGAGGTGTTGTGATGTGATCAAATGAGTTGTTAGCAATACCGGGATCGATGTTGTCTGTGCCCGTGCTCTTACCGGATTTAAGAAGGTGACGCAGGTCGTGCAGTTCTTGAAGAGTTATTGGGTTGAAGAAGAATGAGTTGAGTGGGCTATTGGAAAGGTTAGCGGTAAAGGGTTTGTCCGGTGGAGGGATTTTATTAGCAAGATTTTTTCCAAGGTTGGTGAAATAGTCATTAAATTTGTTAGTAATGTCATCGGGATCAGTGAAGGTTGTGTTGCTGTGAGTGAAGTGATTCGGTAATGTGTTGACTTTGCGTTTCCGGCCAGTGATTGTGTTCAGGAACTTCCATGTTTTTGTAAGATCGTGCTTGAGTTTGTGAAGTTGGTCAGTATTATATGTTTTCCTTGCAAGACGTATAATGTGAGTTAGTTTGTTTTTGTATTTGTTATACCTCTCCTCAGCTTGCAGTGTTTTCTTCTTGAGGTAAATCAGGTAGAGTTTCTGCTTGTGCTTGATTGATCTTGCAATTCCACTCGTGATCCATGGCTGTTTACGTGTATATGCTCTCGTTTTCATTGATGAACGTTTGAGTGGAAATGAAGAGTTGTAGTGCTTTGAGTAAATATTGATGAAGTTGTTGTATGCAGTGTCGGGATCAGGTGAGTTGATGGTGGTCTCCCATGATTCCCCTTGCAGTTTTGTGTTGAAGAGTGAGGTGTTGTGTTCACAGAAATCTCTTTTTGGTGAGAGTGGAGCCATGTGCTGTGTGTTTCTGTGAGAAGTGATATGAAATACGGGAAAGTGATCAGAGATGTCGGTGACCAGGATACCCGTAGTTGAGTTCATGTCGGTGGAGTTAGTTATGATGTTATCTATGATAGTTGCACTGGTGCGTGTGATACGAGTCGGTTTGTCAATTTTAGGGATGAACGAGTTAGATAGTGAAGTATTGATGAAGTCGTTAATGTGCGGATTTGTATTGTAGTTGAGTAAGTTGATGTTATAGTCACCGAGGATGTAGACGTCCCTTTTTGTTGTTTTAAGTTTGTTAAGAAGCGCTTCCCAGTTAGTGTTGAAGTTGTTGATTGTGTGCTCGTGCAGTCTATAAATGACACCGACAATGATATTTTTAGTAGTGTTATTGTGTTTGATGGTGATTTCAATGAATAGTGAGTCTGCTTCTGGTCCCAGAGTAAAATCTGTGGAGTTGTAGTTCATATCTGATCTAAGGTACATGCATACTCCACGCCCTCTACCAGTCAGTGGTCCTGCGATGTAGCTGTAGCTGTCACATTGAGGAGGGGATATGTTGTGAGTAAGCCATGTTTCAGAGCAGGCAATAATTGAGAATGAGTGATTCAATTGGTGCAGATATGTAGAGATGTGCTCATGTGCATTAGAGATACTACGACAGTTGAAGTGAAGCATTGAAAATGAATTTGGATCATTTGTGAGCTTAATGTTGTTGAGGCTATCATCTGTGTGGTAATTGCATTCGTGGTTTGAGAGGTTGCGGTGTGATAGTAGTGACGGGTGATCACATGTCTGATCTGAGATCGGATCGGTGAGAAGTGGATTAAAGCATAATGAGTTCAGTTTGGCAATGTTAGTTTTGGTGTCGGAAAAGAAGTTGGATAGTGCCGCGAAGAAGTCATCGTTGTGCATAATGTGATTGAATGGAAGGTTTGGTGGGCTAGGACAGTAAGAGCAGCTCCAGTTGTTATAATTATGGTGAGACCGGTTTATACAGTGAAGATGTGCATGGTTGGTATTGCATGATTGACAGTGAATGTAAGTTGAACATAAGTGAATACGTTTGTTGCAGATATTGCAGTTGTACATAGAATTTGTTCAGGAGAAAAAGGTAGTAAAACAAAGTGAAAGAGTAATAGGATTAGAGTAGTGGGACAGGCAGGGGAGAAGACACACACAATGACCTATTTAAATATTGGGCAACAAAGACAAACAGTTATTACAAGACAAACACTTAGGACAAAAATGAACAAAGAAGAATGTAGGAATTACACTGTAAGTGGACTTTGATGGGAGTCCACGAAGTGTACAAGGGTAGATGGGCGTTAATACAAAACCACCCAAAATGGCACCTGCTGGAGGTGTGAGTGGAGGCAATATATAAATTCTAGGTCGAGTAAAATGATGTTCTTATTTGTTGTCTGTGAGCTTTTCTGATTTTTTTCCCGTATTGGAGTATTTTTTTATTGAAAATAGACAGTTCAAATTAAACGTTGGTTCCAAGTTCAAGTAACAGCACATGTATTAAAGGCGACAGCAAAGGCAATATGCAAGCAACATTTGAGAAAAAACGATGCCCGACTTTGCAAGAAAGTGTACGGGGAAGTGTACGGGTGAACATGACAAACCAAAACAGCCTAGTAATAATCACCTCCGTGGCGCAATTGGTTAGCGCGTTCGGCTGTTAACCGAAAGGTTGGTGGTTCGAGTCCAGCCGGGGGCGTTGTTACTTTTTGCATTTAATGCAGATCGACAAATCACAGTAAAAATATAATATTGACAAAATCACAGACCACTTACACAAAAATCGCATCTGCGCATGCTCCTGTCGCGATCGAAATCTACCACGCAAGCAATGAGAGAGTTTTCATAGTGAGATCCGACCGTCGATTGTCCAGGTCGCTTCCACTGAGTCCATTTCAGACGCTTTCCGGAGTAGCTGTTGGCGTGTAACGGTCAGGTTCTCGGTGATCAATATCCCGGTGCCTTTCAGAGATTTTTTGGACCGGAAGACTACACTGCGGTCAGTGTATGAGACAAACTTGACGATTATCGGTCTTGGACGAGACTGTGAGGATCCTGAGATTTTGTGCTTGCCGAGCCGATGCGAACGATCAATATCCTTGGCGTTGATTGGCAGACCAAGATGCATTGTCTCGTTGAAGATGCTGATGGCTCTATTTGTTGTGTTCTCATCTTCAGACTCGCTGACGCCATGTATCAATAGGCAGTTTCGTCTTGAATACTGTTCAAGTTCGTCTTGTTTATCAACAAGGGTCCATGTAAACGTTTGCGTTATTTATCACGCGTGCTGCCGGGGGGGGGGGGGGGGGGGGGCACTATCTACGGTAAAATGCTGTTTACGGCTCTATCAAAATTAAAAAAACCAAATCGACGTTTTGCTGTACAAAGAGGGCTGATTTAATAGATGTAATACAATAAGACATTCAGCTAATTAAAACCCTAAATCCCCCAAGGTGATGCAATTCCCTGGATGATAGTCAAGGTCAGGGCCCCCACATAAAATAAGGACTCCTGGTGGGTACCTGGAAGCTCATTGGGTCTGCACAATTGTAGTTGCAGAGAGGGTGTCAAAATGTTATCATTTCTATCAGTGGCGTAGCTAGAATTTTCTTTGGAGGGCGAGATATAAAAAGTGAGCCAACCAGACACAACGTATGCGCGTGTAGCGCGTGAATATATTAGCTTTTGAACTGTAAAAAGCAGTATGACCCCCTCTTATCCCCCCTCTTATGTCCCCCACATATTTCGAATATTTGGTGGGTCTGGGGGCCAATATAATGTTAAAACCAAAAAGTGCCAAAAAAACCCGTATACGTTTATAAAGATTAAATGAATATTGAAGAAGTTACGGCAGTTTTACGGAGACTGTACCTGAGAGTCCACACACCCCTTAAGCATAAAATGACACGGGTGAAAAACGTGAAGCGGGAGGGTAGTGGAAATTGTTTGCGCTTTTGCGCATCATTTTTTCATGCAGCCCTAAAATTCTTGCCCCCCCCCCCTTTTTTCCCTATTGCCCCCCCCCCCCCCCCAAAAAAAAAACCCGAGGCTGGTGCCGCCACTGGCCTGGAGGAAAGGGAAGGGGTAGGTTTACCGGTATAAAACTGGTATTACACTAACCAAAGTCAAGTATTTCTCACCTCTTATACAGCGTGTTTTTACTGAAGAAAAAAGCAGGCATATGACTGCTAACGGATTAAAATCCCCCAGTAAAAACACACTACCACCGGCATTTGCCCGCTCATACCGGTTTATTTCTCCTGGATTTTAGATGCCTTTTATCCTTCGAAACCAAGGATAATAGCGGTTGAAACCGGTTAGGAAAAGCAGTCTTTCGTCAGTATAAACACGCACGGTTCCTGCTCAGCGCGTTTGCCGGTGGAAAAGCGGAAGTGGGCACACGATGCACGATCACCTGACAATTAAATGCAAACAGATGTGTATGACCTTTCGCTGGCATTTATTATAATGAGGTCAGCGGCAGCCGGCAAGTTTGTTTATCGAACTGCAATAAAAACACGTCTCTCACACGAGCAACCGGCTTTTATCCTGCTTTTTATAAGACGGGTAAAAGCCGGTTTGCTTAATAAAAACACGCTGACAGTGAGAGGGGGGAGGGGGTGTGGGGGGGGGTGGGGGGGGAGTAATTCGTAGTAAGACAACACAAATCCAATAAAATGTTCGATTATGATATTGATATTATGGACCAAATAGCTAGCAAAATTAACCCCCATGTTTTCTTTAAGGGGTGCTCCCTTAAGATTTTAAGATGTTTGAAAAAATATACAGTGTCAGTCCAATATTATCTATAGTGAATTCATCGAAGAGCGATCTTTGGTGGTCGGATGGGCAGGGGAGATGAGCAAAAATAAGATGTGCTGTCTTTTGGCGTATATTTGCTAGTTGTCGAAGGATTCCACTTTGATTCCAACCTACGTCGAACCAAGAAGGATATATAATAGGAGGCGACACTTAGCTCATTTGCATATTTGCTCATTAATATGATTAACCCCGTGAACCCAGTCAAAGGTCGCAGATAACGCCCTCTGGAGAGTCGAAGGGACTTTTCTATTGTTCTCTAATGACAGCGTTGGGACAGCGCATGAAGTTTCTTGTACAGAGTTGGCGATGAGCGATTGAGAAGTATAACAAAAGCATACATAAACAGATCGTAACATGAATAATGCAATGCAACAGGTCACACAACGTTCAGTCGAGCGACCGTATAAACAGTATACAAGATGCCATTTATTGTGTTCGAAATGTCAACGTTTTTACCATTCTTTCCAAAATAAGGAGTATAATCATATTACAAACACATTTTGTGCGAGAGTAACATATAAATATGGTTTAAAATGTCCAAAATGGCACGATAAAAATCAGTTCGTTATAAATAAAAGAATCAATGGTTAAATGATAAAACTGACACAATTACACTCGTCGATCTCTGTGGCGTGCATACGTTGGCCATATCGTTTGCAATCGGCAATCACGGGTTCGAATCTCCGTGTGTTCGTTGTTGTTTTCTATTTTTTTGTTTTTAAAAAAAACAAATTAAACTTGATTGTGGATGTATGTAACATCATTTTTATGTCAATTTATATAATTTATAAAGGCCGCCAATGCTTTTATAGTTTTTTTCTATTCTTTTTTAATCTATTTTTCTATCTATCATTTATCTCTGGATTTATTTAACTTTATAATCTAAACACATTTAAATGCGTAAAACAATATATTATTGCTCGATGATAAGTGATTGAAGTTGAGTTCACTTTGATAATGATAGCAACACTTGTTGTAAAACCATTTTACCAGTGTGCCCAACCATTTCTCCTTTGCACACTTTGTTTAAAATACATTCAGAGATGTCATTTTTATAGCTTGTTATAGCTAGGCTAATATACAACTGTAAGCTATTTGGATATACACAAAGCAAACACATTTCCAAAACAGGCCATAGCCAATCGTACAACATGAGAAAGGAGACCGTTTATACCAATGTTAAATCTACCATGATTACCATTTTTTTAAATCTGTACAACCGATGAATTTCTAGAAAATCTTTGGTAGTGGGTACAACTTCATTTCAAGAAAGTTAGTTCTTGTACCAAATTTAGCTAGCTTTAATAAACGAATTGGGAGACGCAATATTCATGTCGAAATATATGTGGAAAGGCAATCAGACAACTATTGATAGACGCGATTAAGTCTTGTACCTTTGAAGGGTGATTACGGGCACGTATGAGTAAAGTGGATTCCCTCTATAATGAACCAAAATTTTAATTTCAATGCCAAAGATCTTGAAAAAGGTTACAGGGGACATTCTCACTTCGACGATGCTCCTATGCGTAGGTCAACTGAAAGCCCGGTCCGATGGTAGACTCCGAATCTCCAGAATCTTAGGAGATATGTACACATTTTCTCATAATACTTTATGCTGCTACCGCTTCCAATCATTAGATGGTTATAGCATATGCACGGCGCAAAGTGCACGGTGTCTCATTTAGGCCCACAGGCCGGGCGGGCTAGAGAAGTGCTCAGAACCGGGACCATTAACAATACACTCAATTTAAAAGAAATTAAACACCGGATTCTACTGTCGCTCTGTTACGGTCGTATAGTCGGCCCCCGGATTCCACGTCACTCTGTTGCAAGTAAGTGTAGGCCCTATATTCGCCACAACATGTGGGCACTACCACCATAGTTTTATTGACTGTACATCATGCCTTTCGTCGGTATACAACTCGGACTTTTTACTGTCTGATAAGTCCATCCCTCCCCCTCGCAATGGCCCTGTTTAAAGCTGGCTACGCCACTGATACGCGCATGTTGGATGTGCCGGCCCGTCGCGCGCCAGTGGTCCGCATTGCGGCGCGTTATTGGTCACTCTCGATCATAGTTCGGCGTGGCCCCTCGCTACACGGCTCGATCCTCATGGCGGCATTATTATCACATCAAACCACTTCTGGATGTTATCATCAATCAATGCATTGTCGGCTGCTTTAGTCAAAATTAAATATTATATACCAAGGGGATATACAACTGTCACTGGATATACCCACTTTGCCTATCTGTGATATACCATTGAAAAACCGTCAACGCCTGAATCTTTTCCGTGAACTTTTCCTGATTGGGCTTTTCCACCCCCAAACTGGCCGGAGCCCGGGGGTTAGATCTACGGTTGATTAGCGCATTACAAGAAGTTGTGTCACTTGTCATGCAGCACATACTCATTAGGCATTTGTCCAAAATTTTAGTGGACAAATCCAAAGCGATCGGACGCATGCGTAGAAAAAAATGTTGTCCCCTTGACTCTCCAGAGGGCATTTTTCGATATTCAGAAGATGGCGGACATAGGTTCGTGTGACGAATATTCTAGGTGAAATTCGATGTGGGAACGCTCGGACTGTAGGGAACGATGATATTTCTGACTTCAACAGCGCCAGGGCATCGTTCGGGGACCGTTTGATTATCACTCAGGTCGTGTCAGTATGAAATTAGGTAAAACACTCCGACATAACATTGAAATCAACGGAGATTCAAAGATTACGGCCGTTCGTGTCCACTATGGTCTGGTACTTTTCATTTTCGACCTCACAAATGACGTATATTCATTGATATGATTATTCATTGTATATTCATGTACGTCGATGCTTTCGGCGATTCGAACAATAGAGTGGCAGGGGCCTGGTCGAACCTCCTCTATAATGTGAATTGAAACAATTAAGCTGCCTTATGCAAAAACACACAACACTGTTCCAATGCAAATTATTCTCGTCACACGCATGCACATACCAGCTACGTCTAGTGTACCATTCAAAGAGAGACAAAAATCGAACCATTTGCGCATTATCTGAAATCAAAAGGCTTTGAAATCGTCACCTGTGATTTCGGCCTATGAATAGAATCACAAAGCTGAAAAGATCGAAAGTGATGGACTTTTAACATTTAGCATAATCGTCACCTGTGATTTCGGCATATGAATAGAATCACAAAGCTGAAAAAGATCGAAAGTAATAGACTTTTAACATTTAGCATAATGTAGGAGGCCACATTTAATTTTTATTTGCTATCTTGTAATGTTTCCAACAGTAAATAATGTTAATGTTTAAGGTTGGCCGGGCCTATAGTAAGATAAAATGGTTGTAAAATGATATGAAACTCCGTATCCCTATTATATGTTCTGTCTGCATGTCCGAATCAATCAGATTTCCTTGTTAAGTATAGAAAGAAACAAATACGCTGACAATCAGCGTGTTTTTACTGAAGAAAAAAAGCAGGCATATGACTGCTAACGGATTAAAATCCCCCAGTAAAAACACACCACCACCGGCATTCGCCCGCTCATACCGGTTTTTTCTCCTGGATTTTAGATGCCTTTTATCCTTCGAAACCAAGGATAATAGCGGTTGAAATCGGTTAGGAAAAGCAGTCTTTCGTCAGTATAAACACGCACGGTTCCAGCTCAGCGCGTTTGCCGATGGTAAGCGGAAATGGGTACATCAGACTAGCGCACTGTAAATGTCGTACGGCAGACGCCATTTTGCTACTGTCAATACCACAATGCATCGCGAGTGACCTGCTTACGACCTTTCACTGGCATTTATTATAATGAGGTCAGCGGCAGCCGGCAAGTTTGTTTATCGTACTGCAATAAAAACACGTCTCTCACACGAGCAACCGGCTTTTATCCTGCTTTTTATAAGACGGGTAAAAGCCGGTTTGCTTAATAAAAACACGCTGATTGATTATGGTATCAATATTGAAAGGTACGATTTTTATTTTCAAACAAATATACAATTTGAACGTTGACAAACTAAATAAAGTTTATTTTCTGACTTGTAAAATAAAAAGGTTGTCTTCATCGGGGTCTGTCACTCTACATGTACCTGTTCATAGAGGCCTGTAGTACAGTAGAGCTTAAAATGGCACCTAATAAGACCATTAAAGATGAGATACAGCCTGTGCTTGCCAAATTGAAAGCATTTTTTGAAATGGAGAAATTGGGAAGGGAAAGCTACCTGTCTTTGCAACGTCAATTAAACTGACTCTCATGGCACAACTTGGGTTATGATGATAAAAGTAGGTGGGTAACATAATTATTTTTTATTATGGCCGTTTTTCACTCTACTGATTCCATCAATATTTTTGTCAGAAAATAGCCTCCTCTCCCAGTCAATGGAACGGCTGAGTCACGTGGTTGGAAGATCGGTCTCAGATGGATAGACTAGTTAAGAAACTTGATTTTTTTTTTTTTTTGCGTGCGCGCTTCAAAAATATTAGTTTAAATGTTTAATTTTTCAAGCATAACAAGTTGGTTTCAGGAAAGTTTTCTGGACCATTTTAGTTTAAAAAACTGGACATATTTGCGCGATTCGCGCGTCAGTTTCAATGTTTAATTATTCAAGCATAACAAGATGGCTTCAGGAACGTTTTCTGGACCATTTTACAGTCAGTATGCAGCCACGCGAAAAACCGTTCCTTTTCTAACCCAGCACAGCGACCCGGAAGTACTCACCCGTAGCGATACGGCTTTCGTAGTCACAGTTGACCTCGTGATAGCACGATGTAAATGAGCTCTTTTCATGATTATAGTCAAACATTTCAAACATATTTGCCATGAAATTGTAAAATAAAAAGGCATGTGATGCAAATAATATATCTAAAATTATCTGTGAACTTCATGACATGTTGTATTTTCGGTGCAAATTATTGCTATCACACACACCCGAATTCTAGAAAAACTTTCCGAAACTAAAACCAAATCCACGGTAAATGATTCCCTTTTGAAGAATTAGGCACCAATTTTATCCATGGTATCATAATATTCATAGTCTTTTGTAACTAGAAACATGCTTAAAATATTATAAAATTATTTAGTCTGGTCAAGTGAATGATTATAATATAGCTCCTCGAATCTTGTCTCGTGCTAAATTCATTTCGTACCGTCGTTGTGTTGTTGATGAAGTGTTTAAATCTCACGGATATAACTTGTTTCGCTTGATAGCTCAGATGGTAAAACGTTCGCTTGGAGAACGAGAGGTCCGGGGTTCGAAATCGATCCTTCTGCTCTACACAATTTCATATGATATTTTTTTCTCGTCAAAATCATTTTTCACAATCACAAAATGCATGAATTCGGACGTTTTCATTGCAAAAACGGTATTTTTTCCAAAATTTCAATAATGAATTCAAACGCAGGCATGAAAATGAAGCGCGGGCGGGTTACGGGAAACTAAAAATAAAGTTGGCGAGGCCTAACGGAGGATCGTAAGTTTCGTTTTCTGACCGAAAATCGGTGAAAATCAGACTCTGTTTTTCTTATCAAAAAAGAAGTCGGGCTTCAATGTTTTTGATATGAAATTAAAGCTTAAAATTCCGTTAGTACGGAAATTGCTCTTAAAATATCGTACGAATTTTAGTCCAGTCAAGTGAATGGTTACAAGAAGCAAAGTCACGAAAGTTGTTAAATTCTAAAATTAGCGATAAAATCACTGTTTGTGGACCAAATATGTCAGATTCGGCATCATATTATAGAGAAAATTATGAACAATCCATCTACTTCGCCATCATGGCTGCCAGCTAACCCTACTTCAATTAATTCAGGGAAAACAAACTTCTCGTAAGGTTTTAGCGCAAGGTTGACATCCTGAAATCGATCTTTGCGTGGGTTAGAAATCGGCAAGGTCACTCATTGAAAGCGATACCTGCGTGCTGACTGTTTAGGGCACCATATGTTCAATATTTATTTATTCAAGCATAACAAGATGCTCAAGACGTCATCAAGAAACAGACTAGAAACACTAGCTCTGGGTCAAACACAATCCACTGAGGAAGCAACAAAAAAATCATAACATAACATTGATATTTTTGCGCGCTTTGCGCATAATGTTCAATATTTTATTATTCAAGCATAACAAGATGGTTTCAGGAACGTTTTCATGACCATTTTAGTTAAAACACTGGTAATTTTTGCGCGCTTCGCGCGTAATTATGTTCATTATTGAATTATTCAAGCATAACAAGATGGCTTCAGGAACGTTTTCTGGACAATTTTAGTAAAAGAATTATTTGGCTTGTCCAAATAATTCTGTGTTGCTCATGCACTAGGATTTGGATTGCCAGTTTGTTTTCCTGGCTTTCTAGACGCCCTCGATTTTACTGCCTCAGGTTGACCAATCCCGTGATGGGATTTGCCATACCGCGAAATTTGCTTTGTTGTTTAGTCAGGCGGGTCAAAGCATTTTTGACCTTCCCCTTGTTCTCCATTTTCTAGTCATTCGTTTTCTGTTTCATACCGGGAAACATCTCCAAAAATTCTCTCTACTCATCGGATTTCGCGATTCGCGTCAATTGTTACAGTGTTTTACCTGTACAATTTTAGCACCGGCTTTCAGCTGTTACGTGTAGGATCTACAGGTTTTTCAACTCTTCAAATCTTCTTCATCTTCTATTGAATTTCCGCACTATATATACTGTTATTTTCCGATCTGTGTGAGTAGATTTATTTTAATTATCTGATCGTTTTTCTATTGGCCTGTTCTACTTTCTGCCTATATAAACACGATGGCCCCTAAGAGACGGCCAACTAAAAGAAAGGCTACCGATCAAGGTCACGAACGCCAAACTCGCGCTCAGGCGAGGGCTATGAACGATTTGTTACCAGGCCCGTCGTCAGTATCAACAAACCAAAATCATAACATCATAAATCAACCTCCGCCTCCGCATATCGCCCCTGTACAACAGGCCCGTGGCCGGAGCCGCGTCCGTAACCGTGGCCGGGGAAGAGGCGCAAATATTGGGCGAGGAGGAAGACAACAAAGTCACCGAAGCGTCGCTGTCCCAGTACGCGAGGTTTTTAATGATGACGTATTGGACGTCGGAGTAGACGAGGAGGACGCCTTGCAACTTGAAATCGCTGGCGATGACCAAAGACAAGTGGCAGAGTCTGTTATCAATCATCCGCCCAATGTGCCCAATCAAGTTAACCAGCAGGTTCAGAGGTCAGCGCCGAATCAGGAGGTGAATTTGGATTCTTTTTCTGGCAGTGGCAGTGGACGTGGTGTTGTTGGTGGCGGATTTCGAGTACAAAATGCAGCGCAAAATGCAGGTGCTTCTGGCAGTGGCTATGCTCCGCTTAGACACGGTGTGGTACAACATTCTAATGCCGACCATCTACTACAAGGAAATGCGGGTGAGAATTGTTTAAATAATTTTGGGAGGGTTTTGGCCGGTGGAGTTGGTTTACAACCTACTTCTTTCACTTCCCAATCTACTGATAATAATAATATCAATTCCATGCCCAATAATTCTTCTAGTAGTATGAATAATAACACGTTCAATCGCTCGAATGCAGGTCAGTCATGTACACCTGATAATAATGGTTATGGGCTAAGTATGGGTAACAATAACATGTCCAGTTTCAGTGTACCCGAGTATCCTACCCCTCATGCATTAACATCCATATGCAGCCCCTTGGGCGAATGCCTTCCACAACAATTGCGTGATAGAATTGTCAAGGGTGAGTACATTGATTTTGGCCTCTTACTTGATAAAGGGGAGGCTATTTCCAGTCCACTTGAATCTCCTGTCTTGGAGATAAATAATATGGGCCAATTGGTGATGAGTCAGGCAAAAAATCATCAAAAAATTTCATCCATACATTCATGGACTAATGCCTTCTTTATCTATGCGGCAGTTTATTTGGCTGCTCATCCCGCTCACACCCAAGATCTTTTGAAATATGGCCAGATTATCAGAACTGCCGCTGCTAGATTCCAAGGTTATGGTTGGAGGCAATATGACACTCAATTTCGCTTACGCAAACAAATGCGACCTCACAAATCTTGGGCTTCAATGGATGGTGAATTGTGGAATCTTTATATTGCAGTCCCAGCTCCATTTGTACCTCTAAATACTGCCAGGGCAAATCGGGGTGGTCAGTCTTTTCGTGGCTCTGGTAGAGGGGGGTCGGGTCAGCGCACAAATGGGTCATGCTTTGCGTTCAACAGAAGAGGTGGCTGCTCCCGTTCCCCTTGCAAATTCAACCATGTTTGCCAATTGTGCAATACCGGGGGGCACGGGGCATCATCATGCAAAAGAGGTGGCAAAAAATAGTGTTGTACACTTTAATGCTTGTAAAAAGTTAGGGATTAATCAATTTGTAGGTTCTGGCACCTTTAATTGTCTTTGTTGTCCTTATCCTACTCCTGTCAACATTGACTCCTTACAGCCTCTATTAGCTATTTATCCAAACAAAAAGGCTGCTAACATAATCAGGGAGGGTTTTTCAAAGGGTTTTAAGTTGGGTTTTGAGGGTGAGAGACATTCAAGGGTGGGCCCAAATTTGAAATCAATAGATCTTAAACCTTTAGCGGCCCAAGATAAATTATTGAAGGAGGTTAACCTCAGGCGGATGGCGGGCCCCTTTAATACCAGTCCTTATCCCAATCTCATTGTTTCACCAATAGGTTTGGTTCCGAAATCAGTTGTTGGAAAATTTCGGTTAATTCAACATTTATCTCACCCTGAGGGCGGTTCTATTAATGATGGTATTAACAAGTCATTGTGCACAGTCCGTTATGCAACTTTTGATGATGCGGTTAAACTAGTGTCAAGAAATGGGAAGGGCGCCTTGATGGCGAAGGCGGATGTTGAGTCAGCTTTTCGACTATTACCTATTTCACCTTGTGATTTTGAACTCCTCGGGATTAAACTTGGCAATTATTTTTTTGTTGACAAATCCCTTCCGATGGGGGCATCATGTTCTCCATGTTATTTTGAAACTTTTTCTACCTTTCTTGAGTGGGCAGGAAAAAGGGAGTCGGGCTCAGATAATATAAGTCATTATTGTGACGATTTCATTTTCGTTTCCGCTTCTGAGGGTGGGTTGTCATGTCAACACATAGTTGACAGTTTCAATAAGGTGTGTAGGGAGTTAGGCGTTCCATTAGCCAAAGATAAGTCGGTTGCCCCTACCACTAAATTAGTGTATTTAGGCCTTGAGATCGATTCTGTTCGCCAAGTGGTGTCAATCCCTGCGGATAAATTGGTTAAAATCACTAATAAGGTTCAGTCTGTACATAATTCATCCAAAGTCACGCTTCGCGAACTTCAATCAGTTATAGGATCTCTTTCTTTTGTATGTAAGGCGGTTAACCCTGGTCGGGCATTTTTGCGCCGTCTCATAGATTTGTCTTGTGGCGCCAAACAACCTTGGCATAAAATTCGTATTACAAAAGGGGCTCTTTGCGATTTGAAAATGTGGCTAATTTTTTTGCGCAGTTTCAACGGTAGTGCGATTATCCCAGAGCAGTTTTGGTGCGAAGACCGCGATTTACAATTTTTTACTGATGCAAGTGGTGAGATAGGTTTCGGGGGGTTTTTTCGAGGTGACTGGTTTCAAGGTCACTGGCCTGCAAAATGCAAATTGGCAAAGCGTTCCATTGCTTGGCTAGAGTTTTTCCCTGTAGTTGTTGCAATAGTTGTTTGGGGAGTGTTATTGAAAGGAAAGCGCGTGATTATACGATCTGATAATGCAGCTGTTGTAGCTATAATCAATAAACAATCATCAAAATGCCCCGAGATCATGAAGTTAGTTCGATTTTTTGTTCTTCAATGTCTCAAACTCAATGTTGCTTTTTCAGCGCGTCACATTCCAGGCGTAAATAATAACATTGCTGATGCATTATCCCGCTTTCAGATGGATCGCTTTTGGGAAGCTGCGCCAGGTTCGTCGCCGGTGGGCACTCTAGTTCCGGAATTTTTTTGGACCCTTTAGAGGTCGAAGCTCAAAGGCTAATTCATGCGTCTATGGCTAGGAGCTCTCTTGCGACCTATCGCCGCGGAGTTGAAAGTTTTGATCTTTTTCGCTCGCGTCATGGTGTTACCTGCGCATGGCCTGCTCCAACTCCTCACATCATTGCTTTCATCTCTCATTTGTCAATTGAAGGGAAAGCTCCTTCCACAATTGGCACCTATTTAGCATCAGTCGCATTTGCTCACAAAGTTAATGGTTGGGCAGACCCTACAGACAATTTTGTGGTTTCAAAACTTAGGGAGGGTTCCCGGCGTTCAAATGGGCTACCCGACAGTAGACTTCCCATCACCATTCCTATTTTGAGACAAGTGTGTCAATCATTGCAAGGTATTTGTACCTCAATGTTTGAGGTGTCATTATTTAGGGCAGCTTTTCTTTTAGCATTTTTTGGTTTTTTGAGGGTGGGTGAATTCACAGCTATTTCCAAAAACTCTGACTTATCTCGCATTTTGAACCGCAAGGACGTTACTATCAATAAGGGTTTCATGGATGTGGTGATAAGGTTTTCTAAAACTGACCAAAGAGGGGAGTCCGTAACTCTTCGTTTTGAACAAGGTAGCAGTGACTTGTTATGTCCTGTCAAAGCTATGTCAGAGTACTTATGCATCAGACCGATTGGTGAGGGCCCTCTGTTTATTCATTTTTGCTCATCCCCCCTCACACGTTATCAGTTCGCCAGCTTATTAAAGAAAGGTATCAGTTCAATAGGCTTAGAACACAGGAATTTTTCCCCTCATAGCTTCAGGATTGGGGCGGCTACAGCTGCCGCTGTTGGAGGTATTCCTGTGGATTCCATTAAATCAATGGGGCGTTGGCAATCGTCAGCTGTGATGCTTTACATCAGGCCACATCGTATTATTCACTCAAATGCTTGGTCCTTGTAGGCAGGTCGTCTGGTATTCCTTATTTTTATATCAAAATACATGCTATTTTACTTAAATTATTTATTTATTTATTTTTTGCTTTTTTCTTCCCCTTTTTGTTTTGCTTGTGTTTTCCTTTTTTTTTTTTTTTTCATAAAACAAATTTTATTGCACAGATCGCACTTGGATCATTGGCGACAGCTTTGTTGATTGGGCCGGCAATTACAAAACACAACTTAAAGGTGGTGGTGCAACGTTTTGGATTGGTGAGGGTGGTGCCAAGCTAAGTAGAGCGGTTGAGATGTTACAGTATAACTTGTGTCATCATCCATTTCCCTCCACTATTATAATGCATGCAGGTACTTGTGATTTGCACACTGCCCCCATATTTGACATAAGACAACGCGTTCTTGATTCGCTGACCATGGTACGTAATCTTTTACCCCACACACGAATCATTTGGTCAGATATATTGCTCAGGCGTTACTATCATGATGAGTCCAAGGCTGGTGGTGGCAAGTCATGCGTCATCACACTTAACAAGTACGCTTTCAAAGTTTGCAGGTCTATAGGTAAGGCACATGTGGTCCGTCATTATAAAGTTATCCACCCTTCAGATAAGTCGCTGTACAGATATGATGGGCTGCACATGTCTCCCAAAGGCAATGATGTTTTGAGACAATCTCTGCAAATGGCCCTTCTTTATTTCAATGCGTTTCCACAGGCGTTGACCTTTACTACCCCTTCTGATTAAATTTCAGGCGTTTACCTTTTCCACCCCTTCTGATTAAATTTGAAAAAATTAAATTAAATTCTTTAAATTAAATTCTTTATGCTCTTTCGCCGGGGGGGGGGGGGGGGGGTCTGGGCAAGTCCCCTCATAGGCCCTTGTTTGGCAGTTTGGTATACACCTTTTTGGATCACCCGAGTCACATCATTCTTTTATGTTCATTTAATATTTGCTTTTCAGAGACAATACACATTTGACAAATGTTTATTAAATTTCCTCTTCTACTTTCAGTAGAAGAGTGGTTGGGAGATTTGCTGTCAGCTTTCCTGGCTTTATTAATAAACAGGTGTCAGCCTTGTAGGTCAAGTTAGATTCCCCGAGATTTCTTAATTTGGGGTGGTTGGGAAAAGTTCGCTCCTCCGGGCGCTCAGATAAATTTAATCTTGATCTCTGTTTATGAATACCGCTATGGCGTGGGAAAATATTATATATATATTCGTCCAATATTTTCATTTGTCATTATTTGAGTAAATTTGGTAATTTGATGTCAGATAATGAACTTTACAATTGTGTTTTCTACGGATAACAATTGAGCAATTGAGACAATATAATTCTATGTGTCACTACGAACATTAATTTTATAGACACAATAGAATTTCATTAAGTACATTTTAAATGTGCAAAATACATAATGTGTTAATATGGACTATAAATTTATTGACACAATTGATTAATGTATTAATGTGACCTTTCAGGCAATTGATTTATGTGACCTTTCAGGTCCAGTTATTACGTAATACGTAATTTGACAAAATATCACAAAGTGCACTATAAAAGTGCATCTATCAACTCCATTTGGCAGGAGTGAGATTTGACCATTTATAAATCTAAAATAAATGAATTTCCGGTATGTGGCGGGATTAACGCTCCACATGTTATCTTTGCGTGTGCGTCATTTTTCTTTGTAATCTTAGTGTCTAGGAGCAATAAAAGAATTATTTGGCTTGTCCAAATAATTCTGTGTTGCTCATGCACTAGGATTTGGATTGCCAGTTTGTTTTCCTGGCTTTCTAGACGCCCTCGATTTTACTGCCTCAGGTTGACCAATCCCGTGATGGGATTTGCCATACCGCGAAATTTGCTTTGTTGTTTAGTCAGGCGGGTCAAAGCATTTTTGACCTTCCCCTTGTTCTCCATTTTCTAGTCATTCGTTTTCTGTTTCATACCGGGAAACATCTCCAAAAATTCCCCACCCACCCACCCTCATTGCAAGTGGTCGGTGGCGCGGCAGTTTGGTATACACCTTTTTGGATCACCCGAGTCACATCATTCTTTTATGTTCATTTAATATTTGCTTTTCAGAGACAATACACATTTGACAAATGTTTATTAAATTTCCTCTTCTACTTTCAGTAGAAGAGTGGTTGGGAGATTTGCTGTCAGCTATCCTGGCTTTATTAATAAACAGGTGTCAGCCTTGTAGGTCAAGTTAGATTCCCCGAGATTTCTTAATTTGGGGTGGTTGGGAAAAGTTCGCTCCTCCGGGCGCTCAGATAAATTTAATCTTGATCTCTGTTTATGAATACCGCTATGGCGTGGGAAAATATTATATATATATTCGTCCAATATTTTCATTTGTCATTATTTGAGTAAATTTGGTAATTTGATGTCAGATAATGAACTTTACAATTGTGTTTTCTACGGATAACAATTGAGCAATTGAGACAATATAATTCTATGTGTCACTACGAACATTAATTTTATAGACACAATAGAATTTCATTAAGTACATTTTAAATGTGCAAAATACATAATGTGTTAATATGGACTATAAATTTATTGACACAATTGATTAATGTATTAATGTGACCTTTCAGGCAATTGATTTATGTGACCTTTCAGGTCCAGTTATTACGTAATACGTAATTTGACAAAATATCACAAAGTGCACTATAAAAGTGCATCTATCAACTCCATTTGGCAGGAGTGAGATTTGACCATTTATAAATCTAAAATAAATGAATTTCCGGTATGTGGCGGGATTAACGCTCCACATGTTATCTTTGCGTGTGCGTCATTTTTCTTTGTAATCTTAGTGTCTAGGAGCAATGCCCCATATTTATGTTCAATATTTAGCTATTCAAGCATAACAAGATGGCTTCAGGAACTTTTTTTGGACCATTTTAGTTAGATAAACTGGGAATTGTTGCGCGCTTCGTGCATAATTGTGTTCAATATTTTATTATTCAAGCATAACAAGATGGCTTTAGGAACGTTTTCTTGACCATTTTAGTTAAAACACTGGTAATTTGTGCGCGCTTCGCACGTATTTGTTTCAATGTTATTTATTCAAGCATAACAAGATGGTTTCAGGGACGTTTTCATGACCATTTTAGTTAAAACACTGGTATTTTTTTACGTGCGCGTTGTAGTTTTAATGTAACATTTTTCATCGTTCATTAGTGTCTCTCGTTTTTCAGGGTATTTATGAACCAAGCCAAAGTTTATTAAAAATAAATGTAAATATTCATAGCAAGGAAAGCTTTCCTAGGCCATTCAAACATGCTAAAACCCAACAGCTTTATGGGACTTCGCCCCCTGAACCCATGCTGTCTCTGAACCAAGTCAAAGTTTATTACAAATAAATGTAAATATTCATAGCAAGGAGAGCTTTTCTAGGTCATTCAAACATCCTAAAACCCAACAGCTTCAGGGGGCTCCTACCCCTGAACCCCCGCCAAGGGCTTCGAACCTGGACCCCACCAGGGGCCCTTAAGCGGACCCCTCGACCCCACGCCGTAGTGGTGAAGACTTACACATTTACAGCACCCCCATAAAAATATACTTCCAAGGGCCCTGTTAGGAGATGAAGGAGTAGTCCATATAACAGGTTTAAATCACAATAGACAATCATGTTGTTAAATGTAGGGGAGAGCGGGGAGTGTTCACCCTATGGGCAGATTCGCCCACCACATGATTCTCATCATTGCGCCCACTGGTCGAGTTTGACGAACACACAATATATTCCCCTATTTGTTGCGGTCTTCCCATGGTATCATGGCTGATCTCCTTATAATGTTTGTCAAATTATCATCTAAAAACCAGTTTCACATCACAAAAGTGGATTTTTTTTTATGTTGATTTTTTTTCTAAAGATATTCGTACAGACGATTCAAATGTAAATCATCATTAGGTAGGCATGGGATAGGTTATGGATTTGATGCAGTTATCGACCTGTCATTGTATGTGGGTCATGCATGGTTATTATGAAAATAGCTATCTGGAATGGAGTAGCACTGATATTAGAAAATAATATTTGTAAATGTGGTATTTTATATAATTTTTAAATTTCAAACGAGTATATTCTGTAAAAATGACCCACCCTTAAATTGTGGACTCTCTAAATGTTATTTTGGAAGAAAATCACATTGCATATCAAATGTTTATATCTATTTGATACATACTACTTTATGAAGCCTAATTATGAGACCATGGCGAACTTGCCCCGGCCCATGGGCGAACCGGGGTCGGGGCAAGTTCACCATTCTTGACACCTGTCTTCATTTTTACTCATTCCTTTACAGTAAGGACTAGGGTACTGAGATTGTTTCATGTAATGTTCATTCAATGTATAGACGTTATTCGTAATTGGCGATTTCAGGCTAAAGAGGGAGACATACTCGATGTGACGTCACTGATCATAACGAAAGCGAGGCCAATCGTGGTAAATTACGTCACTTGTGACGTAATTTGATGTAATTTACCACGATCGGCCTCGCTTTCGTTATGATTAGTGACATCACATCGAGTATGTCTCCCTCTTTAGCCTGAAATCGCCAATTACGAATAACGTCTATAGGCCATTTCAAATGAAAATGGGGCAAATTTATCCTTTACTCATTCCTTACAGTAAAAACGAGGGCACTGAAATTGCGGTCGTATGTACCAAAGATATCCATCTTTCATGTAATGTCAATAGGTCCATTCAATCTTTAAAATTGACGTTTCTAAGCCATTTCAAATGAAAATGGGGCGAACACTCCCCGCTCTCCCCTGCCATCATTTTTTAAAATCTAAGCATAAATTCTAATGCGCTAATACATTGCTATTGCTATGTAATATTCAAGTACAGGCGCGTACGCAGGATTTTGTCAAGGGGGTGTTTTAGAAATATTGATATAATTATTTAACTATCCATGCCTCGGGACACGCATGTCCCGGGGGTAGATCGAGGGGGGTATCCAGAAGTTTTTTTGAAATTCACGGTTGAAAAGAACCCTTTTGCTTGCATATTAATTTGTGAAAACTTATTGCAGGTTGCGTGTTCCGGTTGGAAGGGGGGGGGGGGGGGGGAGTTCCTCGACCCCAGAAGTTTGTTGAAATTCACGGTTGAAAAGAACGCATTTCCTTGCATATTTGTGACAACTTATTGCAGGTTGTGTGTCCCGGGGGGAGTTCGAGGGGGTATCCCCCTCGACGCCAGAAGTTTTTTGAAATTCACGGTTGAAAAGAACGCATTTCCTTGCATATTTTTGACAACTTATTGCAGGTTGCGTGTCCCGGGGGGGGGGGGGGGGGGGGGGTTCGAGGGAGGTATCCCCCCTCGACGCCAGAGGTTTTTTGAAATTCACGGTTGAAAAGAACGCATTTCCTTGCATATTTTTGAACACTTATCGCAGGTTTATTCTTAGTTCAACGTTGCAATTTCTCACCAGTGACTCATGTGTTAACACCAAATCTTAATACTTTTGACTGAGTTCAACCCTAAAATATCCATTATAATATACACTAACTTAATCCGCAGGCATTGGTTTTACCGGCGATCTTATTGGTTCAATGTATGTCACATGACACGGGTAATTCTCATTTTCAAGTTTAACAGACAGACAGAAAAAACATCGACGCCTAATATTAAATCTCTTCAATTAAGTTTCTTTTAGTTTATCTATCTTTCTTTTCCCTTCCTATTTTCTTATTTTTCTTTTCACTTCGGCTTTGAGGGGGTGTTTAATACGTGGTCAACCCTTGAACCCTAGCTGTACCCGCCTGTTTGTATCACTCACTGAGGGGTACAAATAGGGAGGTGAGGGTTACAAACAGGGAGGGGGGCAGTTAGGGTTCTACGGGGGTTTCCCTCGCATTAGTCTTCCCACGGTTGACACACACGTACTGATAAAGCCCGTAAATTGTTTGAAAAAACCCAGACGTTGGAACTTTACCCCACTTTGTCTAGTTCGCCAGTCGTCTTAGCAATGTAAAAAACCCTTTTTTAAGCATGCTATACGGCGCCGCTGGAATGTTATGTTGAAGCCGGTAAGGTGCGTCGGGTAATTGGAACCCCCCCGCCCCCCCTTTCCCCCGCCGATACTAATCTTTGCTCTTACTCTTTCCCTCCCCGTTCCCCATTGACAGTTCAAGGAGGCTTTATTTCCCTTCTCTCCCCTGCCCAGTGGCGTAACTAGATTTTTCAGGGGGGGGGGGGGGGGGGGGGGGGGGGGGGGGGAAGAATAGTGGACCAACCGAGAATTTTCGACTTTATATTTCTCTGATCGAGGTACATTTCTGCTTTAAACTATTTCTGGGACATTTATGCACGCGTAGCGCGCGAATCTTTGTTCCGTTTGTGTACTTTTGACCATCATAATTCCATGATTCCTCTTGTCAAATGAACCGACACTAAGCCAATTTCAACCGACATACAGTCAATATTGGAGGGGCATGATTGCCCCCTCGACCCCCTCCCCCCCCCCCCCCCCCTCTGGTTACGCCATAGCTGCCTCTCCCATGTCTCCGCTGTCCCCTTCTCTTTTTCCCTTCTCCTTTCCCCTCTCTTTTCCTCTCCTTTCCCTTCTCTTTTTCCTCTCCTTTCCCCTTTTTTATTTTTTAGGACAGACCTAAGGGGGTGTTTCACCCAAAACACCCCCCCTGCGTACGCGCCTGTTCAAGTACTTCCATCCTTCAAATACAAATACTTAGAGTCATGATTTCCTAAATAATAAAATATGTTTCAGATTTGTGAAACCTAATTGTAGTGACTTATATAATCATATATCTTCCAAATAATAATGTCAACAGGAAGTAACAAATTAGTTGAACCGCGAAAGCCGAGAACCGCTCTAGTTTTTTATTCGGAATAACGACCCTTATTTTATATTCGGAATTACGACCCTTATTTTATATTCGGAATAACGACCCTTATTCTATATTCGGAATAACGACCCTTATTTTATTTTCGGAATTACGACCCTTATTTTATATTCGGAATAACGACCCTTATTTTATTTTCGGAATTACGACCCTTATTTTATATTCGGAATAACGACCCTTATTTTATTTTCGGAATTACGACCCTTATTTTATATTCGGAATAACGACCCTTATTCTATATTCGGAATAACGACCCTTATTTTATTTTCGGAATAACGACCCTTATTTTATTTTCGGAATAACGACCCTTATTTTATTTTCGGAATAACGACCCTTATTTTATTTTCGGAATTACGACCCTTATTTTATATTCGGAATAACGCCCCTTATTCTATATTCGGAATAACGACCCTTATTTTATTTTCGGAATAACGACCCTTATTTTATTTTCGGAATTACGACCCTTCGGAATATTGACCCTCATTGTATTTTCGGAATAACGACCCTTCGGAATAAAGACCCTCCTGCTTATTTCGGAATAACGACCCTTGCAGTTAATTCGGAATAATGACCCTTCGGAATAATGACCCTCATTGTATTTTCGGAATAACGACCCTTATTGGTAATTCGGAATTATGACCCTTCGGAATAACGACCCTTACAGTTATTTCGGAATAATGACCCTTCGGAATAACGACCCTTATTGTATTTTCGGAATATCGACCCTTCGGAATAACGATCCTCCTGCTTATTTCGGAATAACGACCCTTATTTTATATTCGGAATTACGACCCTTATTTTATATTCGGAATAACGACCCTCATTATATTTTCGGAATAACGACCCTTATTGCCAATTCGGAATAACGACCCTTCGGAATAACGACCCTTACAGTTATTTCGGAATAATGACCCTTTGGAATAACGACCCTTCGGAATAACGAGTAGTCCCCGTTTAAACAGGGTATCTTATGTTAAACCTGATTTATCAATGAGCTACTGGTGTGTGCTACAGTTGTATCCAAAGTAAGTACAAGTCAATGTCTGGTTTAAACTGGGTTATCTTATGTTAAACCTGGTTTATCAATGATCTACTTGTGTGTGCTACAGTTGTATCCAAGTAAGTACAGGTCAACTTCCCGTTTAACGGGGTAAATCTTATGTTAAACCTGGTTTATCAATCACTCTTGGTATAGTATTATAAGAAATTGTTTTTCATATGACAAATCGGAGGTTAGTTGAAGTGAGGGGGGGGGGGGGGGGCTTATCAACTCAACAACATTTACGACCAGTTAATCTCATCAAGTCCGCCCTCTACTTCCGGTGGTCGTCAGGATAAAAAGCCTGTGATGAGAGCTGAAGTCAAATAGTCTGATGAAGTGCTAAGTGTAGCATGAAACTGTCACAACTGAGTATAATAATTTGTTTTATTATTATACTTCAACTCACCTTGGATTTGTCATATCGTCAGCCTGCTTCGGTAATTGCCTAACTCATTTTTGTTAGTTCTTAGAAAACAACAAAAGTAGGAAACCTGTTACCTTTGTACCTGTTACTCATTTTGCATTATTGATGTATGGTTTTTCATTATGTGGAATGTGACATGTATTGTTGATGGCCTCGATTGGCGTGCATGGATGCACTAATCCAAGTCATAGAAACAGATGAACACAGCCATACAATAATTTGATTAATTCCATGGATTTGTCAATGCAAATTCAATAATGCAAAATGAGTAACATGTTGGAGTGGTCTGGTGGCCCTTTTGCAACAAATCTCTTCATTTATCAACACTTTTGATTGGTCAATGACTTAGATATTATAACAGCATGTGCATAATGTAATGAAGTCATGATTTATGCAAAAAACTCAATTTTGCTGAAAAGTGAGTTAGGCAATTATCGAAGCAGGCTGACGATATGAAAAACAATTTCTTAATAATAATTACTGAACAATCCTGATGAACTTACACCAAGATACTCTTGGTATAGGTTATAGTTACCTTTTTGCTCAACCCAACCCTAAAAACTTATGGTTTAACCTAGGTAACCTCTTGTTTAAACTGATTATCAATCAGTATATATATAACACATGAAAATATTCTAACCATCTGATTGGTGGATACTACATCAGATAACACAAAATAGTTTGGGCCATTTCATGCTTTGACGTCACTTCCCGGTAGTTTTTTGTCTTTCAAAATGTACTATTGACCGGGCGGTCAATAGTACTTTTTGAAAGACAAAGATACCCTGCATCGTTCAATTTTGCCGTAATGGCATGGAGAATCGACTAGCCGGTAAGATCTTTTCCATGTTTAATTTGTTCAAAATCGCACACAAAAAAATATTTCCATGCGTTATATAAAACAAATATGGACTGCTCTTTATTCGTGAAATGGAGTGAACTATTGTCCCTCGGTGATCTGGAGACTAAAATAGTAGGCTTACGGTCTCCAGATCACCTTGGGGCAATAGTTCACCACATTTCCCTCATGAACAGTCCATATTATAATAACTGCTATAGGCTATGTTTGTCTCTATGCAAGTATGCCTGAATCATACCAAATAATTCCACAAATAAATTTGATCAATGAAGCTTCATGTTAGCTATATATTAATAATAATAACACACATTTATAGACCGCTTTACTTTAGTGAGATCTAAACACAAAGCGCTTTACAACAAATGAATAAAAGATTCAAAAACCAATAAAGCAAAAATACAACAATGATCTTAAATCTACTATAAAAATATACATAAAAATTAAAAGCATATTTTAAACAAAAAACATGAGATACGAAATACAGTGTATGGCATTAAAATGCATTATGAAATGAAAGATCATGAACAAATACACAAACATTTTGATTTCCAAGTTCGTCATTATTTAAAAAATAGTATGGAATAGAAAAGAGGATTTAGCTGACAAAAATACAAATATTTTCCAATTTGACTATTTTCTATGCTTTCTGTGTGTCCTTTTCAAGCTTTATTGCACACACTAACCTTAACTAACCTTTGTCGCTTGTTTGACAAAAGCCAATACCAACCGCAATCTAAATAAATAAATTCCGATTTCAATTCAATAGAATGAATGATAGTCATTATTTATGGCAGCATGAAATTACTAATTTTATCGTAGGAAATCTTCGGGACTTACCCAAGCTAAAAATAGCATTGCGGCTGAAGCAAACATTTTATGATGGTAATTTTGCCAATATTTATACACCTAAATTCAAATAAATAGCCGAAAATGTTGAGGGGACATGAATATAACTGTGTTCAATAGGATGAATGTTTAAAAATAAACAACAATTAACAACAATTAAAAAAAGAAAAAGAAACAAATTATACGAGGGTCATTCAATAAGTTCTACCTCCTCCCTCATAACATCAATAATATTAATGTCAACCTCATAACATTTGTCTGATTATAGCTCCGAATCACAGCTACAAATATGTAGTAAATGATAATTGATATCTGTTTTTACTTTTGTTATGACGCGGTCAAAGCCAGAGAGAGATTTTGGACAACGGACACAGAAAATTACCTTAAAAATATACACATGTTTTCGGGTGATTTTCGTATAGTATGGTTAGATATAAGAGCATGATTTAAATACTGAAAATGGAAATGAATGAATGATATCTGAATATATTACAGTATTATCATGTATATATAAGATTGTAAACAATATTAACTCTTGTAGGCTTGCAAATAGTGTACTATCAACTAAAATGTATTGGCATACCAGAATACTGCCAACAGTCAAATTATCTATATTACAACTTGAGCCACCACAATGATGCCTCGAATGTTCAATCTTAACCATAGTAGTCACTTTATGAATTTTACTAATGTGCAACCTTCAGAATAGTCAATCAAGTAGTCAATGATAGAAAATTATCGCTTTGACAGACTTTAAATCCCTCCATTTAGCTCGATACATTGAAGATCGCTTAGTTATCATGAAAGTCAAATATGACTCTTACAGGGTTCTCTAGGGGAGGGGTAAACTGAATGGTTGTCCTGACCTGGATCTGGCCACTCAGAGGGCATATTTTTTCCAAACCAATTAGTCAACTTTATTGTTTACAGTCTGTTAAAGAGATATCTGACATTTAGAACGGTTATAATTGACAGATAGGTATGTGTTGCCACTTACAATAGGCCGATTGAAAAACACTTCGGCGATATTTTGCTGATTTTCATCCATTTCCGTCACACTAAATCGAGGTTTGGTTCTCACTGCATGTCCAGAAAAGTACAACCTGTACTCAGATCAATTTACATTGGATTTGTAGCTAAGGTTCCAAGCTACAATCGTGTGATATTTGATAAGACTGGCTCATATAATAATAAAGTTATGAGGTAGGAGGTAGAACTTATTGAATGACCCTCGTACTATACCAAATTTGTTGCGTTGTTAGATTTGTGATAGTGAACATATCTAAAGAGCTTTTAACAGTAAAAGACTAACATCACATTGAGACATATTATTATTACAAATTAGAATTGTCCTTCTGCCATAATGAATGGTTGGCACCTCGCGATATGATGATGGAGCCAGAAGAAACTGCGAAGTTGAGTGAATACAACCCTGTGCACAAAACACGTTGGACAAGTTTTAACTATCAACATTCTTTTCTCATGTCCGAAGGCTGACAGCCAAATTGTTAACTTTATTTGTTGGAAGTGGCTCTTTTTATTTCATAATTTTATTCCATCTTTTCTAACTTTCATTTAATTCAGCCAGCATGCGTATATAGGCCTTTTAAGCCTGGCCCGAGCATTTTACTTGAGCCTGGTCCCTTCAGGACCCAAGCGTGTGTCCAGAAGGATCGACCGTTTAAACAAACACACAAACAAACATAAATTATACCTCCCCGATCTCGGAGCAAAATCCTTTGTTAAAAAGGGAGACCAAATTTGTCTACTTTGTGAATCTGTTTTAGGGGTAGTTTCTGAGAGTGTAATCACTCATACTGCTGTTTCATCAATCATTATGTATATGTGCCCATTAATGTTCCCTTTACGGTCTAAACAACTAAACAAAGAATTACCAATGATGGTGTACAGGAATGGATTGAGAGCAGAATTTATCGGAAGCACAAAACCAATTATCCACGCAAAAACCTCGGGAGATACCTCCACCATTTCCTTCTGCACCAAGATCCCGATCACAACAATTGGCAACCAGCAAAGCAGATCGGTCAACGTGATCAATCCCATTTTGAAAGCCATTTTCAGATCTGTTTTTAATCGGGACATGTTTGATCTTCGTATTTGAATGAATAAACTGATGTAACATACCGCTACAGTAACGCAGCAGAAGAAATTGACTCCTAAAAATATGCCAATTGAATATGTAGGGCTTAGCTGGCTACCAACTTTTACATTTTTAAAGAATTCTATAACACCATCAGGTACATCAATTTCGTTAGAGGGGATTGTCACTTTGCCTGATGTTTTACGAGTTAACAATCTTCTGGCCAGTGGTAGCCCTATACACACTTCAGAAAATTGATAAAGATGGTGATCTTTTTCCAAACCGATTCCTAATGCACTGAAAACAAGTGCCAACATCCACATCAATATTGTAACAAGTATTTTTGACCTTGTTGTCAAAAACAGTTTCCGACTCACAACAGTATTTCTGAAGGCCCAAACTCTGTCAATACCTATTAGAAGAATAAAAAATAGGGATGCTTCGCTTGACAGTATCGATAGGAAACCTGATAGTTTACACAGTGCATGACTCTTCCAATGATCAGCTTGTGAAGGAAAATATTGCTTAAAGTACTGATCCGCTGATGCAATTATTAGCATATACACTCCCATAAGAAAATCAGCTGCGGCAAGGTTAGTTATGAATAGAACTTGTTTCTGGTAATCAGTTTGTTCTTTTCCCCTGGTTAGTTTCTGGCAACCCCAAATCAGAACATATATATTAGCAATTAATGCAAATACACCGATAATCCACATGGAATACTTGATCACTGAGTTTGGTAGGAGGTCACCACATGTCATGTATTCGGATTTTGGTTCTATTGCCATTGGTATACAACGAGGTCCTGATGCTGAGTCTATAAAACAACATGATGCTGGAGTGTCTACTGATATAGTAGTATTATTTGTAAGTCCAGTGAAAGACTTGGATGTTATTTTTGAAAGTGGATTATGTCCAAGATCAATAAACGTTATATTTGTTTGATTTCCAAATGCATATGGTTGAATCACACTTATTTGGTTACTTTGGAGGTGAAGTATCACAAGCTTGTGTAATCCAGAGAAGGAGACATCAATATTTGTTAATTTATTTTTATATAAATTTAGTTCTTTCAATTTATCACAAACCGAAAGACTAACCAATGATGAAGTCGTCAATGAGTTGTTACCTAAACCAAGAGAAGTTAAATTCACCAGATCTCTAAATGCATGTCGTTCTAATATTGTGAGTTGATTATTACTCAAAAACAAAACAGACAGATTCACCAAACCTTGAAATGTATCATCATGTAGATTTAATAACTGGTTATCATACAAAGGTAGCTCTGTTATTTGCCTGAGATTCCTGAACAAACCAGGTTGCAATGCTTCAAGGTTGTTATTCTGCAACCACAATTCTGATAAGTTAACTAATACCTGGAATATATCTACATGTAGATTGGATATCTGGTTATCATTCAAGGTTAGCTTTGTTAAATGCCCTAGATTCCTGAACAACCCGGGTTGCAATGCTCTCAGGTTGTTATCATGCAGCCACAATTCTGATAAGTTAACTAATACCTGGAATATATCTACAGGTAGATTGGATAACTGGTTATTATTCAGCCACAATTCTGATAAGTTAACTACCCCCTTGAATATATCTACATGGAGATTGAATAACTGGTTATCATACAAGTACAGCTTTGTTAATTGGCTGAGATTCCTCAACAAACCAGGTTGCAATGCTTTAAGGTTGTTATTCTGCAGCCACAATTCCGATAAGTTAACTAAGCCCTGGAATATATCAACATGGAGATCTGATAACTGGTTGTCATACAAGTACAGTCCTTTGAGTTGTCCAAGATTTCCAAAGATACCAGGTTCTAGTGTCATTAGTCTGTTGGTATTCAATACCTCCATGTTATGAATACCTTCAAACATACCCACTGTTAAGACTGATAACATATTATTGTTGAAATACACTTCTTTAAGGCTACTTAGGCCAGAGAATGAACTAGAGTTTATATGCAACATTTTATTATTAGAAAGATCAAGTACTTGCAGCTGAGATAATCCCTCAAAGTGTCCTTGATGAAGACTGGAGATGCGGTTACTGTCCAACAGTAGAATATTGATATTGGTGAGGTTTCTGAAGCTTCCCGGGCTCACATGAACGAGTTTTCTGCCACTACCATCAAGAGCAGATGTGTTGACTTGGAATTCAGTTGACAATGTTTCATAGATGAGAAGTGTTTTCTTCAGTTGTCTGCCATCCAAACAGTCTGTAACAAATTGGTTGAAATTCAAACTACAGACACACCCTGCAGGACAATTAGGATATGCAGCGACATGTACAGTATCATTAACTGACGCACCAAACTCTGGTATTTCCCAGATGTCCTGACTTGTTTCAGAATGTGTTGGCGTCAAGGATGGATGACTGACAGTCAGTTCTAGGTATTGTTCAATGTATAGGTAAGTGATATTGTATACATTAGTGTATTTTTCAACTCGTGTACATGACTTCATCAAATCGATGTCATGTGTAATATTCTGATACACAATACAATCGGAAGGATCCAGTCCTTTCTGCAAGACGCTGCTATTCCCAGATCGGACAGCGAGTAGTTGAATTTCGGATCCTACATTGGTATTTATTTCCAGACTCGCACTGTTGATCTTCATAATACAGGAGCTTTGGCTTGGACCCATGACTGCTATGATGTCATTCCAACACTCCTTGTCAGTTGAGTCAGTCTTCACAAAGAAATAGTTATAAATAGACCAGTCAGACTGTGTGTGCAACACACTCGACATTTGAATTTCAAATCCAGGTGGGGCATAGACATGGACACTGCATTGCTGATTTTGAAATGTACGAATCATTGCAGGAATAATCTGGTTTCTCGTTAGAGTTACATTTCCATTGGGGCAGTGAGTAGCATTGTCCTGTGAACTCTTGCTTCCATTTTCAGTGTCCCAATCAAAATTATGAGAGTCTGTCAGATTGCCTGCTTCTACTTTTGATGAGTTGTCAGTCATTGTACCCTCTGAGGCCTCGGTTTTGTTAGTTGAAGAGTCTATATATGGTGAGCCAGACACATTCGCTTTAGCCTTTGTTTCATTATGTGAAGAGTTGGTACACCCGAAGTCAGACATGTTAGGTGATGTGGCATTGGTGTCATCATGTGAAGAGTTGGTACATCCATAGTCAGACACGTTAGACGATGTGGCATTGGTGTCATCATGTGAAGAGTTGGTATACCCAGAGTCGGACAATCTAGTAAATGAAGCCTTGCTTCTATTATAAGATGAGGCCACAAGTCGAGAGTCGGACACATTAGCCACTACTGTAGCTTTGCTTCCATTATGTGAAGAGCCTATGTAAAGCAACCTAGACACATTTTCTGTAGCCTCAGTTCCGCTAAATGAAGAGTTCATATATCGTGAGCTGGACTCATCAGCCGCCTGACTAGGATCAATTTCACTTTCGTTTTCCGTATGCTGAAAGTCAGAGCGATCATCCATACCCTTGTTCCTTTCTTGTGTATTTGTATTCCCATTTGACACCGAGTGTGCATTTGGATTGCCAGACATGACATACATGTAGACTAGTAGTAGTAGTACACAGAGTGAAGTGAGGATCCACCTATAAGACATATGTTTAGCCTCCATATTGGCTATGCAAAACAAACAATTCTGGCTGAATGTTTAGCAGACAATTTTCTTCACCTAAAACAAGCTGTGGCCAACCATATTATGAAACTATATCACACAACTTCTGCATATAGTACAATGCTAGTGTAAAAATAGTATGGTTTAGAAAAGGGGATTTTTGCTGACACATATTTTCAACTTGACTAATTTCTATGCTTTCTTTGTGTTCTTTTCATTCTTCATTGCACACACTACCCAACCTAATAGGTTATACATTGGTTAACTAATTTTGAACAAAGGCAATTGCCAAATACGGGACTGTTTACAACAATTCCCAATTCATTCCCATTTTAGAATGACGCATATTTATGAATAGCTTTTGACGTCAGAAATATAAACCTTTGGAACTTACCCAGAGTAGGAAATTAATTGTGACTGCAATGGAACATACAGTAAGTGCTAATTAAAATAACTGTTTGTTTTCCGTAACATGCTTTAAAAAAATTGGGACAGGCTTGACTCCATGGGACGAGGCCATGAATCTAGAGTCGGACACATTAGCCACTGTACTTCCATTATGTGAAAAGCCTATAGGAGCGTTCTGACGAGGAACACCAAGCTCTAGGTCCGCATCAAATGTGCTAATCTAGAGGTTAAACTCTTGGTTAACGGCCGTGTGAATCGGTCATGGTTAAAACCCTGAGTGTACAGCTGGAATGTTAACCCTAAAAGATCTTACGGTTAACTAACCCTGAAGCACTAACCGAGAGATAACTGAGAGTGTGTGTGCAGCTTGTGAATAATGCTGACCGCGAGTGAGATTTATGACCTGTGACCCAGGTCTTACCGCAAAATGAAGAGTCGCATGATCGTGAGTTAACCTCCAAGCTACCGCAGTAGTATCGCTATACTTAAGGTTAAGTTTGTCGTCTGGACAGGCACTCTGGGTTAGCATAAAGAATTGAGCTCGAATAACTATTCTCGAGCTTAGTGGCCGTCTGAACAAGCCGTATGTAAAGCAACATAGACACATTTGCTCTAGCCTCAGTTCCGTTAAGTAAAGAGTTTATATAGCGTGAGCTGGACTCATCAGCCAGATCACCCCACTTTCAATTTCTGTATGTTGAAAGTCAGATTTATCATCCACACCCGTGTTCCTATCTAGTCTATTCGTATTCCCATTTGACACTGAGTGTATGTGCAGTTGGAATGCCAGAGAAGACATAAAACTAGCACGTAGAGTGAATTGAGGATCCACCAATTAGGCCAACAAATTTCTTTTTTGATTGTCCTCATCTGCCCGACCGTCTAAATCCTTCCGACCCAAAATCTTTTTTTGTTGTTGTTGAAAGTTCAAAAAAAATATCAAAAATGTCACTTTTTTGTTGAAAATTTCATTTTTTTTACAAATTTGAGTCGAAAATCAAAATGTTTAATTTTTTAATTTTTTTTAAGTGTTAAGAAAATAAAAATACTCATCAAAATATTACAGATTTTGTTCCCCGTTTTGGCTGCTACAACAAGTACATCTCATTTTACTTTTAGTACCTGAATAATGGGCAAGTGAGAAAAAGAAAAAGAAGAAAAAAAGTTTTCCCGACCAAGCTACCCAACTTTTAAAAGTGATCTATGGACAATAAAATTGAAGCAATGTATGGTCAATAGCGTAAGGGAAATTTTCTCACACAACTTTTGCAATATAATAGTTGATTTATGAGTCATAAATTTAAAATAGTAGGCATAGAAAAGGAGATTTTGCTGACACATTCCCCAACTTGACTAATTTATATGCTTTCTTTGTGTTCTTTTCAATTGATTGCACACACAAGCCTTACCTAGCTTATAGGTAATATGCGTGTTAACACTTTCCACGCGGCAGGCAGCTGCAGATGAACTTCCAAAATTTCACAACATGTTTAAAAAATGTCAAAATTATTGGATTTCATTACCATAAGTGGAATCACCATG
The DNA here is from genome assembly GCA_035610835.1 of Ophiura sarsii. Classification (NCBI taxonomy): domain Eukaryota; kingdom Metazoa; phylum Echinodermata; class Ophiuroidea; order Amphilepidida; family Ophiuridae; genus Ophiura; species Ophiura sarsii. The sequence continues at coordinate 63,524,205 of CM069446.1, read as the reverse complement.
AGAAATGCCTTGACGTAAGTACAAACATGCCTAGTATTGGGTTTGTAATTCTTGAGATAGACTTTGAAAATTGTGAAAGGTTTGTGAACAATCTGTTTTGTGTATGGTAAAAATAATAGGCGTGTGGAAAGTGTTAACTACCTTTGAACGATGCTTTACTACCAAGGGAATTTTAAGGTCTTACTCCCATTTCATAGTAAATTGTACGCATGCACTAAATAACTTTTGTCATCAGAAATATTTGGGACTTATCCATGCAAATCATCATTGCGCTCTTTTAGGGGGGGGGGGGGGGGGGGGGGGTTGAGTTAATATAGTAACAATTATAATAGTGGTAACAAGTCTGCTATACATGATGGTGATCTGATCATTCCATCGTTTGAGTACACAATCTGTATAATCCTGGAGTATTCTCCAATACTTAAATTGTATTTGGATAGTGGTATGTGAAGCTTCAGGCTTGAAACACTTACCCATGCCTTTCTAGGATATAATTGGGGCCCCCATGAGGAACACATACCCATCACATCAAAACATATATACCTCTTGGGGCCTTTTATCCAATGTATGATTTTAACATCATCAAAACATGCAAAAAGTAAGCTATAAATGTATACCTCATAATTTAAATTTAGCATTAAGATTCAGAAAATATGATGAGAAGCTTAGAGTTTCCTTATAATTTCTTTATATATTTTCCGAAGACAATTTACTTCATATCTAGAAACTAGAAAATCCGACAATAGGTATGTTTAGATGTTATGGGTGTATAAAGAAATGGGACTCTCTTTCAGCATCGATTTAATCCTTATTAAAACACTTGAACCATGACCAATTTGATTAGTTTAGTTTAGTTTAGTTTAGTTTAGTTTTTATTTGGCATCACAACATATACAAATAACAAATCACACGAGTATAAAATTATATTAACATTCAATAAATAACGCATATCACAATGCCATCCCAAACTGGAACGGCAAACACACCACAACGCCAAAAGTTGCAAGGCCAGGATAGCCCATAATAGTGGAATCGCTTAAAGCCAATTCTGGCCATTACGTTTACTTCTCGGATACAAGCAAACCATGATGATATATTCTTCTTTAGGTTATGACACGTGATTCTAGAAGCGGTGCTTATGTCAGAAATCATCATTATCCAAGATGGCTGCTCCCCTAAACGAGTTGCAAAAGACAATAATATGTTGTTAACCACAGTCTAAATACTTGAATGATGTATTATATCAGTTGAATTATCTTATATTGATATGCTTTGTTGGTTATCAAAAGTTAATTTTTGAATCCAACATGGCGGCTACTGATACAACGATTTTAAAAGTCCCAAAATAATAACGCACGGTTTATCTTATAGTTTATTTTATGTTTATATATACTAGATAAGGCTATGTAACATACAACCACAATATTAAAAGATGGCCGCTATCCAAAATGGCCGCTGTAATAAATAACACTAGTGCTTTGATGAAATGTGTTTTGAAATAGAGTGTGAAACTGTGTATTCTCAACCCATAAATATTATAATGAATATGATTCGTTACCTGCTAGCTCAAAGTCATTACTGGACGAGCTGCTCCATGGGAATGATTTGGAGTAACAGGCCCTAACGGAATCACAGTCGTGCCTTTCGAATTTTCCACCAATATCAAATTTAGTAATATGAGGCCACTACTTCGAACATCCATCCACACAGGAAACCAGTGACAAATAGCTTGATCTACCAGACCCAACTATGCGAATGTACAGTTGCTCTTAAAGTTCCATCTGTTGCGGTACCAGAATGCCAAATAAACCTATCAATTTGGCAGATACTTTGATTGAAGAACGACAGTGAACTAACATCGTATGTTTCGTGGACTGCACACAGAGATGGCACTTATGGCGAGCTATGAGAGGTCCGTTAGATTAATCTGGGTGGACCGAGTGCCTCTCTTTTTTACTATACCATTAATAGTCAATGTATGCATTTATTTGCTCCTTGAAAACCTGGATATGTCACTAGCAATTCCATAGATATTCATGATTTATAAGATCTGCGGGTGCATATTGAACAGTTCCATGTTTTATACACATTTGATTAACTAAACTACTGTTGTGTTATGGAATGTGAGGTAAGAATAAGCTTTACCATAAGTTAGGCACAACTTATGGTAAAGCTTATTCTTACCTCACATTCCATAAGGTCTTACTCCCATTTCATAGTAAATTGTACGCATGCACTAAATAACTTTTGTCATCAGAAATATTTGGGACTTATCCATGCAAATCATCATTGCGCTCTTTAGGGGGGGGGGGGGGGGGGGGGGGGGTTGAGTTAATATAGTAACAATTTTAATAGTGGTAAACAAGTCTGCTATACATGATGGTGATCTGATCATTCCATCGTTTGAGTACACAATCTGTATAATCCTGAAGTATTCTCCGATACTTAAATTGTATTTGGATAGTGGTATGTGAAGCTTCAGGCTTGAAAGTTTTACCCTGGATGCCTTTCTAGGATATAATTGGGGCCTCCATGAGGAACACATACCCATCACATCAAAACATATATACCTCTTGGGGCCTTTTATCCAATGTCTGATTTTAACATCATCAAAACATGCAAAAAGTAAGCTATAAATTTATACCTCATAATTTAAATTTAGCATTAAGATTCAGAAAATATGATGAGAAGCTTAGAGTTTCCTTATAATTTCTTTATATATTTTCCGAAGACAATTTACTTCATATCTAGAAACTAGAAAATCCGACAATAGGTATGTTTAGATGTTATGGGTGTATAAAGAAATGGGACTCTCTTTCAGCATCGATTTAATCCTTATTAAAACTCTTGAACCATGACCAATTTGATTAGTTTAGTTTAGTTTAGTTTATTTTAGTTTATATTTGGCATCACAACATATACAAATAACAAATCACACGAGTATAAAATTATATTAACATTCAATAAATAACGCATATCACAATGCCATCCCAAACTGGAACGGCAAACACACCACAACGCCAAAAGTTGCAAGGCCAGGATAGCCCAGGATAGCCCATACTAGTGGAATCGCTTAAGGCCAATTTTGGCCATTACGTTTACTTCTCGGATACAAGCAAACCATGATGATATATTCTTCTTTAGGTTATGACACGTGATTCTAGAAGCGGTGCTCATGTCAGAAATCATCATTATCCAAGATGGCTGCTCCCCTAAACGAGTTGCAAAAGACAATAATATGTTGTTAACCACAGTCTAAATACTTGAAGGATGTATTATATCAGTTGAATTATCTTATATTGATATGCTTTGTTGGTTATCAAAAGTTAATTTTTGAATCCAACATGGCGGCTACTGATACAACGATTTTATACGTAAAGTCCCAAAATAATAACGCACGGTTTATCTTATAGTTTATTTTATGTTTATATATACTAGATAAGGCTATGTAACATACAACCACAATATTAAAAGATGGCCGCTATCCAAAATGGCCGCTGTAATAAATAACACTAGTGCTTTGATGAAATGTGTTTTGAAATAGAGTGTGAAACTGTGTATTCTCAACCCATAAATATTATCATGAATATGATTCGTTACCTGCTAGCTCAAAGTCATTACTGGACGAGCTGCTCCATGGGAATGATTTGGAGTAACAGGCCCTAACGGAATCACAGTCGTGCCTTTCGAATTTTCCACCAATATCAAATTTAGTAATATGAGGCCACTACTTCGAACATCCATCCACACAGGAAACCAGTGACAAATAGCTTGATCTACCAGACCCAACTATGCGTATGTACAGTTGCTCTTAAAGTTCCATCTGTTGCGGTACCAGAATGCCAAATAAACCTATCAATTTGGCAGATACTTTGATTGAAGAACGACAGTGAACTAACATCGTATGCTTCGTGGACTGCACACAGAGATGGCACTTATGGCGAGCTATGAGAGGTCCGTTAGATTAATCTGGGTGGACCGAGTGCCTCTCTTTTTTACTATACCATTAATAGTCAATGTATGCATTTATTTGCTCCTTGAAAACCTGGATATGTCACTAGCAATTCCATAGATATTACAGTTAGGCACAACTTATGGTAAAGCTTATTCTTACCTCACATTCCATAACACAACAGTAGTTTAGTTAATCAAATGTGTATAAAACATGGAACTGTTCAATATGCACCCGCAGATCTTATAAATCATGAATGAACTGGTATTTGTAAATGTAAATGTGCCAAACAGTGAAAAATCAAGAATAAGGATGCTGTCATTGTTCTATCTTATTGTATTAAAATAGGCAGACATTTCTTAGACCTGATGACTGCCAGCCATTTAATTGATAACTGTTTGCATTTATTTTGCGTATGATTAAGTGGATGAACCACAAATATCCCCAGATGAAAAGCAATTTTTACATCACCGACCAATTATATCTTCGTTGGCGGCCATATTGGATAATTACCATCGTCAAATATCTTCTATCAATTAAAACACATCGACCACAACATTCCTTTTATCAAAAGTTACTCTTTATATACAATGTATCAGCCAGGTGTTTTTTCACAGCCTTTTTAAATTCCATCTTCCTGCGTATGGTCTGGATTTGTGGTGGCAGGGCGTTCCAGTCTAAGATGGCATTGTAGTAGAATGACTTGGAAGCAATTCCTTTAACTCTAAGGGACAATAAAATTGAAATTGCTTGACCTAGTTCGGTGGGAATGAGCACTCGTGGCGGGACTCGTGGTTCTTATGAAATTGTGAGCAAGGTAAGGAGCACCAATACCATTAAAGATATTAAAAACGTGGTTAAGTCTTAACTGTTTTGCACGGTCCTGTGTATTTAGGAGTCTAAGTAAATTACGGTTAAATTGATCAATGTGAGTCCTTGGAGACAATTTCAAAATGAAGCGAACTATTTTGTTTTGGGTGACTTGTTATTTGTGTCTGGCCCTGGTATTGATACCAGCAAACCATGCGGAACAGCAATAGTCAAGGTGACATTGGATCAGAGCTGCACTCAGATTTTTACGCAAGGTTTCATTGTAAAGTACAACTAACACTAACAGAGTTAAAATCATGAAATTGTTGAAAGGGATCAAATCGTGTTTCAGCTTAAATGTGCATCACCAATCCACAACTTGAGTTATGCGCGTCTGAATGGTTATTAGGCCAAAAAAAAAAAGTGTTTGTTTGTCTATAGAGGGTCCTCAAAAGGTAGGGTCGGTAGGTCGGATTTTTTTTTTTTTTTAAATATTTTTTAATACGGATATTGTATTTGGGAATATAAATTCGGCATGTATACTGTGAATTAAAGTCCAAACACACACCAAAACACCTCACTTTTCATAAGTTTGCGATATTTTAGTTGCTTTACTCTTCACACTGCTGATTTTGATCTCTTTCCCCTGCTGGGGCAGATTGTCAATTTAAAGTTCCAATACTGTCGCATTGGTTGTAACACTACAAACTCGATCAAATATTATTTTTGTACTGAGTTTGCATTGCGCGCAGATACCGTAGAACGCCGCCATTGTGACTGAATGTTACACAATGTGAAATAACGTTGTGTTGAAGTTTTGCTAGAAATTATATACGTGAAAGTATTGCTTAACCTATTTTCCCGTACTAACTACCCCAAAAATTGTTATATACTATGTTGAAATTAATATTCATGCCGTTGAGCAACATTTTGGGAACAAATATTAACCGTAACTAGATTTTTCATATTTTCTCACACTGCGTTTTTAGTATAAAAATGACATCACTTGCACGTGCGATCACTGATTTTCATTTAGTCCTTTTAATAGTCCCCGCGGGCCGCGGGTGCCAAGTTCATGCAGTAAACATCATGTTACACGGGATTGCGAATTGGGGATGGTGTTGCAAATACCAGATTGACGATATCATACGAAATAAGGAATAAAGGGCGCACACAACTAATTCAGTCTAGAAATCCACTTCCGGCAAAAAATTGAGTACAGCAATAGTTCCTATCAAGCACAAAAAGTGTGCGAAATCGATACATTAGCTGGTGCTGTCCTCTCGAATGTTGCATGTATGTGTTGTGTGGAATATGTACGTGAAGTTTGTGAAAGAAACGGGATGATTTGAGCTTTATTATAATTTTATCCGGCGATTTACCGCCACTGTGCATCCCAGCCTGAGGACTGAAAATTAGGTGATAAAATTAATACCTCCAAATTAAGCGGCATTTACTGAAAAATGTGACGGATAACTTTTCTTTATATTCTGATATGTTATAAATAAGCATTGATGGCATAAGATTGCAAATTTTCACAAACATTGACCGTGGAAATTTTGAAATAGAGAGGTTTTAATAGGCCGACATTTGTATGTAAAGCCTATGGGGAGCGAATTAGTTGCGTGCTCCCTTGAAGCGCACATCCCTAGTTCCCGGTGGTTTCACTCGCCGAGGGAATGTGCATGGTCAATGCGTTGAAAATTAACGAGTACCAACAAAATTACATGCAGTCTTGGGCGGTTTTTTAATCACAAACTCGCAAATAATGGCCGTAGGCCTACTTCAAAGAACCCGTGTGAGCCAAATTTCTTTACTTTTTTTCCCCATTTTGCCCATGAGATAGACAACGGACCATTATAAAAAGAAGTTGGATGTAGGGAAATTGAATATATTCGACTTCTTTTTGATTAAAACAATGTTTTGGTTTCACAAAAATTCATATTTTTGCAGTATAAAAACGTAAACCCGCCTTTTATTAATAGGAAAATGCGACATTATTTGAAATACGGTGGGGGGGGGGGGGGGGGGGGAGCTTTCGACTCAGATATGGTGTAGAGGTCTATAAGATTAAAAGTTTCTTTAATCATTATAGTGCTGCAACAAATGTAGTAAATTTTCTGTCTGATGATGTCCGCCCAACACCGTTTGACAACTCGATCAAAGGGTGACAGACGATAGCTATCGCGGATATCGACATTTACTAGATTTAGGCGAATTGCATTATGTCGACAGAGTAATTTATCACTTAAAATGCTTATCCTTTCGGGCAAAATGTGTTTATATTCTTATATTGTTCATTTTTTGAAAAGTTTCAATGACTTCATACAGTATAAAATCACAAAACTTGCCAATGCACGGGATGCTATCTACTGAAGACAGTACTTCGTGTGCACTCCACGCGGCACGTAGATAGTTTTAAAAAAAACACGCGAAAAATACAAATTTACATATGGCGATACGCTGTTTCAAATGACCACATCTCTAAAACGGGATATCAAAATTCTATAAGATTTTGCATTTATACTTAAAATTTAACAATGAAAACAATGGTATATGATTTATATGATTTTGAACAAACATGTGTTCTTAAAGCGCACATCCCTAGTTCCCGGTGGTTTCACTCGCCGAGGGAATGTGCATGGTCAATGCGTTGAAAATTAACGAGTACCAACAAAATTACATGCAGTCTTGGGCGGTTTTTTAATCACAAACTCGCAAATAATGGCCGTAGGCCTACTTCAAAGAACCCGTGTGAGCCAAATTTCTTTACTTTTTTTCCCCATTTTGCCCATGAGATAGACAACGGACCATTATAAAAAGAAGTTGGATGTAGGGAAATTGAATATATTCGACTTCTTTTTGATTAAAACAATGTTTTGGTTTCACAAAAATTCATATTTTTGCAGTATAAAAACGTAAACCCGCCTTTTATTAATAGGAAAATGCGACATTATTTGAAATACGGTGGGGGGGGGGGGGGGGGAGCTTTCGACTCAGATATGGTGTAGAGGTCTATAAGATTAAAAGTTTCTTTAATCATTATAGTGCTGCAACAAATGTAGTAAATTTTCTGTCTGATGATGTCCGCCCAACACCGTTTGACAACTCGATCAAAGGGTGACAGACGATAGCTATCGCGGATATCGACATTTACTAGATTTAGGCGAATTGCATTATGTCGACAGAGTAATTTATCACTTAAAATGCTTATCCTTTCGGGCAAAATGTGTTTATATTCTTATATTGTTCATTTTTTGAAAAGTTTCAATGACTTCATACAGTATAAAATCACAAAACTTGCCAATGCACGGGATGCTATCTACTGAAGACAGTACTTCGTGTGCACTCCACGCGGCACGTAGATAGTTTTAAAAAAACACGCGAAAAATACAAATTTACATATGGCGATACGCTGTTTCAAATGACCACATCTCTAAAACGGGATATCAAAATTCTATAAGATTTTGCATTTATACTTAAAATTTAACAATGAAAACAATGGTATATGATTTATATGATTTTGAACAAACATGTGTTCTTAAAGCGCACATCCCTAGTTCCCGGTGGTTTCACTCGCCGAGGGAATGTGCATGGTCAATGCTAGACTGGATCCTCCTGTCTTCCCGATTTTCCACACGGCCCCTGCGAGGGTGCTCAAATGTGAAGACTGGAAAAAATACAGTTCCACAAGTGTGCGCTGATCAACTCATGAATAATGAATGAGATCCCAAATATGGACATGATAAATTATTACATTATGAATATGCAATAGCTAGGAAGTAGATGAATCCCACGCTTCTACAGACTATACAGTGACGCTTTACATATTCAGCATAAGAAAAGTAACCCCCTGGGTTCTGATGAAGAGTCTATAACCTCTTATCAGGATGAATTGTACAAATCAGTACAAATTAGCCGAAGCTGGTGTGTGTGGCGTTTAATGACACAACATTTTATACGAAAATGTGAGTTTATCGGCCGTGAAAATTAGGTTTAACCAAGGTAGGTGGATACAAGAGTTGCAATATAACAAGGAAGTATACCGAATCTACCAATACCTACAAATAATACGAAAAAAGGTATAATCTTACCAAGAAATAAGCTTTTATTTTTAGGGCTTAAAAACAATTGCTAAAAAGAAAGTTCACACTCATTGGAAGGATCCTTACTCTAAATGTATTTGAGCTATGATGATATAATTTATGTAAGCTGATAGGTATTTCAATTAGCTACAATTTGATACCCCATTTGTTATTGAAGATTATAAAATGTCCGATATAAACAATGATTTACGAGAACTGATGCAGTTTCAAATGGACATATTTTTTAGATTTGCAATTGGAATCGGATTAATATCAGTATCAGCTCAGCCTTAGGGCCGGGCTAGCCTATTATTATAGGCTATACTATTAATATAGGCCTAGTTGAGAATCAGTCCGTTCCAAAATAGCGAAACCTGTTCAGCAGCGAATGACTTTCAGAAGAGCGTTGCGCGGAAAACGCTGGCATGGCGCAATATGGCGTGCAGTGTCATTGTAATTTGTATTCATGAAGCTTGCGTAGGCCTATGCCCAAATCGCGCTTATACGCTTGGATTACTTTTGTGCACGGATATAAAGTAATACACTGCATGCAAGGACACGCTCAACCTTGGTAATGATGGCGAGCGCTCGGATCAATTTGTTTTGATTTTAATAGTAGCATCTGAGACGAATATACCTGAAGGTATATTCGTCTCAGGTAGCATGGACTAATGAACGCGTAAAAACATGTTCAAGATGTTTCATCCCAAAACTGTTTCATCCTATAGTTCAATCAGTTCGGTTTTTATCTATACGCGCGCAAAGGTAATCAAGCATGTAAGCGCGATTTTGACAAACGCAAGCGTCACGCATTCAAAGACAGCGCCATTGCGCGCCATATTGAACCATGCCAGCGTTTTACATGCGATGCTCTTCTGAATTCATTAGCTACTGTAAAGGTTTTGCCAATTTGGAACTGACTGAACTATAATATTTTCTAAGAATACTGCTTCATCCCACTACAGTTTCACCCCATTGCACCTCCACCCACCCCATTACAGTTTAATCTCAATTGAAATACACTGAAGGTGTATTGAATCATAGATCATGAATGGACTGATTGGGAGAACCATCGAATTGAGTGGTGAATTTTAATGCACAAGGGACGGTATACACTACCATAGACGCTTCCATTGAAACGCGTGTTAGACACCCGGTGTTCAAATGCTTCTCCTGGGGTCCCCCTCCTTACTTGGGATATTCCTTTTTGTTGTAAAATATTCACATTTGAAGCAGCAATCAAAGTTTTTTAGGGACTTTAGTACCCCTTCACCCTGGCCGAAGGTTATGGTGGTGTGTAGGGCCTACCCACAAAGACGGTATTAAGACCAAAAGGGAATAGTGTTTGACGGTTTGACCCCCTGGTTTGAACTAGTCTATTTGGCCATCACGAGACAGTGACGTAACAGCATATTCTACTAATTGCAGCACATAATGCGCGCGCCTACTCGCGGCGCTGAGGTATACACACAAGCGTTGAAAGGTGGAAGATACATACGTGTGCGTAAAAGCTGCACCTGTTAAGTTACGTCACTGATTGAACTATCCAGCGGAAGCTGATTAAAGTATAGTTTGTTTGTTTGTTTGTTTGTTTACACGGTCGGTCCGTACAGACACACGCTTGGGTCCTGAAGGGACCAGACTCAAGCAAATTGCTCGGGCCAGGCTTAAAAAGCCTATGTTTGTTTGTTTGTTTACACGGTCAGTCCGTACGGACACACGCTTGAGTCCTGAAGGGACCCTTTTTAAGCCTGGCCCGAGCATTTTGCTTGAGCCTGGTAGTTTAAATTTCAGCTAAAGACGCATTTTCAGATTTAATTCTTAATTATAATTGTATTGTACCGGTAGTTGGTTACTTTTAAATACTGGTTCTTAATCTATTATTTTGTAGTGAAAATCGACCCGGATATATAACGAGTTATAATATAACAAGTAAGTATATTACATGTAATACTAAATCTACCAAAGAATATGAAACATTATAATTTACTGTAAAAGTAGAAATTTTCGCGATGTTTTTATTTTCGCGAATTTCGCAAATCAATCTTCATTCGCGAAAATTATTGACTTCTATTGACTTTGGTTAACAAATGTTGAAGATCGTGAAGAAAAAAAAATCGCGAAATGCCTGTTATGACCATTTTCGTAAAAATATCTTATCGCGAAAATATTGACTTTTACAGTATTAAAAATATCATGAATTTCCAAAATGTGTGTGTTCCCTTTTAAAGCCTTTTTAGTCCCCTAATCATGATGCTGCAATAAATCTCTGCTTGGTAATTGTAGTTTAGGTGCATGGTACACATCAAACCGTACTGGGGTAAGGTACAGCTTGACCTATTATGTAGGTCAGGTTCGGTGGTTCGATTCCATCACCAGTAATTTTGTGTGCCTGTACTGACACTGGATACCATTAGGCGATGACAAAACCTTGTGCTATGGCCATATGTGCAAACGGCAGGCCCGTAAGCAGGATTTTTTTAGGGGGGGGGGGGTGTATTTTTGAAAAAGGTACATTGGTACCTCAAAAAGGTTGTGTATGGATATTTGGAAATAGTTATAATCAGCTGTTATGATTGGTTGACACAGTTGTTTGTTAACTTGTATGGGTGAAAGTGTGAACAAATGATATCAAGGGTACTTGACGGTTTAGGTGGCCTTATTTTAACACTATACCTAGATAACCAAATGCAATATATCCAAAGATGTGACCTTGCCAGAAAATAAGTTGATCTCTGCAACGAGCGTGCTGAACTTGTACCAGTACAGTTATCTAATGTAATAACAAACTCACTTCGCGAGAACAAAGGTACATGGGTACAAAAAAAGGTACATTGGTACAATAACTATACTTATCCTACCATCGAGACGATTCTCGTGTTCCTATTGGATAAGCGTCTGGATTTAGTGACTAGATATATTCCGTATCCGACCCCGCGTATCCCGTATCCGGTCAGTAAGGAACTGCGCATGCGTAGTAGGATTGCTATGCCGGCGCGTGACGAACGTCGTGATTGCATCTGAACTTGCTCGGGTTTTAGGTGACTTACAGAATCATTTGTTCTTGTTTTGTTTTAATAGTGTTTTAGTAGGATAAAATCGTTATTAGGTGAGGTTGGGTCGGATACGGATTATATGTAGCCTCGGAGTCTGTATCGTGCGCCCTCGTCCCGATACAGAATCCTCAGCTAGATATAATCCGTATCCGACCCAACCTCACCTAATAACTAATTTTTTTTTTTTTGGGGGGGGGGATGTTTTTGACTAAAACATGCGTCCGCCCCCACCCAAACCCCCCCCCCCCCTCCCCCTAGTTACGGGCCTGGGCAAACGGACCTCTCAGGTAGGGTAGGATAGCCGGTTGTTTTAACATTTTAAAAACCATTTCAAAAAGCTCCTTGAAGATAGTATAGTGAGAAGTCAGTCAGAATCAGGGTTGTAGCTAGCCACATTTTAGGGCCGGCTAAAATCTCACACATTTATCGCTAAGCTCTGGCATTCTCAGCCATTTTGTGGTATTTGATGTACATTTACTCAATTTTTGAGTCTTAGTGCTGGATAATTTGAATTAAGATTGCTGTGAGTGCCGGTTGTTTAACCTTAGTTCCATTCGCTACCGACCGGCACCGACCAGTGTCAGTGGCGTACCCAGCTTTTTTGAAACGGGGGGGGGGGGGGGGGGGGGGGGGGCGACCATAGTTGTACCGACGAAAGGCATGATTTACCAACAATTTTTTTTACAGACTCCAAAAAAATCGCGGACATGATTTAGGCCTATAATCTTCCTTTTAGGCCAAATAAAAAAAATCATGTTAAGCGTCCCCACCCGCTTCCTTTTTAGGGGCTGCCTCCATTTTTATTTTATTTTTGAAAAATTAAATAAAAAAATAAAAATCATATTTTTTTACTTTAGCACACCTTGTAAAGCTTATTGGTTATTGCCCTGTGAAATTAACTGGTTCTCTCCGTCTCAGAACTCAGGACAAGACATGATTTTGGTCTCATTTTCTGTTTCATCTTGCCCATAAGAAGCCAATATGTCATTTCTTGAGTCCAAGTGGCTGTCATTTTGAAAAAAAAGCAGGCTCCCTGTAACTTGGAATGTATGTATGATTTATGATCAGAAATGTAAATCTGCAAGAAAATCTACTTTCTAAAAAAAAAAATGAATAATGAATAGAGGGCGCTCTCTGGAAAAGATCACATAATATGCCTTTAAGGCCTATTTATATAGATGTAATGTAGCGATCAAAAGTTCAAGCAATTTTAGCATTGCAATTTAAATGCTATGTTCTATACTACAGGTATCCAGTGTCGGTACAGGCACATACAATTATAACTGGTGATGGAATCGAACCACCTAACTTGATCTACATTAGGTCAAGCTGTACCTTACCCCAGTACGGTTTGATGTGTACCATGCACCTAAACTACAATACCAAGCAGGGATAGCACTGGATCAAAAATGTGAGAGGTCCCATGACAATTTTCAGGACCCCGTAGGACTTCAAAAAACAAATTTAAGGGGTCCCCCAAGAAAGGTCCTGAAGTTTGGGTATTTGAAAATTTTAATTGATTTATATTGTGAGCAAAGGATGGATATGTAATTTATAGAATTTCTTAAGGTTTTCATTTCCATACATCGTCAAATTTAAGGGGTCCCTTCAATTTTGATCGGGACCCGCAAGTCTTTTTAATTTGAAACCTGACGCGTCACTATTTAAAAGTGAGAGGTCTAGGACGTGCAGACGCGTCAGAATGCGACCCCTGATACCAAGCAGAGATTTATCACAGCATCAGATCAGGGGACAAAAAACAAGGCTAAAGGGGAACACATAAATTTCGAAAATTCCTGATTTTTTAAAAAACCAACCGTAGCAAAAACCAACCACCAACCCTTCCTGTGAGGTCCATTTGTCATTTGGAACAGGGTTTTTTTGTCGCCTAGCCCTAATGCACAATACACATGCAAAATTACAACATGTATTGTAGTCCTATTATTATTATTGAATTTGAACTTTTTTAAAGTATCGAGTAATGATAAATCAATCCCCTTCTGTTTTACTTTGGCCATCTAGGCTACACAGACAGGCTTGCCCGATCAAATATCGTATTCAACATAGGCCTAAGGCTAATGAAAGTTGATTCCATGTTTCCTGTAACATTTGGTTCAAACCATAATGAGGTAGGCCTAACTTGTTCATTATTCATTATTCTCATTATTTTGCAGCAGTTCATTAATATTTACAAAATAACGACCATTTCAGGTGATCATCGAAGTCGATTTTCTATTTTTAAAATTTAGGTTCCATTTGATTCAGAATGTAGGCCTAGGCCTAGACCTAAAACAAAATGCGATGTTCGATGAAGGAAATTAAGAAAAACACCGAAAAACTTCAACAATATCTCAAAAACTGCGGAAAAAATGGAAAATATCAAATAATGAATGATTTTGCTATTTTGGCATTCATAACGCGTCGAAAAATCCAAACGCGGGCGGGTACAGGAAACATGGAATCAACTTTCTTCTTCATTGATGATACAGTTCAAATACTCTCCTGGTGGAGTAATGCGAACCTGTGATGTGTGTGTGCTTTGTTATGTAGGTTGCTACTTGAACTTTGAAGTGCTTTGTGACTTGGTTTTTGAAGGGTAGGCCTAGGCCTAGTATTTTTTATAGCTAGTTCTTTAAATTTTAATCAGCCTAATCAAAATCAGACTAGCTGACACTGAACAGCTAGGCCTACCTGTATTTTCAAATTGCACAATTTTGAAGAGTGCGATCGGCGTTCGGATCCGGTTCCAATTTGAATTAATTCATTAATTAAGCTCAGCCTTTATAATATTATTAATAGTAGTAGGCTAATTCTAATATTAATTATGTAACTGTAAGCTTAATTATTATTAATATTATAAATAGGCCCTAGGCCTAAGCTTAAATTTAAACTGTTCATGATTTTGTGTGTTCGGCACAATCTGTTTTTATTTCAATCAAACCTTCACCAGTTGGAACAGCAACAAATACGTCTTTCTTGTCCATAACCATGTTGATGGCCCTTATCTGGAATGGGCGAAGAGTGACGCTGAACCTTCGATTACAAAATCGCTCCATATTTTGCTCTTTCTGTTTACAATCTGTCAAGTTGCTGTCAAAAATCAATCAAACTATAACGCGTCAAAATGTGTCAAAAGTGCCGGCCGTCCCGCCTTTATCTTCCGATTGCATATTCAACACTTTATTTATTATTCACTCCATAAAAACGCTTTGCGCATGCGCAGTATTGGTATGAATATTCATATATGCAAACTACTCGTGGAATTCCACGAGTAGATGCACACTTTTTGGACGTACAATTTTCCCAGTCCCTGTATTTGGTCCGCCATTTTTAAAGATGGCGGCCATATAGAGGGACGCGGGGACCCAGTCTAGGTCAATGCGTTGAAAATTAACGAGTACCAACAAAATTACATGCAGTCTTGGGCGGTTTTTTAATCACAAACTCGCAAATAATGGCCGTAGGCCTACTTCAAAGAACCCGTGTGAGCCAAATTTCTTTACTTTTTTTCCCCATTTTGCCCATGAGATAGACAACGGACCATTATAAAAAGAAGTTGGATGTAGGGAAATTGAATATATTCGACTTCTTTTTGATTAAAACAATGTTTTGGTTTCACAAAAATTCATATTTTTGCAGTATAAAAACGTAAACCCGCCTTTTATTAATAGGAAAATGCGACATTATTTGAAATACAGTGGGGGGGGGGGGGGGGGGGGGGGGGAGCTTTCGACTCAGATATAGTGTAGAGGTCTATAAGATTAAAAGTTTCTTTAATCATCATAGTGCTGCAACAAATGTAGTAAATTTTCTGTCTGATGATGTCCGCCCAACACCGTTTGACAACTCGATCAAAGGGTGACAGACGATAGCTATCGCGGATATCGACATTTACTAGATTTAGGCGAATTGCATTATGTCGACAGAGTAATTTATCACTTAAAATGCTTATCCTTTCGGGCAAAATGTGTTTATATTCTTATATTGTTCATTTTTTGAAAAGTTTCAATGACTTCATACAGTATAAAATCACAAAACTTGCCAATGCACGGGATGCTATCTACTGAAGACAGTACTTCGTGTGCACTCCACGCGGCACGTAGATAGTTTTAAAAAAACACGCGAAAAATACAAATTTACATATGGCGATACGCTGTTTCAAATGACCACATCTCTAAAACGGGATATCAAAATTCTATAAGATTTTGCATTTATACTTAAAATTTAACAATGAAAACAATGGTATATGATTTATATGATTTTGAACAAACATGTGTTCTTGAAGCGCACATCCCTAGTTCCCGGTGGTTTCACTCGCCGAGGGAATGTGCATGGTCAATGCGTTGAAAATTAACGAGTACCAACAAAATTACATGCAGTCTTGGGCGGTTTTTTAATCACAAACTCGCAAATAATGGCCGTAGGCCTACTTCAAAGAACCCGTGTGAGCCAAATTTCTTTACTTTTTTTCCCCATTTTGCCCATGAGATAGACAACGGACCATTATAAAAAGAAGTTGGATGTAGGGAAATTGAATATATTCGACTTCTTTTTGATTAAAACAATGTTTTGGTTTCACAAAAATTCATATTTTTGCAGTATAAAAACGTAAACCCGCCTTTTATTAATAGGAAAATGCGACATTATTTGAAATACGGTGGGGGGGGGGGGGGGGGGGGGGAGCTTTCGACTCAGATATGGTGTAGAGGTCTATAAGATTAAAAGTTTCTTTAATCATCATAGTGCTGCAACAAATGTAGTAAATTTTCTGTCTGATGATGTCCGCCCAACACCGTTTGACAACTCGATCAAAGGGTGACAGACGATAGCTATCGCGGATATCGACATTTACTAGATTTAGGCGAATTGCATTATGTCGACAGAGTAATTTATCACTTAAAATGCTTATCCTTTCGGGCAAAATGTGTTTATATTCTTATATTGTTCATTTTTTGAAAAGTTTCAATGACTTCATACAGTATAAAATCACAAAACTTGCCAATGCACGGGATGCTATCTACTGAAGACAGTACTTCGTGTGCACTCCACGCGGCACGTAGATAGTTTTAAAAAAACACGCGAAAAATACAAATTTACATATGGCGATACGCTGTTTCAAATGACCACATCTCTAAAACGGGATATCAAAATTCTATAAGATTTTGCATTTATACTTAAAATTTAACAATGAAAACAATGGTATATGATTTATATGATTTTGAACAAACATGTGTTCTTGAAGCGCACATCCCTAGTTCCCGGTGGTTTCACTCGCCGAGGGAATGTGCATGGTCAATGCGTTGAAAATTAACGAGTACCAACAAAATTACATGCAGTCTTGGGCGGTTTTTTAATCACAAACTCGCAAATAATGGCCGTAGGCCTACTTCAAAGAACCCGTGTGAGCCAAATTTCTTTACTTTTTTTCCCCATTTTGCCCATGAGATAGACAACGGACCATTATAAAAAGAAGTTGGATGTAGGGAAATTGAATATATTCGAGTTCTTTTTGATTAAAACAATGTTTTGGTTTCACAAAAATTCATATTTTTGCAGTATAAAAACGTAAACCCGCCTTTTATTAATAGGAAAATGCGACATTATTTGAAATAGGGTGGTGGGGGGGGGGGGGGGGGGGAGCTTTCGACTCAGATATGGTGTAGAGGTCTATAAGATTAAAAGTTTCTTTAATCATCATAGTGCTGCAACAAATGTAGTAAATTTTCTGTCTGATGATGTCCGCCCAACACCGTTTGACAACTCGATCAAAGGGTGACAGACGATAGCTATCGCGGATATCGACATTTACTAGATTTAGGCGAATTGCATTATGTCGACAGAGTAATTTATCACTTAAAATGCTTATCCTTTCGGGCAAAATGTGTTTATATTCTTATATTGTTCATTTTTTGAAAAGTTTCAATGACTTCATACAGTATAAAATCACAAAACTTGCCAATGCACGGGATGCTATCTACTGAAGACAGTACTTCGTGTGCACTCCACGCGGCACGTAGATAGTTTTAAAAAAACACGCGAAAAATACAAATTTACATATGGCGATACGCTGTTTCAAATGACCACATCTCTAAAACGGGATATCAAAATTCTATAAGATTTTGCATTTATACTTAAAATTTAACAATGAAAACAATGGTATATGATTTATATGATTTTGAACAAACATGTGTTCTTAAAGCGCACATCCCTAGTTCCCGGTGGTTTCACTCGCCGAGGGAATGTGCATGGTCAATGCGTTGAAAATTAACGAGTACCAACAAAATTACATGCAGTCTTGGGCGGTTTTTCATGATCACAAACTCGCAAATAATGGCCGTAGGCCTACTTCAAAGAACCCGTGTGAGCCAAATTTCTTTACTTTTTTTCCCCATTTTGCCCATGAGATAGACAACGGACCATTATAAAAAGAAGTTGGATGTAGGGAAATTGAATATATTCGACTTCTTTTTGATTAAAACAATGTTTTGGTTTCACAAAAATTCATATTTTTGCAGTATAAAAACGTAAACCCGCCTTTTATTAATAGGAAAATGCGACATTATTTGAAATACGGTGGGGGGGGGGGGGGGGGGGGAGCTTTCGACTCAGATATGGTGTAGAGGTCTATAAGATTAAAAGTTTCTTTAATCATCATAGTGCTGCAACAAATGTAGTAAATTTTCTGTCTGATGATGTCCGCCCAACACCGTTTGACAACTCGATCAAAGGGTGACAGACGATAGCTATCGCGGATATCGACATTTACTAGATTTAGGCGAATTGCATTATGTCGACAGAGTAATTTATCACTTAAAATGCTTATCCTTTCGGGCAAAATGTGTTTATATTCTTATATTGTTCATTTTTTGAAAAGTTTCAATGACTTCATACAGTATAAAATCACAAAACTTGCCAATGCACGGGATGCTATCTACTCTAGACAGTACTTCGTGTGCACTCCACGCGGCACGTAGATAGTTTTAAAAAAACACGCGAAAAATACAAATTTACATATGGCGATACGCTGTTTCAAATGACCACATCTCTAAAACGGGATATCAAAATTCTATAAGATTTTGCATTTATACTTAAAATTTAACAATGAAAACAATGGTATATGATTTATATGATTTTGAACAAACATGTGTTCTTAAAGCGCACATCCCTAGTTCCCGGTGGTTTCACTCGCCGAGGGAATGTGCATGGTCAATGCGTTGAA
The DNA here is from genome assembly GCA_035610835.1 of Ophiura sarsii. Lineage (NCBI taxonomy): Eukaryota > Metazoa > Echinodermata > Ophiuroidea > Amphilepidida > Ophiuridae > Ophiura > Ophiura sarsii. The sequence goes on along the minus strand of CM069446.1, from coordinate 63,505,083 downwards.
AATTAACGAGTACCAACAAAATTACATGCAGTCTTGGGCGGTTTTTTAATCACAAACTCGCAAATAATGGCCGTAGGCCTACTTCAAAGAACCCGTGTGAGCCAAATTTCTTTACTTTTTTCCCCATTTTGCCCATGAGATAGACAACGGACCATTATAAAAAGAAGTTGGATGTAGGGAAATTGAATATATTCGACTTCTTTTTGATTAAAACAATGTTTTGGTTTCACAAAAATTCATATTTTTGCAGTATAAAAACGTAAACCCGCCTTTTATTAATAGGAAAATGCGACATTATTTGAAATACGGTGGGGGGGGGGGGGGGGGGGGGGAGCTTTCGACTCAGATATGGTGTAGAGGTCTATAAGATTAAAAGTTTCTTTAATCATCATAGTGCTGCAACAAATGTAGTAAATTTTCTGTCTGATGATGTCCGCCCAACACCGTTTGACAACTCGATCAAAGGGTGACAGACGATAGCTATCGCGGATATCGACATTTACTAGATTTAGGCGAATTGCATTATGTCGACAGAGTAATTTATCACTTAAAATGCTTATCCTTTCGGGCAAAATGTGTTTATATTCTTATATTGTTCATTTTTTGAAAAGTTTCAATGACTTCATACAGTATAAAATCACAAAACTTGCCAATGCACGGGATGCTATCTACTGAAGACAGTACTTCGTGTGCACTCCACGCGGCACGTAGATAGTTTTAAAAAAACACGCGAAAAATACAAATTTACATATGGCGATACGCTGTTTCAAATGACCACATCTCTAAAACGGGATATCAAAATTCTATAAGATTTTGCATTTATACTTAAAATTTAACAATGAAAACAATGGTATATGATTTATATGATTTTGAACAAACATGTGTTCTTAAAGGGCGCACACAACTAATTCAGTCTAGAAATCCACTTCCGGCAAAAAAATGAGTACAGCAATAGTTCCTATCAAGCACAAAAAGTGTGCGAAATCGATACATTAGCTGGTGCTGTCCTCTCGAATGTTGCATGTATGTGTTATGTGGAATATGTACGTGAAGTTTGTAAAAGAAACGGGATGATTTGAGCTTTATTATAATTTTATCCGGCGATTTACCGCCACTGTGCATCCCAGCCTGAGGACTGAAAATTAGGTGATGAAATTAATACCTCCAAATTAAGCGGCATTTACTGAAAAATGTGACGGATAACTTTTCTTTATATTCTGATATGTTATAAATAAGCATTGATGGCATAAGATTGCAAATTTTCACAAACATTGACCGTGGAAATTTTGAAATAGAGAGGTTTTAATAGGCCGACATTTGTATGTAAAGCCTATGGGGAGCGAATTAGTTGCGTGCTCCCTAAAACGGTCCGTTTGGCCATTCAAATTGCTCAAAAATGTGTTTAAAAAAAATTATCGAAAATAAAAAGTAATACGGTCGGCACCTAGGTACACGGTCGGTCGGACGTGGACAAACAAACAACTTTTTTTTTTGGCCTTAAGCCGCGCAGACACAACAGATTGATAGATTGGTGATACACACATTTAGTGAAGAAAAATACTAACTGATTTTAATACTCTTCATGTCTTTAATGTTCTTTAAAACCCTAACCTTCCTACACTACGAAAACAATGTCCAAGCGCATGCCACAGCATTCGAGTCGATGACGTCATCAACCAAGCTGTTATGTGTGTATAAAATATAGCAAAACAAAGAGAAAAAAGGGTAATCGACCTACCGACTCACTTTTTTCAACTCTTGTTTGAGCAAACAAACCTTTTTTAGACCTCAGTGTGACCCTATAACGTAAAAAATGGGGCAGCTGTGTTGTTTATTCCACCGAATGGCCATTATTAAGGTACATTTTTCTTTGAAACAGGCTTCTATAATGATATTACTGGATAAATGCGTGCATGCGAACATTTTCCATTTGTATACTAAATTGCCCATCATCAAGCCCGGCAATGGGCAAATTGTCATTTTGATGGGAATTAAGTAAATCCCTTAGATTCTTCAAAGTCAAAGGAGGAGCAATCCCTTACCCGGTCCTATGATTACCTTTTTCGATTTTAATATCTTTTGTGTTTATTATCACTTCACATACATACATTTTCACATCTACATAATTTTCACATAATAGGCCTATTCATATTACATGATTTTCAATATTTTCATATTTTCATATTACATGTTTTCAATATTATCACATATTACTCTAATTATTACAAAATTACAAAATTATTACCTTGATGAAAGTCACTGAAGTTACAATGCACGCTCACACAAAATGTGTTCAAAGTTTCTTTTTGATTTTCACTTCTTTCCACTTATTTATTTTCCCTTCCTTATCAACTATCCTTTCCCTCTGTCCTTCCTCCCTTTCCTTTTTCTCTTTCCTTTTCCTTTTCCCTTCCTTTTTATCTTCCTCTCCTTCCTTTTTCCCATTTCTCTTCTCCCCCTCTCTTCCTCCCCTTCCTTTATTTCCTTTCCTTCACTTCTTCCCTTTCCTTTCCCTTTTTCTCTTCCCTCTCTTCTTCCCTTCCCTTCAATTTTCTTATAGCCCGATAGTTTGAGCTGGAGGCACTCTGCCCCCCCCCCCCCCCCCTCCTGACCCCAGGGAGATATGCTACTGCAAAACAATAGAAAACAAAAGAAATTCTATCCTTAGTTTTGATCTCAAAATCGATATTTTCGAGTTCCAACTCATGTTTCTTGATCACATCACGTTACATGTGTACCACCACTTTCATATAAGAAAGAAGAAAAAAACAATGCAAAAAAAAACATTTTTTGTTGTTGTTGCTATCCCTAGCTAGACCACCTTATAATTTAATCTCCAAGATGAACTTTTTGTTTTGGGCCCTTATATAAACGTATTTGTAATTACCCACATGGACTTGACACATTTACTTTCAACCTTGGAATAAGATAGAGATTAGAGGCTTGAAAAACAGTATCCAAACAACTGTGGGGGCGCTATTGTATGTCTCCATCATATAGATATCGTATGCTCCGCTTATACACATTGAAAAAAGTATCGCACCGCTGGTTGAAAAGTGCAAATGTGGCCTCGAATTTCGCCACCATGGTGTGATATTAAGGATCGTTTGTTATGCAATAAAAGGGCCACATTTGAGTTTGTGACGTAATCGATGTAATGTTTTTCAAGGCCAAGGGGAAAATGCATAAAACAAGTTTGGGTATAACGCGATATTGAGAGGCCCGATGATTAATCTCTATAGTTGTAATCCTTGGTAACACATTCAAGTCTTCCAAGGTCAAAGGTCATCTGGGGTCAAATTTCAAAAGTTGCCCGATTGTCCTCAAACATGAAAAAAGTCCCTTTTTCATACACCCAACGGTTATGGGGGCAAAGGTCAAAATTGGTCAAATTCAAGTTCAAATGACAAAAGCAATTGCGGAAGTGTTGACCTAGGTCAAATAAACAAAAACAAATCAACGGTAATCTCTTCATATATGCTGAATTTATGAGCAACAACAAAAATGGCATGTTTGGACTCATTCACTGCATTAGCCTATAACGTCTAAATGGAACATAACTTGCGCCAAATACAGAACTAATATAATGACTATTTTAAGTTTTTAAAGTCTATTCAATATCGCGTAATACCCAAATGTTTCATGCATGCTTTTGGACAAAAACCCCCTTGGCCTTGAAAAACATTACATCGATTACGTCACAAACTAAAATGTGGCCCTTTTATTGCATAACATTTTGTTGGACAGTTTTATACGCAAACAAATGATTCTTAATATCACACTATGGTGGCAAAATTCGAGGCGAAATTTGCACTTTTCAACAAAAAAGGAGTGGTGCGATACTTTTTTCAATGTGTATATCTATGGTCTCCATCAGAGTGACAGAATCCCAGAGGGATGATGGAAATTAGTGCATTGAGTGGAACAGCCATGACATTGAATGTCATTATATGCTTGGTAGGATAAATACTCTGATTGCTGTCTATAAATGTATGTATTGCGTCAGTCGTCACTAAAGGACAAGGATGGTTTAAAGACATATTATGTGATATTTTTCAAACTTTTACACAAATATTTTTTTCTCTCTTATAATGAAGTTTGACTATCAGGAAAGACATTCCCCGGACTCATGAATCGGTCGTGGTTGTATTTTCTGTAGAAAAATCTCATAAGTTTACTATATAGATCACAATGGAAATCTGCCTTTCAATTATTTCATTTTGTAAGAAATATTCCAACTTACTTTTTTTTTCATCATACATTTTTTCATCATAAAAAAGCATTCCGTATTATTGTGTTCATTTGTGTACAGTTGTGATCGTATCAGGAAATATAATTGCGTTAACATGGAATTCTATTTAACGAAACAAAAAACACTCTGGAAAATAATTGGTCGGAGTTAACCTTGACAGTTTATTTTAACCCATTCAAACCATGATTTTGAAGTAATTAGGAAGCGTATTGCTCTGTAAATTACTTTATAGTTTTACGTTTATAAATCTAATTTGACCAAGAAAATGTATTGTGAGGAAAAACTCAAAGATAGGCTCCTTCTATCATTGATTTTTACTTTGAAAGCAGATTTTCTTGCAGATTTGCATTCTCGACCATAAGTTGCAGAGCGATATGATTCCTAATTACTTCCAAAATCATGGATTGAATAAGTTAAAATAAACTTTTCCGAGTGCTTTTTTCTTTGTAAATAGAATTCCATGGTTTGACACTGTGCTAACACCATTTATAGTGTTTCCCTCTGTGATCGCAACTGTACACAAGGAAGTATTGAATGCTTTATGGTTTCACACCACTAAATAACGTCTGGCCCTAACGTGAGGCAAAAGTCCAAAACCGGCCCGTTTCTATGCCGAAACGGGAGACCTATTGTAAATTACAGTTTAAAATTAGGGTATTTACTACAAGTTATGGCGAAATTAATATAGTGTGAATTTTGACGGACACATCAGCGTTCTCCAGGTCCAAAAAAATTGATGCAATGATGATTTTTTAATATTTTAACAGAGACATTTGTGTTCAGGTCATTTCCGGTATCTGACGCAATAATCTTAATCAACAATTGCGTGTGACCAGGAAAACTCAACTCGTACTTTTTGAAAAGGCTCTAGCTCAAAATTATGCCGGTTACCCCCCATATATGAGTTGTTGAGTTAGTAGTCATGGCTTTTATCTTCAAGTTGAAACCAAATGAAGAAAACCGTATATTCCCTGCCCAAAAAAGTTAATTTGAAAAAATATTATATTTGATTAATGATTTTCTTTTCGAGATATCGACGATTATGTAAATTTTTCTCCATAGAGCTGTGTATAAATGCTCATTTTCTCCACCCCACTGTCTTTTAATGCAAGACCCTGCGACATTAAGACTTCTCGGACACGTGCCATAGACGTAAATGATTACTTTAAACGATTTAAAGTTTATCATGTTTATTTATCGAAATGGCCAAAATATGAGGGTCTAAATTTCGCTAATAGGAACAAAATTTGGAGAAAAACTTTTTTTCTTAAATATCAAAAATATAATTTTAAACGAATTACGCTCTAGTGAGAAGAAAAAAAGATTTGAATACAAGTTTTGCATACTTCCGTAAACTCCCCTCTCAGAACGGCGCGGGGTCTAACATGATCTAAATTGTATTAAAAAGACATTTGAAGCAAGAGTTGAACGTAAGCGGTGGGGGGGGGGGGGGGGGGGGGATAGGGTATATGGGGGGGGGGGGGGGGTAGGGCATGGGGGGGGGGGAAATTGATTAAGCTGTGTCTACTGAATAGGTCAACCTCACAGAATGTCCTTGTAATTTCAATACTTCCATGCAAAATGTTTTACAACAAGTGATTAGCATAGTGCCGTATGCCTTTTTGACGAGGATCATGGTAACCAAAATCTACTTTTCTACTGACATAGCCAATATGGCGCACAATGTCTTTCACTTTGAAGTCGTATATTTGATCAAAAATCATAACTACGCATTATGTAAAGTGCAAAAGATTAAGAAAATGAGGCAATAATAAAAAAGTGTCTCCTATAGGTTTCACACCACTAAATAACGTCTGGCCCTACCCCCTTTGAGGCAAAAGTCCAAAACCGGCCCGTTTCTATGCCGAAACGGGAGACCTATTGTAAATTACAGTTTAATATTAGGGTATTTACTACAAGTTATGGCGAAATTAATATAGTGTGAATTTTGACAGACACATCAGCAGCGTTCTCCAGGTCCAAAAAAATTGATGCAATGATGATTTTTTAATATTTTAACACATTTGTGTTCAGGTCATTTCCGGTATCTGACGCAATAATCTTAATCAACAATTGCGTGTGACCAGGAAAACTCAACTCGTACTTTTTGAAAAGGCTCTAGCTCAAAATTATGCCGGTTACCCCCCATATATGAGTTGTTGAGTTAGTAGTCATGGCTTTCATCTTCAAGTTGAAACCAAATTTCAAATTACCAGTTTCTTATAACGTCGAGAAATATCCATTTTAAAAGTGTGCATTTCACGTGTAACCCTATGGGAGATGTATTTGGTGGTGTGCAACCACCAAATACCAAAAGATGAAAATTGCAGATTTCCAATATAATTTAGTAACGTTCTGTAATGGGTTTTTTACAGAAAGTACAGTCAAGATAGATTTATGCGTCCAGGAAAGTCTTTCCTGATAAGTCAAACTTCATTATAAAAGAAACAATATGTGTAAGTAAGAATGTATAAAAGAGTCACATATTAATAGTGCTTTAAAGGGACACAATGTCAAGTTGATTTTTTTAAATTTTAATTAATTTACTTCAGAATTCAAGATGAACATTAAAAATTGCCATTACTGTTGTTTCTACTAAAAAAACCCCGGCAAAACTTGAATAAAACAATGTTTTATATATATTGGAATACCACCCCTAACCATGTAAAATGCTGGTTGCTATACACCACTAAATAGAGCTCCATAGGGATATGTACAAAAACACTGATATAAAACTCTGTTTTAGACCACTAAATTGCAAAATTGGACCCCGTAGTGTCATTTTTAGGCTTACTTACAAAACACGTCAAGATGGGTCAAATTAAAACAACTATTTGATCGAAACCATCCCAATCTGGTTGATAAATCCTTGTTTACAATATTTGTCTGCAATAAAATTCAAAAACAGCTGATATCTGACCTAGTTATACTTAAATACGGGGTCAAGGGTCAAAATATGGCCGAATTCCCTTAAGGGGAGGCATTAGTTTCAAAATCTTAAATATGGTAAATTTCACCATTTTGGTTATTTATTAAGACAAATTTTTCCTAAATGTCGGCTTTAATTTGCTTTTGTTTGAATTTAATCGGACTTTGATTTCAAACGCAGCGGCATGATCAAAGTAAAACTGGTGACGTGAAAATCGACAAACTTTGATATTCTCCTATATGAATACACAGGTACTATTTCTTATGTAATATATTGTTTTTCAAGCAGCGATATTTAACAAAATTGCAGATTAAATTAATAACATTCCATTATACCATTTTTTTCAATGTAAGTGAATTTTAAAAATTGTATAAATTACTATTGCAAATTAATTTAAGAGTTTCGCATATTAATTTTGCGTAATTGACACTTGATTTGCATATTCAGTGTTTCTAAACTTAAAATTCACTTTTTAGCTATTTGTCGTTTTGCGTGCTTTTCAACCTTGCGCGCAGCTTTATTCGAACACCGTAAACTCGATTTACATATAAATTGGTGAGTAGATCAGGAGTATAAAGTTCTCAATTTCTATGAAGAGAAATGTTTTAAAAAGTTCAAAACTTGTTCATATGGTCCATTTTCGTATTTTTTATGCCAAATTGCGCAATATTTTGAAAATGTACGCCCCGGTACTCGGCGCGTGATATATCTTTTGCATTTTTGGCTCCATACAATTCTTAAGAGTATATTTAAGTATGTTCCTGCCCAAGGAAGAGCCAGAACAAATTTCATAAAGTGTTTAAAAGCTGCGCGCAAGATAACCTTTCAAAATCCAATATGGCCGCCGTTGCCATGGCAACGGATGTCGCAGCGCGGAAAAAACCGTAAAAAAATGAATCGCAAACTAAATATACATAACCTGTCCACATATGAATTTAGTTGAGTCTTTATTTTAGAAAATCACTTTTGAAACTAATGCCTCCCCTTAAGGTACAGCCTCCGTAAAACTACCGTAACTTCTTCATTATTCATTTAATCTATATATATATATAAAAGTATACATTTGTTTGCAGGAAAGGGTTTAATGAATCCAACCATGATCATGAAATTGACCATTTTGGAAAAAATTATAAAAAACACGTTTTTTGACCCATTTTAGGTTCTGCAAAGATAACTCAAAATGCATTTTGTCACATGTTGTCATACTAGTTTTATAATATTCCTCATACAATTCCCTAGGAATCGGGTTTGTTTGTTTTTGAAAATCTTTAATATTTTTTGAATTATCGACCAAAACGTGCCAAAAAATGTGATTTTTTTAAAACCAAAAATTGTGATTTTCACGATTTTTGAGGTAAAAAATCATGTTTTTTAGCACTCTTTGGTCTATAATTCAAAAAATAATAAAGATTTTCAACAACAAAAAAACTTGTTTCAAAAATTGAATTTCATATTTCTCTATTATTTTATACTTTTATATGTATTCTATCATTACCATCATAAGTTACTAATCGGAAGCGATTATTTCCCGTTCTTTTGGGTGATTTAAACTTGTTGGTTTGGTAAATTTGAGTCAGGAAAAGGCGCATGGTTATTTTGCGGGAAATTAAGCGGAGTTCCACGATTTTCAAATGCTAACAACAACTGTTCGATCATTGCGTCGAAAAAACAATGCCTATAAATGTAAACAAAGGCCAATCTTACGATCATTTAAATTTCAGTTTTCTTCCAATTTCTTCACATTGTGACAATATAAATTGAATCTGATAGTTTATTTTGATTGTTCATAATAGTATACTCGCCTTTTAGGTCACACGCCCGTGTATTCCGAGAACATTTAGCTTTAAATGGTGGAAAATGTCAATATTTTTACTATGCAAAAAAACACGACTTTTACACTTTTCCAATGTTTTTAGCAATATTTCCAAAACTAAGCCTTATTTTGGAAAAAGAAAAAATTGCTTCCTAGACAAAATTGTCTTGTTTACTAAATCGATTTTTTCTAGAAGTTCAAATTTGAAGGAATTTTACGAATTTTCAGACAACATAACTAAAAAAATATCAAACTATCAGGTAATCTTTTACTACCATTGTGTAGAGAACTTTCAGCGCTAGGATGGTTTTTTGGTTTTTTCGATTATGGATTTTAAACTCGAGATATGCATCCATTTCTAGCGAAATGTATGCAAAAAAACACGACTTTTACACTTTTCCGATGTTTTTAGCAATATTTCCAAAACTAAGCCTTATTTTTGAAAAAGAAAAAATTCCTTCCTAGACAAAATTGTCTTGTTTACAAAAATGTATATTAGAACAAATTACCATTTTATATTTTATAGTTATGCTGTCTGAAAAATTTGGGGTAAAAAAATAGCTTTTTGGTTCATTTCTCAAAATGTAGTTTATTTGGTATCACATTGATATCACCATCGGATATTGACTACCTCTCTGACGAGCTTGGAAATGTCGCCGTAATCGCCAATGTTTCCAGTAAAAAGCACAAATAATTTGAAAGATCTCCCAAAATTTACCTAGATGATATTCACAGTTTATAGTCAGGGTGCATGTAGGTGATGTCCCATTAATCATAATTAATAAACAATCATAGGCATGTACGCAATGGTACTCAAGTCTTTTTAACTGAGGATTTTGTGATGCATACTTTCCGATTTTAGTTTTAAACACCGTCCTTAAGGGTAGGGGAAACCCCATTTAGTGTAGTGCACCCTGCTGCCCTACCAGCATTTTTTAATCAACGTTTTGTTGTACAAAGAGGGCTGATTTTTCTTAATCCTTATAGGTATGTTCATACATGTAATACAATTGTAAAAATATACAAATCTCAGTTTTTATCATACATTTTTGTAATTGAGAGCGCTGCCTCCACCACATCTCCTAATGCCCCTTTAAGGAACAAACAATGTTACTGTTGGCATGGGGACTGGATCAATGCCAACATGTATATTGTATAGGAAAATAAAAAGAAAGAAAAGTTATTTGGGTCATAAATAATAATTGGAAACACAAATAATGCGCTCAACCCTTTACTCAAATTGAAAGCCAGAAAGAAAGTCTGCACTCAGTGAAGGCATATTTATATATTTTATATATGACAATGCTGATAATACATCGAATGCAAATGCCAATTGCTGTATTATTATGAATACAGAATGAATTTTCAAAGAATCAATAAAATACTTTTTTTAAATTAAAGTAATTGAAAAAAGAAACTATATTCTGTGGGCAGATATGTGCTTTTTTGGCTTCTTTTTTTGGGGGGGGGGGGGGGGGGGGGCCGGGGGAGCTGGGGGTTAAAATAAAATTACCCATCAGTGAAACTTAAAATCACTCAAGTTGAAGGGGAAATGTTTAAAAAGAATAGAAAAATTGAAACCAAAAATTAAATATATTTACAATTTTTACCTGAAGATAAGATTTTCACGTTGTTACGCCAAGATGTTTTCAGCCTGAAATATACTTTTTTGCAGATCAGCTGATTTTCGAGATTTCAACAATTTTGCACTTTCAGCTGTTTTCCATTTTGGTGTTGTTTTTAGTCAATTTCATGTTTCTTTTTGGGCTATTCCAGATAATAATGAACCACCCCCTATAGAGGACATTGGAATTCCAGACTTTTTTCCCTCCAATTTTTCATTGGAATTCCAGACTTTTTTGGCACATGTGCTTCGCTCCCTATAGAGGACATCGGAATTCCAGACCTTTTCTCCCTCCAATTTTTCAATGGAATTCCAGACTTTTTTGGCACATGTGCTTGGAATTCCAGACTTTTTCACAATTTAGACCGCTCCCCTATAGAGGACATCGGAATTCCAGACTTTTTTCCCACCAATTTTTCAATGGAATTCCAGACTTTTTTGGCACATGTGCTTGGAATTCCAGACTTTTTTCACAATTTAGACCGCTCCCCTATAGAGGACATCGGAATTCCAGACTTTTTTTCCCACCAATTTTTCAATGGAATTCCAGACTTTTTTGGCACATGTGCTTGGAATTCCAGACTTTTTTCACAATTTAGACCGCTCCCCTATAGAGGACATCGGAATTCCAGACTTTTTTTCCCACCAATTTTTCAATGGAATTCCAGACTTTTTTGGCACATGTGCTTGGAATTCCAGACTTTTTTCACAATTTAGACCGCTCCCCTATAGAGGACATCGGAATTCCAGACTTTTTTTTTCTCCCACCAGTTTTTCAATGGAATTCCAGACTTTTTTGGCACATGTGCTTGGAATTCCAGACTTTTCACAATTTAAGACCGCAGGTTTTTGGAAATTCAGACACTTTTATCCTTTTCTGAACGTCATACTAAAGAAATGTATAGAGATATAATAGATTGGAATTCCAGACACTTCGTCATGTTCGTAATGCTATCCCTGTAAATTTTAGACTTTTTTCTTCTGGTTCACCAATGAAGGGCAAGCTCAAGCTACAGTGGTGGCACCATTTTTTTAATTTATTTATTTTGGGGGGGGGGGGGGGGGCGAGGGGCGCGTTGAGTGGGCAAATTGTGTTTCGGGGGGGGGGGGGGGGGCAAAATTGAACTGTTTGCACTTTTTGGTCTCACTGGGGGGTGGGGGCAAGTGGGGGAGGGGGAGGGGTAGGGGGCAAGTTGTCTGAATTTCCAAGGCCTTGAAATTCCAAAAACGTCTGGATTTCCAAGCGTTAATAATAGTATGGGAAAGGGGAATAGTGATGATGAAAAGTTGTCTGGATTTCCAGACGGGCAATACGTCACAGCGCAGTGGCGTAACCAGTGGGGGGTGGGGGGGGGGGGGGGGGGGCTGGAGCCCCCATTAGGACCCCCATTTCAAGTCACTGCCCCTTCTCCCCCCCCCCCCCCCCCCCCACCCAATGAAAAAGTCTAGTTACGCCACTGTTGTTCGCACTAGGCCCAAGTGGCGGCACATCCCCCCCACAGACTCCCCCGTTCGAGCTTTTAAATCATCTATACTTAAATCAAAAATATATCAGTACAATATGCTCAACTTCTTCCGTGCATTGATAAAAAACAAAATATTTATTGGAAATGAAAAGGTGGCTTTTCGATAAAAGGTTGGTCAAAAGTATACACCAGATCGTACCAAATGAGTTCGAAAATTGAAAAAAATTCTACTTCTGAGGGGGGCACAATATTTTCACTTATTTTCTAGCAAGGTCACGTCATGGAAATATTGCAATTGGTACTCTAAGTATAGTGTTAAATAAGGCCACCCAGAACCGTCAAATACCCTTGGTTTCATTTGCTGACAAATGTCACCCTCACTATACATGCTATTTCATACTTGACCGGAAACTCTCAGAGGATCAGCCGACGCAATTTCCAAATTTATGCTACCGATCCAAAACCGAACCCTAGTTGGAAAATTCCTTTTTCATGGGCAGCGCCGTATTAAGTTATGTTAGTTCAACATCAGTGTATCAAAATCAGTTAAATCAGCCGAAACAATTTCCAAATTTATGCATAGATCTAATAATATCGCGTATCCAGGTTTTATATTGGTTGATGTACGTCCAATAGTGTTTTATACCCAATAGAAATGATTTGCCAACCGAACCAAAACCGAACCATAGTTGGGAAATTCCTTTTTCATAGGCAGCACCGCTTTGACGCGTGGTGTCTTTGGCTGAATCAGTCAAACTTTCAGTCGGGTTTCACCCAAATCTATGCGTAGGTTTCTGATCTGTAGTTTAATTTTTCGCAATAGGCCCAAATTGTCAGGTTTTATAAAGACAGGGGGCAGCGCGGTATTAAGTTAGGCGTATGTTAGTTCAACATTCGTATCAGTGTATCAAAATCAGTTAAATCAGCGAAACAATTTCCAAATTTATGCTTTAGATCTAATAATATCGCGTATCCAGGTTTTATATTGGTTGATGTAGGTTCAATAGTGTTTTATACCCAATAGAAATGATTTGCCAACCAAACCAAAACTGAACCATTGGGAAATTCCTTTTTCATAGGCAGGGCAGTTTGGCGTGGTGTCTTTGGCTGAATTAGTCAAACTTTCAGTTGGGTTTCACCCAAATCTATGCGAAGGTTTCCGATCTGTAGTTTATTTTTTCGCAAGGCCCAAATTGTCGGGTTTTACAAAGACAGGGGGTTGGGGTAGGCCTATATAGTGATCTGTTACGTTGCGAATCGACATTGGCTGAATTTGTCAAACTTCCATGGCGAATCAAATCGTGTCAAGTAACCATGAATTGGACACTCGTCACATGCCACATGCTCATCTTTTCTTCCACAGACAAAAATGAGTGTAATTCAACGAGTGGATAGTATTGTCGAGTTTGACAAGGGCGAGGGAGGGGCGATATGCTTTGCATGTTATAAATAAAAGTCGGGTTTCACCCAAATCTATGCGTAGGTTTCAGATCTGTAGTTTATTTTTCGCAATAGGCCCAAATTGTCGGGTTTTACAAAGACAGGGAGCAGCAGGGTATAGTGATCTGTTGCGGAAATGTTATACTTGACTGGAAACTCTCAGAGAGGATCAGCCGATCCGACACAATTTCCAAATTTATGCTACCGATCAGGGAGTCTTTAATTATGGGAGAGGACACTCCTCCGACAAAATTTCGCCTACTAAAACCAAATTCACGGGTGAAGCTTTTGTAGGTGGCGCACTATCATTGTCGTAGCTAACCAGACGACCTAAGACGTGGTTGATTTTATCGCTGAAAACATGATTTGTGGCACAATAATAGTACACCAATGGTAAAAAAGCTGATTGTGATTTAATAGAGTAGAACTGATTTGCTTTAATGATGGCAGAATTTAGTTTTTATATGACACGAAACATTCAGAATTGGTTATTTGAAATTAATTTACGTAGAACAAAATACGAATTTTAAATTGTGGATGGCTTCGTCTGACAGTGACACAGTAGGGGCGTGGCGTCATTTGCATTTTATGAATATTGTAATCAGATCAGTTGGGAATGACGCCGGATCGCGACGATCACATCGTGTGAGATCATGAATAGTCATGACTAAATATTCAGTCACAACGAATGATTGACAGTTTACGCTGTAACTTCCGGGTGAAGGTTTTATAGAGTGCGCTATACTGAACCAAATCTCAACAATGGACAGATATGAGTGACATAGGGCTGTACCGATCCAAAATCGAACCATAGTTGGGATGGACAGCGCGGCGCCGTATTGACGCGTGGTGTCTTTGGCTGAATTGGTCAAACTTTCAATCGGGTTTCACCCAAATCTATGCGTAGGTTTCAGATCTGTAGTTGATTTTTTCGCAATAGTCCCAAATTGTCGAGTTTTACAAAGAAATGGGGGGGGGGGGGGGGGGGGGCGGTATAGTGATCTGTTACGGACAGTTTATACATGACTCCTGTAAAAAGGAATTGCCTCAGTTTTGGTTGGTCCAGAAGTTTGCAAATTGCGCAATTTCAAATTTTGCAATAGGCCTAAATTGTTGGGGGGGGGGGGGGAGGTATAGTGATCTGTTGCGGACATTTTATACTTGACCGGAAACTCTCAGAGGATCAGCCGACGTAATTTCCAAATTTATGCTACCGATCCAAAACCAACCATAGTTGGGAAATTCCTTTTTCATGGGCAGCGCCGTTGATGCGTATTGTCTTTGGCTGAATTAGTCAGACTTTCAGTCGGGTTTAACCAAATCTATGCGTAGGTTTGAGATCTGTAGTTTATTTTTTCGCAATAGGCCCAAATTGTCGGATTTTACAAAGACAGAGGGTATAGTGATCTGTTGCGGACAGTTTATAATTTACTC
>CM069446.1:63448206-63490025 GCA_035610835.1 Ophiura sarsii | reverse complement strand
GAAGTAGTTAAAAAAATACATTTTGAACCCTAATGACCTTTTCTTGACCTTTGACCCCAAACTTATAATTGACTTTTTTTCTTGGCTTATCAATGCGCACAAGAATAAAGTAGTCCGGTCCAAATCAGAGCATGTCTTCAGTTTTACACCTGTATAGTTCAATAACCCCTAGTGACCCCGTTTGACATGTCACTTTTAATGGAGAAGCACCCTATATGAACATGGATAAGAGGAATCTTTTGACAAATTCTGACAATCATCGGTCATTTCGTCTCGGACAAGTAGTATTTTGAGTGCGCGGAGTGAAAATGTACATTTTGACCCCTAGGGACCTTTTTTTGACCTTTGACCTTAACGGTATGATTGACTTTTGTTTTTGTCTCATCAATGCCCACAAAATAAAAGAAACTCGGTCAAAATCGGAGCATGCCTTATATTTTCCCCCTGTAAAGTTCAATGACCCCTAGTGACCCCGTTTGACAATTCACTTTTAGTGGAGAAGCACCCTATATGTACATGGATCCAAGGAATCTTTTGACTAATTCTGAGTATCATCTGTAATTTTCCCTCGGACAAGTAGGGTTTTGAGTAAATGGAGTAAAATTTACATTTTGACCCCTAGTAACCCCAAACATTTTTCGATTTAAAAAACCGAACTATTATATATGCGTACGGTCAAAAGGAATATGTTGGCCAATTCTCAAGATCCTAGGTCATTTCAATAAATTGCAAATGCGTTTTAAGAGAAAATCACGTTTTGACCCCTAGTTACCCTTGTGTGACCTTTGACCCCTTATGCGTTACAACCTGAGTAGTGGTGCACATAAGGGTACTTATGACCAAATATGGTCAAAATCGGCTCAATGGTTACGGAGCTATAGGTCCCATGGCGGAAGAAGAAGAAAGAAGAACTAGAGATAATTGTGATCTTAGATCACGGATATTAGTCGAGGGCTTTGACCTTTGACCTTGCTATATGTTGTCAAAGGGCAATAACCTTAAGTTGTACTATATTTGATAATTGTTTTTATAAATTTCAGCCCTGAAGTAGGTAAAAAATACATTTTGAACCCTAATGACCTTTTTTTGACCTTTGACCCCAAACTTATAATTGACTTTTTTTCTTGGCTTATCAATGCGCACAAGAAAAAAGTAGTCCGGTCAAAATCAGGGCATGTCTTCAGTTTTACACCTGTATAGTTCAATGACCCCTAGTGACCCCGTTTGACATGTCACTTTTAATGGAGAAGCACCCTATATGAACATGGATAAGAGGAATCTTTTGACAAATTCTGACAATCATCGGTCATTTCGTCTCGGACAAGTAGTATTTTGAGTGCGCGGAGTGAAAATGTACATTTTGACCCAACGGGACCTTTTTTTGACCTTTGACCTTACCGGTATGATTGACTTTTGTTCTTGTCTCATCAATGCCCACAAAATAAAAGAAACTCGGTCAAAATCGGAGCATGCCTTATATTTACCCCCTGTAAAGTTCAATGACCCCTAGTGACCCCGTTTGACATTTCACTTTTAGTGGAGAAGCACCCTATATGTACATGGATCCAAGGAATCTTTTGACCAATTCTGAGTATCATCAGTCATTTTCCCTCGGACAAGTAGGGTTTTGAGTAAATGGAGTAAAATTTACATTTTGACCCCTAGTAACCCCAAACATTTTTCGATTTAAAAAACCGAACTATTATATATGCGTACGGTCAAAAGGAATATGTTGGCCAATTCTCAAGATCCTAGGTCATTTCAATAAATTGCAAATGCGTTTTAAGTGAAAATCACGTTTTGACCCCTAGTTACCCTTGTGTGACCTTTGACCCCTTATGCTTTACAACCTGAGTAGTGGTGCACATAAGGGTACTTATGACCAAATATGGTCAAAATCGGCTCAATGGTTACGGAGCTATAGGTCCCATGGCGGAAGAAGAAAGAAGAAGAAAGAAGAAGAAAGAAACAGTTAGAATACAGTATATTAGTCGTTTCTCGACTAATATAAGAAAGAAACAGGACGAATACAGTATATTAGTCGTTTCTCGACTAATATAAAGAAAGAAAATGAGGATAACAGTATATTGGTTTGCTGCGCAAAACCAATATAACAATGTTCTTTATCATGAAAGTAACTTACTCTGATCGCTGAGGTGAGTGTCTGCAATTGCCAGTCAGCAAGTCAGGGTGTGGGTTTTTTGATGGACAAGTTAACTTGGCCACCATAGAGACCAGTTGGGTCGTAATAAAACCGAAAATATCTCCAAATTCAGTTATTCAGTGCGAAATTAATATTTTTATTTTATATTATATTAAATGTGTCTATTACCGTAAATAAAATGGTGTTTCTAATCGACAATGTAGCTTTAAATAATAAATAAATGTCACTTTTAATTTGAACCTGAGTGAGACCAGTTGTGTCGTAATACTAATAAAACCGAAAATATCTCCAAATTCAGTTATTCAGTGCGAAATTAATATTTTTATTTTATATTATATTAAATGTGTCTATTACCGTAAATAAAATGGTGTTCTAATCGACAATGTAGCTTTAAATAATAAATAAATGTTACATTTAATTTTCGATTTAGTTTATTGAGTGAGAGTCTGAATGATGTATTCATTGTAACTTCATTGAAAGTAATAAGAATGAGTAGTGTAGTGGTTGACATCGTTACCTGTCAAGCGGAGAACCCCGGATCAAATCCGCGTGGAGCCACTTTTTTTTTTGTATAATACATTGGTACTTTTTGATGTTCCATATTAATTAATTACAATATCAATAGTTTGTTTTGTTAACGAGACTTTTTTGGGGGTACGATTGAGCACTTTATTTAATGTTATTTTTACAAAATGTGTCATAAATTACGTCGTTCGACTCAGCTGAGGAGCACTTTATTTAATTTTGATTCGGCTGTTGTGATGTTCGTGATTTATTTTTACAAAACGATTGACTATAGTATTACTAATTTATATTATAATAATTATCCTGGCGCCCCGGGAAATCCAAGTTATTTTGTTGCATTTTTGAATTTGTCATAAATTACGTTTTTCTCGTAATTAATAAACATTGGAATTTAAATTAAATTATAAATTATGATATTTTTTCTTTCAATTTTTTTTTCCATAAACTTCATCACATCCATATCGCTCACATTAATAACGTCTCTGTGATTTCCTTCCAGAAACAACACACTAGTGAATTAGTGATCCTCTGGTCGACTTCCACAAAATTCAACAGATCCATTCCAAGTCTTCCATCCTTTTGACACTAAAAACACTTGTCCACCCAGTTTTTTAGAAGACCTTGTTTGTGTTTTTTTTTGGGGGGGAGGGATGCATGAATTTGTAACCGTTTTTGAAGCTTTCCAAAAAAACTACTAAAAAACCAACAAACATTTCAACTAACCAATTTTTCATTTGTTTCTATTTTTGTTGTTGACAGAGACCGGCTCACAAGCAAAACGCTCGGGCCAGGTTTAAAAAGCATATATTATATAAGCATGATGGCTGAATAAAATGAAAGTTATAAAAGATGGAAGAAAAGAATGAAGTAAAAAGAGCCACTTCCAACAAATACCAAATGCAATACACTGTATTTCATATCTCATGTGTTTGGTTTTAAAATATGCATTTGACGGTGTATGTATATATCTTTGTAGTTTTAAGATCATTGTTGTATTTTTGCTTTAATCTTTTATTCATATGTTGTACAGCGCTTTGAATTTAGATCTCACTAAAGTAAAGCGCTGTGTTATTATTATTAAATAAAGTTAACCCACAGATTAATCACAGGCTAGTGAAATTAAAATGCCGCAAAAAGTTGACTAAGTGCTAATTCACTAAATTAAAGTAGCTGTGAAAAGTTGTTTAACAGTAATTTGTTCACGTATCAGAAAATTTCACATTATAATCAATCCATGTTATCCATCCATTAATATTATTTCAATATTTTAGATAGTATTCACAATAATTATTTAGTAGGAAAATATTCGTAAAATACGATAAAACAACATTGTTGAGATTTTAGAATATATTTTAAGAAACGAAATGGCCCTATGCAAACGCTAGCATCCCAGTCGGGATCCCAGTGCACCCACCCCAGTATGCTACGCTTCTTGTATGTATGCTATAGTATTGGTAAAATTCACAATATTATGTAGTAGCAGCAGTGTAAACCACAGACTATCTGTGTGTAAACATGCATTGTGTAACCAGAGAGGTGTTATGTAATACATCCCAATAAACAGCATGAACTTTCATGGGCACATCATGATACATCATAACTCCTTGATCATATGACTATCTGTGATAGCACCAATGAGTGTAGAAGCAGGGTTGAATTTAAAACTTTATTAATACCATCTGTTTCATACTGCCATGATGACAATACTAAGTGGTGATTTTTATCCTTTTAAAACTCTTATTCCTATATATATATATACACACAAAGGTATAATTGTGAAGAATTTCACTCTATTGGGCCGTTGAATTGTTCTTCTCAAAACTATGATTAAAACGTATAACTTCAAAAGACATGCCAGGGCAAGAATAAGGCAAGCGGCTGTAAGAAAAATCCCGGGGTACATAGATAATTAACAAGTTTACTTGATTACATAACAGACTGGTGTAATATTACTACACATACTGACCATGACGTACTGACCATGTGCTGACTCGACTGGTGTATACATGTAGCCTGCACTGCAAACAGTGGCTGGCATGCAGTACTATAATCATTTACCTGTAAAACAACTTAATTTCGCTAGCAATTTAATTTCGCTAAGCGATCTAATTCGCCAAATTAAATTGCGAGTTATATTATTTATAATGGTTATAATCATAATCATAATAGGAAGGTGTTACAAATAAGTGAAATTAAATTGCCGCAAATAGTTTACTAAATGCTAATTCGCTGAATTAAGTTGCTGTGAAATTAAGTTGATTTATAATAGACTTATTAGATCGCACTTCAAGTATTTATAGTATTCATATTATTCAATAGCACAAATGTTCATGTGCAATTGTGCATTTATTTATATTTACACTTTGTATTTCTTGATTGACAATTTAATTATCAGGTTAGAGGTTAGACATACTTTCTCTTCAACGAACAATTAGGTATTAAGTATTACAGAAATGAATCAAATCACGAAAATAGCTTACTGCAAAAATATAATTGTAAATATATGGAACTAATTTCCACTGGGCTTGGTTTTTGTTTTGTATAGGGGGAACAATAAAGTCATGTTTTGTAAAAGGCAGGCACATTATACGTATACCATATCAATGTGAGACCCCCCCCCCCCCCCCCCCCCCCGGGCACCTTATACATGTAGGATGAAGGGAATACAAGACAGACAATTGTATAAAAATGTGTTTGGAATTCCATACTTTTTTGGCGAAAAGTATTTTGTCCTCTAGCCATGCCTCAAGGTTGTTTGGATTATCAGACAATTTTATAAAAATTATTTTGGAAATCCATACTTTTTTGGTCGAAAAACATTTTGTCCTCTATAGGTGCAGCAAGAGAGAGCGCCTGGAATTCCATACTTTTTTGAAGTTTGATCTGGAATTCCATACTTTTTTAAAGTTTGATCTGGAATTCCATACAGTTTTCCATACACTTTTCTGGAATTCCAGACTAAAAAATGAAAAAATAGTTTGTCCTCTATAGGTGCAGCAAGAAAGAGCACCTGGAATTCCATACTTTTTTGAAGTTTGATCTTGTATTCCATACTTTTTTAAAGTTTGATCTGGAATTCCATACACTTTTCCATACACTTTTCTGGAATTCCAGACTAAAAAATGGAAAAATAGTTTGTCCTCTATAGGTGCAGCAAGAAAGAGCACCTGGAATTCCATACATTTTTTAGAAGTTTAATCTGGAATTCCAGACACTTTTCATAGAGGGAGCCATGGAATTCCAGACTAAAAAATGAAAAAATAGTTTGTCCTCTATAGGGGGGGGGGGGGTTCATTATTATCTGGAATAGCCCTTTGTTGCTTCCAGATTTCAACCCTTTTGTCTTTGTTTAATCTTTATATTTCTTGCATTCCCGAGAAATGTAGAAACAAGAAGTACTTTGACCTGCAGCAAATAACCAAACTACTGCCTGACTCTGCGGTTAAAATAGTACAGGGTGTATCAGAAAGAACTGTACCGTGTTTCTAAAATACATACAAAATACAAAATTATAATTGTTTTAAATGTAAACACCTGCAATATAAAGGTGTACATGTTTCCTATATTATATGTTTAATTTTTGTTCTCGTGTGGCAAGACATAATCGAAAATCGATGAAAAACTTATTTTCAATTTCAATCAATCCTCTCTACCACTTACCCAACATTTCAAACAATGTAGCCCACACCACGTAAGCAATATTCAAAACTCCCGCCAAAGAAAGGAAAGTTTAAACTACTCAAGCAGAACAAATCCAGGCTGATTTATTTGCGGATTAAAAATAAAAATACATCTCCAAATTTCACCCACAAAAGTATGCAAATAATAAATAGTTATACAAGTGATGTGAAAAGTTGAGATAAGGCGACCAAAAATAAACCCTGTCCTATGGACGGATGGATATCTCAGGTAGGGTTAGTAATTTCACAGATTTTTAAATTGATCATTTCGACCAAAATTGAAATCTACCATCTTTACCAGAAAGTCTGTATTTTCCATTAGAAATGTCCGATTTTCAAAATTGTACATTCTTATGAAAGATGGGTGTTTGCGCAAGAGATATAAGAAAACGGTTTGAACAATATCATTCGAATTCATACCGTAATAAATCATATTGCCTCGGTACAGTTCTTTCTGATACACCCTGTATAATACATTAGTGCGTAGGAGCGACAAACAAATAAATCATTAAGGTATTAGTGCAACATTTTTTTCTGCAGGATTGCTATCTAATTATTTCCTGGTAAACTGGTTAGAATGTGCATGGTGGTGCCATCAAGTCGCTAATATATCTCCTTACAAATACATAATTAAATACATATCAGCTGTCAAGTATTCCTGTGGCGTCAAGTCACTGCACTGAGTCTCATTTCTATAGATGAGGTGACATTTGTTGACATTTAGGACGCCCTCTGTTGGTTTGAGACAAAACACACCGGGCAAGAGTTCCTATAGTTTACATAGGCCAGATCAGGTTTTCGAACTAGATTGTGGTGTCACAGCAAATTGTTATCAAAACTGTCTTTAAACTTGCTTAGGAATGCTATAAGCTATCGCATTTCACCAAAAAAACCAAAACTAAATGAGTTTTACAATTCATTAGAAAGAAATTTCATGTTGTCTTCATTAACTTTACTGTATATTCTGCCTGGCGGGAAACAACAGAGGGTGTCCCATTTGTAAATACATGACATCATAGGTCACCTCATCTATAAGGCAACGATTAAACAACCTGTTCTATGAGCCCGAAAGACGTTGACATGTTTTTGTCAACGTCCCTGAAGACGTTGACATTTGAATTCAGATTCAGGTTTTGTGGTGAAGTCTATGAATTGCTTTCATGGATTTTAAATCGATATTTGTACCCAGATGTCTTTAAAATGTATATGAGATCTCGATACGAGAATATGAACATATATCATGTTGTAATTGTGGAGAAATAATTAAAATAGTATTAAAACATTGCACATTGTTACTACGAAATGACAAGATTTGGCCAACTCTACTAATACTATGCAGAATTGAGGGACCACGGACAGCCACAGGGACAGTAGCGTAGCCAGGGGGAAATAATTTGACCGGGAAATCGGGAAGGCAGTGGAAAATCTGGAAGGTAAAGGAAGGGAAAGAAAGGAGAAAAGGAAGGAAAGGAAAGGGAAAAAAGGGATGGAAAGGGAAAAGGAAAAGGGAAGGAAAAGGCAGTAGCGTGCGCAAAAAGGGGAAATTTGGCGGGTCGATTTTTGTTTGCAGCAGTCGGCTAAATAAAGAAAAATGTTATAGAGAAAACTGATGAAAACCCGGAGGATTGGCCAAAACTTTTTTTTAAATATCTCGTTTTTTTAATTTTGGAAACATTTTCTTTGTGGGACATTTTTGGAATATTTGAAAATGTTTTTATATATTTTTCTTCAAGAATTGCTGAAATTCACACACAAAAAACCGCCGCAATTAATAGAACAGGGTGGTTATTTTTGTCACCTGAAGATATTTTAATTCTGCCAACCAAAACTTCCATGCCCCTTGAAAATCTAATGGTGCATCCTAAAGAAGATTTTATGGTTACCCCACAATGCATTGCTAGGGCACCAGCCAACTAAGGGACGCACCATTAGATTTTCAGGGGCGGGGCAGGGATTATATAATTATGGGATAGGTCACTCAGACAAAATTTCGCCTACTAAAACCAAATTCACGGATGAAGGTTTTATAGGGGGCGCACTATCATGGTCGTAGCAAACCAGACGACATGAGACGTGGTGGTTTTTATCGGTTCAAAACATGATTTTAGGCACAGAAATAGTACATCAATGGTAAAAAAAGCTGATTGTGATTTAGAGTAGAACTGATTCGCTTTGATGATGGCAGAATTTAGTTCTTAAATGACAGGAAACATTCAGATTGATTATTTGAAATTAATTTACGTAGAACAAATACGAATTTTAAATTGTGGATGGCTTCGTCTGGCCGTGACAGAGGAGGGGCGTGGCGTTATTTGCATTTTATGAATATTGTAATCAGATCAGTTGGGAAGGACGCCGGATCGCGACGATCACATCGTGTGAGGTCATGCATAGTCATGACTGAATATTCATTCACAACGAATGATTTACAGTTTACGCTGTAACTTCCGGGTGAAGGACTGATAGAGTGCGCTATACTGAACCAAATCTCAACAATGGGCAGATATGAAAGTCAACCCCCTGGCGCAAACTGCTAAGAATCGCCTTTCTGTTTCTATTGGGTTTATTGCCTATTATTGCCGGTTCCAAACCTGGTTTGTGAAGGTTTTTGGGATTACCAAATATCCCGATTATTGCCGGGTTCTTCCTGTTTCTACTGGGCAAACTTCAACAGCAGAAACACGCTCAAAGTTTACTGTTATTGTATTGTGCAGTATTGAATAAATGTACAGTGTGTGTCCAATAATTAAAATAAGTTCAAGAGCCGGAGCCTGGAGGGAAGGGAAGGGTAGGCTTACTAATTGTAGTATTAAAAGGGTTGCTCTACACAACGATTTTATATGACCAAATAGAAATTGAACATGTACAATTGTAAGCAAGTTTGCGACCTCTTTGATTTCAGGCTGGTAACACAATCCCATAGTGCATTTCGTTAAAACAGTGTAAATTATTTTTTCACGTGATAACCACGATCGTTTTCGCAAAGTATCGCAAAATGGCGCGGTACCCCCCACCCCCCTACGCATGGAGGGACGGTGCCCCCCCCCCCCCCCCCTGAAATATCCCCGTCGGTAAACTTGAGCTTCTGTCCAGGATCCGTCGGTAGATTTGCGATTTATACCATGCGATTTTTTTTCAGCTATTTTTGAGGACAACGTCATCGCTAAAAACAAATCTTAAAAAAACTAAACAATTATATTTATATAAACCCAAAAATATAAAGAAAAAAAATATGAAGAAAATTTAAAATAAACAAAATTCAAACAAAAAAGTTAAAACAAAAAAACTCAATTATATATATATTATTGCAAAATATAATATATTATCTCAAAATATAATAAAATATCGTGATCATTATGCCTAATCTGTGTTACTCCACAGAGGATTTGTTACGCCTAAAGAGCTTTGCTACAAAAGTGTTGCCAAGAATGTCCACTTTACGCTCAAGGAACTTGGTATATCTAGTGTGCAACCAACTAAAAGGGGCCACAGAGCTTTCAGCAAGCAACAATTTCAAATACCAACATTGATTACCAACAGACACTATGGGGAAAATAATCGCCCAACCCCTTCCAGAAGGGTATGAAAAACTTGCAAAATCCATTACATTCATCATGTTAAACCACCAAGTATCATCAATGTGCAGTTAAAAAAACCAACTTCTGCTGTTCAAACAATCAAATCTAACCGCGATTTAGTTCGCATAGGCCACTGGAATTCTCGGTCGATGAAGAAGAAGGTTACTTTCATCTGTGATTTGATCATCGAACACAAGCTTGATGTACTTGTAATAACTGAGTCCTGGTTAACTGGTGACAACTATGACGACCATGTTATTGGGGACATTAATACCACACTACCCAATTACATCATGTTTCATCTACCACGTCCTTCCCGTGGAGGAGGAGTCTGCGTTATAGTTCGCGATGGATTTACTGTATTAAAGTAAACCTACCACCACTTTTACATCGTTTGAACACATGGACCTTTGTTTGTCGTGGGGCTCAACTGTTATGAGGCTTTTTGCAGTGTATAGGCCTCCCCCTTCTACTGAGAACAAGTTAACTTCTAATATGTTTTTGAATGAATTCTCCACCTTCTTGGAAGCCGTACCATCCATATCGCACCATCTTGTTATGGTTCGTGATTTCAATGTTCATGTTGATGAGGAAGCAAAAAAGGAAGCACAGTTGTTTACTGGAATGTTGGACAGTATCGGTCTTCAGCAACATATTCAAGGACCAACCCATGACAAAGGACACACGTTGGATCTCTTGATCTCACGTAAATGTGAAAACATTGTGCTTGAAACAATAGTCCTAACTGGTCTTCCATCTGATCACAACTCAATAATAGGCAAGCTTGACCTTGCACGTCCTAGACCATTGAAAAAACATGTTGTTTACCGAAAGTTGCGCGATATTGATGTCGATCAGTTCAAGAAAGACATTTCAACGTCCCTTGCTTCTGATTCTTCTGATGTTTCTACTCCTGTTGATAAGTACAATACCGTTCTGCGTGAGTTGTTAAATAAACATGCTCCCCAAAAAACCAAAATGGTAACTGTGCGACCAAAAGTTCCTTGGTATACAGACAAGATTCGCGATATTAAAAAACGTAAAAGACGTTTGGAGCGGAAAATGAACAAAAGCGGTCTTGAGGTAGACAAACAGTGCTACAAAGAACAATGCAAGATATACAATGACGCACTTCAGCAGTCCAAGTGTGATTATTATCGCAATGAAGTTGCTGAATGCGATACTAAGCAGCTTTTCCGCTTGGTAAAGAAACTTTGCTCGTCTGACTCTGCCGCAACTTTGCCAGATCACTCTTCTGCAAAAGAACTCGCAAACCAATTTGGCTCTTTCTTTAACAGCAAGATACAAAAGATACGCGACAAACTTGACAACATTCAGCTTCCTCGGCCAAGTGTGGATACGCCTGAGCTCTGCAAGTAGTATGGTACGTACCTCTAGAGCCCCAAGAGGGGGAGGGGCACCCGATGACGTCATCGGGTCACGGTTCAAGGTCAATTAACCCTTAATGACCGGTTAAAGGTCAATGTTATTTCAATTTTAACCTAGATTTGGTGGCTCACGGTCACTGGAGATCAAGAAAGGGTTCCAAAACTATTACATGGTTTGTGGCTGTTAAATAATCAATACGTTGGTACCATTCCCAAAATTATATATATATATCTTCTACTTCGTGCACAACCATTAGATACATTCTGATTGTGACACTAATAAGGTTAAATATAATTGTTTAGTACGTTGATCAAATATGGGGTACAAAAGAGGACAAATGGTGACCAAAGAAATATTGATAGACTTGATCAAATACAGAACCCTGGAGTATGAAGTCCCATGCGTGAATGAGATTCATGAGTTGATGCGAAAGATATCGGACAAACTCAAACAAGATGTACATGTTGTCGAACCATTAAAGTTTGAGTACCTATTGGGAAACACAGCTGCCCTAGAAATTCTGATTGAAACGCTCTATCAAAATGTTGCCAGCAAAGAGAAATATGTATTAAATACTATATGTCTGTTCACTTATATAGCCGAAATGTGTAAGAATATATTAACCGACTATCATTCCCTCATCGCTGATAATGTAATTGTAGTATTAAAGTCAACCGTTCCGGGGCAAATATCCATGAGTTTATTTCAAGAAATGTATGAACGTAAAAAGACTACAGTATCGTTAAGATTACTATTACTATGTTCGATCGGTTTATCATTTTGTCTATTATGGTTGATGAAATAGAAATCAGAAAATAATAAATTGTGTCGTAACTCATTTTGCGTAACATTGTGTGATATAGTTGTAACGAGGAAACATCTTTTTATATGTGTGTAAGACAAAAGTCGGTTGAAACAATGGCTAGTCTTCAAGAAGTACTTAAAAGTATTTACTACGATACTTCTCAACCAGCTTCTTACGGTGGTATACAAGCGCTCTATCGAGCTGTTCGAGAGGATGGTAGAGTGCAACCGACAAATCTTGGTTAGAAGAACAGGATAGTATACATACACCCTCCATCGCCAACCCAAACGACGATTTCTGAGAAACAGAGTGATGGTGTCTGGTATAGATGATCAGTGGCAAATAGATTTAGCCGACCTATCCAGTCTAAGTCGCTATAACTTGGGATACAAGTTTCTTCTGGTGTGCATTGACATATTATCCAAGTATGCCTGGGTAGTACCCATAAAAAATAAGAAGAGTGAAACCGTGGTCAAAGCGTTCAAATTGATTCTAGCTACAAAACGCAAACCCAAATCCGTACAAAGTGATAAAGGTACCAAATTCTTGAATAGACTTTTTCAAAAGCTACTGAAAGACGAGGGGATTCATTTCTTTACAACGGGCAACGAAACCAAAGCGAGTGTAGTGGAAAGGCTCAACAGAACGCTGAAGAACAAGATGTACCGATATTTTACTCACAAATCTACGCTTAAGTACGTGAACATTTTACCACAGCTCGTAAACTCTTACAACACTTCGTATCATAAGAGTATTAAGCGAGCGCCTTCAACGGTTAATTCATCGAACGAACGTGAGGTATGGAACACATTATACGGAAACGATTCGACGAGTCCAGTCAAATTTAAGTTTCGAGTTGGAGATCAAGTGAGAGTGTCAAAAAGTAAATTACAATTTGAGAAAGGATACCTACCGAACTTTTCAGCTGAAATTTTCACCATACATAAACGACACGCTAGACGGCCACCTGTTTATAGTTTGAAAGACTATCAGGGCGAGGTTATAGATGGAACTTTTTACGAAGCCGAGATTCAAAAAGTGGTGAAACCGGAGCAAGCCTTTTATCGTATTGAAAAGGTGTTGAAAAAGCAGAAGCGGAATGGTAAGACTCAATATCTCATTCGCTGGAGTGGTTATTCCGACCGATTTGACTCATGGATCGATGATATAAAGAATATTGCTGTCGTCGAGTGATCATCACTAAAGGAGTTTCAATGATAATGGAAGGTCGTGACTTTTATATCACTCTGCCCAGTGACAGTACTCTTTCCGTGTACCCAGACAACAACCCGAGTAGTTTCAAAACTCGGTTGTGCACACCTTTAAACCTAAAGGGACAATGGCAGGTAGCTCTTACCGAGATCACCTATACAACATTTGGAATGACAATAACTACATTATCTTCAGAGATGGTCATCCACGCAACTATGGTCGTTCGTTTCGGATACCAGAGGGTTACTACAAGGGTGCGGGGCAAATGACGTACGAAATTAAGAAAGGAATACGCACTGCAAGTCCTGAAACGGCACAGTTTATCGATTTAAAAGAAGAAAACTATTCGAGGAAATGTGTGACGAGGATCGACAATAACTGTGAACTGGCTTTACATCCCCATATAGCTAAATTGTTGGGTTTTCAAGATACTCCTACACTTCCTATTGGTCAGACGAGTCGACTACCTATCGATCCGAATCGTGATATGCATGTATTTTATGTGTATACCGACATAATACAACCGTCCTTCAGTCGTCGGACACGATGCTGTTCCGTTGCTGCGTACTGTGGACGTTCCACATGGAAAAGTGGGGGATGTTATCACAAAGTCTTACAGTATGTCGCATTACGTCCCGATAAAAAGTAATGATATAGATGAGATCGAAATCAATATAAACACAAGTTCTGGGAAAACTTGTTCATTTCAACGGTGGCATCGTTATTGTAAAGTTGCATAAACAAAAGTAATTATGAATCGAAAGCGAGTCTATGCTCATCAAGGGCCATCATTTTACGACAACTATTACGTCAATCAAGTAGGAACGGGTCTTCCCGTGTATCATGGTGGACAGATTCAATATGGAGATGGTTTGGGAAATATACTTGGTGCCCTCTTTAGATCGGCAATTCCCATTTTGAAAAAAAGGAGCAACTACCTTGGGAAAGGCTGCCCTGCAGACCGGAGTAAACATAGTGGAGGACGTCATGAGTGGTAAAAAGGCTAAGACTTCTATCAAGAATCGTGCTCGACAGACTGGAAAGACTTTAGGTTCGAAAGCCATCAATGAAGTCAAGTCCAGAATGAACCAGCGAGGAGGTGGACGCGAAATGAAGAAAAGAAATGGTCCTCCAGCTACAAAGGTTATAAAGAAGAAGCGAATAAGTAAATCAGTCATTCATCGTAGAGTCGGCAAAGCGACAAGACTGAAAACACCAGATATATTTGGTTACTAGAATTGAGAACGTGACACCATGGCTTTTGTTCACGATCAGAGTTGCGAGTGCACCCTTTCACAATTGGATCTATTCACCGTACCACAAACCCAGACTAGCGTGGTGAATGGTACGTGGACAGAGTTTTTCCCCATTTCAAGCATCACCTCAGATACCGCTCCGCTCGAATTCAATATTAATGGTGGTGACGAGTATCTTGATTTGAGCAGCACCATACTGCAAGTCCAGGCCAAAATTACCAAAGGTGATGGTACTGATATTGCGGAGGATGAAGCAGTGGGTCCTACCAAAAGATGATCTGCTCATGGTTAAAAAAAAAGATGACCTGCTCATGGTAAAAAAAAGAAGAAAGATGATCTACTCATGGTAAAAAAATGACCTGCTCATGGTATAAAAAAAAATCACCCATACTCAATGGGCAAAAATATCAAGCGCTACTTTACCAAAATGCCTAATCAAAACATTAAAAAATATTACTGTGTCAAAGCTGGTAAAATACTTGTTTCAAAAAATATCCTCTCTAGACAATGGCATTTTCATCACTTTTATAGTCTGTATCAAATTGATTGTAACCCAACATCTATCCCAACAACATCTTGTTTATACTTACATGTAGGAAAATTTGGGGCTTTGTACATTCTAGCAATTATAAAAGCATCTACAGGGTATCTCAATAAGAACCGTGCACGTGTTTACCCAACTTATTGACCATGGACTTCTAGAATTTGGTGTAACAATTGTATACTTATTGATAGACTAAACGCTTAGCTTTCATATGTCGTTTATTTTATCTTATTTGGTTTTGGCAATCTTGAGATATGACCAATTAACTAAAGCGACCTAAAATCGACGTTGTGTTACTTTACAGTTTGCAATGAATAGAAAGGGTTACTCCGGAGAGGGGTTGGGGTTGTTATCACCCCTAAACAAATCTAATCCGAAATGCAGAATATGCTTATTTGGGTACCATGGTATAGCATAGACGGTGAAGGGTATAGCTGGAGGTTCCCTCTATCCATACATACCAAAACAAGTATAAACATCATACGCATGACGTGGTGACGTCATTAACATGGCCGACCTCACAATCTTGCCGTATTCGCTACATAGTGAAATAGGCCAAAATAGAAATCTTCGCCAAAAAGTTCCAAATATCGGAATTTCACCCGTTTTTTGTTTATAAGTGAGGGAAATGGTGTTTTCTAACATAGGCCTATGCTATAATATTCATGACCACACAATTAAAATGTTTGTCAAAATGGCGATTTAAAAAATATTGTAAGGTGGCAACCCCCCCTCCCCCACCCCCCCCCCCACCCCCCCCCCCCCCCCCCCCCACACACACACACACACCTACTATCGGACTTTGACGGCTTACCATACTCCCGGGTAAGGTGGCACCCTCAATTTGTTTTCGTCAAAATGAGCGCAGGGGATGTAAAAGCGATCACTTAGACGCACTAGGTCACTGTTCTTTGCGTTTTAGCGCAATCGGCGACCACCCTCCCTTAGGAGGACGAGGGTTTTAATGCTTATCTAAGCATTCTTTCTGTAAAGGTGGCACAACGTCGATTTTAGGTAGCTTTAGTTAATTGATCATATCTCAGGATTGACAAAACCAAATTAGATGAAATAAACGGCATATGAACGCTAAGCGTTTAGTTTATCACTAAGTATACAATTGTTACACCAAATTCTAGAAGTACATGAAAGTTGGGTAAACACGTGCACGGTTTTTATTAAGACACCCTGTAAATGTTGCATTTGGAATATAGCAGTCCAATCATAGACAATAGTAGTCGGGTATCTACAGAGGGTTAGTGTGCATCCCCCCCCCCCCCCCAGAACTCCCCCAAACCAACTTTTTTACTTCCTATCATGATCCTAAGACATAATCAGGATGTTTAGTGGGTCGTCCAAAATTATAACATCTTATACGTCGAAGATAAGTAAATACAGTTTACAATTTTCTTATTCTTGAATTTTCGCAAACCTAACAAGTTTGATTTTAAAAGATACCTCACAATTTCTAATAATTTCTGTCTAATTTTGATTGATTGAATTCCATCATATATCAACTTCAGTGTTTGATTTAACATGTTTAAAGTGTATAATAATATTTTATATCATATATATAATATAATATAATAAAAAGGAGTTTACCAACCCACGGTGTTTACAATAGACAAGATAACAACAAATATTAACAACCACCGGCGAATGTCCCAACGAAAAATAAGCAAGGACATTCACCGGCGGGGAATTGAACCCCGGTCTCCTGATTACTAGACAGGCGTCTTAACCACTAGACCACCAAATACTTGCTGATAAACGGCAATTTGATCATGTTTAAAGTGATCAAGTGAAACATATCATAAACAAATAACTGAAATAATGTAAAACATGTGTTTTTCTTTTCTTCCTTTCGTTACTGTAGAAATACAAGCGACTGTGTCCGTATCGTCAAAGAAGAGTTTTGCGTATTGGGTAGGTTTTTATATGGGGGTGGGGTCAAAAATAAAAGTGAATCGACAAGGACATATACGGACTGTCAACTTTTGACTTGAGAGCGGGGTGGAGGGTTGTGACGTGACGTGGCGTCCCTCAAATCGGCGCGAAAAAATCGAGCTTGATAAACCGACGGTGCCAATCACAACCGAATTATTTAATTCCATCATATATTTATGTTATTCTATGAAGTGAGATCATTTGAATGTATTACATCATTTGTGTAATCATTTAGTTTAGTGCTGCTTGGCTACCTGACAGGGACATCATGTTATCTCTCACGACGGCCAAATGTCAAGTGTTTGATTTAAAACATGGGTTTTTCTTTTTCTTTCTTTCAATACTGTAGAAATACAATCGACTATATCAAACCGTCGTCATCGACATCGTCGTCATCGACACCGTCGTCATCGACACCGTCAAATAGTTGATTCGCCGCTGGTTCTATCGTCCGGGTTTTGGACAGCAATGGTCAAGTACACGCAACATGCCTGAGTAATCTTAAAATTGGAGACCTAGTTGAAAGCTATGATCCCGATAAAGATACCATAGCCTTCTTAGAGGTCTACTTCTACTATATCACATATCAAGATGAGTTTGGCAGTTCATCTACCTTGCGACAGCTTTGGTACGACGACGTCAAGGTCCATCATTCTCGACGATCAATCCGTCTGTACACGCGGATCACTTAATTTACACCACTTAAGGAGAGCAGGGATCTGCTGAAGGTCCACCGGCTACCCCGGTCATGTCTATGCAGGTTGATCTGTCATGTCTGTCGGGGACCTCATCTGGGTCAAGTCTAACGGTGGCACCCTGGTAGAAGATAGAAGAAGTAGTCGTCAACGTCCGTCACCTTATGACGCTCAGCCACATGAACAATGACTGGTTGCTAATGGGCCCTTCACATGTATCCGTGACCGGGTTCAGACCGTTCTATACCGGGTCCTCATCGGCCTGGTACCGGGCTCATACCACCTCCTCACCAGGTTCTCACCGGCCGGAACGCCTTGATAACGTCATCAATCCGCCCTTATTAAGCTGAGCGCTCAAGCTCGCCGCTTCACTCACATTCCGGGAATCTCTGTATTTGTCACATGTATCCGTGTGAGCTGGCCGGCCCTTAGGGACCGTTCATTATTTATGCTGGAGGGTTGGGGGAGGGGGGGGGGGGTAAACTATAGGGGGGGATCATGTAACTTTCATATGTTGAAATAGGGGGGGGGGGGGGTTATGTAACTTTTTATTCTTAAACAGGGGGGGTTGTGTAACTTTTTTTAAACTATAAAGATGGTGATGATTGGCCAATGAATTAATGAAGACCCTTCTTTTTATTGTGTGAAATTAGTAATGGCGAGTACAGCGAGCCGGAAAATTTGTCATTTATACTACATTTTGTGTGGTTTTGTGAGTCTTTATAACCCAAACAAGTTAGAACATTCTGGGCAGAAACGTATAATCCAGTGAAACGTTCTACTTTTGTGAGCATTATACACCTATCAGTTGTAAGACGCACTATACGACCCCCGGGAGTGGTACGTCACTTTACCGAGGTGCGTCAACTTCTCATGTACCATGACGCACCCTGTGTCAAAAATACGACGGACCATTGCCATCCAAATACGCACCCTCAGTCAATTTTTGGACGCACCATTGGTGGGCTCTGACGGACCATGACGACGTACCCCGTCTTCAGATATCGTTGACTAAACTGGATAAAACACGATGACTACTGCAAATGAAACTACTTTTGATTCACGGGGGATCTGCCCTTATTCGATGTTGTCAACCCTGGCCCTCGAATATATAGACTACTGGACCGGGACCGGGATGGACGGAACCAAGAGGAGAACTTTTATATGCCCAATAAATGTCAGTGACTGGTCTAAAATTCATAAAATATTTTTAAATATTTTAAAACTGATTATCATAAACGTCAGGATGAGGATGAAACAATTTCGAGAACATTTCCCATTCTGCTTCGACCCGTTCAGTGGCGTAACCAGGATGTGGGGGTGGGGTGGGTGTTATTCATGTATGTAGGCTTGCGCCTATTTGCAATAAACGGGAGCTTAGTAGAAAATTGGGTTCTCGAAAGTATATTTTAACTAAAATTGGGTTCTCGAAAGTTTATTTAACCATTTGAACTTCGGATTGGAAATTACACCTTCTATAAACCGTCAAAGAATTTAAGGGGGCATTTAAAAATACCAAAAACTTTTCTGATTTAATCAATACCACCCATATTCTTCGAGAAAAGGCATTCAAGTAGAGCCTGGTTGGCGGTATCAAGGAGTTATGTGGTGTAGTAGGCCTATAACGTATATTTAAAGGTCGTATTTTGTTGTTCGTAAACATATACACTGTGACGCACCATGTAAAGTGACGGACCTTGACGCACCCTCCGTCATTTTGTTGACGGACCAAAGGCTGCCACTGACGTACCCTCCGTCAAAAATTATTAGTAAACGACGCACCCACCCCGGGGGTCGTATAGTGCGTCTTACAACTGATAGGTGTATTAGTGCAAAGCTGAGACAAGGTGAAAAGCATGCAATCATTTTTTTAAATCATGAAATTGGAATTTGTAACATACGGTAATTATGTGATCTTTCCAGGGGGCGCCCTCTATTCATGATTTTTTTTAGAAAGTAGATTTTCTTGTAGATTTATATTTCCGATCTGCAAGAAAGTCTACTTTCTAAAAGAAAATCATGAATAGAGAGCGCCCCCTGGAAAA
The DNA here is from genome assembly GCA_035610835.1 of Ophiura sarsii. Classification (NCBI taxonomy): domain Eukaryota; kingdom Metazoa; phylum Echinodermata; class Ophiuroidea; order Amphilepidida; family Ophiuridae; genus Ophiura; species Ophiura sarsii. Next base: position 63,470,188 of record CM069446.1, on the reverse strand, counting down.
GATCACATAATATGCCTTTAACATGTTTGTATACACCCTGTGGATCTAATTTCTAGACCGTTGATGATTATATAGATGTTTTTCCATCAGATCGTCCGAGGCACAGAAAAGATTTGCTGTCCAGAAGTCGTCTCCCCGTCGTCTCATAGTAAATGTTTTTGAAGTCGATAGGTTTAAGAAAATATGCGCGAAGCGCAGAAAAAATGGCATTTACACTCCAAAATAGCCTCTAAAACCACCCCATTCAAATAGGGCACAAACAAAATTTTCAAACGTATCCCATGATCAAAATTCCAAAGGTAAAGACAGTCCTCTAAAGTATGTGACAATTTGATTTTTTCGGGGGGGGGGGGGTGTTTAAAAAGCTACTGGTTAGCAGGGGGGTCATGTAATTTTCAATTTCAGCTGTAGGGGGGGGGGGTAATTTTGACATACGAGTCTCAAATTTGTCCCAACGCCCCTCCACCATAAATAATGAACGGTCCCTTAACCGTGCGAAAAATTGGTGCATACGGCGGCACACGGTGAGGACACACGGAGGGCCGTTTCCTGTCCGTTGAACTCGTTGCCGTTGACATTGCCGGCCATTTTCGCCTGACTGGAATTTTGACCGTTCTCAAAACTCCTGCCGGGTGAGTAGTAAAAGCGGCGGCTACGGTGCGAGCCCGGTTTCGCGCCCGTTCGCAGGCGGTGGTGGTAGGATGCCACCTTACCGTCTAATAGAAAAACAACAGAGTCCAAACAATCAGTAAAAAATGTCAACGGGCGCATTGATTTCTTTTTGTGGTCACCGTGTCCATACCGTTATATACCGGGTCTATACCGGGTCCTCACCGGCCTGGTACCGGGCTCATCTTCCTCATACATTTCTAGCTTAGGGATGACTTCAAAACTCAACTACCTACCTAAGCTCCCAGGTATTTGAAGTCCTTTACGTTGTCAAGGTTACTTCCATCAGAGGTTTTTAGCTGTACCGCTTGTGTTTGGTGAAATACCATGCATTTGGTTTTCTTGGCATTCATGTGGGGCCCAATTTTGAGTGCTGCTTCCTCAACATATTTCAGCAGCTTCTGTGCCTGCTCCTTAGTGTCAGAAAGTAACGGTATGTCATCTGCAAAGTCAAGATCCGTGACTTTCTTTGGCCATTCTTCGACTTTGTCTAGGCTTGATGGTGAATCCTAGTTCCTCTTCTCTCCAAGTGATAGGCTCCAGTGGCGTACCCAGGGGGGGGGGGGGTCCAGGGGGGCCAGGGCCCCCCTCCCCCCCCCCTGGAATATGGGCGTCGGTAAAATCGAGCCTCCGTCGGTAGATTTGCGTATTTCATCATGCGGGGTTTTTTTGCCGGTTTTGTGAACAAACCTATCGCCCAGTTGAACAGTTCCGTGTCGCCATCAGGTGATATAACTTTGGCTCTTGTGTTTCTGTAAGTTTCATCAATTGCATCTGTTATAACTTGTGGGATACCGTATGCTTTGAGTATCTTGATCATTTTCCCACGATGTATGGTGTCGAGTGCCTTTTTGAAGTCAATGAATGTTATGACTGCAGAGAGATTATTGGAATGTATACCTTCAATGATTCTCCTGAGCCCAAGAATGTGTGAGGTAGTGCCTCTTCCCTCGCGGAAGCCATTCTGGTTAGTTCGAAGTTATTCATTTAGGTGAGGTCTTATTCTGTTGAGAATCATTCTGTTGTATGTTTTGGCCAAAATGGAGTTCAGACATATGCCTCTGTAGGTTTCTGCTTGACTTAGGTCACCAGATTCTGGGACTGGAATCAGGTTCAATATTGCCCACTGGTCATGTTTTTGCTTTTCTAGGAGGGCCTTATTACAGACGTCCAGTATTATATCATCAAGATTGCATCTTGTCATGAGTTTAGGTGTAATGTTGTCCTCTCCAAAACTTTTCCCCATCCTTGATAGATTTCTTGGCTTTCTAGTACTCAGTGTTATTGAAGGCAGTACACTTAATTGGTAGTTCTTCGAAAATCTTTGGGATGTCTTCATCTTTATCAGGGACTACCGGTGGATTTCCTAGGAGTTGTTGGAAGTGACAGTACCAATTATTGACACGTTCTTCTTTTTTTACCTTTGAGGATTCCCTTCCTAGAGGTTTTCCTTCCACTTACCTCGTTAATGAGCTCCCAAGATAATCTGTGTTGCATGTTTAGGGTTGCCTTTTCCACTTCTTTTAATTTCTTGTCAAGGTATTCAGAATTGACCTCATCATAGGCTTGGTCGAGTTATCGTTTACCTGCTTCAAACTCTTGTGCAGACTATTTACTGTCTTCTGTGACATGTTTTTCATACGCCTGTCTTAGCTTCTTTCTGGCAGTTTCTAGTTTTCTACTATAACACAATGTCTTTTGCCTCTTCTTACATATTTTTGGTAGTAGTTTCTCGGCGTCGGGCTCACGTTAGCTCTATTCGCAACAGTGTGACAGGGCTATTAGTTTTACCATAATTATACAAAACAGATTTTTCAGAAGCCATTCCCAAGTTTTAGAGTCTATCTCAAGGATTACCGACCCGATACTAGGCATGTTTGTACTTGTTGCGATGCATTTCTCATGGTGATTCCAAATACGGTTAAGTATTCAATAATTTTGACATTTCGAAACAAATTGTGGAATTTGTCGTCTGCAGACGCCTGCCGAATGGAAAGCGTTAATGTCTGATATTCCAGCATTTAATTTGTGTAATGGCCCTGTCACATAAGAGATATAGAGCTAACTTATGCCTAGCGTAGGCCTACTGATTTATTTTCTCGACATTTGGCAACGTCCAGACACGCTCAAATTCTCGCCCAAAATCTGTTTCTAAAGGCCCTGTCACACCATAGCGTATGGCCTGAACGTGGCCTGAACGTATGCCGACGTATTCAAAAAATAGCTCGAAAACTGTCAGAGTCCAAAAACGTCCAAGAACGTCCAACTTCCCAACGAATTGCGTAGGAAAAGTCGAAATCGGTGATGGAATGGACGTATCCATAGCGTATCCATAGCGTTTTGAACGTATACATAGCGTATGACTAACGTATTGATAGCGTATCACTAACTTATAACAAACTTATGACAGCGTAGCACACGTATGCGAGCATATGACCAACGTGCTTAACGTATTCGTAGCGTATGTCTGCCGTGTTCGACGTATCCTCAGTGTATCCTCGGCGTACAACGAACACGTGACTTATGCCGCTGCAGAAATTGAGTTTCGTACACGGCGGGACAAGTGTTGCCAGTTCAAGTAAACGCAGCCTAGATGATAACTATTAAAATATCTAGAAGGATAAATTTATAGGTCCAACCTATAACTTACGAGTAACGTACCTCTATCGTAGGTCAGCGTATGTCAACGTATGTCTAACGTATGTCTACCGTATGTCAGCGTATATAAACGTATGTCTAACGTACCACGAACCTATTGGGAACTTATGCAGAACGTATTAGACACACGTTGAGTACGTCGAGAAATGTTGAACATGCTCAATAATTTTTCGCGGGCTCGACGTGTTTCAAATTTTCACAGCGTATCACAGCGTGCTCGTAACGAAAATGACGTATCCCCAACTTACCCCTAACTTATATCAACGTACACCAACGTACACCAACGTTGGCATACGTTCAGGCGATACGCCATGGTGTGACGTTCAGGCGATACGCCATGGTGTGACAGGGCCTTTAACGAATGGATACCAGATACGTTGAGCATTCGCCTTGTAAACGTTTCGCACTTTGGGTTTAGGTTGCTTATTCATCAGCTGTTCGGCCATTACGGCGCTTAAAGGGGCACTAAGAGATGTGTTGGAGGCTGCGCCCTCAATTATGATAAAAACTGGGATTAGTCTATTTTTATAATTGTATTACATGTATGAACTTACACCTATAAGGATTAAGAAAAATCAGCCCTCTTTGTACTAGAAAACGTTGATTTAAAAATGCTCGTAGAGCCGCGCGACGAGCATTTTACGTCTGACAGTATCCCCATGCAGTACGCGTGATACATAACGCGAACCCTATTTGCATAAAGGGCGTTTTTCAGTAAATAGCGATGATATTGTTTTAATCAAGTTTTGCTGTGTTTTTGTTAGTAGAAACAACAATAATGGCAGTTTTTAATGTTCATCTTGAATTCTGAAGTAAATGTTTAAACATTTAAAATTATCAACACCACTTAATGTGCCTTTAAGAAGAAACCTACCACAAGTGGTAGACTAGGGACATTAACCTCCAAGTGAATAAGCTCATGTATACTCATCAGTTTATCAGCGCACACTTTTGAAACTGTATTTTTCCAGTCTTCACATTTGAGCACCCTTGAAGGGGCCGTGTATAAAATAGGGAAGACATGAGGATTCAGTCTAGGGCCTATACGCTACTTGCACGGTACAGATGGAACCACTTGAAAGCGAGGCTCTCCCCTCACACGTACTCTCACGCACTATCACGCCACACTGCGTCGGTGGTTCACGCAGGTTTGTGCATCACATGACGATGTTGGGCGCGCTGATAAGATGGGAGAGACTCGCTTTCATTTCAAAATGGCGATTACGTGCAAGTAACGTATAGTCTAAATTTCTCATGCAAGGGGTATCTGTCTATCTTTGTAGGTTCCAAGGGGTGTCCCCTCCAAGCTTTTGGATTGTATCATTTGCACAGTGGCGTAATAAATAGGTTTGTCATGGAGAGTAATAAATAAAGGTGAATCGACAACTTAGATTATTTGCGCTTACACCATATTTAAAAAGGCGTCTTATCTGGGGTTTAGGGACGTAAACCCCAGATAAGGCGCCTTATCCGGGGTTTACGATCCTTATCTGGGGTTTAGGGACGTAAACCTCAGATAAGGCGCCTTATCCCTAGTAACGATCCTTATCTGGGGTTAAGGCGCGTTATCTGGGGTTAACGCTCCTTATATGGGGTTATCGCTCCTTATCTGGGGTAAGGACGTAAACCCCGGATACGGCGGGTTTACGACCCTTATCCGGGGTTAAGGCGGAATTGACACACTTATGCTGTATGTGGGTACCAATGAGCGTTAACCCCAGATAAGGGACGTAAACCTAGGATAATGGGCCTTATCTGGAGTTTAAGTTGTTAACCCTAGATAAGGGACGTAAACCTAGGATGAGGCAAGCATTATCTGGGGTTAACGTCCCTAAACCCCAGATGACAATCGTAAACTCCAGATAAGGCGCCTTATACCTAGTTAACGCTCCTTATATGGGGTTAAGGCGCGTTATCTGAGGGATAAGGCCCGCCTTATCTGGGGTTTAGGTCCCTTATCTGGGGTTTAGGCGGAAATGACACACTTATGCTTTATCTGGGTCTTATCTGGGGTTTAAGTTGTTAACCCCAGATAAGGGACGTAAAACTAGGATAAAGCTTGCCTTATCCTAGGTTTACGTCCTTAAGGCCCGTTATCCTAGGTTTACGTCCCTTATCTGTGGTTAACGCTCCTATGGTACACACATGCAGCATAAGTGTGTTCCGCCTTAACCCGGATAAGGGACGTAAACACCAGATAAGGCGGGCCTTATCTGGGGTTTACGTCCCTTAACCCCAGATAAGGAGCGTTAACCCCTGATAACGCACCATAATCCCAAATAAGGAGCGTTAACTAGGGCTAAGGCGCCTTATCTAGGGTTTACGATCCTTATCTGGGGTTTAGGGACGTAAACCCCATATAACGCGCCTTCTCCCCAGATAAGGAGCGTTAACTAGGGATAAGTCGCCTTATCTTGGGTTTACGTCCCTAAACCCCAGATAAGGATCGTAAGTCCCGGATAAGGCGCCTTATCTGGGGTTTACGATCCTTATCTGGGGTTTGGGCGGAAATGACACACTTATGCTTCCATACTCGTGAGCATTCGGAAAGTGTCATTCTTTCCGCGTATTTCAAACCATGGTCCATGCGGCCCTGGACAACAATTACTACAGTGACAGTCGTAAAATGTTCAGTGTGAAAGAGAGAAGTCCCGTGTTTAAGATTAGCTGCCAAATGAACTTTAGATATAAATACATGGAGGGACACAGAATAATTTCGGGCCATTCGATACAACCTGGTAAATTATCTCCAAATTATTATTACCCAAATGTTAACATTAACCTTTTTTAGCCATACTTGAATATAGTTTTCATTGGGAAAATGGCTGTAATCTCCATATCTCGGAATTTCTCTAGTTTCAATTGATACATAAACGACTTTTACAATGCAACTGTTTCAAACCATTGCTGCCGCCTTAATATAATACAATAATAAAATAATAAAACATGAAAGTTCAACTCATATGTGTGATTTTATCTGGTATTTCTATTTATTCATAACGTACATCATCACGTGACCTAGCATTGATGAAGTCCAGGGATCATTGGACGCAACGAAATCAGGGCTGGGACTTCAGATTTATTTCTGCCGAATATACACGCAAAAAGAGTACATATAATGTGTGAATTATAATTATTTGAGTGCAATCAATGCTAAAATATCATATTATATACGTATCAGACAAGGTGTGTTTTAGTGCAAGAAAGTTCTGTTTCGAGGTTATGAACATTCAATCGGTTTATTTCGCAGAATTGTGTTGCCATTATATTGTGATAATTATAATCATTCGTATTTCTTTTAGACAATATTATATGCCTAGCGATAAATTTCTTTTTGGTTTGTCATTTACCATTTAATATACAAAACAGATTTTTCAGAAACCTTTCCCAACTTCAAAGTCTTATCTATATACTAATTTTCGGTCCCTCGCCTGATTAGATAGTTCAATAATAATTTTACACTCGCGTCCCTCTTCAATTGAAAAAGCGTGGTAATTGCGCCTCTAATAGACGAGCTAATTAGATAGTTCAATGCCAGTATTTTCCCGTTTTCAGACATGCGCAGAAAGGATCACAGATGATAATCCGAAATGTTGAATTTCTTTTACTCGGGTAGCTACTGTTCGGGCAAAAATTGTGGTTTTTGGAGTGAGTGATGACATATGGTCTTCACCCAAAATATTTTCATCAGGGATATAGCTACATTTCTGTATATGCGGCCGTTTGTTATTCTTAAAGATCGCATGAGTACAAGCATTTATACGTGACTAAGCGTCCGACAAATAACATTATTTTACGACATTTTCTAAATGTAAATAAAAACTCTTCCACAGATCTTAAAGTGACACTTTCGCATTAGTAACATAGATGAACGCGTAGTTTGCTAACGATAAAGAAACTGCGGCGGTACCATAACAACCTTTCTTATGTTGAAGCTGCGCGGCTGCGTTTATCATGGCGCGCGCGATTCGGCGCACACGTAATGACGCATACAAAGTGTACGCGTTTGTGGCGCAAACTGCACATTGTAACGTGGCAGGGTGAAAGCAGGCAGTCCGTACCACAGAATTATTTTTAAATCTATGGTTCGTACACTCTTAGTAAAAGAATACTGCAGGCTTCAGGGGTTATTGGCTGTCCCGTATGGAACCCTTTATATCACCTTAAAAGGTTCCAAAAAGAACCATTTTAAGGTTCAAAATATGGGCAAACATTGGTCTTTAGAACATCTAAAGGTTCTCAACAGAACCTTTTGGGGCCTTTAAAATCAAAGAACTTTTAAACCATTATACGGGACAGCCAAGAACCCTTCTGAAGCACCCTTTTTTCTATAGTGTACCCTAAGCCACCTCCTCCTCTCCGCACTTCCCTTACTTGATAATCAATCTGGATATAAGGGCACATGGGGCATCTGGATAAACGGAGCGTGTGGTACATTATCATGATTATTAAAGAGTGTCTGGATTATTAAGGGCATCCGTGGTATCTGGATTATGGGGTTCACTATAAAACGAGTCTCAAATTACATGGATATACTTATGCGCAGGTGGGCCACCATGACAAAGGGACTACATACTATACGTTAACATGGTTAAGGCCCCACATGCCTATTGGAGGAATAATGTATTTACTGTAAATAGGCCAAACAAAACCCGGATGGCACACATTGTGCTCAAGTACAAGCGTGGAATGGTGCAAGTAATCTTGATGATAGACTCCGCTACCATAAAACTAAACGACCGACTATAAAACTATAACGCTCAGAACGTAGGCCTACTTAATTACCTATGTATGTGCATGGCCAGTGGCGACACCATCACCAAAATGTTAAAGGAGGAAAACGGGATGACGGGGCAATAAAAGAATCGAGGGAGGCATTTAAAAGCTAATTTTAAGTAACTTTCAATTTTGACATTAAAATTCAACTTTTTATTATTTGGGGTACAAAATAGGTAGAGACATGCGCTGACAGGAGGTAATAACTGGGGGTATTAAGAACACGTTGAGTAGGCCTACTTGGATTAGGAACATGGGTTTCTGTATTAATTAAGAGCTCATTGGGCCTATGCTCATGGTGTATTAAGGGCACCATGTCACTTACATTATATCAAGGGCACTTTACATTATATCAAGAGTACCTGAATTATTTAAGGACATACTCTTGATATTTATATAAACATTTATAACGCTTTGATATTGCTCACCTCTGCCTATTGTGATATGACCTTTACTGCCCGCTATCTTTGGCACCCGCGTTTAATTTACTTGACTATGATAAAGTAAGGGCACCTGGGTATCTCGAGATAACGGCACACTGCAGTGGGCCTACCTTGATTATGTGGTATCCGGTGCATTATTAAGGGCACCTGGGGTAACTGGATTAGGGGGTTGAGCTTAGGCCTATGGGGTCCCTGGATATAATGGGACAAAGGGTACCTGCATTTCAGGTTTATGGGAGGCCTACGTATGTATCTGGAAACACAAACGTAGGCCTATCTAGATAAAGGCACATGTATACCTGGATTATCAAAAGCACCTGCGATATTCGGATTATTTAGGGCCCCGTCTGGATTATGTATGCATCTAGGACATGTTCTTGGTATTATTGTATCAAATTTTCTTACGCTTTGTTTACTTATTTCCCGTGAAATCTTCTAGCGGGTCCAGCGCGAAGCGCTGGTGCCCGCTAGTCTCAAGAATTAATGAACCAATACTAGGCACGAGTGTTCTTATTTTAATGCATTTCTCATGGTCATTCTAAATATGGTGATGAAATTTAATAATGTTGACATTTTTGTAACATTTTGTGAACTTTTGGAACTGTCGTCTGCAGACAACTGCTTATCTAAACTCATGACAACATTGTTTTCGCTGTGTGGGAGTTGGCTCATTAAATTATCTCTTAACATACCCTTATAGTGCATTGGGATATTCCAGAATAGTTTTACACCCCCTCTATAGAGGAACAAGATATTTTGTTTACACGATCGGTCCATACGGACACACGCTTGGGTCCTGAAGGGTGTCTCAATAGATCTGGAATTCCAAGTGTTATGGGAATTGGGTAGGTCCCTATAGAGGAATAGTGATAAAGAAAATCTTGTCTGGAATTCCGGGAAAGTTAATGGAAATTTGTTTGATATTCCGTGAAATTTAATTAATTCCAGACCTTGCTTTGGAACAAATCTGGAATTCCGAGACAATCATCAGACTGGCGCATATCTAATTATAAAATATAGTAAAAAATACAGCATAACAATTATTGACACATGCAATGTGTTAATAATAAAATCTATAATAGGTGTGACGATAATTAGATATGCGCCAGTCTGATGATTGCCGCCGACCTGTGTGGTTGGTGGGCATGAAACTGCCAGTTACAATGTAGGCCTATATATGATTATTAATTTTTAACTGCTTGTTTGTCAACATATTACGCTCTTCTTAGGAATTGAGCACTTTTGATACGGGCAGTGCATCATTTTGATAATTATTATTAAATAATATATACATATGATAGCTGTAACAGCTTATATACAGGCCTGTTGCTCAGATTAAATAAGACCATGTCCATCCGTGATTGCGGTAGTAGGTGTAACGGTAGTGCATTGTCAATAGCATTCGAAATAAAGGTTAATACAACTATTAATACAGGACTACTTCACGAATTATGATTAGTTTATACAGCTATTTCAAAGATCTACTTCACACACTTGTGATTATAGAGGTAACTATTTATAATGAGCTACGTCACAAGTTATGATTACAAATATTGTAATCATGGTCAAATACCGGTGCAAATCGAAAACTCCAGCCTCTCGCAGACCCAAAATCTGAGAGCAAAGAAGCTCTGTACAATTGGGCTATTCCATTTAAAATCCATGCACCCCTCATGGAAGATATTACCTTTAATCTTACCCACAGGGAGTGTACATTTCAAATGGGGTTACCTCACTTGCATTGGCGATTTCATTTTGAAATCTACACTTCCTGTGTGGAAGATTAAGGTCATGTATATCATAAAGGTTCTGAGTTACAGAGCGATACGATTCCTAATTACTTCAAAATCCTGGTTTCAAGAGGTTGAAAAATAGATTGTCCCGCTACCGGGACAATCTATTTTTTTCAAATTTTACTCTAAATTCACTCTAAAACCATGATTTTGAGGTAATTAGGAATCGTATCGCTCTGCAACTTGGAATGTATTCATGATTTATGATCAGAAATGCAAATCTGCAATAAAATCTACTTCCATTTTTTCTTCTTCGAGGATTGAGGGCGTCCCCTGGAAAAGATCACATAATAATCCTTTAATATGCCTTCAGGTCAACTTTACACCATATTGCGTGGAACATTTGATTTATATTTTTTACTCATGCCGTGTATAATTTTGCTACTAACGTCATCAAACACACAACATTAATAATAATCTACCACCAGACTGAAAGGTGCACCATTAATTCTGAAAAGTAGAAAACAACATGTGATCAAACCTATTATTTCTGACGCCGGTTTATGTTAATACCATGATGATGATGGTGAGAAGTGTCTAATTTAACTGAGCCTTTCGTTGTCCCTGTTTTTCCATTACATTTTTTCTTTCTTCAATGAGCGCGATTAAGGTGTACAGGAATGGATTGATAGCTGAATTTATTGGTATTATGAATGCGACAGTCCACACGTAGACCAGTGCGCTAATCACGATGAGTTGGCATTGTACTAAAATGCATGTTATCACTAATGGGACCCAAGTAACGAAATCAGTTAAGACAATAACGGACATTTTAATAGCCATACGAATTTCTTTCTTTTCATCTTGCTCTCTTCCCGCACCTTTTGACGTAGCCTTTGCAGTTCTGAATATTTGGACGTAGAGATAAGCTACCAATATAAAACAAACCAAATTTACACCGATGAAAATAATTATAGAAAAATAGGTCGCCAACGTAGTGCCCGTTATTTCTGATGTGGCGTACAATGATGGTGTTTCATCGTTTTTCAGTTTAACGACATAGTCTTTTTCGTATCTTCCTGTATCAAAGTTTAAATAATAAATTTTCGATATATGTACTTTTTTATAATCTGTGTCAAGTGAACGTATGCTTGTTACACTAATAGGCCTTCTCAAAATTGGAATTCCTACGCAAACTTCAGACACCTCAAACACATCAGAATACATACCAGATAGCACAACTGGGATGACGCTGATAAATAAACCGATAGACCAAAGTGCTAATAAGCATTTCTTGGCAGACTTAGTTCTCAATCGGTACCCGCTAAAAGGGTATTTCACTCCCTGAAACCTATCAAAAGTGATTAATGTAATAATAAACACAGATAATTCACTGGACAATATTGACAGTGTGCCAGCCAACTGACAAATCGGGCCTTTACGCCAGAGTTCAGAGTAAGAAGGGAAAAAGTCTCCGTAATAAGCATCGGCAGACGCTAACAAGACCATACTGGTTCCCATTAGAAAGTCCGATAGGGAGAGATGTAATATTAGTAGTGATTGAACTGTACTGTCTTGCTTATTACTGTAACGTAAATAAAACACATAAAGGTTGCAAAGCATTGCGAATAAACCTAGGGCCCACATTGATATCCTTGGTAGAAGATTATCTACCATTCTCTTGCAAGTGAGATAAACCGATGGTGGATATCTAGGTAAGCACTGGGCATACCCTGTGAAGCAGCAAGTTGCGCTTTCGTCTACAAACACCATTGACTTGTCAAGACCAATAAAAGAAGACTTGGTCACAAGACGTAATTCATTTGCTCGAAGATCCACTACTTCAACAACACCACTGATGTAGAATACTTCATGGTCAATGTTTTGAACCAAATTGAACGACAAATTGACTGATTTTAAATTTATTAAATAATCAAAGACACCCGACGGTAGTGTCGAAATTTTGTTCTGCTGAATTTCGAGTTGTTCAAGTTTAGACAAACCAGAAAATGAACCGCTGGATATGCTTTGCAGCTGATTATTAGTAATTACCAGTAATGTGACATCAGTCAGATTACTAAAAGTGCCTGGCTTGATCTCGTTCAACAAGTTATGGCTCAAAAAGAGTGCTACTAAATTATATAACCCTTCAAATATTCCTTTTGGCAGTTCAGTTACACTATTGTGGTCGAACGATAGGAAATTCAGATCGAGCATATACATTGAAAAGTACGGACTCACAATGCTCATTGTGTTTTGACTAAAATCATAAATTGTTAAATCATTCGGCCCATTAAATAATAGGATACTGCTTAGTTTATTGTTAGAGATGTTAAAAAAATTCAAATCAGTCACTACCGCTACTGGGAGTAAATCTGTTGGTATTTCGCTTAAGTTGTTATTGCTTATGTCAAGGTATTTCAATGACGTCATGTTATGAAATAAGCTTTCGGGGAGATAGACTAGTTCATTATCATTTAGCACGAGAATGTTTGTACTTATGAGAGAGTCGAATAGATTTTCGGGCAATGTAGACAAAGCATTGTAGCTTAAATCACAGTAAAACAATAATCGCATGCTTTTAAACGCGTCGTTTTGGATTGAAATTAATTGATTATTTTGAAGAAAGAGATTAACTAAATTAATCAGTCCAGTGAATACATCGATTGGTAGTGTTCTTAATAAATTACATTGTAGATAAACGTTATAGACATGGGTATGATAACTTCTAAAAAGACCATCAGGTAAAGATGTCAGCCTATTGTCGTCAAAGCGCACATCCTCTAAAAAAGTCAGATCATCAAAAACACCAGAAGGTAATGTTGATAGGTGATTGTCTCCTAAATTAATAATCGTTATATTCAGTAGATCAAATATACCGACAGGCAACAACGTCAGCAGATTCCATCGCATTTCTAAATAGGATAGCTCATGTGATAGCCCATCAAAGACACCCTCGGGAAGTGTCGCCAGCATATTTGTAGCTAGGTATAACGATTTTAACGATACCAGACCATTAAATACTCCTCGAGGCAATGTTATCAGATGATTATCGGTGAGTTTAAGTCCCTCTAATCTACCTAAATCGTGAAATAAATCCACTTGTAAGAAGGTAAGATTATTATATCCGATATATAATTGAGTCAAATTACCTAAAACGTTAACTAGGTTATCTGCTAACGACGTGAAACCAGCAAATACTCCATTACGCAGAGCGGTAAGCTTATTATTGCCCACATTTAGAAAGTCCAACTGAAGAACGCCATCGAACAAACCCACTGGTAAATCAGTAAGATGATTGCCGCCAAGTCTAAGGATTCTCAAAATAACCATACTGATAAACAGGCGGGCGGGGAGTAGCTGAAGTTTGTTGTAAGACAAATCTAACTCTGTTACGGCATCAAGTCCGGCGAACGCCTCAGGTGTGATATTGGACAATCCTATTTCACGTAAATATAAATCAGTATTATGAGGTTTATAAATCAAAAGGGCAACCGTGTCTGCGGCATTTTCACACACTGTGGTGAATGATCTATACCCAAGAGTACAGACGCATTCATATGGACATTTTACTTTGTAATATCCATCAGACCATTGCCGATACAATGGTTCCACTGCATCGTAATCAGTAAAATTACATCCAGGAAAACTTGTATTATCTGTCATAGACAAGTTCGATGCTTCTAAAATACGTTTAGAATCGAAGAATGAAGGAGAAGGAGAAGGAGAAGGAGAAGGAGAAGGAGAAGGAGAAGGAGAAGGAGAAGAAGAAGAAGAAGAAGAAGAAGGAGGAGGAGGAGGAGGAGGAGGAGGAGGAGGAGGAGGAGGAGGAGGAGGAGGAGGAGGAGGAGGAGGAGGAGGAGGAGGAGGAGGAGGAGGAGGAGGAGGAGGAGGAGGAGGAGGAGGAGGAGGAGGAGGAGGAGGAGGAGGAGGAGGAGGAGGAGGAGGAGGAGGAGGAGGAGGAGGAGGAGGAGGAGGAGGAGGAGGAGGAGGAGGAGGAGGAGGAGGAGGAGGAGGAGGAGGAGGAGGAGGAGGAGGAGGAGGAGGAGGAGGAGGAGGAGGAGGAGGAGGAGGAGGAGGAGGAGAAAGAGGAGGAGGAGAAAGAGGAGGAGGAGGAGGAGGAGGAGGACATATCGAGCGGGGAGCATTCACCCCACGAACATTCAAATTACTCTAGTATTGACGTAATGGATTTTGAAATCCGTTGAGGTCAAGAACAATGTACAAGGTGCTGAATTCAACGATATTGAAACGATTCGTTTGAGACACTGGTCACTCTGGGACGAAGTATCGTTTTCAAATTCAATATACACATATGAATATATAGTATTGGAACTTGAGTGCAATAATTGTACTGAAGTTCCATTGCCTTGTGTTAATGAAAGATCTATCGTACAACTAGATCTTGAGTTTTGTAAATTGTTATCCGTAATGACGACCGATGGGTCATAAGTAATATTAACATGACTGTTGCATTCATTGACAAGATGTACCACCTGCTGTGCTAATGTTGTGTGATTGAGGCAAATTATTAGCAATAATATATACCAAACTATACGTTTATGATACGCCATGTCTAACATAATATAATTTTCGCCTCACTTAGGGTGAACAATTAGTTATTTGAAGTTAAAACCACTCAAACAATACGATATTATTATGAAGCCTTTTAAAGCCTTTCTAAAGCATGTTTAAAAACTCTCCCATGTATAACAAATGCAGCGTTACACAACAAAATTTAGACAATTACCCCAGGACAATTACAATCACACAAAGTTACTTATAGGCTTATTTAGATAGTTTAATTGTTCGTTATTGTTGATGGTGCATGGGGATCTTTATAATGTTTAGGTACACATCAAGTTCTCCAAATATCTAGACAAAGCTGTTATGGCTGGTAATTAATACCTTTAAGTAACCTCTTGACGCTTTTCGACGAAATAATTTTCCAACACTCCACCGTCCCGGTTTCCGGTTTTATGATGTCAAAGGGAGACGTCTCAGCGCTATTTTTAGTGACTGGAACAATCCCGGGAACAGTCTGTAAGGAGAACAAATTATACATTTATTTTTTAATATTTTTGTTTTGAGAAGTAATTAAACAAAGTCATTATCATTTTAAGTATTAGTGCCGACCAATTAAGATAATAGCAGGGGTCTGCCTCTCAGCTTGCCGATCGGGTCCACTTTGAAATTAAATTAGCATAGAATTCAGTCAGCATAGAATTGGTGGCGCTATACCGAAAAGGCGCGATTGTAGCAGACGACGCAACGCTGGCCACGTGTCCCTCAGACGACCCAATTTGGCAACGGGAGTACACCATTTTGAATTATTTTTAACAGTCATCGCCCGGTTAACGATAAAAATCCTTCAAATTATGATGTATTTGTCAAAATGATCGGTTTAAAATTCGCGATTACGTGTAATATTCACTACGAATTCAAAATTTAAGTTTGCGTGGCCACCGTCGTCTGTTTAAATCTACAGCGCCCCCAAACCTATGCTGACTAACATGCCGTTTAATGCAGTTAAACCTGGTTAAACATTGTTAAACGCGTTAAACGCCGGTCACCGACGCATTCCAGACGATTATCATAATTTATTCAAAAGGACCGTTTTCGCTACGTACGTTAGTATACGACTTTCCTATCCCAAAGTTAATAGTATCCCTGATAATAGTATCCTATTATAATAATTTGTTACGCGTAACAACAAAGACGGTTACAGAATGACTTTAAAAAAATTAAATCACTGGTTTCCGTTTTCACCAATTTACATCCGGCGTCCAATGAGTCGTGAGTAACACTTTCCATGCGGCAGGCGTCTGCAGACGACAGCTCCAAAAGTTCACAAAATGTTTCAAAATTGTGAACATTATTGTATTTCATTACCATAATTGAAATCGCCATGACAAATGCATTACAATAAGTACAAACATGCCTAATATTGGTTCAGAAATTGAGATAAGACTTAAAAGTTGGGAAAGATTTCTGAAAAATCTGTTTCAATGGTCAAACTAATAGCCGCGTGGAAAGTGTCAAAGATGAACAATTTTGTTCATCATTATAACAAAGATGACGCCCATATTATAGGGGGAGTGGGGATCCTATCTACAGATAAAATATATAGACTGAGTCACACGTTCATGACATAATAATTTATCATTCGTTTACCAAATTGCTAAAGAAATCCAAAAATCAGGCGATAAACTTGTTTTAGGACGTATTCGAAGATTAGGTAGGTATTCAGCCTATAGGCATTTGAGATCAATTAACTCTGATCTAATCAGGGGATTGATATGTTAAACCAAATGGAAAGCGCCGCATGAAGGACTCCAGTACCATTACTACATGTGCATTATAATGGCCAAGCTAGCTATAATAATAGCCCATGGTTTAATCTTATAATATACCAGATTATTTCACTACCTTTACCCTCCCCCAATGGTTTATAACACCACATTACCTTATTAACCGCTGCAGTGGCGTGCGCAGGATATTGTGAGTGGGGGGGCCACCTGGCTATAAATGAAATTCCCCCGACTGTTTTAGTAAAGAAATTTTCGAATTTACACCCTTTTTTGCACGATTGAGCTACATTTTGGCTCTAAACAAGCTTGTACCAAAGAATATTGCATTTTGGGGAGACATATGCGCGCGTAGCGCGCGAAAATTTTTCATCTGTGTTTTTGACTATCATAATTCCATGATGCCACTGACCTAGCCTCTTTCTCAATTCCCCCGACTGGCCTAAGTTTCCCCCGACTGACTCAATAGTGGGGGGGGGGCGGCCCCCCCCCCCCCCCCCCCCGGCCCCCCGGCCCCCCCCCCCCTTTGCGCACGCCACTGAACCGCTGCCTCCCAAACCACTAACCATGCCTCATTAACCCCACCAGTACTTACAATGTTCTTCATAATCATATCATATAGGCCTATCGTAAACCATCTCACGCGCGGTCTGCCACTTACTCCAATTTACCCGCCCGTGTGTATGCCCGTATGGTGCCGCGTTTTGCAAACACGCACGCGAAGCGTTACCACGCGGTATTACGCACAATTGTAGTGACAGATTCGAGCCAAATTGACCGTTTTTTTCGTAAATACATGACGTTTTTCGGCCATTTGTAGCTTCTAACTCGGATCATCTTTATCAGTAAAACATTCACGGCTTTTAGATGAAAAATGAGAAAGCCTTACAGACATTCACCCCTATACACAAACATTGCGTGAATTAAAATCAGTGGCGTAACAAGCGCCCCCCCCCCCCCCACTTGGAACCCCTTGCCCCGCCTGCCCCCAAATGACATCAATCGGTGCAGTGTGGGTTTCGAATGGAGCCCGGTAGGGGCGTTTATGAAGAAAATATGGTATTTCGAAGCAACGGGCGGGCAAATTATACTGCTTAAACGATGGGGGAGATAATAATGTGGTTTAAGCCTCTTTATAGGCTACACCACATAAGGCCTCATTGCCTTTCCATGAACTGTTCATGTTCATACTGTGATTGTTATGTTTAGTTCAAATGTGCGGGAACGTTGAAATGGATTCGTTAAGGCCCTGTCACACCATAGCGTATCGCCTGAACGTACGCCAACGTATGCGAAATATCGAAAAATACGTTGGTGTACGCTGATATAAGTTAGGGGTAAGTTGGGGGTACGTCGTTTACGTTAAGAGCACGCTGTCATACGCTGTGAAAATTTGGAACACGTCGAGCCCGCGAAAAATTATTAAGCATGTTCAAAATATCTCGACGTTCTCAACGTGTGCTTAATACGTTCTGCATAAGTTCCCGATAGGTTCGTGGTACGTTAGACATACGTTTACATACGCTGACATACGTTAGAGGTACGTTACTCGTAAGTTATAGGTTGGACTTATATATTTATCCTTCTAGATATTTTAATAGTTATCATCTAGGCTGCGTTTACTTGAACTGGCAACACTTGTCCGCCGTGTACGAAACTAAATTGCTACAGCGGCATAAGTCACGTGTTCGTTGTCCGCCGAGGATACGTCGAACACGGCAGACATACGCTACGAATACGTTAAACATACGTTGGTCATACGCTCGCATACGCTGTGATACGCTGTCATAAGTTTGTTATAAGTTTGATATGCTATCAATACGTTCGTTAGTCATACGCTATGTATACGTTCAATACGCTATGGATACGTCCATGTCATCACCGATGTCGACTTTTCCTACGCAATTCGTTGGGAAGTTGGACGTTCTTGGACTTTGACAATTTTCGAGCTCTTTTTTTTAATACGTCGGCATACGTTCAGGCCACGTTCAGGCCATACGCTATGGTGTGACAGGGCCTTTACATTTACCATTACTGAGACTTGAAAAACAGCTGACCTACAACAATTAAAGTAACAATTTAGACAAATAAAGTATTGTCTTTTGTGTAATTTTTTCTTCAAACAGTCATGTGTTGCTTAATTCTGTAGTGTTCTGGTAGCCCCTACTTATTAGCAAAACTGTCCGCTAGTAGCTGATAACTAACGTTGTACTTACCATGACTGGAAGTGCAGCAAAGATGATCAAGAAATTTGTAAACAGATTTGCGTCTCTTAGCAGCAAAATGTTGGTGATTATAACTGATGCACTAACGTAGTACCGTGACGGACGTGCAGCTAAGATGATCAAGACATTTGTAGAAAGATTTGTTTCTCTTAGCAGAAATAACTAGTGCAATAATGTAACGTTGTACTTACCGTGACTGGAGGTGCAGCAAAGATAATCATGAATATAGTAGATATATCTGTTTCTCTCTGTTGTAAAATGTTTGAGGTATATAACTGATGCATTTGATCACGTTGTACATAATGTGACTGGATGCGCAAAAATGATTATGAAATTTATAGACAGATTTGAATCTCTTGGCAGAACAATGTTTGTGATATATAACTGATGCACTAACGTAAAGAGTAGGCCAGTAGGGTATCATCCCGGGTCTGTTACCGGTACACAAAATTCCATATGTATTCCTAGGTTCCAGGGATATGCAGTGCGTCTGTCTTCAGTTAAGGGCTGAGCAGACTCCACAACGCTCCACAACTCTTTACGCTCTCACACATGCGTAGTAGCTTCACCATAACGCAATGACGCAGCCTGATTGGTCAACGGTGGTCGACGCTTGCGCTCTACGTTGGAGTGTTGTGGAGTCTGCTGAGCCCTTATCTGAATTCTGCACTTAATCGGAAGAAGAAGAAGAATATGCACTTACCCCGACTGAATGTGCAAATATGATCAAGAAACTTGTAGACAGATTTGTTTCTTTTGGCAGTACAATGTTGTTGATCATAGTCACTGTCATAATGCTATGGACGAAATTCAAGCTATTTCACGCGAGTGTGTTTTGTTGCTGTTCGCGGAGCTGTGTCCAGATGCATGAAATGCGCGGACAACTAAGCACGCAAGTTCACAATTGACCAATCAGAACTCGCGGGTTTACGCACGTACGCATGTATGCACGCACGCATAATATACTCCATGTCCATAGCATTATGCCGCTGACTAGATATATCTGATGCATTAAAATTGTACTTACCCTGACTGCATGTGTTAAGATTGAGTACACAGATTTGTTTCTCTAAGCATTAAAATGTTGGTGATTTATAACTGATGCCCTAACATTGTACCCCGGGGGGTACTCGGATTTGGTTTGGTCGGGGTGAGTGCCGCTGGAAAAAACCCATACCCATGTCTAAGGGTGATTTTTCCGCGAAAATGGACCTAATTTTGGCAACTTTTCGCGAAAATATACCTAATTTTGGGCAAAATTTCGCGATAATAGACCTAATGTTGGCAAAATGTCGCGATAATAGACCTAATTTTGGCACATTTTCGCGAAAATCGCGAAAACAGGAACCATGTCTAAGGATTTTTTACTGAAAAGCCTACCCATGGCTAAGGATGTCTCATGAAAAAACCGACCCACTGGAGCGGCACGTCCCGTATACCTTACATACGTGAGTACCGCCCCCCCCCCCACCCCCCCCCCCCCCCCCCCCCCCCCCCCCCGACATTGTACTTACCGTGAATGGAAGTTCAGCAAAGATGATCAGGAAATTTGTAGACAGATTTGTTTCTCTTTGGCAGTAACCAATTTGGAGACTGGAAGTGCAGGAAAGATGATGAGGAAAATAGTGGATATTATATTTATCTTTCTTTGTAGCAACATTTTGGCGATATATAACTGATGCACTAATGGTGTACTTACCATGACTTGATGTGCAAAAATGATGAAGAAATGTGTAGACAGATTTGTTTCTCTTAGCAGTAAAATGTTGGTGATATACACCTAGCACATAAAGTCCCTGCTCAGGTGCTTTGAGATTGACTAATTCAAAATATATAATCGGTACCAAAAATCTGAGATATACATTAAATTAGCAAATTTCTTCTCCGCAGTTTGATACCTCATTCAACAAAATCGAATGAATACTTTTAAAGTTATGGCGATTTCAATGACCGCGCATTCAACAGAATGTTGCACTAGGTATAGGAATCATTGATTTGTGTGTGATTACTGTCATAACTGTGTGCTATCTGAACGAGACAGATGAATGGGTCTTTAGTGATAACCGCAATGTGCGGGACAAAGGGTGTATCTGGCTGTGAAGAATACAAGTCTCAGCTGATAAGCTGTGAGTTTTTCAGTGCGTAAATCCATAGACGGGTAAAACATTGATTTTTACCGTCTATGGTAAATCACACACAAATCAATGATTTCCTATACCTAGTGCAACATTTCTGTTGCAATGCACGGTCATTGAAATCGATATAACTTTAAAAGTATCCATTCGATTTTGTTGAATGAGGTATCAAACTGCGGAGAAGAAATTTGCTCATTTAAAGTATATCTCAGATTTTTGGTACCGATTATATATTTTGAATTAGTCAACCTCAAAGCACATGAGCAGGAACTTTATGTGCTAGGTGTATAACTGATGCACTAACGTTGTACTTACCTTGACTGGACATTCAAAGATGATTTGACTGGAATTGTAGCGAAGATGATCAAGAAATGTGTAAAAGATTTGTTTCTCTTTGTAGTAGAATGTTGGAGATATATAACTGATGCACTAACGTTGTACTTACCATGACTGGATGTGCAAAGATGATCAAGAAATGTGTAAAATATTTGTTTCTCTTTGTAGTAGAATGATGGTGATATATAACTGATGCACTAACGTTGTACTTACCATGACTGGATGTGCAAAGATGATCAAGAAATGTGTAGATATGATAGATTTGTCCCATTAGTAGTAGAATGTTGGTGATATATAACTGATTCACTAACGTTGTACTTACCATGACTGATGTGCAAAGATGATCAAGAAATGTGTAGCTACGATAGATTTGTCCCATTAGTAGTAGAATGTTGGTGATATATAACTGATTCACTAACGTTGTACTTACCATGACTGGATGTGCAAAGATGATCAAGAAATGTGTAGCTACGATAGATTTGTCCCATTAGTAGTAGAATGTTGGTGATATATAACTGATTCACTAACGTTGTACTTACCATGACTGGATGTGCAAAGATGATCAAGAAATGTGTAGCTACGATAGATTTGTCCCATTAGTAGTAGAATGTTGGTGATATATAACTGATTCACTAACGTTGTACTTACCATGACTGGATGTGCAAAGATGATCAAGGAAATGTGTAGCTACGATAGATT
>CM069446.1:62915166-63448106 GCA_035610835.1 Ophiura sarsii | reverse complement strand
TTTAACGCTTTCCACGCGGCAATTATTTGACCATGTATACAAACTATACAAACCATATACAGATTTTTCCCGCAGCCTTTCCTAACTGTTTAAAGTCTATCTCAGGGATTACTGAACCAATACTAAACATGTTTGTACTTATTGTAATGCATTTCTCATGGTGATTCCAAATATGGTGATAAAATTAAATAATTTTGACATTTTTTAAACTTTTTGTGAACTTTTGGAACTGTCGTCTTTGACGACTGCCGCGTTGAAAGTGTTAATGAAATGTGTGCAGAACTACCTTTATGTGCCTCCCGACATAAAGCTACCCCCCCCCCCCCCCCCTCCCCAACCGACCCACCCACTAACCTCGGTTGTCATATTTGGGTAGAATCACTCATGACAGTAGCAAATGGTGGTGCAATTAAGGTAAAATATTGTAATTTGTAGAGTTTTTAAATATCTCTATAACAATGCTTGTGATCAGATCACTCAACGTTATTACCCTAACCCCTAGACTCTCTCTGCAAGCCCCACCAACGTCTGCTAAGAGTAGTAAGTCTATCTACAAATGTCTACATGTATGATTCTTGATCATCTTTGCTGCACCTCCAGTTACGGTATCGCGTCCGTACGTCATGTTGGAGGATTTATTCTACCCCGGGCCCGACCATCGACGACGTCTATCAGCTTCTACGCTCAGCATGCTTAGCCAGTGTACTATTTTAGTACTAGCAATATTACCTTTGTAAGTGTGGGTTAATGAAGCGCAATAGTTACATAGGCTGGAGATGCAGAGCAATATTGCTAAAGTAAATTTATTTTGGTTTATCGTTTGGGCCAAATTTTAAAAAAAGGTTTGGTTTTCCTCAACACATCTCTCACGAGGAGTGTGCGACCAGAATTATTTTTTATCTGCATATGATCGCATAATGTTGGGTAATACCCAACTTAAAGTGCCTATAAGTTACAATGTGCTGAGCATATTGTATAACTGTTCCAGTAAAATATTGAAATTAAGAATGTCAACACTTTTAAACGAAAAGACAAAATGGGTTTGGAAAATTGTAAATCATGGTATACGATATTCTCCAGTATAGCAAAAGTGAAACCCAACTTTTTTTTTAATTTAAAGAATCACGAGGTGGTAGTGGAGTGTTCATGGGTTACAAGTACATAGAAGCGTCACAAGCGAGGTCTATTAAAAGCGTGTCTACGCAAGATGTAATAACAGTAGTTTTCCCTAATCTGCCGTATATGGGCATATATTACAATGGTATTTATTCCCTTTTGCTTTGAGTCTCTTCTTTTATAAATATCTTTACAGAAAAGGTTGGCAGTCTCTGACTGGTCAATCACAAAATCGATTATAGCAGCTAGACTACATCCCCCAACCTTCAATATTACTGTACAGTCGCTAAAGCTGTACTAAATATAGAGCCTTCAAGATAGCGACGTATGAGGACGACAGAGAGTCTCAGGCTAACGCAGCATACGACGCATCTCGTAATAAGGAACGTCTTGACGGCCAGGCTTTTCGCAAATTCTGCAGTGCAATCATACAGAATTGGTGCACCGTTCGAGATAGACTAGACTCTTGGTGTGGCTGAGACCTATAATGGCTTGGATAGTCGTACGACTGGGCCAAATCTCCTTGTATTTAATATAGAGCGTACAACCATATAGTATACATCAGTTATATTTCGCCAACAGTTTACTGCAAAGGGAAACGAATCTTTCTACAATTATTGTCTTCATCTTTGCACTCCGAGTCACGTAAGGTACCTCCTGGTGCACAAGTGCAAAAGAAACACAACTCTGTGTCTACAATTTTCTTCATCCTCTTTGCTGCTCATCCGGTCACGGCAAGTACAACGTTAGTGCATCCGTTACATATCACCATTATGTTACTGAAAAGAGGAAGAAATCTGTCAAATACTTCTTGATCATCTTTACACATCAATCCACGGTAAGTTCAATTTACCAACATTTTACTGCAAAGAGAAACAAATCTATCTATAATTTTCATTGCTGCACTTCAAGTCACGGTAAGTACATCGTCGGTGCGTGAGTTATAGACATCCGATATTTTACAGCTAAGAGAAATAATTCGGTCTACAAAATATGTCTTAATCATCTTTGCACGTCCAGTCACGGTAAGTACAACGTTATAGTGTATCAGTATATACATGTACATGTATATCGCCAACATTTAACTGCGAAGAGAAACAAATCTGTCTACAAACGTCTTGACCATCTTTGCACGTCCAGTCTCGGTGAGTACAACGTTAGTTCACCAGTTATATATCACCATCATTTTACTGCTAGAGAAACAAATGTGTCTACAAATTTTTTCATCATCTTGGCTGCACTTCTAGTCAAGGTAAGTAACATTACATGTAGTGCATCGTTTATACTTGTATATCACTAACATTTTATTGCTAAAGAGACACAAATCTGTCTACAAATATCTTGATCATCTTGGTTGCACTTCCAGTCACGTTAAGTACTACGTTAGTTCACCAGTTAAATATATCCAACATTTTACTGCTAAGAGAAACAAATCTGTCTACACATTTCTTTATCATCTTTGAATGTCCAGTCAAGGTAAGTACAACGTTAGTGTATAAGTTATATATCGCCAACATACTGCTAAGAGACACAAATCTGTCTGCAAATATTTCTTGATCATCTTTGCAAGTCCAGTAGTCACGGTGGATACACCATTAGTGTATAAGTTATATATCACCCTCATTCTACTACAAAGAGGAACAAATCTGTCTACAAATTTCTTCATCACCTTAGCTGCACTTCTAGTCACGGTAAGTACAACGTTAGTTAACTAGTTATATATCACTAACATTTTTACTGCTAAGAGAAACAAATCTGTCTACAAATATGTATTGACCATCTTTGCACGTCCAGTCACGGTAAGGACAACGTTAGTGTATAAGTTATATATCACCAACATTTTACTACTAAGAGAAACAAATCTATTCAATCTACACATTTCTTATTCATCTTTGCACATCGCTGCGCTGCAATTCCAGTCAAATCATCTTTGAATGTCCAGTCACGGTAAGTACAACGTTAGTGCATCAGTATATATATCACCAACATTTTACTACTAATGGGACAAATCTATCGTATCTACACATTTCTTGATCATCTTTGCACATCCAGTCATGGTAAGTACAACGTTAGTGCATCAGTTATATATCACCAACATTCTACTACTAATGGGACAAATCTATCATATCTACACATTTCTTGATCATCGTTGCACATCCAGTCATGGTAAGTACAACGTTAGTGTATCAGTATATATATCACCAACATTCTACTACTAATGGGACAAATCTATCATATCTACACATTTCTTGATCATCGTTGCACATCCAGTCATGGTAAGTACAACGTTAGTGCATCAGTTATATATCTCCAACATTCTACTACAAAGAGAAACAAATCTTTTACACATTTCTTGATCATCTTCGCTGCAATTCCAGTCAAATCATCTTTGAATGTCCAGTCAAGGTAAGTACTACGTTAGTGCATCGGTTATATATCACCAACATTTTACTGCTAAGAGAAACAAATCTGTCTACACATTTCTTCATCATATTTGCACATCAAGTCATGGTTAGTACACCATTAGTGCATCAGTTATATATCGCCAAAATGTTGCTACAAAGAAAGATAAATATAATATCCACTATTTTCTTCATCATCTTTCCTGCACTTCCAGTCTCCAAATTGTTACTGCCAAAGAGTAACAAATCTGTCTACAAATTTCCTGATCATCTTTGCTGAACTTCCACTCACGGTAAGTACAATGTCGGGGGGGGGGGGGGGCGGTACTCACGTATGTAAGGTATACGGGACGTGCCGCTCCAGTGGGTCGGTTTTTTCATGAGACATTCTTAGCCATGGGTAGGCTTTTCAGTAAAAAATCCTTAGACATGGGTCTTGTTTTCGCGATTTTCGCGAAAATGTGCCAAAATTAGGTCTATTATCGCGAAATTTTGCCAACATTAGGTCTATTATCGCGAAATTTTGCCAAAATTAGGTATATTTTCGCGAAAAGTTGCCAAAATTAGGTCCATTTTCGCGAAAAATCACCCTTAGAAATGGGTATGGGTTTTGAATCTCCAGCGGCACTCACCCCGACCAATCCAAATCCGAGTACCCCCCCCCCCCCCCCCCCCCCCCCCCCGGGGTACAATGTTAGGGCATCAGTTATAAATCACTAACATTTTAATGCTTAGAGAAGCAAATCTGTGTACTCAATCTTAACACATGCAGTCAGGGTAAGTACAATTTTAGTGCATCAGATATATCTAGTCAGCGGCATAATGCTATGGACATGGAGTATATTATGCGTGCGTGCATACATGCGTATGCGTACGTGCGTAAACCCGCGCGTCCTGATTGGTCAATTGTGAACTTGCGTGCTTAGTTGTCCGCGCATTTCATGCATCTGGACACAGCTCCATGAACAGCAACAAAACACACTCGCGTGAAATAGCTTGAATTTCGTCCATAGCATTATGACAGTGACTATGATCAACAACATTGTACTGCCAAAAGAAACAAATCTGTCTACAAATGTCTTGATCATATTTGCACATTCAGTCGGGGTAAGTGCATATTCTTCTTCTTCTTCCGATTAAGTGCAGACTTCAGATAAGGGCTCAGCAGACTCCACAACACTCCAACGTAGAGCGCAAGCGTCGACCACCGTTGACCAATCAGGCTGCGTCATTGCGTTGTGGTGAAGCTACTACGCATGTGTGAGAGCGTAAAGAGTTGTGGAGCGTTGTGGAGTCTGCTCAGCCCTTAACTGAAGACAGACGCACTGCATATCCCTGGAACCTAGGAATACATATGGAATTTTGTGTACCGGTAACAGACCCGGGATGATACCCTACTGGCCTACTCTTTACGTTAGTGCATCAGTTATATATCACAAACATTGTTCTGCCAAGAGATTCAAATCTGTCTATAAATTTCATAATCATTTTTGCGCATCCAGTCACATTATGTACAACGTGATCAAATGCATCAGTTATATACCTCAAACATTTTACAACAGAGAGAAACAGATGTATCTACTATATTCATGATTATCTTTGCTGCACCTCCAGTCACGGTAAGTACAACGTTACATTATTGCACTAGTTATTACTGCTAAGAGAAACAAATCTTTCTACAAATGTCTTGATCATCTTAGCTGCACGTCCGTCACGGTACTACGTTAGTGCATCAGTTATAATCACCAACATTTTGCTGCTAAGAGACCCAAATCTGTTTACAAATTTCTTGATCATCTTTGCTGCACTTCCAGTCATGGTAAGTACAACGTTAGTTATCAGCTACTAGCGGACAGTTTTGCTAATAAGTAGGGGCTACCAGAACACTACAGAATTAAGCAACACATGACTGTTTGAAGAAAAAATTACACAAAAGACAATACTTTATTTGTCTAAATTGTTACTTTAATTGTTTAGGTCAGCTGTTTTTCAAGTCTCAGTAATGGTAAATGTAAAGGCCCTGTCACACCATAGCGTATGGCCTGAACGTGGCCTGAACGTATGCCGACGTATTAAAAAAAAAGAGCTCGAAAATTGTCAAAGTCCAAGAACGTCCAACTTCCCAACGAATTGCGTAGGAAAAGTCGACATCGGTGATGGCATGGACGTATCCATAGCGTATTGAACGTATACATAGCGTATGACTAACGAACGTATTGATAGCATATCAAACTTATAACAAACTTATCACAGCGTATCACAGCGTATGCGAGCGTATGACCAACGTATGCTTAACGTATTCGTAGCGTATGTCTGCCGTGTTCGACGTATCCTCAGCGTATCCTCGGCGGACAACGAACACGTGACTTATGCCGCTGTAGCAATTTAGTTTCGTACACGGCGGGACAAGTGTTGCCAGTTCAAGTAAACGCAGCCTAGATGATAACTATTAAAATATCTAGAACGGATAAATATATAGGTCCAACCTATAACTTACGAGTAACGTACCTCTAACGTATGTCAGCGTATGTCTAACGTATGTCAGCGTATGTAAACGTATGTCTAACGTACCACGAACCTATCGGGAACTTATGCAGAACGTATTAAGCACACGTTGAGAACGTCGAGATATTTTGAACATGCTTAATAATTTTTCGCGGGCTCGACGTGTTCCAAATTTTCACAGCGTATGACAGCGTGCTCTTAACGTAAACGACGTACCCCCAACTTACCCCTAACTTATATCAGCGTACACCAACGTACACCAACGTATTTTTCGATATTTCGCAATCGTTGGCGTACGTTCAGGCGATACGCTATGGTGTGACAGGGCCTTAACATTGACGAATCCATTTCAACGTTCCCGCACATTTGAACTAAACATAACAATCACAGTATGAACATGAACAGTTCATGGAAAGGCAATGAGGCCTTATGTGGTGTAGCCTATAAAGAGGCTTAAACCACATTATTATCTCTCCCATCGTTTAAGCAGTATAATTTGCCCGCCCGTTGCTTCGAAATACCATATTTTCTTCATAAACGCCCTACCGGGCTCCATTCCAAACCCACACTGCACCGATTGATGTCATTTGGGGGCAGGCGGGGGCAAGGGTTCCAAGTTGGGGGGGGGGGGCGCTTGTTACGCCACTGATTTTAATTCACGCAATGTTGTGTGTAGGGGTGAATGTCTGTAAGGCTTTCTCATTTTTCATCTAAAAGCCGTGAATGTTTTACTGATAATAGATGATGATCCGAGTTATAAGCTACAAATGGCCGAAAAACGTCATGTATTTACCGAAAAACGGTCAATTTGGCTCGAATATGTCTCTACAATTGTGCGTAATACCGCGTGGTAACGCTTCGAGTGCGTGTTTGCAAAACGCGGCACCATACGGGCATACACACGGGCGGGTAAATTGGAGTAAGTGCCAGGCCGCGCGTGAGATGGTTTACGATAGGCCTATATGATATGATTATGAAGAACATTGTAAGTACTGGTGGGGTTAATGAGGCATGGTTAGTGGTTTGGGAGGCAGCGGTTACTAAGGTAATGTGGTGTTATAAACCATTGGGGGAGGGTAAAGGTAGTGAAATAATCTGGTTTATTATAAGATTAAACCATGGGCTATTATAATAGCTAGCTTGGCCATTATAATGCACATGTAGTAATGGTACTGGAGTCCTTCATGCGGCGCTTTCCATTTGGTTTAACATATCAACCCCCTGATTAGATCAGAGTTAATTGATCTCAAATGCCTATAGGCTGAATACCTACCTAATCTTTGAATACGTCCTAAAACAAGTTTATCGCCTGATTTTTGGATTTCTTTAGCAATTTGGTAAACGAATGATAAATTATTATGTCATGAACGTGTGACTCAGTCTATATATTTTATCTGTAGATAGGATCCCCACTCCCCCTATAATATGGGCGTCATCTTTGTTATAATGATGAACAAAATTGTTCATCTTTGACACTTTCCACGCGGCTATTAGTTTGACCAACAGAAACCTTTCCCAACTTTTAAGTCTTATCTCAATTTCTGAACCAATATTAGGCATGTTTGTACTTATTGTAATGCATTTGTCATGGCGATTTCAATTATGGTAATGAAATACAATAATGTTCACAATTTTGAAACATTTTGTGAACTTTTGGAGCTGTCGTCTGCAGACGCCTGCCGCATGGAAAGTGTTACTCACGACTCATTGGACGCCGGATGTAAATTGGTGAAAACGGAAACCAGTGATTTAATTTTTTTAAAGTCATTCTGTAACCGTCTTTGTTGTTACGCGTAACAAATTATTATAATAGGATACTATTATCAGGGATACTATTAACTTTGGGATAGGAAAGTCGTATACTAACGTACGTAGCGAAAACGGTCCTTTTGAATAAATTATGATAATCGTCTGGAATGCGTCGGTGACCGGCGTTTAACGCGTTTAACAATGTTTAACCAGGTTTAACTGCATTAAACGGCATGTTAGTCAGCATAGGTTTGGGGGCGCTGTAGATTTAAACAGACGACGGTGGCCACGCAAACTTAAATTTTGAATTCGTAGTGAATATTACACGTAATCGCGAATTTTAAACCGATCATTTTGACAAATACATCATAATTTGAAGGATTTTTATCGTTAACCGGGCGATGACTGTTAAAAATAATTCAAAATGGTGTACTCCCGTTGCCAAATTGGGTCGTCTGAGGGACACGTGGCCAGCGTTGCGTCGTCTGCTACAATCGCGCCTTTTCGGTATAGCGCCACCAATTCTATGCTGACTGAATTCTATGCTAATTTAATTTCAAAGTGGACCCGATCGGCAAGCTGAGAGGCAGACCCCTGCTATTATCTTAATTGGTCGGCACTAATACTTGAAATGCTAATGACTTTGTTTAATTACTTCTCAAAACAAAAATATTAAAAAATAAATGTATAATTTGTTCTCCTTACAGACTGTTCCCGGGATTGTTCCAGTCACTAAAAATAGCGCTGAGACGTCTCCCTTTGACATCATAAAACCGGAAACCGGGACGGTGGAGTGTTGGAAAATTATTTCGTCGAAAAGCGTCAAGAGGTTACTTAAAGGTATTAATTACCAGCCATAACAGCTTTGTCTAGATATTTGGAGAACTTGATGTGTACCTAAACATTATAAAGATCCCCATGCACCATCAACAATAACGAACAATTAAACTATCTAAATAAGCCTATAAGTAACTTTGTGTGATTGTAATTGTCCTGGGGTAATTGTCTAAATTTTGTTGTGTAACGCTGCATTTGTTATACATGGGAGAGTTTTTAAACATGCTTTAGAAAGGCTTTAAAAGGCTTCATAATAATATCGTATTGTTTGAGTGGTTTTAACTTCAAATAACTAATTGTTCACCCTAAGTGAGGCGAAAATTATATTATGTTAGACATGGCGTATTATAAACGTATAGTTTGGTATATATTATTGCTAATAATTTGCCTCAATCACACAACATTAGCACAGCAGGTAATACATCTTGTCAATGAATGCAACAGTCATGTTAATATTACTTATGACCCATCGGTCGTCATTACGGATAACAATTTACAAAACTCAAGATCTAGTTGTACGATAGATCTTTCATTAACACAAGGCAATGGAACTTCAGTACAATTATTGCACTCAAGTTCCAATACTATATATTCATATGTGTATATTGAATTTGAAAACGATACTTCGTCCCAGAGTGACCAGTGTCTCAAACGAATCGTTTCAATATCGTTGAATTCAGCACCTTGTACATTGTTCTTGACCTCAACGGAATTCAAAATTCATTACGTCAATACTAGAGTAATTTTGAATATTCGTGGGGTGAATGCTCCCCGCTCGATATGTCCTCATTCTCCTCCTCCTTCTCCTCCTCCTTCTCCTCCTCCTCTTTCTCCTCCTCCTCCTCCTCCTCCTCCTCCTCCTCCTCCTCCTCCTCCTCCTCCTCCTCCTCCTCCTCCTCCTCCTCCTCCTCCTCCTCCTCCTCCTCCTCCTCCTCCTCCTCCTCCTCCTCCTCCTCCTTCTTCTCCTTCTTCTTCTCCTTCTCCTTCTTCTCCTTCTCCTTCTCCTTCTTCTTCATTCTTCGATTCTAAACGTATTTTAGAAGCATCGAACTTGTCTATGACAGATAATACAAGTTTTCCTGCATGTAATTTTACTGATTACGATGCAGTGGAAGAACCATTGTATCGGCAATGGTCTGATGGATATTACAAAGTAAAATGTCCATATGAATGCGTCTGTACTCTTGGGTATAGATCATTCACCACAGTGTGTGAAAATGCCGCAGACACGGTTGCCCTTTTGATTTATAAACCTCATAATACTGATTTATATTTACGTGAAATAGGATTGTCCAATATCAGACCTGAGGCGTTCGCCGGACTTGATGCCGTAACAGAGTTAGATTTGTCTCACAACAAACTTCAGCTACTCCCCGCCCGCCTGTTTATCAGTATGGTTATTTTGAGAATCCTTAGACTTGGCGGCAATCATCTTACTGATTTACCAGTGGGTTTGTTCGATGGCGTTCTTCAGTTGGACTTTCTAAATATGGGCAGTAATAAGCTTACCGCTCTGCGTAATGGAGTATTTGCTGGTTTCACGTCGTTAGCAGATAACCTAGTTAACGTTTTAGGTAATTTGACTAAATTATATATCGGATATAATAATCTTACCTTCTTACAAGTGGATTTATTTCACGATTTAGGTAGATTAAAGGTACTTGAACTCAACGATAATCATCTGATAACATTGCCTCGAGGAGTATTTAATGGTCTGGTATCGTTAAAATCGTTATACCTAGCTGCAAATATGCTGGCGACACTCCCCGAGGGTGTCTTTGATGGGCTATCACATGAGCTATTCTATTTAGAACTGCGATTGAATCTGCTGACGTTGTTGCCTGTCGGTATATTTGATCTACTGAACATAACGTTTTTAAATTTAGGAGAAAATCACCTATCAACATTACCTTTTGGTGTTTTTGATGATCTGACTTTTTTAAAGGATGTGAAATTTGACGACAATAGGCTGACATCTTTACCTGATGGTCTTTTTAGAAGTTATCATACCCATGTCTATAACGTTTATCTACAATGTAATTTATTAAGAACACTACCAATCGATGTATTCACTGGACTGATTAATTTAGTTAATCTCTTTCTTCGATATAATCAATTAATCTCAATCCAAAACGACGCGTTTAAAAGCTTGCGATCATTGTTTTACTGTGATTTAAGCTATAATGCTTTGTCTACTTTGCCCGAAAATCTATTCGACTCTCTCATAAATACAAACACTCTCGTGCTAAATGATAATGAACTAGTCTATCTCTCCGAAAGCTTATTTCATAACATGACGTCATTGAAATACCTTGACATAAGCAATAACAACTTAAGCGAAATACCAACAGATTTACTCCCACTAGCGGTAGTGACTGATTTGAATTTTTTTAACATCTCTAACAATAAACTAAGCAGTATCCTATTATTTAATGGGCCGAATGATTTAATAATTTATGATTTTAGTCAAAACACATTGAGCATTGTGAGTCCGTACTTTTCAATGTATATGCACAATCTGACTTTCCTATCGTTCGACCACAATAGTGTAACTGAACTGCCGACAGGAATATTTGAAGGGTTATATAATTTATTAATTCTCTTTTTGAGCCATAACTTGTTAAACGAGATCAAGCCAGGCACTTTTAGTAATCTGACTGATGTCAGATTACTGGATATTACTAACAATCAGCTGCATAGCATATCCAGCGGTTCATTTTCTGGTTTGTCTAAACTTGAACAACTCGAAATTCAGCACAACAAAATTTCGACACTACCGTCGGGTGTCTTTGATTATTTAATCAATTTAAAATCAGTCAATTTGTCTTTCAATTTGGTTCAAAACATTGACCATGAAGCATTCTATATCAGTGTCAGTGGTGTTGTTGAAGTAGTGGATCTTCGAGCAAATGAATTACGTCTTGTGACCAAGTCATCTTTTATTGGTCTTGACAAGTCAAGAGTGTTAGTAGACGAAAGCGCAACTTGCTGCTTTACAGGGTATGCCCAGTGCGTACCTAGATATCCACCATCGGTGTATCTCACTTGCAAGAGAATGGTAGATAATCTTTTACCAAGGATATCAATGTGGGCCCTAGGTTTATTCGCAATGCTTTGCAACCTTTATGTGTTTTATTTACGTTGCAGTAATAAGCAAGACAGTACAGTTCAATCACTAATAATATTACATCTCTCCCTATCGGACTTTCTAATGGGAACCAGTATGGTATTGTTAGCGTCTGTCGATGCTTATTACGGAGACTTTTTCCCTTCTTACTCTGAACTCTGGCGTAAAGGCCCGATTTGTCAGTTGGCCGGTACACTGTCAATATTGTCCAGTGAAGTATCTGTGTTTCTTATTACATTAATCACTTTTGATAGGTTTCAGGGAGTGAAATACCCTTTTAGCGGGTACCGATTGAGAACTAAGTCTGCCAAGAAATGCTTATTAGCACTTTGGTCTATCGGTTTATTTATCAGCGTTATCCCAGTTGTGCTATCTGGTATGTATTCTGATGTGTTTGAGGTGTCTGAAGTTTGCGTAGGAATTCCAATTTTGAGAAGGCCTATTAGTGTAACAAGCATACGTTCACTTGACACAGTTTATAAAAAAGTACGTATAAAGAAAATTTATTATTTAAACTTTGATACAGGAAGATACGAACAAGACTATGTCGTTAAACTGATAGAAGATGAAATACCATCATTGTACGCCACATCAGAAATAACGGGCACTACGTTGGCGACCTATTTTTCTATAATTATTTTCATCGGTGTAAATTTGGTTTGTTTTATATTGGTAGCTTATCTCTACGTCCAAATATTCAGAACTGCAAAGGCTACGTCAAAAGGTGCGGGAAGAGAGCAAGATGAAAAGAAAGAAATTCGTATGGCTATTAAAATGTCCGTTATTGTCTTAACTGATTTCGTTACTTGGGTCCCATTAGTGATAACATGCATTTTAGTACAATGCCAACTCATCGAGATTAGCGCACTGGTCTATGTGTGGACTGTCGCATTCATAATACCAATAAATTCAGCTATCAATCCATTCCTGTACACCTTAATCGCGCTCATTGAAGAAAGAAAAAATGTAATGGAAAAACAGGGACAACGAAAGGCTCAGTTAAATTAGACACTTCTCACCATCATCATCATGGTATTAACATAAACCGGCGTCAGAAATAATAGGTTTGATCACATGTTGTTTTCTACTTTTCAGAATTAATGGTGCACCTTTCAGTCTGGTGGTAGATTATTATTAATGTTGTGTGTTTGATGACGTTAGTAGCAAAATTATACACGGCATGAGTAAAAATATAAATCAAATGTTCCACGCAATATGGTGTAAAGTTGGCCTGAAGGCCTATTAAAGGTATATTATGTGATCTTTTCCAGGGGACGCCCTCAATCCTCGAAAAAAAATTGGAAGCAGATTTACATTTCTGATCATAAATCATGAATACATTCCAAGTTACAGAGCGATACGATGCCTAATTACCTCAAAATCATGGTTTTAGAGTGAATTTAGAGTAAAATTTGAAAGATAGATTGTCCCGGTACCGGGACAATCTATTTTTCAACCTCTTGAAACCATGATTTTGAAGTAATTAGGAATCGTATCGCTCTGCAGTAACTCAGAATATAATATGTATGATTTATGATCAGAAATGTAAATCTGCAAGAAAATCTACTTTCCCAAAAAAAAAATCATGGGTAGAGGGCACCCTCTGGAAAAGATCACATAATATGCCTTTGAACTGTTGAGTCGGACAAATCTTAAAATATACAAGCAGTAAATATTGTCATCAAAATAATTAGTTCCGTAAGATGTGGATGGACAAGTCATCAGTGCTTGAGCCCCATCAAGTCTTGTTTCTGAATAGAAAGGTTCTTGTGTTTCTGTCCCTAGATTGTCATTGGGTTATTCCAGTTAAAATCCGTACACCCCCTATGGGAGACATGACCTTAATCTTCTATACAGGAAGTGTAGATTTCAAAATGGAGTCGCCAATAATGCAAGCGAGGTAGCCCCATTTGAAATGTACACTCCCTGTGGGTAAGATTAAAGGTAATATCTTCCATGAGGGGGTGTATGGATTTTAAATGGAATAGCCCATTGTACAGAGCTTCTCTGCTCTCAGATTTTGGGTCTGCGAGATGCTGGAGTTTTCGATTTGCACCGGCTTTTGACCATGATTACAATATTTGTAATCATAACTTGTGACGTAGCTTATTATAAATAGTTACCTCTATAATCACAAGTGTGTGAAGTAGATCTTTGAAATATATAGCTGTATAAACCTTATACTTTGTGTGAAGTAGTCCTGTATAAATAGTTGTATAAACCTTTACTTCGAATGCTATTGACAATGCACTACCGTCTAAGTTACACCTACTACCGCAACCACAAATGGACACCATGGTCTTATTTAATCTGAGCAGCAGGCCTGTCTAAGCTATTACAGCTATCATATTATGTATCTATCATTAAAATATTAAATATAAATGGGGTATTTCAGACAACAGCTGCACCTACCTATAGGGGAATTCGGAATTCCAAACTTTTTGTCAAAAGTCGAGTCCTGGAATTCCAGACCTTTTTTTTGTTTCGGAATTAGTCAGCATCCCCATAGAGGAACTCGGAATTCCAGATTTTATTCAAAGCAAGGTCTGGAATTCATTAAATTTCCCGGAATATCAAACAAATTTCCATTAACTTTCCCGGAATTCCAGACAAGATTTTCTTTATCACTATTCCTCTATAGGGATCTACCCAATTCCCATAACACCTGGAATTCCAGATCTATTTATATATAATATCTTGTTCCTCGATAGAGGGGGTGTAAAACTTTTCTGGAATATCCTAATGCACTATAAGAGTATGTTAAGAGATAATTTAATGGGCCAACTCCCACACAGCGAAACAATGTTGTCATGAGTTTAGGTAACTTAATTATGTAAAATTTACTTCAAAATGTATACAAAGATTCAAAACGAACACAATTCTTGTTGCAAAAGCTTTAGGCCAAACAAAGAAGAAGGTTTGTTTTAGAAACATTTTGCACAAACGTTAAGTGGTGTGGGATTTTTTGTTTGTTGCTAATCCAAGCTTACAGAGACCTTTTTAAATTGTAGATCATTTCACATACCAATGCGGGCGGGCTTCTGAGACAAACATTCTTCTTTGTTTGGCCTTATGCAACTATGTTTATACATTGTTGTTGTGGTGTGTTTTTACATAATGTTTGACATATCGTTTTTTCTGTGTAAATATGAGGTCTGTATAATCTTACACAATAGGGCCTATGTACGTGTTTGTAATTAATAACTATCTAATGAAATCAGACAAAAGAATATAAATTATCATAAATGGCACGAAGGGAACACAAACAATGAGATTAATGACGGTCAGGCTTGAAATCTCTGCTGCCCTTAACACTTTCCACGTGGCAGTTGTCTGCAGACGACAGTTCCAAAAGTTCACAAAATGTTACAAAAATGTCAACATTATTGAATTTCATCACCATATTTAGAATGACCATGAGAAATGCATTAAAATAAGAACACTCGTGCCTAGTATTGGTTCAGTAATTCTTGAGACAAGACTTTGAAGTTGGGAAAGGTTTCTGAAAAATCTGTTTTGTATATTAAATGGAAAATGACAAACCAAGAAATACGAATGATTATAATTATCACAATATAAAGGCAACACAATTCTGCGGAATAAACCGATTGAATGTTCATAACCTCGAAACAGAACTTTCTTGCACTAAAACACATCTTGTCTGGTATATAATATGATATTTTTGCATTGATTGCACTCAAATAATTATAATTCACACATATGTACTCCTTTTGCGTGTATATTCGGCAGAAATAAATCTGAAGTCCCAGCCCTGATTTCGTTGCGTCCAATGATCCCTGGACTTCATCAATGCTAGGTCACGTGATGATGTACGTTATGAATAAATAGAAATGCCAGATACAATCACACATATGAGTTGAACTTTCATGTTTTATTATTTTATTATATTAAGGCGGCAGCAATGGTTTGAAACAGTTGCATTGTAAAAGTCGTTTATGTATCAATTGAAACTAGAGAAATACCGAGTTTGAGAGATTACAGCCATTTTCCCAATGAAAACTATATTCAAGTATGGCTAAAAATGGTAATGTTAACATTTGGGTAATAATAATTTGGAGATAATTTACCAGGTTGTATCGAATGGCCCGAAATTCTTCTGTGTCCCTCCATGTATTTATATCTAAAGCTCACTTGGCAGCTAATCTTAAACACGGGACTTCTCTCTTTCACACTGAACATTTTACGACTGTCACTGTAATAATTGTTGTCCAGGGCCGCATGGACCATGGTTTGAAATACGCGGAAAGAATGACACTTTCCGAATGCTCACGAGTATGGAAGCATAAGTGTGTCATTTCCGCCCAAACCCCAGATAAGGATCGTAAACCCCAGATAAGGCGCCTTATCCGGGACTTACGATCCTTATCTGGGGTTTAGGGACGTAAACCCAAGATAAGGCGACTTATCCCTAGTTAACGCTCCTTATCTGGGGAGAAGGCGCGTTATATGGGGTTTACGTCCCTAAACCCCAGATAAGGATCGTAAACCCTAGATAAGGCGCCTTAGCCCTAGTTAACGCTCCTTATTTGGGATTATGGTGCGTTATCTGGGATTAACGCTCATTATCTGGGGTTAAGGGACGTAAACCCCAGATAAGGCCCGCTTTATCTGGTGTTTACGTCCCTTATCCGAGGTTCAGGCGGAACACACTTATGCTGCATGTGTGTACCATAGGAGCGTTAACCACAGATAAGGGACGTAAACCTAGGATAACGGGCCTTAAGGACGTAAACCTAGGATAAGGCAAGCCTTATCCTAGTTTTACGTCCCTTATCTGGGGTTAACAACTTAAACCCCAGATAAGACCCAGATAAAGCATAAGTGTGTCATTTCCGCCTAAACCCCAGATAACTTATCTGGGGTTTAGGCGGAAATGACACACTTATGCTTATCATAAGGGACCTAAACCCCAGATAAGGCGGGCCTTATCTGGAGTTTACGATCGTCATCTGGGGTTTAGGGACGTAAACCCCAGATGACGTTATACCCCAGATAAGGCGGGCTTTATCTGGGGTTAACGCTCCCTATCTCCAGATAAGGATCGTTAACCCCAGATAATGCTTGCCTCATCCTAGGTTTACGTCCCTTATCTGGGGTTAACAACTTAAACTCCAGATAAGGCCCATTATCCTAGGTTTACGTCCCTTATCTGGGGTTAACGCTCATTGGTAACCACATACAGCATAAGTGTGTCAATTCCGCCTTAACCCCGGGGTTTACGTCCTTACCCCAGATAAGGAGCGATAACCCCATATAAGGAGCGTTAACCCCAGATAACGCGCCTTAACACCAGATAAGGATCGTTAACTAGGGATAAGGCGCCTTATCTGGGGTTTACGTCCCTAAACCCCAGATAAGGATCGTAAACCCCGGATAAGGCGCCTTATCTGGGGTTTACGATCCTTATCTGGGGCCTAGGGACGTAAACCCCAGATAACGCGCCCTAACCCCAGATAAGGAGTGTTAACCAGGGATCTGGGGTTTACGTCCCTAAACCCCAGATAAGACGCCTTTTTAAATCTATGGTGTAAGCGCAAATAATCTAAGTTGACAAACCTATTTATTACGCCACTGTGCAAATGATACAATCCAAAAGCTTGGAGGGGACACCCCTTGGAACCTACAAAGATAGACAGATACCCCTTGCATGAGAAATTTAGGCTATACGTTACTTGCACGCAATCGCCATTTTGAAATGAAAGCGAGTCTCTCCCATCTTATCAGCGCGCCCAACATCGTCATGTGATGCACAAACCTGCGTGAACCACCGACGCAGTGTGGCGTGATAATGCGTGAGATTACGTGTGAGGGGAGAGCCTCGCTTTCAAGTGGTTCCATCTGTACCGTGCAAGTAGCGTATAGGCCCTAGACTGAATCCTCATGTCTTCCCTATTTTATACACGGCCCCTTCAAGGGTGCTCAAATGTGAAGACAGGAAAAATACAGTTTCAAAAGTGTGCGCTGATAAACTGATGAGTATACATGAGCTTATTCACTTGGAGGCGCTATAGTTAATGTCCCTAGTCTACCACTTGTGGTAGGTTTCTTCTTTAAAACGCACATTAAGTGGTGTTGATAATTTTAAATGTTTAAACATTTACTTCAGAATTCAAGATGAACATTAAAAACTGCCATTATTGTTGTTTCTACTAACAAAAACACAGCAAAACTTGATTAAAACAATATCATCGCTATTTACTGAAAAACGCCCTTTATGCAAATAGGGTTCGCGTTATGTATCACGCGTACTGCATGGGGATACTGTCAGACGTAAAATGCTCGTCGCGGCTCTACGAGCATTTTAAATCAACGTTTTCTTGTACAAAGAGGGCTGATTTTTCTTAATCCTTATAGGTGTAAGTTCATACATGTAATACAATTATAAAAATAGACTAATCCCAGTTTTTATCATAATTGAGGGCGCAGCCTCCAACACATCTCTTAGTGCCCCTTTAAGCGCCGTAATGGCCGAACAGCTGACGAATAAGCAACCTAAACCCAAAGTGCGAAACGTTTACAAGGCGAATGCTCAACGTATCTGGTATCCATTCGTTAAAGGCCCTGTCACACCATGGCGTATCGCCTGAACGTCACACCATGGCGTGTCGCCTGAACGTATGCCAACGTATGCGAAATATCGAAAAATACGTTGGTGTACGTTGGTCTACGTTGATATAAGTTAGGGGTAAGTTGGGGATACGTCGTTCACGTTACGAGCACGCTGTGATACGCTGTGAAAATTTGAAACACGTCGAGCCCGCGAAAAATTATTGAGCATGTTCAAAATTTCTCGACGTACTCAACGTGTGCCTAATACGTTCTGCATAAGTTCCCAATAGGTTCGTGGTACGTTAGACATACGTATATATACGCTGACATACGGTAGACATACGTTAGACATACGTTGACATACGCTGACCTACGATAGAGGTACGTTACTCGTAAGTTATAGGTTGGACCTATAAATTTATCCTTCTAGATATTTTAATAGTTATCATCTAGGCTGCGTTTACTTGAACTGGCAACACTTGTCCCGCCGTGTACGAAACTCAATTTCTGCAGCGGCATAAGTCACGTGTTCGTTGTACGCCGAGGATACACTGAGGATACGTCGAACGCGGCAGACATACGCTACGAATACGTTAAGCACGTTGGTCATATGCTCTCATACGTGTGCTACGCTGTCATAAGTTTGTTATAAGTTAGTGATACGCTACGTTAGTCATACGCTATATATACGTTCAAAACGCTATGGATACGCTATGGATACGTCCATTCCATCACCGATTTCGACTTTTCCTACGCAATTCGTTGGGAAGTTGGACGTTCTTGGACGTTCTTGGACTCTGACAATTTTCGAGCTATTTTTTGAATACGTCGGCATACGTTCAGGCCATACGCTATCGCTATGGTGTGACAGGGCCTTTAGAAACAGATTTTGGGCGAGAATTTGAGCGTGTCTGGACGTTGCCAAATGTCGAGAAAATAAATCAGTAGGCCTACGCTAGGCATAAGTTAGCTCTATTCGCTCTTATGTGACAGGGCCATTACACAAATTAAATGCTGGAATATCAGACATTAACGCTTTCCATTCGGCAGGCGTCTGCAGACGACAAATTCCACAATTTGTTTCGAAATGTCAAAATTATTGAATACTTAACCGTATTTGGAATCACCATGAGAAATGCATCGCAACAAGTACAAACATGCCTAGTATCGGGTCGGTAATCCTTGAGATAGACTCTAAAACTTGGGAATGGCTTCTGAAAAATCTGTTTTGTATAATTATGGTAAAACTAATAGCCGCTTGGAAAGCGTTAAAGCCCTGTCACACTGTTGCGAATAGCGCTAACGTGAGCCCGACGCCGAGAAACTACTACCAAAACTATGTAAGAAGAGGCAAAAGACATTGTGTTATAGTAGAAAACTAGAAACTGCCAGAAAGAAGCTAAGACAGGCGTATGAAAAACATGTCACAGAAGACAGTAAATAGTCTGCACAAGAGTTTGAAGCAGGTAAACGATAACTCGACCAAGCCTATGATGAGGTCAATTCTGAATACCTTGACAAGAAATTAAAAGAAGTGGAAAAGGCAACCTTAAACATGCAACACAGATTATCTTGGGAGCTCATTAACGAAGTAAGTGGAAGGAAAACCTCTAGGAAGGGCCCCCCAAGGATCACAGGCCTCTCCCCCCTCATGCCCCTCTTCAAATTGAAGACCCTACTTACGCTGCTGGTCTATGACTTGACTGGTCTATGATTTTATTCATACTTACTTCATCCTGAAACAGGAAGCAGACCGCAGCAAAAACAGCAGAAAGCAAAAGAAATATGGAGCTTTTTTCCTTGCAAATTTTAATGCAAACAACATTTGTGTCGTCAAACCCGAGTCTATGACTTTACTTGACTTGTCACTCTAGGTTAAGTTTCTTGGTCACAAAACTGCTAATCAGTAATGCTGATAACATACTATGTCGCTTTGCGATTCGGGTTGCTCCTGATGACGTAATTTACGCCATTTGAATCCAACTCATGCGAAACTGGTCCCCTCGATCTGTCGAGTTGGTCCGAGTGATTTGTATTACATAGTCAACTCGAGCGACCTAAGATCGCAACAACCTGCGACCTGCTAGTATGTAATGAGCATAACAAAATGGAATCATATAAAAGTCTGCATGCTCCTTTTTATTACTATTATAATTATATGATTTTGATCATACTTACTTCATCCTGTAACAGGAAGCAGACCGCAGCAAAAACAGCAGAAAGCAAAAGAAATATGGAGATGATGGATTAATGAAACCCGCAATTATGTTATTCATGAACATATGGGGGGGGGGGGGGGGGGGGGGATAAAAAGCAAATAAAAAAGGATTCTGTGAGCTTCCTTAAGGGTTAAAGGCTTTGCCTTTCTTTTACTTTTTCCAACTTTTGGTTTACTTTTTAGGTTGTGCAAATGCGTGTTACACCTTTTCTTTTTTGCTTACAAAATTGGTGGCAAAATGGCTTGAAATTGTGTAATAATTATTAATTTCATCACAAATCATTCATTCATTTATTTAAAAATTTAAAAAAAACCACTCCAATAATTCAAAAGTATATGGATTAAAAAAAAGAAGTTTAACAAATGGTAACTTTACAGCCATGCAAAAAGAGGAAGCTCACATACTCCCTCTTTTCTGGGAGTAAATAAAAATGCCACACAGTGTGTCTTGAAATAGGGCGGAAAATGGACAAAAGATTTTAAAAGATCCATTCCATAATGGGTCATATGATGTAAAAACAATCAACATAGTTCACTTTTTAGATTGCAGGCATCATGTATATCAAGTTTTGATGCCAAAAGAGTGTATCACTTGGTTGCGACGGGACAATTATTGTGTCATTGTCGTTTTTGTGATGTATGCCTGAAAGTACACTTTGTCCAATGCAAACCAGATTCGATGTCACCAATGCATTGTGCTTACAGCTGTTCTACCATTGCTCTCCTACAAGAATTTAAAATGAATAGCGGTAGAAGCAGAAAAAACGGTTTTGATAATTCAGTTCTTTTGGTTTTGGGGATGAAAGAAACTCCAAGTTGTGGCTGAGACACACTGCATTTTATGCATGGAATTATGGGAAACTGAATAAAAAATACTTTGAATGAATAGGGTCAGTCAAAAGGTTCAACCTCTACATAGTTTGACTCAGCCACATGGAAATGTCCATGCCAGATACACCCTAATAAAACTATGTACTGGTAGAACGTTTTGAGTGACCCTCCCATTTCTAAGAACGGAAACATGTTATTTGCTTTCTTTTCATTCGACAAAAGCAAAATGTAAATGTATCATAAATGTTATGGTATATCAGTCATCATATCCACAAACAGTTTGATGATATATAGATTAATATTTGTTAGAGCCCTTTATAAAGTCAAGTCCATCATGTGTGTTGAAAAGCGGCCAACAAACCTCTCAGGTAGAGCCAGTCGGTCAGGTGAGTTTGTTTTGTTGTTGGGTTTTTGTCCAAACCTTTTGTGAAATCTGAACTATTTTAGAAATTTTCAAAAAAATTCAAAATGATTCAAAATAATTCAACAACAACAAATTATTAAATTTCATTACAATATTTGGAATCACTATGAGCAATGCATTGAAATAATTACAAACATGCCTAGTATTGGTTCAGTAATCCTTGAGATAGGCCTTGCAATTTGGGAAAGGTTTCTGTAAATTCCGTTTGTGTATATGGTTAAGCTAATAGCCACATACCCTGGACCTAAAGTATACTGTATCCTTTAACAGCTATTGTGAATTCAATAAAACATATTTTTTATTAATTTTTGTTCATTTAACAGAAATGAATCTAACAGCCCTCTAACTCTAGTCTTCTTCTTTGTAGTGACGACAGTGTATGTTCCAGTCTTTTAACACACAAGTACCAGGATTTGTATTGCATCTCACAGGTACAACACTGTTGAGTCACGACCTTAATCCCATGAGAACTACCTGCTGATTGGTTGAAATTTACGATGCGTCCAATATTGTGCCAATCAGAGACATTGTTAGAATTATTACAAATTTCAAAAAAGACGAGCATTAACAATTTTTAAGGAAGGGGGTTAATAAATAAGTTGTGATCACTGGGATATGCTCTGACGCAACTGCACACAGAGAGGTACACAGATGTTAGCGGGCTGTTTTGTCTTTGTCTCAAAGCAGTATTTAGCAAAAATACTAATGAATCTAAAATAATATTTGCTTAAAGTTGCATTCTAATAAGCTAAAATATACATAAATGCAAATAATACAAAATCTGAGCAAGAAATTTGTTTTTATGTGCATGCCAAATGAATGCAACTAGAATATTGAAATGAAATCATTGTGGCTGATTCTTTATTTTGATATGACCAATAGCAAACATTAGGTCATAATGGCAAACATTGGGTCATGATATCCAGATGAAGCATGGAATGTGATTTCCCTGACATGGAATGACTTTTTTCTTTCGAGAATTTTCTTGGATAAATATGAACATTTTGACCACTTTGCGCATCAATGCAAGAATGAAGATGGCTGGAGAGGAGCAATGTTTTTTGACATTGGATATATAGGGTGGTGCGTTTAAACACGGCCTAGCTGGAATTGCGGTTAACCGCCTCTGGCATTCCACCTGAGGGCAGCAGAGTCAAGGCAACACTTTTTTTGCATAACCAAGATGTCAGCCTGCATGTAGCACTTTGAATGGTGAAAATTGGTTATTGTT
Source organism: Ophiura sarsii (assembly GCA_035610835.1). Classification (NCBI taxonomy): domain Eukaryota; kingdom Metazoa; phylum Echinodermata; class Ophiuroidea; order Amphilepidida; family Ophiuridae; genus Ophiura; species Ophiura sarsii. The sequence goes on along the minus strand of CM069446.1, from coordinate 63,425,096 downwards.
TTCAGATTTTGCAGCTATTTAAGTGAATTGTGATACCGGAAGTAGCTTCAGTCTTGTTTGATTTTTAAGGTATGGCCTAGCTGGAATCGTGGTTAACAGCCTCTGGCATTACACCTGAGGGCAGCAGAGTCAGGGCAACAACTTGTTTGCATAGCCAAGATGTCAGCCTGCATGTAGCACTTTGAATGGTGGAAATTGGTTATTGTATTCGGATTTTGCAGCTATTTAAGTGAATTGTGATACCGGAATGGTATTCAATGTGTTGATTTTAAAGGTCCAGAATTTAAAGGGACATGATTTTTGTTTACAATATGGCCGGCAAAAAGAAGGTCATTGAGAACCAGAGTAGGGATAGTTCATAGACAGGTAAATTAATGTTCACATTTTGACTGAAATTTAAATGAAAGTATTGTGTTTTGAAGGTTATTATTGTTTATTATTGTTTATGGGCTATCCCCTAGGCCATGTTTAAACGCACCACCCTATATATACTATATACTATATACTATAGTTAAATCAGTTCCAAATTGGCGAGAAATATGCGGGTTTTTTATCTTCTCTGTGCGCAAAAGTAATCCAAATTTTGGAATGTGGCAATTTTAAGGATGACCTTTCATGTTCAATAGAAAACATCAAGTTGAAAATCGGGCCAGCAATCAGAACATCTACCTTTAAAATAGGGTAAGATATTATATCACCCCTCATCTTGGTTCATTTTCAGACAATAGTGCCCTTTGACTTGGTTCATCTCAAGTCAATAATGGTTCATCTTTAAAAAGCTTTAAAGATTATACTGCCCCTTATCTTGGTTTATCTCCAGTCAATAGTAATTCATCTTAAAATAGGATAAGATATGTTATATAACGCATGAAAATATTCTAGTCATCTGATTGGTGGATAGTTTGGTCCATTTCATGCTTGACGTCACTTCCCGGTCATGCCCTGCCTCGTACGATTTTGCCATACTGGCATGGAGGATCGACTGTTTTATTTGATCAAATTCGCACACAAAAATATTCTCATGCGTTATATAAAACAAATGTGGACTGATCTTTATTCGTAAAATGGGGTGAACTATTGTCCCTCGGTGATCTGGAGACCTAAGCCTACGATTTTCCCGAAGCCGAAGGTCTCCAGATCACCTTGGGGCAATAGTTCACCCCATTTCACGAATAAAGAGCAGTCCACATTTGTATAATATTGCCCTCGTCTTGGTTCATTTTCAGTCAATGATAATTCACCTTAAAAGGGTGAGATGGATGAAATTGGGCCTCATCTTAATTCATCTCCAGTTAATAGTTTATATCTGAAAAAGTGTACTTTAGGTCCTGGATTATGGACTGTACTAGTATCGTCCGATTCTGGAACACCCATTTTCGGCCGATACTGGCACATATAAAATGGTCCAGTATCAGGCGATACTGGAACACAATTATGTACCAGTATCGTTCAATACTGGGACAAATCACTTCTGGTAGCATGTGTACTAGTATAGCCCGATGCTCGATATTGGAACACAATTTGGTGTTCTAGTATAGACCGATCCTGGAACAGTGAAATCGTACCAGTATCGAGCGATACTGGCAACTTTTATGTTCCAGTATTGAATGATACTGGTATACCAGTATCTGGGACCTAAGATACACTTTTTCCTTATCATCTTTAAAAAAATGTGAGAGATAATACTGCCCCTTATCTCAGTTAATCACCAGTCAATTCATCTTCAAGAAGTATGAAAGATGATATTGCCCCTCATCTCGATTTATATCCAGCTAATAGTAGTCCATCTTCTAAAAGGTGTAAGTTCATAGCAAATAAATCAATACTTTTTACAGTCCAGCGATTGTCTTCAACGGGTGTTTATTTTGTAAAAGGGCACACATATAATTATGAATGTACTGATTTATGACAATTGTGTTAAAATAATAAATGACATATTTGATATACAGTGATTTTAAAAACTGTGTACATTTTCTAAAACAGTCGCATACAATTCCATTGGAAATCCTAGACATAACTGTTACCTCACTCCAACACAATCTGAACCATGTTAGGTTTGATATAGTTAGATGTAGATCATGATCAGGGCTGGAACTTCTGGTTTTGTTTTTTTCAACCAGCCGGTCGGGCAGGTAACTCACAATAATACCTGCCCAACTGAAATTCCACCAGCCAGTGTAACTCACTTACGCTCACTTACAGTTTTAAAAGTTTTACCCGCCAGTCCATCGGGTACTTTTGGCATCATCAATATTTCCAGGCCTGATCATGATTGACAACAAAAAACCCAGGACCTTTATCGCTTTCTTTGGCATTCAGGCCAACATACTCAATGGGATAATTCTGCAGGTTCCTCTTATTCCTAATTTGTTTACTGATATTCTTTTAATAAGTAACAATATGTATAACAAGTTGACTGTGCGAAGCCTTAACACTTCCGAGCGGCAGGCGTCTGCAGACGACATTCCACAATTTCACAAAATGTTTTAAAAATTTCACAATTATTGAATGTCATTATCATTTTTGGAATCACCATGAGAAATGCATTGAAATAAGTACAAACATGCCTAGTATTGGTTCAGTAATCCTTGAGATAGACCTTGAAAGTTTGGGAAAGGTTTCTAACCAATCTATTTTGTATAGGGTAACATAAATAACCGCATGGAAAGTATTAAACGAACCCACACACTTTGTTGTCCGAACCATATCCACTGCATTGTCTGAGCCCAAAGCCAATCCTTGAATATGTTTTTAAAAAAATCAGGTTTTTTTGGTGGATAAAATAAAATAAAATTTGATAACATAATCCACTGTTTCTGATTCTAGAGCATGTAATTAATACCAAACCAACTCATTTCAGATTTCATTGGAGTGGGTCTCAAGCAACCAATATTCAAAAATCAATAACATAGCACTGATTTTCAAAGATGTCCTCAGCAAATACTTCTTTTTGGTAGCTCTATATTTCAGATACAAACTAAATAACTTTCTTGGTAGAGGAACAAGTGGGCTGTATTAGATCCACATCGAGGGTTGAGCGCCAGAAGGCCGTAACTCAAGAAATGCTATTTTGAGATAACCGACTTTCAAATATTGGGGACTCATTACAATACACTGTAGCACCCACCTTATAACTCTAATTTGAGTCAAATTAAGAGTGTTTATGAGTTATCTCTTTATGGTTCTGAAAATCTAGATTATATGGATTATTTTTGTACCAAAATATCAATTTGCCCAAAAATTGAGTTACGACCTTCTGGCGCTCAACCCTCGACATAAGTTTTCCCCCCACTGCACCGTACAAAGCCTTAAAAAGAGACAATATTTTTTAATCCAAAATGCCCCTCAAATAAATCATCTGATATGCATCGTTTTTCGCAGACCCCCCCCCCCCAAAAAAAAAAAGTATTGGGAATTAAAAGAAAAGTACCCCCCATCCATCCTGAATATAAAAGAGTCTGGCATCGAAGAATAAAAGTACAATCAGTAAAATAAGCGGGTATTCAAGCTTCATTTAAGCTTACATTCAACAACTAGTTGATGACATCACATATCAAATTTACTTGTACGGCGTGCACACATCTGCCTTTTTTGTCCAATCCACAACGTCAAAGGCTTTATACAAACCACGGCTTTCAATACTTCATATACAATATCTGAACAAATTTAGCAACAAAAATAGAATTATATACATGTTGTACAACGAATGTCATGTTAGCACCTATCTGAGCTAATTATTAGAGAAACAAACGCTGCTTATAAAGCTTGATTTAAAGTACTAGTAGATGTTGAAACAGAGTTAACCTTTGGTTGACCTCGCTTGCACGAACCTTTGATGCCAGTGTAGCAGATAGCAACATCTCATCAGCATGCCACTTCAAAATTTGAATCCGATACAGATAATGTGCATGGTGTGAGAGTACAAATTCATGATTACTGTAAAAGCCAATATTTTCGCCCATTTTGATATCATAGACATTTCGCGGGTGACCTTCCGGATGCACTGCATGAATGTTGAAAACAATGTTTTCGCATATTTTGCGCGAAAAACGCGAAAATAAAACCACCGCGAAAAATTTCAGCTTTACAGTATGCAGCATATGGGGGCGGGTAAATTAATTGTAGGGCTGGTATTAGCTATATATTAGCTACCTGCCCAACTGGCTGGTATCAAAAAGAGGTTACTATATCCAGCCCTGGTTATCTTTGTGACAGACAAACTGTTGCTGTGTATTATCAATTCATCCCTCGAGAAATCAGTAAAGAACACAAAATGTCTTTCACTTAAAAAAGATAACTGGTCTAGTGTCGATAGAGTGGACTGAACACTGACCCAAGGTTAACCCCGTAAAACCATAGTAGAAGAACATTTTGAAATGTCCTGTTACCGTATTTTTCTATATAAAGAGAAGAAATAGACACAAGTAGGTCTTATTATAAATATAACTGAAAAGTGATGTGACTGAACTTGTTACTGCCTTCATAAAAATACAGACACGGTCTGATATAGGTCGTCCATTTTAAGGGTAGATAAGTGAACATTCTGACCCAAGTTTGTTTGCAATAAGTTTGTTTGCAATCAGTCCTTCTTTGATGCTAATTCTATCAATATATCTATACATGACAACAAAAGTACTGCATAATGTTGAACTAAACATAACATTTAGCTTTTTTGGTGTAGCTTTCAAATGATACAAATTCACAATAAAGTAATATGATAACTCTTGCTGGAACTGTACAAAATACATGTTGATAAATCAATTGCAAAATGATATATTTTCACCATAATTTTGGCACAGTTCACATTATCTTTAATAAAAATGTGCATGATTAGGAACTTTGTGTACCCTATGTGATGTGATCACGGTAGATGCCATAACATTCATCGCTATCTTCAGTAGATAGCATACAGTGATCGCTATCTTCAGTAGATATCATAACAGTTACTGCCATCTTCAGTAGATAGCATATCATCAGTAGATAGCATATCATCAGTAGATAGCATAACGGTTACTACCGCTATCTTCAGTAGATAGCATAACAATTATCGCTATCTTCAGTAGATAGCATAATGGTTATTACCGCTATCATCAGTAGATAGCATAATGGTTATTACCGCTATTATCAGTAGATAGCATAACGGTTACTACCGCTATCCGCAGTAGATAGCATAACAGTTATCGCTATCATCAGTAGATAGCATAACGGTTACTACCGCTATCTTCAGTAGATAGCATAACCAGGGAGTCTTTAATAATGGGAGAGGAAATTTGAATCGCCACACAACAGCTTCCCATATATGGGTATATGCGCACGATTTGATTTTAGCATTGCAATCTGAGTGGCGCTATTCTTGGCTCTCAGCTCTCGCGCACGCCGCAAGCTCATGAGATGCCCGATGCGATTCTTAGCATAGCAACCGGGAGTGCGCACTATCACACTGGAAGCTCCATTCTCAGCAATGACAAGCAAGCGTTTAATAGCAGGCATAACTGTTGTTACTATCTTCAGTAGATAGCATGACAGTTACCGCTCTATTCAATAGATGGGTCTATCTCCATCACATACATATGATTTAAGTCCTATCCAAAATTAATGTGCACTACATGTAAATATCATATTGATGCGACGGTTTTGATCTTGCAAAAATTGAACACAAAATATACATACACACGGAAATATATAATTGTAATATACAAATGCATTAACTTAAGCCTCTGAATGTAAACAAATTTCACGCAAAACAAGAATACGGCAGAAATACACAAAATAGAAAAAATGTACATGATAACTTTTAGAATATCTCACGACAACACAAGGCAATACAAATTGCAGAAATGATCTCTTATGATATTTTGCGGTAACATGAGGGCGTGAAATACATCTTTAAACAAACAGGAGGTAATTTGTATAAAAGTCTCAGAAATGGAATATATTTCACTTAGGATGGTATGCAGTAGTAACATGAGAGCATTCTGTCTTTTCTACTTGATGTAGAAATATAACGTCTGAGCAAGGCGACGAAAAAACAACACCGGTTGTATGGCCAAATGGACCTTTCACTCAGGTAAGGTCTGTAGGTGTGTTGTTCCCCCCCCCCCCTTTTTTAAATATCAAAAAATGGTTAAAATTTAGAAAAAACACCACATCTTTCTGCCTTTGTATATACCTCCATATCCCCCCCCCCCCCACACCCCCCACCGGAAATTAAAAATGGTGTCCCTGTTACACAATTAAAGAGATGGGGGAATACATTTCATACTGAATCTAGTATTTGAAACTATTGTTTTCCCCTTTCTCTCATAAATAAAGCAGATAAGAAATGATTCTTCATAATTAATATGTGTTTGTCTCTTGTTACAGTGTTAGAAGTCTTAACAATATTTATGCATTTTTATGAATATTTAGCCGTGTTCACACAGGCGGTGTCTCAAAAAATGCATTTCCTGTGTGGGTGGAATGGAAAAAAATAATTCCTCAATTCAGTAGGAATATCATAACACGAGGGATTTGTTTCATTGCATATCCAGGCTTTGAGACTACAATACATTAATGTGAGTTTATTATCATAAAATCACAAATTATTCACTTAATTAATTAAAGTTGTTTATCACAAAATGTTTATATATTTAAAAAAATAATTTTAAAGCTAAATCTAAAGTTGAGTTTTAATTACATAATACATGAGCTGGTTTCAAAGCAACAGTAAAATACTTATAAAATAATTTACGATTTGAGCTTTAAACAACGATGAACAATTCAAATCATTATTTTACATCCAATTTATACATATTTGCATTAATAGTAAACAAATGCATCATCTATAGGTACTTTAAACTATGAGTGAGCAAACATATTGTCAAAAAACATTTCAGTTTATAATCACGAATGATGCAATTAATTCACAATAAAGCGTGGCTTGAATTGGGGTTCTCATCTAATTCAAGAGAGAAATTGGAAAGAAAATGCTAATAATAAATGAGCCTTTATTTAATTGAATTTTGTTTGGTCAGACTTTAATTGATATAGGTCTTTGCTTTAAGCGTATACATGGATATTTTTGTGTCACATTTAATGTCATAATTTAATGGCACCTAATTCTTTGCTTTTGATTTTGTTCCCGGGACTTGACATTTTCGGGTGAGACTCGATTTCCCGGGACTCGCTCCTTAATAATCACCAAGCATGCAAATCAATCTGGTACAAAAATACCAATGTGTTCAAAACAAAACATAAGACTAGTACCTGAAGAATTTGGCTTTTCATATATAAAGTACTTCATAAATAACAGGCATAGCCAACAAGGATTATTCACTAAATAGTACTATAGATGGCGCTGTCCAACAAGAGTCCTCTATAGTACTATTTACTATAGAGGGCGCTGTCCAACAAGAGTCCAACTAGTGTAGCAGGAAGCGTTGGACCCGACACATGTTGTAAATTTATGAAAATTTATACTATAAATAAATAATCATAACAATCATAAATAAAGCTCAATTACATACGGTACCCGAGGTAAAATATATACTTATTCTTCTTGGTTATTATCGTTCAGGGGAAAATTGTCACCAATAAAACTGGTGTAGTGTATTGCTGATGCGCACAAAATGATTAAAAATAACATAAACATAAACACTTCTTTTTTCAAAGTTATATTTGCTTACATTTTGGAGCCAGGTTGAGAGTGAATTAGAATATTCGTTTTCAAACTCCCATTCTTTAATTGTTTCGATCAGCAGATAAATCCCAGGTCCAATATAAGGATTTTTCTTCACAGAGTCTGAAGAAATGTACTGATGAAAATATTTACACACATGACTTCAAAAAGTAATATTTTAAGACACTCTCATCTTTACTCCAAAATTTAAAATACATATGTGTTCGAAAGATTATTATGTTAAATGTGTTTTAACCATGTTGCATATAAGTATATATCATCTTTGTTCTATTAAAACCATGTAATCTCCATCTGGCCCTTCAGCATGTACTACTTCCTATGCATAACCTTTGGGTAGTCTGCTCTATAAACATGTTCAAGGGCCAAAAACAGTTCTATCTATCAAAACCTTGCATGTGCTCTTGCCCCTGAACATGTATAAAGCAACACTTACTATGCATAACCGTTGAGCAGTTTTACTTTATACATGCTGATGGGCCAGAAAAATGTACAATAACAGCAACAATATAGGACCTTAATTATATTAATCATCATATACTATGCATAATCGTTTTCCTTTATATACATACTGAAGGGCCCAAACAAATACAAGGTTTTGATAGAACAGCAACAATATGGGACCTTAATCATATTAATCATCATATTCATGTAATATTCATATTGCAATGTATATAAACACTTTCCATGCGGCTATTGGTTTAACCATATATATACAAAATAATTCTTTTCCCAACTTTCAAAGTCTATCTCAAGATTTACCGAACCAATACTAGGCACGTTTGTACTTATTTTAATGCATTTCACCTGGTGATTCCAATTATTATAATGACATTCAATAGTTTTGACATTTTTGAAACATTTTGTGACATTTTGGAATGTCGTCTGCAGACGCCTGCCGCGTGGAAAGTGTTAATCACAGTAATCATTATATTCATATATATTCATATTGCATTGTATATAGTTAATAAAATCGATCTTTACAGAGTCCAATACATAGTCATTACATTTATGGATTTAAAAAAACATTCTTGACTACACAAAAATACTTACTAGAACTTTCTTTCATTGAACTAAACAGATGCGAGTCATCTCTCTGATGGACGCACGTCACATGAGGTTGATCTCACGTAAAAGTATGCGAGGTCGACCTTACCCCAAAACAGTGAACGGACATCCGTGGTGCGTCACACGTCATCTGGACCTCACGGCTCTGATTGGTTAACGGAATAAGGTGCATTCATACTCACGTCGTTGCGCATCGGCCGACGTCGACGGATATCGGTGCGCGAGTTAAAGCAATGTCAACTTTTGTCCGTCGACGTCGACCGATACGCAACGACGCGAGTATGAACGCACCTATAGTGCCAGTTTTCAAGCATGCGCAGTGAGCTGATCAGAGTGCGCCCGCGTATGTTGGACTGTGGCCAGGGGGATATGTGCCGTAGGTTCATTGGGGGAGGGGGGGGGGGGGGGGGGGGTTGGGGGAGGGGAGAGTACTATTATATAAAGGTGGATATCACACTCAGGTATGGGTATTCAGAAAAAACCCTGTTCTATGGGCAAACGAATCTCTTGCTTTTTCCCCATTCAAAATGACTGTAAACATCCCAAAAATCTGTAAAAATTTGGCTGTTTTTTGACAAGCAAAAGCATATTTTTTGGTCGCTATTCCTTTGGATGTGAAAATCTGTTCACCAATTGTTGATAAGATAGGTTGGTCGGGACAGTAGAACAGGTTGTTTTTGTTGCCTTAAACCCTTAGGTCCACTCTTGCCAGATCTTTCGAGATATCTCTATCTTAACTCTATTCCATCTGTCATCAAATGAACAGGTGTAAGCCAGTTCATCCTTGGTGAACTAGCGGAGTGGACCTTTGCCTTGAACACAAATTGTTCTCATATCCACAGAGAACAAGCATTTTAAAAGATTGTGCTTCTCATTAATTCTGGCCCTATACATGTGATTTTATATGTTTTCAAGTTTTTCATCCCATATCTTGGGTATTTCCAAAACATACCATTTTTTCTGTATCTGGAGGCCCTATAAAAGTATTTTCAAAGATTTCATCATACCTTTAATACTTATTATTGCTTTTTAACACCCAAAGCAATGTGTGTATATGATATACACCTTTGAATAGAAGGCACCCCCTCCCCCTGGAGAACAACTTGGTGCATCAAAGTTGTCAAACAGATTTGTATTTCTTTGATGTACAGAACAATATATGGAAATGAGTAGTTTTACAGTGATCAGTATCGCTCTTGTGAATTTTAATCGCAAATGTGACGGATAGTTCTGTGTACCTTCAAATGAATCCTTCCTATGTTGTAGGTGAAGAGTTTGAACGAATTCCTGTTGTTTCCATATAAATGTGCATCATCTTGGAAGTAAGTACCACACATATGCCATCCTTTCAATAAATAATATAGTACTTAGAACAAAAGTACCATCTTTAAGAACAAATTGGGAGTACAATGTACTTTAAAAGTATACCATAATGTTCCAATTTTTGGAGTATAATGTCTACATGGACACCTGCCAGATGAGCAGCTTAGCGTCCTTCCCCCTCTGGCACTCGTCCTGCATCAGATAACCATGACCCTCCCCGCCACACAGCACCAGCTTGGTCGTACTCGTAATACTGGCCGAAACCTGCTCCTTTGGCGTGGCCGCCGCGTAATGCCCCACAGATTCGCACAAGGGACTCTCCTCAAAGTTACTGATCGCACCACTGTCGGTGCTCGGGGCAGCGGGTAGCCGGGGGTCGACGGTCTTGGTGTCCTCTTCGGGGACGTCCTCAAACGTGAGATTGAAGTAATCAGTCATTGGGGACATTGCGTTGGTGACCAGGTTGGCGGTGTGGCTGGCCTTACGGAGTTCTTGCCTCGCTGCTGCCAGGCGTCTTTGGTGTGGGCGGAGCTATTAACAAATAGAAGAAAATTAAAAGTTTAACAAAATCCAACATAAAACAATTCATTTGCCTCAGATTCCAGCATAAACATATTTTAAACTCAAAATACCCATCCCCCTCCAACTGAAAAAACAATCACTCCTAAAAGTGGACGTATCTAAAAATAATTCCCCTTTGAGGTCATAACCCATGACCTAACATTTTTTCTGGTTAACTAAATTTCAAATTTTATGAATGGATGAACTTTGTGATTAAGGCTTGATGATCGATCGACTCTTTTTTGTTTGACGACTTAATTCCAACAAATTTAGTGACTCTATACTGACAATTAAATTAATAAATACTAACTATAGCACTTTTTGCGCCACAGCATACATTCTTCTTTGATCGTGCGGATACATACAGTCTCATTGGAGTTACGGGTGTGATTTTGTGATGCGTTCACAATTCACTATAGTTCTATTAGTTCCAAATTGGCGAGAAATATTCGTTTTTATCTCTCTATAGTCTATGAGTAAAAGTAATCCTAGCGTACACACGTGATTGGCCACAGGCACACAGTTTTGGCCGCATTACCGCGTATGATGCACAGTGCGCTTGTTGTCTGCATGAGCGTCCACGCGTCTTAATTCATTCGCTGCTGTAAGGAGGCTCTGCCAATTTGGAACTGATCAAACTATAGAATACGTGCTGAAGTCACCCCCTCCCTGAGCTGACAAATGGTAACAAGCATTTTTCTTTTATCCCAGAAAGCCTTAAAAATTTATATCTTTCACAATTTGCCAACATTGAAATCAAATAAAGCACCCCACTATACTTACGACTTTTTGAGTCCTCCTTGGAAGAAAACTGGATTTTGTCATCCTGTCTACTAGTAGGAGCCCCAGAGCTCTAAATTCGGCTTTAAAATGGTTTGACCCCTGACCTCCGAACATACTCCAAAAGGAATACTTTTATGATAGATTCATATCTTGTCTACAAGAATAAAGTGTCCTGCTCTTATGATTCTCTTGCGATTTCATGTTATTGGCAATACCTGTATTCCCCTATATAATCACATAGACAAAATCACATAAAACAACTCGTGTTAGGGGTAGGGGTAGTAAATATGGCCATAAAAAGATGAAATAACTGTCAAAGTATGTATAACTATACATCATATCTATGGGGAAGAGCTGCTTCACAAGTTGAGATAGTTATTTATAGTTATAATATCAATATTACAGGTAAAATAGCTAAATTGAGCATTGGAAAAAGTCACAAAAGGGTCAAAAATGCTTATTTTTGTAACTTTTTCAATTGTTCCATGACATTTTGGACCGATATCAATTACATTAAAATGAGAAATGCTAGTATAATGTGACAAGTAGTTCTTTCTTTAAATTCATAAACATAATTTTATGTAGTTTTGACAATTCCTTTCAATGTTATAGTCAATATACTACTCAAACCCTGACGAGAGGTGCTATTACTTCATTTCTGCTATGTGAATACACGGGGAATATGATTTTTGCCATAGCCTAATTTCGCAAGAGAATCGTAAGAGCAGGACACTTTATTCTTGTAGATAAGATATGTATCTGTCATAAAAATGTAAATTTAAGAGTATGTTCGGAGGTCAGGGGTCAACTCCTAAATTTGAGGCCTGGGGCTCCTACTATACTGATCTCCAAAGCGTGCAGAAACTTGACCGATCCACTGTGAGAGTGATACGACACCATGGCCGGACCGTTGACCAGCGGTACGCCCTCTAGCCTCGGCAAGGGGAAATTGACGAGCACTCCGAGGTTCGTGCCGACCCAGAGTGATCCGCGACACGCCAGTAAGGAAGTGATGTGTACTGAGTGACTGTAGTTGAAGTGGGACTGGGCTTTGCTACTCAATCCTATGGAAGTTTAAAAATTGGAGAAAGAGAATGAAAATTAAAATAAGTTGAATCACTAGATTAAAATTAGACAGAACTGCCGTCTGCAGCATGCAAAGTATTAACACTGAAGAAGACACTTAGATGGCTTTATACACTACGCCCTACTTCAAATCTGAATCTGAAGAGATGTCTTGAATTTACTATCAATATCATATAACGTCCAACTACTCCAACACCAATCATATTATTACCATCACCTAAGGCTATCACATGTACCAAAATAGTTTTGTTAAAATCCCACACAACTACAATAGAAAGAGTATGTCAGAAAGTGTAAAAGGGCAAGGGCATTCAATTTGTTTGGGCTATGGCATCAGTTTTGATCCTTTCTATTCCAACATTCTATTTTTTAATGTTATGGATGAATCGAAACAGTAGCACTTCAATTTATTGTCGTGGTTTATGTCAAGCAAGAAAAAAATGGTAAATGTTAATTTTACCATAATGTTTCTAGCGTGACAATAGTTTAAAACTGTTTATCCAAGCAAACTTATTCATTTCGAGCAGACTTTTTTTAAAGTGCAATTTGAGTTCAATATTATCATTCATTTGATTGTTTGTGATAAAATGGAATCAATAAAGAACTGTTATCTAAAACTATGAACAATAAGACTAAGCCATCCTGAGATTTGAGATACCCCGAGATTTGAGATTAATAACAGGAAAGGGGGTATTACCGCTACCATCCCTATTCGAAGTGATAGTTCCACTAAAAGTACACAAATGAAAACAGAGTAAATCCGGAAATGGAACAATAACAAAATTGGTGGGGATAATCCCTGCTTAAGTGTTTAAAACTTCGGTTAAAAGCCTCAAATGTACTAGAAATGTTTACAAAAATATTGGGCAAAACACATCAAAATCTGTTTAGAGCAATATTTGTTTGAAAATCACTCTTTATTAAAAAAGAAACCCAATGGTGAACCGGTACAACGTATCCAATCAGATTATGAGATTATGCTATCATTAATCTCCCTGTACAAAGTAATACTTCCAAACAATTTTATCCTTTGGATAGTCTGCTTAAACATGTTTAAGGGCCAAAACACATATATTAAAGTGTTGTAACCTTGCCCCTGAACATGTATAAAGCCACACTTCCTATGCATAACCATCGGGCAGTTTTACTCTATAAATGTTGAAGGGTTGGAATAAACAAACAAGATTTTGCTATCATTAATCTTCTTGATGTACCCTGTACAAAGTAATACTTGCAAATTTTAATTTTAACCTTTGGGCAGTCTGCTTAAACAAGGGCCAAAACATATCTATTAAAACTGTGTAAACTTGCCCCTGAACATGTATAAAGCCACACTTCCTATGCGTAACCGTTGGGCAGTTTTACTTTATACATGCTGAGGAGCCGGAATAAACATACAAGGTATTGACAGAACAGCGACAATATTTTGTATGATTACATCAGTCTTCATGTGGCTATTGCTATGGTAATCTGTGAAGCTGATTAATTCAGCTATCCAGTGTTGCCAGAACAGGGCTGGCTACTAATGTATTTTCTATGGGTGTGACGGAAATTGGGCTTCTTTTTGTCGTGAGCCGCGGACTAGATGGCACTTGTGCCACTGTTTGGGACACATTTTAGTTGGCAACACTGCAGCTATCCCATACTTTGGGATCCATGACTGTTTGCTGCCATTCCTCAGCAACGAAACGTGAGTGACCAACCTTTAAGGGTGTAATACACTAAATGAGATATCCCCTACCCTTAAGAAGTGTTGCTAAACTACGAGGGTCATTCAATAAGTTCTACCTCCTAACTCATAACATCGCTATTATGAATGTCAGCCTAATGACATTTGTCATGATTAGAGCTCTGAATCATAGCTTCACATTTATAGTAAATGATAATCGATACCTGTTTTACTTTTGTTATAATGCGATCAAAGCCAGAGAGAGATTTTGGACAACGGACACAGAAAATTACCCTGAAGATAAATACACGTTTTTTCGTTTTTTGGTAGTCATCAGTATATGAATGAAAGTTAACATTGTGTTTACGAATAATAGCACCCATTGGTTGTGTGTACATAACAAATTGAACTGGACCAATTACAGAACCCTGTAGTGCACCATATATTAATTTAGACTGCTCAGAAAATACACTATCAATGCTTACACAACTAGATCTAGAATTCAGATAACTCTTAAACCAACCGAGTGCCGTTTCTGACACACCAATATCATTTTGCAGGCGCTGAATTAACAAACCATGGTCAACAGTGTCGAATGCTGCAGACAGATCAAGAAGTACAATGAGAACAACATCTTGTCTGTCTACAGCACTCAGCACATCACTTTTCACTTTAAGCAGTGCAGTTTCGGTGCTGCAATTTGACCTGTAGGCTGACAGTGATGCCTCGAGTGTTAAAATCTTAACATGACAGTCGCTTTATGAGTTTCCCTTATACAACCTTTAGAATAATCAATCAGGTAGTTAGTGATAGAAAATTTTCTCTTTGAGAGACTTGAAATGTATAATGAAGATCCCTTAGATCTTATGAAAAGCAAATAATGACTTTTGCAGCGGTTCTCTTAGGGTAGGGTTAAAATTAATGGCTGTCCTGGTCTGGTTCTGGCTAATAAAAGGCCATTTTCCCCAAGAAATCAGTCCACTGTTATTGTTTATAGTCTGTCCGTTTGGTTTTTACTGCATTTCTGGAAAAGTACAACCACTATTAAGACCAATTTACTATGAATTTGTAGCTGAGATTCCGAGCTATAATTGTGTAATATTTTATAAGACTGGCTTATATAATAGCAAAGTTATGAGGTAGGAGGTAGAACTTATTGAATGACCCTCGTAGAATCAGAAAGAATGCATGACAGAATCTTGAATTTATAAGACTTGACAGTAAGAACAATTGCATAAATGCCTAGGATTTTTGATTCATTATGATAAATGGGACATCACCTACATGCACACTGACTATAAAATGTGAATATCATCGAGGTAAATTTTGAGACATCTTTCAATTTGTGTTTTTTACTGGAAACATTGGCGATTACGTTGACATTTCCAAGCTCGTCAGAGATGTAGTCTCTTCATGGCCGTCTTTTTAACAAGGCGGTTCTCGAACGGCGCGTCTCGCCTGTTCATCAAAAGTGACTTGAAAGAAATGATGATGAAACATATGATACAATGTAGCACTGTCACAGAGGTATGCATTGTAGTTAATGCAAGGGATGTAATACCTTAAGGGATGCTCAAATGTTACCCAGTACTAAAAATTTTGCGGAACACAAACGAATCGTTTCCGCTTCATGGCCCTTCAAAGTTTAGATGGTACCCCACCCCCCTTTGGACTATGCAGTGGCGGCGCCAGCATCATATTTGTTTGGTTGGGGTTTTTTTGGGGGGGGGGGGGCAAAAGGAGGCAAGACATTTTAGGGGGACCCCAGACGATCTTGAATGACCTCCAATAATCAACAAAAAGAATACACCCCTCCCTCCACCAAGTCGCATCAAGATAGGCCCTACTGATCTATTTGACCCCATATTTGACCTTGAATGACCTCTCATGACCTTGAAAATTTAATCAGCAAAAAGAACACACCATCCCCCTTCCCTCCACCAAATCCCATCAAGATAGGCCTTACGGATCTTATTTGACCCCAGATGACCTTGAAAAATTAATCAGCAAAAAGAACACACCACACCTCTTCTCTCCACCAAATATAATCAAGATAGGCCTTACGGATCTTATTTGACCTCAGATGACCTTGAATGACCTCGAAAAATTAATCAGCAAAAAGAACACACCATCCAGCTTCCTTCCACCAAATCCCGTCAAGAGAGGCCTTACGGATCATATTTGACCTTGAATGACCTCTGATGACCTTGAAAAATTTAATCAGCAAAAAGAACACACCAACCCCCTTCCCTACACCAAATCACATAAAGATAGGCCTTACGGATCTTATTTGACCCCAGATGACCCTCAGATGACCTTAAAAAATTAATCAGCAAAAATAACCACCCCATCCCTCTTCCGTCCACCAAATCCCATCAAGATAGGCCTTACGGATCTTATTTGACCCCAGATGACCTCCGATGACCATGAAAATTTAATCAGCAAAAAGAACACACCAACCCCCTTCCCTCCACCAAATCACATCAAGATAGGCCTTACAGATCTTATTTGACCCCAGATGACCTTGAAAAATTAATCAACAAAAAGAACACACCATCCCTCTTCCGTCCACCAAATCCCATCAAGATAGGCCTTACGGATCTTATTTGACCCCAGATGACCTTGAATGACCTCCGATGACCTTGAAACTTTAATCAGCAAAAAGAATACACCACCCCCTTCCCTTCACCAAATCCAATCAAGATAGGCCTTACGGATCTTATTTGACCCCCTATGACCTTGAATGACCTCTGATGACCTTGAAAATTTATTCAGCAAAAAGAACACACCACTCCCGTTCCCTCCACCAAATCTCATCAATATAGGCCTTACTGATCTATTTGACTCCATATTTGACCCCAATGACCTTGAATGACCTCTGATGACCTTGAAAATTTAATCAGGAAAAAGAACACACCACCCCCCTTCCCTCCACCAAATCCCATCAAGATGGGCCTTACTGAGCTATTTGACCCCATATTTGACCCCCGATGACCCCGAAAAATTAATCAACAAAAAGAACACACCATCCCTCTTCCGTCCACCAAATCCCATCAAGATAGGCCTTACGGATCTTATTTGACCCCAGATGACCTTGAATGACCTCCGATGACCTTGAAACTTTAATCAGCAAAAAGAATACACCACCCCCTTCCCTTCACCAAATCCAATCAAGATAGGCCTTACGGATCTTATTTGACCCCGATGACCTTGAATGACCTCTGATGACCTTGAACATTTATTCAGCAAAAAGAACACACCACTCCCCTTCCCTCCACCAAATCTCATCAATATAGGCCTTACTGATCTATTTGACCCCATATTTGACCCCGATGACCTCTGGTGACCTTGAAAATTTAATCAGCAAAAAGGACACACCACCCCCCTTCCCTCCACCAAATCCCATCAAGATAGGCCTTACTGATCTATTTGACCCCATATTTGACCCCCGATGACCTTGAATGACCTCCGATGACCTTGAAAATTTATTCAGCAAAAAGAACACACCACCCGGACCCCTTCCCTCCACCAAATCCCATTAAGATCGGCCTTACGGATCTTATTTGACCCCATATTTGACCCCGATGACCTTGAATGACCTCCAATGACCTTGAAAATCTAATCAGCAAAAGAACACCCCACCCCCTTCCCTGACATCAAGTCCCATCAAGATAGGCCTTACGAATCTCTAGATATCGCGTCACAACGCGTCGCAAAAGTTTTAAGCATATTTGACCCCGATGACCTTGAATGACCTCCGATGACCTTGAAAAATCAATCAGCAACAGAACGCACCACCCCCTTCCCTCCACCAAGTCCCATCAAGATAGGCCTTACGGATCTCCAGATATCGCGTCACAAAGGTATTTCTTAGCACACGGCAGACGGCTCACGGCTGACGCCATACGCCGGACAGAAATAGTGATAACATAGTCTCTTTCTGATTACATCAGGCGAGACAAAAATCAAGCAGGTTACCCTACAACTTTTCTGCACTTTTTGATGAGAAAGAGTGATCATCTTTAAGAAAAATTCACTCTACAAGGTCATATTCCAAAATGTAGTGGTCTAAAAGAGAGTTGTATATATCAGTATTTGTGTACATATCCCTATGGAGTTCTAATTAGTAGTGTGCGCCCTTTAAGGTCGTCATTGTAATGACTGGATGCTTTGTGATATGATAGGTCAAAATATCCCATGTTTACAAGCGAACTATAATCTACTCTTATTACAACAATGAAGAGTTAAAGGTATATTTTCCAGGGGACGCCCACAATCCTCGGAAAAAATAGGAGGCAGATTTTCTTGCAGATTTACTTTTCTGATCATAAATCATAAATATATTCGAAGTTACAGAGCGACACTAAATTATTACCTCAAAATCATGGTTTTAGAGTGAATTTAGAGAAATAGTGATAACATAGTCTCTTTCTGATTACATCAGGCGAGACAAAAATCACGCAGGTTACCCTACAACTTTTCTGCACTTTTTGATGAGAAAGAGTGATCATCTTTAAGAAAAATTCACTCTACAAGGTCATATTCCAAAATGTAGTGGTCTAAAAGAGAGTTGTATATATATCAATATTTGTGTACATATCCCTATGGAATTCTAATTAGTAGTGTGCGCCCTTTAAGGTCGTCATTGTAATGACTGGATGCTTTGTGATATGATAGGTCAAAATATCCCATGTTTACAAGCGAACTATAATCTACTCTTATTACAACAATGAAGAGTTAAAGGTATATTTTCCAGGGGACGCCCACAATCCTCGGAAAAAATAGGAGGCAGATTTTCTTGCAGATTTACTTTTCTGATCATAAATCATAAATATATTCGAAGTTACAGAGCGACACTAAATTATTACCTCAAAATCATGGTTTTAGAGTGAATTTAGAGTAAAATTTGAAAACTACGAGGGGGTATCATAAAGTTTTAGAAAACACCCAGAAGTGAAGGAGCCAGAAACTTCATTTTGTTACGTGATCCTTCAGACATCTTTACTAAGTCCCTGTGCAAAGTTACACATTTTTGCTACTATTTATTACCTGTCCACAGACCGCCATTGTAGAGGTCCTCAGATTGACCGCCATTGATAGATTCTCAGATTGCCTCAGATTGTGTTATTCCCAAAACAGCAATAAATAGTTTAAAGTGTTGACAGAAAGGGTCAAAGGTCATGTAGGGGTCATTAGAGGTCAATCTGTGTATACACCATATTACCCATAAGTTTATTGTCACCAAGCTTGTTTGTAATGACCTTTGACCCCTTTCTGTCAAAACTTTAAACTATTTATTGCTGTTTTGGGAATAACACAATCTGAGGCAATCTGAGAATTCTATCAATGGTGGTCAATCTGAGGATCTCTACAATGGCGGTCTGTGGACAGGTAATAAATAGTAGGAAAAATGTGTAACTTTGCACAGGGACTTAGTGAAGATGTCTGAAGGATCACATATCAAAATAAAGTTTCTGGCTCCTTCAGTTCTGGGTGTTTTCTAAAACTTTATGATACCCCCTCGTAGATTGTACCGTAGCGGTACAATCTATTTTCAAACCATGATTTTGAAGTAATTAGGAATCGTATCGATCTGTAACTTGGAAGATCTTTATGATTTATGATCAAAAATGCAACTCTGCAAGAAAATCTGCTTTCATCGTAAAAATCAATGATAGAGGGCGCTATTTGGAAAGATCACATAATTTAAGAGACTGAAAGCTCTGGTTAGCACACTGATACGAACAAAGAGATAAATTTGGTTATAGATATCAATACATAACAAATATCCTATAAAATGAAGATATACTTTAGCAATGGCTCTTGTGAGGCTCAATGTATTGAGCGGAAGGAGAGTGATATGATAGGTAAAAATATCTTGCGTTTACAAGTCTTCGTAAATAATGTCACGTACCGCCCTAAACATATATAAATCACGAGATATACCAGCAACATTTCGGAGCACCAGCCGGGAATTGAACCCGGGACCTTCCGTATAAATATCGAACGCGCCAGTGTATAGACCAAAAGAGGACTTCCCCGTCAGGTCTATGACACTAACACACTTATATCTCGTGACAATAACTATAATCTACACTCATAAACCAATGAAGAGTTTAAAAAAAGCTCTGGTTAGCCGACTGATACAAACACAGAGATAAACTTAGATATCAATAATAAACAAATATCACATAAAATGAAGATATACTGTAAAAGTGGTAATTTTCGCGCTACATTTATTTCTGCGCTTTTCGAACTACAATCAATTAATGATCAAAAGCGCGTAAATAAAAACGTGTGAATATATTCATTTTGTATACATTAGGTCTATGTAAGTAAGCTAGAAAGCGCGAAAATAAAAACAAGCAAAATTGTTCAAAATATGTGAGGCGCGAAAATGTACACGCGCGAACATTTACACTTTTACAGTTCTTTAGCCCTACCTCAATAAAACCACATACTGCAAGAGTGGTAATTTTCGCATGGTTAAATGTTCGCGTTTTGCGGACTTTCAGCAATTTTGCTCGTTTTTAAATTCGCGCTTTGTAAGTTCATTACATGGACTTATACACAAAATAAATATGGTCGCATGTTTTGATTTTCGCCGCATAGATACTTGGATAGCGAAAATCAATGTAGCGTGAAGATTTCCACGTTTACAGTAGTCAAAATCTCAATATATCAAATACTGAGACACAAAACACAACTGAAGAAATACATCAAATAATAGGAATAATGAGTCAATTTTGTATACAGATAACTATCATATCATGGTTCCGTTTTCCCATTAAATTAACATTCTACGGAAATGATCACTATGCAACTAATAACTACAACATTTGTGGGCTCTCCATCTAACGACCATTGCGTTAAAGTAAATAAGATATTACTGCCAATGAAATTAACAACAAAGAAAAAAGAAAAAAACCCTCTCCTTTTTCATGACGCACAAGGTCATTAGTATCACCTACATTTACGATCATATTAATCGAAAGCTAGCCAATAGTATGACTTGAATCATTGTTTACAAGTTCTACCTCATGCGTTAATCATAATGTAGACATAAAACATCACGCACATGTCAAAAGAAAGAACAGATGAATTATTATTTATTATTTTGATATGAAAACAGAGAAATTGTAAGCATAAATTCATCTGTGAAAATGTTTTAAATTTTCGAGATAAGACGTGTTTTAAATTCCAATTCCAATGTTATTTCATTTGTTTTTAATTGTGTATATTATATTAATGAAGCCTACTACCCATTTAAAAGTTGTTATACTACCAAGATAATGGGTCTATATAATTATCATATACAAAATAATATATAAAACAAGGCGGTTCTCGAACGGCGCGTCTCGCCTGTTCATCAAAAGTGACTTGAAAGAAATGATGATGAAACATATGATACAATGTAGCACTGTCACAGAGGTATGCATTGTAGTTAATGCAAGAGATGTAATACCTTGAAAAATTTAATCAACAAAAAGAACACACCAACCCCCTTCCCTACACCAAATCACATCAAGATAGGCATTACAGATCTTATTTGACCCCAGATGACCTCTGATGACCTTGAAAATTTAATCAGCAAAAAGAACACACCAACCCCCTTCCCTCCACCAAATCACATCAAGATAGGCCTTACGGATCTTATTTGACCCCAGATGACCTCTGATGACCTCGAAAAATTAACCATCCCTCTTCCGTCCACCAAATCCCATCAAGATAGGCCTTACGGATCTTATTTGACCCCAGATGACCTTGAATGACCTCCGATGACCTTGAAAATATAATCAGCAAAAAGAATACACCACCCCCCTTCCCTCCACCAAATCCAATCAAGATAGGCCTTACTGATCTATTTGACCCCATATTTGACACCCGATGACCCCGAAAAATTAATCAACAAAAAGATAACACCACCCCCCTTCCCTCCACCAAATCCCATCAAGATAGGCCTTACTGATCTATTTGACCCCATATTTGACCCCCGATGACCCCGAAAAATTAATCAACCAAAAGAACACACCACCCCCCTTCCCTCCACCAAATCCCATCAAGATAGGCCTTACTGATCTATTTGACCCCCGATGACCCCGAAAAATTAATCAACAAAAAGAACACATCATCCCTCTTCCGTCCACCAAATCCCATCAAGATAGGCCTTACTGATCTATTTGACCCCATATTTGACCCCCGATGACCCCGAAAAATTAAGCAACAAAAAGAACACACCACCCCCCTTCCCTCCACCAAAGCCCATCAAGATAGGCCTTACTGATCTATTTGACCCCATATTTGACCCCCGATGACCCCGAAAAATTAATCAACAAAAAGAACACACCACCCCCCTTCCCTCCATCAAATCCCATCAAGATAGGCCTTACTGATCTATTCGACCCCATATTTGAACCCCGATGACCCCGAAAAATTAATCAACAAAAAGAACACACCATCCCCCTTCCATCTACCAAATCCCATCAAGATAGGCCTTACTGATCTATTTGACCCATATTTGACCCCCGATGACCCCGAAAAATGAATCACCAAAAAGAACACACCACCCCCCTTCCCTCCACCAAATCCCATCAAGATAGGCCTTACTGATCTATTTGACCCCATATTTGACCCCCAATGACCCCGAAAAAATAATCAACAAAAAGAACACACCATCCATCTTCCGTCCACCAAATCCCATCAAGATAGGCCTTACTGATCTATTTGACCCCATATTTGACCCCCGATGACCCCGAAAAATTAATCATCAAAAAGAACACACCATACCTCTTCCGTCCACCAAATCCCATCAAGATAGGCCTTACTGATCTATTTGACCCCATATTTGACCCCCGATGACCCCGAAAAATTAATCAACAAAAAGAACACACCACCCCCCTTCCATCCACCAAATCCCATCAAGATAGGCCTTACTGATCTATTTGACCCCATATTTGACCCCCGATGACCCCGAAAAATTAATCAACAAAAAGAACACACCATCCCTCTTCCGTCCACCAAATCCCATCAAGATAGGCCTTACTGATCTATTTGACCCCATATTTGACCCCCGATGACCCCGAAAAAATAATCAACAAAAAGAACACCCCATCCCTCTTCCGTCCACCAAATCCCATCAAGATAGGCCTTACTGATCTATTTGACCCCATATTTGACCCCGATGACCCCGAAAAATTAATCAACAAAAAGAACACACCATCCCTCTTCCGTCCACCAAATCCAATCAAGATAGGCCTTACTGATCTATTTGACCCCATATTTGACCCCCGATGACCCCGAAAAAGTAATCATCAAAAAGAACACACCATCCCTCTTCCGTCCACCAAATCCCATCAAGATAGGCCTTACTGATCTATTTGACCCCATATTTGACCCCCGATGACCCCGAAAAATTAATCAACAAAAAGAACACCCCATCCCTCTTCCGTCCACCAAATCCCATCAAGATAGGCCTTACTGATCTATTTGATCCCATATTTGACCCCGATGACCCCGAAAAATTAATCAACAAAAAGAACACACCATCCCTCTTCCGTCCATCAAATCCCATCAAAATAGGCCTTACTGATCTATTTGACCCCATATTTGACCCCGATGACCCCGAAAAATTAATCAACAAAAAGAACACACCACCCCTTCCCCCCACCAAATCCCATCAAGATAGGCCTTACTGATCTATTTGACCCCATATTTTACCCCGAAAAATTAATCAACAAAAAGAACACACCACCCCCCTTCCCTCCACCAAATCCCATCAAGATAGGCCTTACTGATCTATTTGACCCCGATGACCTCTGGTGACCTTGAAAATTTAATCAGCAAAAAGAACACACCACCCCCTTCCCTCCACCAAATCCCATCAAGATAGGCCTTACTGATCTATTAGACCCCATATTTGACCCCTGATGACCTTGAATGACCTCCGATGACCTTGAAAATTTAATCAGCAAAAAGAACACACCACCCCCTTCCCTCCATTAAATCCCATCAAGATCGGCCTTACGGATCTTATTTGACCCCATATTTGACCCCGATGACCTTGAATGACCTCCAATGACCTTGAAAATCTAATCAGCAAAAGAACACCCCACCCCCTTCCCTGACATCAAGTCCCATCAAGATAGGCCTTACGGATCTCTAGATATCGCGTCACAACGCGTCTCAAAAGTTTTAAGCATATTTGACCCCGATGACCTTGTATGACCCCCGATGACCTTGAAAAATCAATCAGCAACAGAACGCACCACCCCCTTCCCTCCACCAAGTCCCATCACGATAGGCCTTACGGATCTCCAGATATCGCGTCACAAAGGTATTTCTTAGCACACGGCTGACGGCTGACGCGGACGGCATACGGCATACGGCATAGCCTACGGCGGACGCCGGACAGAAATAGTGATAACATCAGGCGAGACAAAAACCAATTTTTTCCCCTAAGAAATCCAAATTTTACCCCAAATATGGGTCTAAAATGTTGCGTCTTGAAAAATTCTTGTACCTTTATATCATTACCAATATGTGTGCCAAAGATGGCTGTTTTGTGAAGTTTGTAACGACCAAATCCTTTACAAACCCCACTACTGGTGCTTGGTGGTTTCTACAAGCCTGAAATACAAGATATTCATGTTTCATTGTTTATTTTTCACCCGATATAAAACATCAGACAATTCAATACTGCACTATTGGCTAGTAAACCAGTGAACACTATTACAAATGATCTGTATTAACAAGTGAATCGTTCTGATTTCAGCGCTGATACCCCACCAAAGCTTGAAATATTGAGGTAAGTGGACTTTAATCAAACAAAAAGAGGTATGGTAGCCCATAGTCTATGTGTAGTATAAAATAAATCTGTATAATACAATATAAATATCAAAATACGTTAAACGTTCATGGTTTAGGAACCCGAGGTTTCACGCACGAAGAGACCACTAACTAAGCATTATTATTATTAGGCCAAAAAAAATGTGTTGTGTTGCAAAATTCAGAAAAATCATAAAATAGTAACACCCCCCCCCCCTCCCCTATTTGTTTTCTTAGAAAATTATGTAATTGTGAAATAGTTTACCTACGTGGGGATATATTTCATCAACCCCCCCCCCCCCCACACACACACACACCCTTGCAAAACAAATGGACCCCCTCCCCTCCCATTTCTGCCTCAGTGACCAACCCTACAAGTGGGGTTCCATTTGCCCATAGAACACATTAGGGATTATTATCGTCGCCTAACAGGTTTTTTTTATATATTTTGATTTTAATTGATCATTATTTTTTGAAAATGTTCACAAAAAAGTTGTAGAAAAAATGTATGCCTAAACCAAGGGACCCTACCTGAGATTTATGTATGGTATGTCAAAATAGCTGACAAAAGTTAGGTTTGAACCACCCTGTATTTGTTTACTGTGAACTCTGTAAAGGATCCGGATCAGTAGCTATAATATGAACTTCCCTAAAAATCCTATTGTAATTCAAACAATGCATACTTTTTACCAAAGGAAGGCATAACTGTTTAAGTTTCTATTAATACAATAAACCAGTACCGATACCAAACCAGTAAAGTGGGTAGTCTATTACTGTAAAAGCTGAAATTTCGTGGTGGTTAAAATTTCGTGTATTTTGCAGAAATCGATATGAACTCACAAAATGAATAACCTACAAAAATGTTTAAATGAAGACAATTTTAATACTACAAATGCCAGCAATTGTTAATCGGACAATGTGAAATTGTCAGTGAGTATCGAAATAAAAAAATAGCTATACACAAAAATATGATGTCTCATACTTTAAATCACATTCTTATTGCATTAGTCATGTATGGATTAGAATTGATCACAACTTTAGTTCACACCCTGCAACCAACCTATAAAACCATTCAGTCATAGATTTGCCATTTCATATCTCCGGGATATTAGCGAGTCGTATTTGCCGTTTTATCTCTCTAAGATAGCACCCCGTGATGATGTCCGACCCAACTGTATTAGCAAAACTGCTGTTTCTGGTCATAATTAGTGGTTTACAGGTGAGCTATATTCATGCACAGTCACACTCACCATGTAAGATGTATAACCACACCAGCTATGATTGTCAGGAGAGAGATTTCCATTCCATACCAATACTCCCAGCAAAGCAGATTACTGTGCTTGAACTGACGGGCAATAGTCTCACCGTGATCACAAACTATAGCTTTTACGAGCATCCGGAGATCGAAGAGATAGATCTTAGTTACACTGAACTCGAGGTAATCGAGGAGTTCGCCTTTAGTGGACTGCGCAACTTGACTACACTTTCACTTCGCGTCAATTACATTGAATTCCTTCCCACGAATGCCTTCCGGGACCTGAACCAATTGCAGAAGCTTTATCTTGACAGGAATATGTTTCATAGCATACCTCGGGCTTCAGTGGCAATGCTGCCGGAATTGATAACATTGGATATCATAATAGAAAATGTAATAGCCAGCTGGCTGCCTCCTGTAATTGACATGCAAATTGCTTCAATTGACAATATACTAACCATAACTTTGACAAACAGTTCTTTTACAAATATCCCAAATTTGAGTGAACTGACAACAGTTTACGGTCCATCACCATTGAAACAACTCGCAAAGCTCAGTGTTCCATGTGTGATGTTCAATCAACTAAAATCTGTGAATTCTAAACTGAGACATCTGACCATCGATTGTCAGATGCCGAACCCCATAGCCAGCCGACAATCTCTAAAATATCTGCATCGATTCAAAGCTTTGGAATTCTTGACACTGGCAAATGAAATAGAATCAATAGAGGCAGCAGCATTCTCATGGGCTAAAACACTCAAGCAATTGGATCTCAGTTATAATAAAATTTGGAATATAAGCTCAACAGCATTTACCAACTTGACTCACTTGGAGACCTTAGATCTTTCTTCTAACTATCTTCAGAATATATCATCTTTTGCATTCATCAACCTACCTAACTTAAAATCCCTGATGCTAAGTGGCAATTCTCTTTTGCATATACAATATGGTACATTTATAAACATGGTGGGTCTGGAAACCATCAACCTTCGTTCTAACAATATTCAAAATATAACATCTGGAGTATTCCTCAACCTGGGGAAATTGGTCAATCTTGATCTTGGTTATAACCAAATTCAGCAAGTCCAATCTGATGCCTTCAATGGCTTGACTAATTTGAAAACCTTAGATTTGAGACATAACCAAATTCAGCAATTCCAATCTGATGCCTTCAATGGCTTGACTAATTTGAAAACCTTAGATTTGAGACATAACCAAATTCAGCAATTCCAATCTGATGCCTTCAATGGCTTGACTAATTTGAAAACCTTAGATTTGTCATCTAATCAAATACAATCTATCGCAGGAAACGACACACATCCTTTTGGTGCATCCTCCAATCTAACCGATTTAATCCTGGACGACAACCCATTATCTAATGAATTACTTCGCACCGAATTAAATTTAAACCATCTTGCATATTTGTCTTTGGTAAGAACAAACATTAGAGATTACAGAAATCTTTCTCAATTCCCAGTTCTGAGAACATTACATATAGATACAAGTACATTCGAACCACCTTTAACAAGTGAAATGCTACCTGATTCCATATGTCACCTTGACATAACTTTAACTACTTCAGGATATTATGAGACCATTGAATTAGATCTAAGTCTTTTCAGGAATTTAAGTGATATAAGATTAGTATCAGAGGACATAACCTGTACTGATATTTATATGTTTTATACAACCTCGTTCCATAAACTCACTTCTTTCACATCACTGGAAACGGTAAATATTTGTCAAAATATTAACCTTGGGCACTTTTTTTTCATGTATTTACCTAATTTAATCAAGCTAGTTTTACGCCAAAGTGGCTTGAATTGGTTTCCGGATTATCTTGGAAATATTGAACATCTCGATCTCAGTTCTAACAGCATACAAGTAATAGACGCACAGACTATGGTGACATTGACAAAACTCAGATACCTGGACCTTTCTCATAACAAACTTGCATCCATGAAATTTGTCAAACCCTTGATGTCCACTTTAGTCCATTTAGACCTAACTGAGAATAGCATAATTAAAATACCAGATGACATCTTCCAAAATGCCTCAAATTTGTGGTACGTGGACATGAGCGGCAATCCGTTCGATTGCTCATGCCAAAGTGGAGTAACCTACTTCAATGATTGGTTCGATAAAGACACCATAGTAAATGTGGAAGGAATTTACAATTACCTGTGCTCTTATCCTCTTAATCTTACAGGTACTGTAATAACGAACATTGAATTAGACTGTGCCCCTCAAATTCATACACCCAGTAATAACACCCTTAACTTTCCCCTTATTTTGGGTACAAGCATTCCACTAATTGTCATAATAGCGATCATTCTCTTCGTCGGCATCAAGTGTTACTGGCGAATCAGATACAAACTGTTTAAAATGCGAAATCGCAGAAGACACATCGATTATATCGATGAAAATGATCTAGACGACATCGTCGACGGCAACGTTGATGCCGCCGCCGCCGATGATGACATGGACCACGAGGGAGCTCGTCCGCTGCGATTTGATGCCTACGTAGCTTACCATGACAACGACGACGAGGACTGGGTATTGGACGAATTAATTAAACACATCGAAGGGGAGTACCTCACGGCTGATGGGGAAGTGGTACAAAACGACGAGCAAGAAGAAAGAATGGTGTTACACATTCCACAAAGAGACACGGCCGCGGGCCAGCCTCGCATTGCTGCATTAACCGATGCCATTCAACGCAGCACAAAAACTATCCTCGTCTTATCGCGCAGTTTCATGGCATGCGAGTGGTGTTACAAGCAGATGCAGGTGGCCTTTGAGAGGCTATTTGCCGAAGGTCGAGACGTCATCATTCTGGTTCTATTGGAAGATATTCCATACGAACAGATGACACGAGAACTAAGAAAACTACTACGAAGGAAACGCTATCTAAAGTGGCCTGATGATCCGGTTGGTCGCCGCTTATTTTGGGGGCGATTACGACAGAAAATCAAGAAACCAGCGTTAGTGGATCGCCGCTTTGAAATTTAATTTGTGCAACACGTAACACTTTGTTTCTAGCATAAACATGATAACAATTTGCACTGATGAGTGGTGGTAGTAAATTGTTTAAAACTTACGGTGTACCCAATTAAAGGTAGCTATGCCGGATTGTGTGGTTGGTGTTAGGTCATCTATTTTCACCTTTCTTTTTGTCACTGTATTTGTTGTAATTGTCATCAAAGAGGTTCAAAAGTAACAATTTATAACTGCCTCGCTGCGCTGTATGATAAAACCGGCCGCCATTAAGGTATATTGCCAACAGTGTTTCTATTATGTGTTTTCTATTTTCTTTTCAGCGCGATGCGATTGTGATTGGCGATCCAGACCTGAATCGCATACTGCAAAACACTATAATCTCACGGATACTTTATTTCGCGAATTAAAAATTACTGCTGTTTTAACTGGCATTTAATTTCGCGAATCTGGAAATTTTACTGTTACTTTCAATGCAAAAATACTTTTCTTTTCTGTTTTTATTATGTTTTTGGCCAACATCCCCCCCCCCCCCTTTTGAAGCCCTTTTTTGATAACTAACAAAATAAACCAAAATTGGGCTAATCGCGTAGGGTAATGCGGCGAAAGCGACTCCACGTACTTATGCGTGTGAGGTATGTGATCAGATAACCTTTTTTTCTTCGCCTTATTGTTGTTTTAATGCTTTCAAATCATTTTAGGACACCCTGTATTGAACTACTGTAAAGCATCAAATGTTCGCGTGCATCACATTTTCGAGAATTCCTTGAGTGCAGCTGACTTCAGAAATGTTCATGCACATGAATGTTTTGCCTGCAATGACTACTCAACACATTCGCGAAATGTTCTTGCCGCAAAAAGTCCGCAAAGTTGGTGATTCGCGAAATGTTAACGACGTGAACATTTTATGCTTTACAGTATCTGTGTTTCTCGTGCAACAATGAACTTTAAAGGGGCACTGAGAGATTGCTGAGAACATTTGGGGAAAACGAATTGTATCAATAGATAGATATAGATACGTAGAAACCCTGAAATACACTCATTTATGGGAAAAGGGTTGAATAAAGGCGCTAGTTCGGTTGAAGCAAGTGGTGCTGATAGTTTTGATGTGATCTACATGACCTAATCATGAAATTGTACATGATCAATGTCAAATTACGGTAAAATGTCTCAGATGGTAGTTAGTACGAGGGTCATTCAATAAGTTATACCTCCTACCCCATATCTTTGTTTTTATATAAGCCAGTCTTATGAAATATCACAAAATTGTAGCATGGAACCTCAGCTACATATTCATTGTAAACTCATTTGGGTAATGGTTGTACTTTTCTGGAGATGCGCGGAAAACCAAACCTCCACCATTTAGTGTGACGAAAACAGCAAGATATCACCAAAGTCCTGTTCATTTTGGCCAATTAATAAGAGACAAAACGTACCTATCGGCAGCGTTCGAAATAGCGGTCATCCGAAATGACCAAAAAATTACCGGCGGATAACCAGTTTTTCCTTGCTGATCATCCGGCGGATAACCAAAATGTTGTTGGCACCAAAATGTATGATTAAATAGTAACTGTTAATTTGAGCTAAAAAGTCCATAATTTCACAAAATTATACTTCTGTTGTATATAATTCATAAATAGTAAATCTGATTTGTTTAGATGGCTACGAATCTCTGACCGCTATCATTTCCCCCGTTGTACGAACTGAACCATGTCGCTGTAATCGAGAATATTTTAGCACTTTTATAGAGCCCGTTTGTTTTTCGTGCTCATCAATTTTGTATTCACACTTTTAAGAAGCCATGTGTTTGATGGATATGAATCTCTAACCCCTATCATTCAGCTCATTATATGAACTAATTCATGTCGCTGTGATTGAGGATGATTTGGGTGCCTCATCTACCGAGTGCATGGAAAGCGTGATTAAGATAATTTCAGTATCCAATGCTTATAACTTTGTCTTCATAAACGGTTATATTTCTCTTTCAGGTTTGCAAAATGGTGAAACAAGCATCGGTCCATACTTCATTCGGCGTCACGGACAACAGAAAACAAACTAACACCAGTGAACAACTGAACAAATCCTGATAACCAAAAATGTCGGCGGATAACCAAAATCTCCACCTAGGTTATCCGGCGGATAACCAATTTATTTTTCTTATTTCGAACGCTGCCTATCGGTCAATTAAACCATTCTAAATTTCAGATGACTCTTTCACAGACTAACAATAAAAGGTGACTGATTTCTCAGGAAAATAAATGCCCTCTGATTAGCCAGAACCAGATGAAGACAACCATTAAGTTTACCTCTCCCTTAGAGAACCCTGATAAAGTCATATTTGGTTTTCATAATAACTAGGAGATCGTCAATTACAGGACTAATGGAAGGATTATAAGTCTCTCGAAGAGATAATTTTCTATAATTGACTACCTGATTGACTATTCTGAAGGTTGCCCTTAAGGAAAACTCATAAAGTGACTATCATTTTAATGATTTAACATACGAGGCATCACTATGGCTTGATTTGTAACAACACAAATGGGATCGATTAGCAGTATCCCAGTATGCCAAAGGCATAGCAATACATTTCAGTTGATATTACAACACTTTTATGTGTAAGCCTACAAGAGTTAATATTGCTTACAATCTTATTTATAATACTGTAACATCAAAGACACGACTTTTCTAGTCACAAAATCTGAAAAAGCTAATATGATCTGCAGCAACAGTTGCAATGTTGGTGTTTTTCAAGGGCATAAACATTGTCTAAAATCAACATTTGTAAGTATACATGTATTCCTAAAATGGCCAGTAGCCACAAATGCAGATAACTGTGTTACTTTTTATGTCCCCCCCCCCCCCCCCCCCCCCCCCCAGCCCCTTCACACACACCAAAAGAAAATATTGTATTGGCAGACACAGATATTTCAAGTTGAGTTGGTTGTGGGCAAGCATTAGTTTAGTTTAGTTTTATTTGGCATATCAAGACACAGAGATACAATACATCAGATCAAATATACAAATCTTAAAAACTTACAACATATTAATACAAGAAAACATATAATGCCAAGGATAGCCCAAGAAAGCTCTAAAAAGGGCTTATTTCCATTGGCATTAATTTTCCTTGTACTTTTACAGTTTTTTTTTTAATTAAGTAGAAAAAAATGTTTGTATTTCATATTGCAGCAGATCTTAATAGCTCCATACAGAGCAAATCAGAAAGAATGGGCGCTTTGTTTTTGCAAAGACGTCATGACAATTTTGGCATGTATATTCAAAACCAATGGCGGTGCTAATAAGACCCATAATTTGGGTTTCATTTAAAAAATGAATTTTAGAAATTTCGACCATTGCGTTATCATGTTACACTAAATTTGGTAAGATCCCCAATTTTAAAGCCAATCCACAGGATGGTTGAATTATCGAGCCATTCTTCAATGTATCTTAATAAACATTGCTTTCTGAATCAGCTGAGATGCCACTTTTCAGGAGCTTCCCTCTTGAACTCAAGTTTGTTTGTACTCCACTGAAAATGATTTTACATTACGATGCAAAAGTCTATATCAATTGGTTTTTAAATGAAAGCCAAATATGTGGCACTTTATAGCACTATCATTTGTGGCGCTTTTGATAAAAAAAAGTGCCCATTCTTTTTGACTCACCCTGTATTTAACGCACATTTATGTCAAACATAATAAAAATGGAACAAATATTAAGAGAAATTAAAGCTATCACAAAA
Organism: Ophiura sarsii; assembly: GCA_035610835.1. Lineage (NCBI taxonomy): Eukaryota > Metazoa > Echinodermata > Ophiuroidea > Amphilepidida > Ophiuridae > Ophiura > Ophiura sarsii. The sequence goes on along the minus strand of CM069446.1, from coordinate 63,392,116 downwards.
TTGACACCATAGAAATACCATCATATAGTACTATTCTTCAGAAATTCTTTTTACAGAGAGTTAGTACAAAAGATATTCATTGTATTAATGATACACACCCTATATTTATATTAACCTAGACAACCCTATCATCAAAATCCATATCCTCTACTGGAGGTCAGGGATGCAAGTGGGTGATTGATCCATTTCCTAAACTTTTTACGCGAGCTGCTTGGCCAGACGGACCGAGCGTTTGCGCGCGGCATAAAACTTTTATGGGGACTCGCTACTGGGTATCAACCCCCCCCCCCCCAAAAAAAACTTCCTTTTTTCCCTTAATTTTTTCCCCTTCTTTCTTCCAAAATTCCGGTCTTGCATCCCTGATAAGTTACACACCATTGTACAAAGTCTCCATTATAACATATATGTGACACCAACACAAGACATGACTAACATTGTGACTAATAAATATTTTGTCTTAAAACATTACAGGGGTGACGAGGGTCATCGTCGTCTATACATTGACAAATGGGATTTAATAGGTAAAAAAATGATTGGATAATTATATCAAGGATTTGTATCAAAAGTTGTCATAAAAGACTTAATAGTGTTCATTTATCTTATAACAATCTTCAGAATATATCATCTTTTGCATTCATCAAGCTACCTAACTTGAAATCCCTGGTGCTCAATAATAATTTTCTTTTGATACAAATACAATATGGTACATTTTACAACCTAGTGGGTCTGGAAACTCTAGACTTTCAGCATAACAATATTCAAAATATATCATCTGGAGCATTCCTCAACCTGAGGAAATTGGTCAATCTTTATCTTGGTAGTAACCAAATTCAGCAAGTCCAATCTGATTTATTTGATGACTTAACTAATTTGAAAACCTTAGATTTAGGAGGTAACCATATACAATCTATTGCAGGAAACGACACACATTATTTCGGTGCATCCTCCAATCTAACCGATTTACTCCTGGACAGCAACCCATTATCTGATGAATTCCTTCGCACAGAATTGAATTTACCCCATCTTGCAAAATTGTCTTTGAGTCATACACACATTGAAGATTACAGAAAACTTTCTCAACTCCCAGTTCTGAGAGCATTAAGTATATATACAATTACAGGCCGACGACGTTTAATAGATGAAATGCTACCTGCTTCCATATGTCACCTTGACATAACTTTATCTATTTCAGGATATCATAATATTCCCATTGATTTAGATATTAGAATATCGATTGTTAGATATAACAAAACAAAGGATTCAATTTTTTTTTTCTATTGTTTTGCAGTAGCCTATAGCTCCCGGGAGTGCCCCCCTCCCTGACCATGCTGACGGCTTTGACCGGGGGAAGGCTAGCTCAAACTATCGGGCTAAAAAAGATTGAAGGGAAAGGAAGCAGACAGGGAAGAGAAAAAGGGAAAGGAAAGGAAAAGGGGGAAGGAAAGGAAGATAAAAAGGAAAGGAAAGGAAAGAGAAAAACGAAGTGTAGGAAGAGGGGAGGAAAAGAATAGTGTAGACAGTTGTAGAGGAAGGGAAAATAAATAAGTGGAAAGAAGTGAAAATCGAAAAGAAACTTGGAGAAGAGAAAACATTTAACTATCCAAACGAATTTTGTGTGAGCGTGCATTACGTAACTTCAGTGACTTTCATCAAGGTAATCATAGGACCGGGTAAGGGATCTCCTCCTCTTCCCCCCTTTGACTTTGGGTGAATTGCGCCTATTTGAAGAATCTAAGGGATTTACTTAATTCCCATCTTAATGACAATTTGCCCATTTCCCGGTTTGATGATAGTATAAAAAAGGAACATTTTCGCAGGTTACGCGCGCATTTGTCCAGGAATTTTATTATAGAAGCCCGTTTAAAAGAAAAATGTACCTTAATAATGGCCAGATTCGTGTAAATATGTTGTTAAAATTGTGTGCGCTACGCGCGCATCAAGTTTAGGATGCGACGTCATTCGGTGGAATAAACAACCCAGCTGCCCCATTTTTTCACCAGGAAAAATATTCTTTGCCCCCTGACAAAGACCACAGATACGCCACTGTTGTTTTTAAAACCCTTCAATGTTTTTTAAAACCCTTTTGAGTACTACAAATTACTACAATGCGGTGTACTTGTGTCACCCGGTTTGGCAGTTTTTCGATGAAATAATGGCCCCAGGGTATACTTGCCAAGTATGGTTGACCCCCGTGGCCTAGCGGTAAGTCGTTTGCCTCTGAACCAAAGGGCCGAGGTTCGAGCCCCGGGAGCGTGGGGGCCTTTTCCCCCTCGCCTTTTGGCCGTGAAAAAAATCTTTCGAAAGGGGTCTCGGGGGTTACAGTAGACCATCCAAAGGCAATAAATGTGCTTTAAAAAAATGCATCACGGCATTTTTTGTTACAGCTCTACATCTAGGCTAAATTAAGTGCTTAAATAATAAGGTTTCCAATGAAGGGGGGTGTCAAAAATAGAAATAGATTTTTAGGCCATTTTCAGCAAAAAAAGACCGTTTTTGGGCAAAAATCTAATTTTTTGTGTTTTTTGGTGCAATTCATATCTTTGAACAGTGTACTATCCACCAGAATTAGTTTGACCTGATTTTTTGTTTTTTTAAGGAATTTATTCATATTTAAAGCTGCTAAAATATAAAGAAAATAAAGGCACAAGGGAGTACAAAAGGGCACTTTTCTCAGTTTTATAGTTGTATTTGCCACTTATATTCGCTAGTTGCTTAATCTGTCAAGCGATGCTGGAATAAATCAGCAAACTAGTTTAACATGGTCTATGACATTTATATATAGTTTAATATCGACAAATATGCTAAAATTCAACATTAAAGGGGTAATCAAGGGTTATTTAACACGAAGGTATAGAATCGTTATAGTGACTTAGAGGTGTATTTAATGGAGTGTCTTCCGTGCACTCACAGGACTCCCCCAAACCTACTTTTTGAACTTCTTTTCATGGTCCTTCAACATATTTAGGGTGTTACCGAATTTAATGTTAGTATGCCAAGGGGTTATTCAAAATGGCGTCCAAAATGGCCGCCAAAAGGGTCAAATTTCATAAAAGAACATACATCAACCAAAATGTATGATGACAGTATAGTTTTAACTATAGGATGTATGTATTACACTCACATCCAGCACGTTCGCATTGTTAACATACTTTGAATCCAAGATGGCCGCCAAAATGACCACCTAAAATATAGAAATAACCAATAATAATTGCTTGGGGTCATTACGCTATCACCTAGAGTTTTTAAATTATCAAATGGTGTAATGAAATGATCACTCATGATCGCATTTGGTCATTAAACAATCACTTTGTGTCAATGGTCACCACGGGTTATCACATATCACTTGGATCGAGTCAATAAAAGATCACTTGGGGTCATTAAATCATCTCCTGCTATTATTAGATGACAGTTTGGGCGGCTTGAGTAATCAAATAATAGATTGGGGCCATTAAAATATCACTTGAGATCATTAATGATCACTCAAGAGTCATTACACGATCCATTTGATTCATTAAATGGTCAGTAAATTGGGGTCATTGAATGATCTCCTGGGGTTAAGCGACCATCCGGGTCATTAAATTATTGCTTGGTGTCATTAACCTATCGCCTAGGGTCATTAAATGATCACCCGGGGTAATGAAATGATCACTCAGGATCGCATTGGGTCATTAAACAATCACTTTGTGTCAATGGTCACCACGGGTTATCACATAATCACTTGGATCGAGTCAATAAATAATCACTTGGGGTCATTAAATCATCTCCTGCTGTTATTAGATGACAGTTTGGGCGGCTTGAGTAATCAAATGATAGATTGGGGCCATTAAAATATCACTTGAGATCATTAATGATCACTCAAGAGTCATTACACGATCCATTTGATTCATTACATGGTCAGTAAATTGGGGTCATTGAATGATCTCCTGGGGTTAAGCGACCATCCGGGTCATTAAATTATTGCTTGGTGTCATTAACCTATCGCCTAGGCTCATTAAATGATTACCCGGGGTAATGAAATGATCACTCAGGATCGCATTGGGTCATTAAACAGTCACTTTGTGTCAACGGTCACCAAGGGTTATAAATTATCACTTGGATCGAGTCAATAAATAATCACTTGGAGTCATTAAATCATCCCCTGCGGTTATTAGATGACAGTTTGGGCGGCTTGAGTAATCAAATGATGGATTGGGGCCATTAAAATATTACTTGGTGTCATTAATGATCACTTGGTGTCATTACACGATCCATTTTATAAATGACACGATCCATTTGAGTCATTACATGGTCAATTGGGGTCATTGAATGATCACCTTGGGTTATTAAGCGACCATCCGGGTCATTAAATGATTGCTTGGTGTCATTAACCTATCCCCTAGGGTCATTAATTGATCACCCAGGGTAATCACTCAGGATCACTTGGAGTCATTAAACAATCCCTTTGTGTCAATGGTCACTTAGGTTTACTACAATATCACTTGGATCGAGTCAATAAATGGTCATAGGTGTGTGTTAGCTGACGGCTCGGATCATTAAATGGTGAGTTGGGGTCATTAAATGATCACCCAGGGTTATTCAATGATTAACTTTTTTCGGCGACAATCTTGGCCATTTTAAAATATTAAAAAATCTTACATTTTATCATAGAAATATAATGAATGCTGTTTCAATAGTTTTTGCGGTATACTGTAGGTATTACATACTATTTTCAAAATGCAAAACACCTGTTTTAGGTCATTTAAAATCAGTTCTAACCATCTGGCGGCCATTTTAGAATGCGATTAATATTCAAAACTTTCACAGAGGTCAGTCGTTTATCTAAAAGCATTAGTTTAGCAGTTTAGAATATGGTATATATGACGCAATAAAAAATACGCTATTATAAGCTATTTTTACAATTAGGGAGGCCATTTTGGCGGCCATCTTAATTTAATATATGTTAACAAAGCAAAAGTACTGGATATGAGTTACTAGTGATCTAATACATACATACCATTGTTAAAAAGTATACTTTTATCATACATTTTGTTTGATATTATATCCTTTATGAAAATGACCCCTTTGGCGGCCTTTTTGGACGCCATTTTGAATATCCCTAATAGCATATCAAAAATAATTTTTGCATCACCCTGAATGGGTTTTAGGACCATTAAAAGGAAGTTAAAATGTTGGTTTGGGGAGGGGAGTCTTGGGAGTGCACGGAAGACCCCAAGTAGATACTACGCCTCTAATTCACTATATGATTATATAAATATATATACCATTGTCAAATAACCCTTGAATGCCCCTTTAATGTTAAATTTTACCCGATTTGTCATCATAAAACTATCTATAAAGGTCATAGACCATGTCAAACTAGTTTGCTGATTTATTCAAGCATCGCGTGACAGATTAAGCAACTAGCGAATATAAGTAGCAAATAAAACGACAAAACTGAGAAAAGTGCCCTTTTGTTCTCCCTTGTGCCTTTATTTTCTATATATTTTAGCAGCTTTAAATATAGACTATTCCTTAAAAAAGCAATGAATCAGGTCAAATTAATTACTGGTGGATAGTACATTGTTCAAAGATATGAATTACACCAAAAAACACAAAAACTAGATTTTTGCCCAAAAACGGTCTTTTTATGCTGAAAATGGCCTAAAAATCGATTTCTATTTTTGACACCCCCCTTCATTGGAAACCTTACTATTTAAGCACTTAATTTAGCCTAGATGTAGAGCTGTAACAAAAAATGCCGTGATGCATTTTTTTAAAGCACATTTATTGCCTTTTGGATGGTCTACTGTTAGGTTATTGGAATTTTCTGAAAGATGCTGCATTGCACATGACCAGTATAATCAAGTAGAAAACTTAAAACTGTGATATTTTCTACTTCATACTAATTTTCCTGGCAAATAACTTAATAGATCAAAATAGACTTACCTTATATTGAGTGGGAGCCTCAATTGCGGGAAGTTGTCGACACTTCAGCATGTATATTTTGCTGTTCATTTTGTAGTTGCATAATTCAACTGACAAGTGTGGACAGAAGCCCACACGAACATGACGAAACAAATTTGTATTGAATAAAATGTATTAAAGGGGCACTAAGAGATGTGTTGGAGGATGCGCCCTCAATTATGATAAAAACTGGGATTAGTATATTTTTATAATTGTATTACATGTATGAACTTACACCTATAAGGATTAAGAAAAATCAGCCTGCTATGTACAAGAAAACGTCCGACAGTATCCCCCTGCAGTACGCGTGATACATAACGCGAACCATATTTGCATACAGGGCGTTTTTCAATAAATAGCGATGATATTGTTTTAATCAAGTTTTGCTGTGTTTTTGCTAGTAGAAACAACAGTAATGGCCATTTTTAATGTTCATCTTGAATTCTGAAGTAAATTTTTAAACATTTAAAATTTTCAACACCACTTAATGTGCCTTTAAGGTTTACACACAATCGTGTATATTATTGCTCCCATGTGGTCGAGCACTTTATTCAACTAATTCATGTAAACAACTCTGGATTTTATTTTGTGGTTCATAAAATAATATCAGCATTCATCATAATTAGACCAGCTTTGGTTTTTCTGCCCTCCGCGACCGACCCAAAAATACTAAAAAATTCGGGTCACTATTTTTTAAATTTTAAAAAAATGTTTCTGTTGACGTCATAAAATGTCAATATTTTTGTATATTTTGTTTCCCTAAAGTGTGTTTAATAAATATATTGCGTGTTTCAAGCCACAATCCATCGATTTTAAGCCAAAGAATATTGCTCAAAATTCGTCAAAATTTCACTTTCTATATACATTATACATAGGCTATGTCAAAATGGAAGAAATGAGAGGGGAAAAAGAAAAGAAACTAGGGCTAAATTGTGATCATAGATCACGGATATATTAGTCGTGGATCTTGACCTTTGACCTGCTGAATGCTGATGACAATATACTCTTTTCCGTACGGAACCTTATAACCAATGTTGACAATCATTGGTCATTTTCTCTCGGACTAGTAGCATTTTGATTGAATGGAGTGAAAATTTACATTTTGACCCCTAGTGACCTTTCGTGACCTTTGAACCCAAAGTCATGTTTGACCTGTTTTTCTTGGCTTATCAATGCGCACAAAATGAAACAAGTCCGGTCAAAATCAGACGATGCCTTCAATTGTATCGCTGTATAGGTCAATGACCCCTAGTGACCCCATATAACATGTCACTTTTACTCCAGGAGTAAACCTATATAAACATTGATCCAAGGAATCTTTTGACCAATTCTGACAGTCATCGGTCATTTCCTCTTGGACAAGTAGTATTTTGAGTGTATGGAGTGAACATTTACATTTTGACCCCTAATGACCTTTTTGTAACCTTTGACCCCAAAGTCATGATTGACTTTTTTTCTTGGCTCATATATGCGCACAAAATGAAACAAGTCTGGTCAAAATCAGACGATGTCTTCAATTTTATCGCTGTATAGGTCAATGACCCCTAGTGACCCCTTGTGACCCCATATGACATGTCACTTTTACTACAGCAGCAACTTATATGTACATTGATCCAAGGAATCTTTTGACCAATTCTGACAATCATAGGTCATTTCCTCTCGGACAAGTAGAATTTTGAGTTTATGGGGTGAACATTTACATTTTGACCCCTAGTAACCTTTTGTGACCTTTGACCCCAATGTCATGATTGACTTTTTTTCTTGGCTTATCAATGCGCACAAAATGAAACAAGTCCGGTCAAAATCTGACGATGTCTTCAATTGTATCCCTGTTTAGGTCAATGACCCCTAGTGACCCCATATGACATGTCGATTTTAATCGCTGAACAACCTATATGAAAATGGATCCAAGGATTCTTTTGACCAATTCTGATAATCATAGGTCATTCCCTCTCGGACAAGTAGCATTTTGAGTAAATGGAGTGAAAATTTACATTTTGACCCCTAGTTATCCCAAATATTTTTTGATTTTAAAAACCCATTTATTATCTATGCGTACGGTCATAAGGAATATGTTGACCAATTCTGACGATTCTAGGTCATTTCACTAAATTGCAAGGGCGATTTATGTGAAAATCACGTTTTGACCCTGTTTGACCTTTGACCCCAATGTCATGATTGACTTTTTTCTTGTCTTGTCAATGCGCACAAGATATAACAAATCCGAGCAAAATCGGAGCATTTTGAATCACGTTTTGACCCCTAGTGACCCCTGTGTGACCTTTGACCCCTTATGCTTGAAAACCTGAGTAGTGGTGCACATAAGGGTACTTATGACCAAATATGGTCAAAATCGGCTCAATGACAGCAGAAGAAACAGGTAGAATCTATATTATAATACGCTACTCTCTGTCTGTCTGTTTGTTTGTTGGTCTGTTTGTCTGTCTGTCTGTCTGTGCGCGCTTCTTCGTCGCCTTCCCGGGGTCGGGCGGCGTTCAAACTTGGTGGGTGGGTGCAGCTCGGTCCCCGAAAGAGCAAGTTTGCATTCGCTAGAGCGTACAAGGTCAAAGGTCATCTAGGGGTAAACTTATTGAAGTTAGTCGGATCGTGCTCAAACTCGGTGATCGCAATGCTCGATGCGAGGCGAGCGTGGCAAAAATAAAACGGGTTGGCGTTTGTCGGGTCTTCCGGGGTCAAAGGTCGTCTAGGGGTCGAATTTTCAAAGTTTGTCCGATCGGGCTTTATGCATGCATTCTACAAACCACCAAACCCAAGAACCGACAAACCCCGGGTGACCGCCCAAACCCGAGAACCGACTAACCCCGGGTGACCGCCTAATACAGTATATTAGTTGTTGACACGACTAATATAAAAAGGAGAGACATACCGACCCTCCAAATTTTTGTCCATTAAGGGCAAACAAACAACCAAAAAATGTGGCCTAAGATGACAAGTGATGGTTTCTTACCGATTAATTTGAAATTGCCAGCCACTTTTCTCCAGTCTTCAGTGCAAGAGATGATACTGCCCCTCATCTCGATTGATTTACAAATAATAGTAGTTCATCTCTAATATATGTGAGGGACATCTCAGTTCATCTCAAATTTAATTAGAGAAGAATTTGCCCCTTGACTTGGATCATCTCAAGTCAATAATGGTTCACCTTCAAAAAGCTGTTAAAGATTATACTGCCCCTCGTCTTGGTTCATTTTCAGTCAATAGTAATTCACCTTAAAAGGGTGAGATGGATGAAATTGTGCCTGATCTTGGTTCATCTCCGGTCAATAGTTTATCATCTGAAAAGTGTACTTTGTGTCCCAGATTCTGGCCTGTACTAGTATCGTCCTATTCTTGAACACCTAGTATCGATTTAATACTGGTATAAAGTCAGTGTTCCAGTATCGGACGATACTGGCACATATAAAATGCGATACTGGCACATATAAAATATAAAATATAAAATGTTCCAGTATCGGGCGATACTGGAACACAATTATGTACCAGTATCGTTCACCTTTTATGTTCCAGTATTGAACAATACTGGTATACCAGTATCTGGGACCTAAGGTACACTTTTTCTTTAACATCTTTAAAAAAAAATGTAAGTGATAATAATGCCCCTTATCTCAGTTAATCACCAGTCAATAGTAATTTATCTCCAAGAAATATGAAAGATGATATTGCTCCTCACCTCGATTTATTTCCAGTTAAAAGTAGTTCGTCTTCTAAAAGGTGTAAGTTCATAGCAAATAAATCAATACTTTCTACAGTCAAGCGATTGTCTTCAACGGGTGTTTATTTTGTAAAAGGGCACACATATAATTATGAATGTACTGATTGATGACAATTGTGTTAAAATAATAAATGACATATTTGATATACAGTGATTTTAAAAAACTGTGTACATTTTCTAAAATAGTCGCATACAATTCCATTGGAAATCTTGAACATAACCGTTACCCCACTCCAACACAATCTGAACCATGTTAGGTTTGATATAGTTAGATGTATATTATGATCAGGGCTGGAACTTCTGGGTTTTTTTTTCAACCAGCCAGTCGGGCAGGTAACTCACAAAAATACCTGCCCAACAAAAATTCCACCAGCCAGTATAACTCACTTACGCTCACTCAAAGTTTAAAGTTTTACCCGCCAGTCGATCGGGTACTTCTTTTGGCATCATCACTATTTCCAGGGCTGACCATGATTAACAACAACAAAAACCAGGACCTTTATCGCTTTCTTTGGCATTCAGGCCAACATACTCAATCGGATAATTCAGCAGAAGGTTCTCCTAATTCCTATATTTTTTGCTGAGATTCTTTTAATAAGTAACAATATGTATAACAAGTTGACTGTGCGAAGCCTTAACACTTTCCACACGGCAGGCGTCTGCAGACGACATTCCAAAATTTCACAAAATGTTTCAAAAATTTCACAATTATTGAATGTCATTATCATTTCTGGAATCACCATGAGAAATGTATTGAAATAAGTACAAACATGCCTAGTATTGGTTCAGAAATCCTTGAGATAGACCTTGAAAGTTTGGGAAAGGTTTCTAACAAATCTGTTTTGTATAGGTTAAAATAAATAGCCGCATGGTACGTGTTAAACGAACCCACACAATTTGTTGTCCGAAACTTATCCATTGCATCGTCTAAGCCAGTGGTTCTCAACCTTTTTGCCCCACGACCCCTTTTGATATTCCTGGTCAGTACCGTGACCCCAAAACAAAAATTGAATAAAAACACCAGCCGGATATCATAATTGAAACCCCCAAAACCTATATTTATGAGCCCTTCATGACCCCCTGGAAAACCCAAACGACCCCCATGGGGGTCACGCCCCCAGGTTGAGAACCCCTGGTCTAAGCCCAAAGCCAATCCTTGAATATGTTTAAAAAATTCAATTTTTTTTTTGGTGGATAAAATAAAATAAAATTTGATAACATAATCCACTGTTTCTGATTCTAAAACATGTAATTAATACTAAACCAACTCATTTCAGATTTCATTGGAGTGGGTCACAAGCAGCCATTAATCAATAACCTAGCACTGATTTCAAAGTTGTCCTTCTCAGCAAATACTTCTTTTTGGGAGCTCTATATTTCAGATACAAACTCAATAACTTTCTTGGTAGAGTAACAAGTGGGCTGTATTAGATCCACATCGAGGGTTGAGCGCCAGAAGGCCGTTACTCAAGAAATGCTATTTTGAGATAATCGACTTTCAATTATTTGGGACTCATTACAATACACTGTAGCACCCACCTTATAACTCTAATTTGAGTCAAATTAAGAGTGTTTATAAGTTATATCTTAATGGTTCTGAAAATCTAGAATATATGGATTATTTTTGTACCAAAATATCAATTTGCCCAAAAATTGAGTTACGGCCTTCTGGCGCTCAACCCTCAACATAAGTTTTCCCCCCACTGCACCGTTCAAAGCCTTAAAAAGAGATAATCTTTTTTCATCCAAAATGCCCCTAAAATAAATCATCTGATATGCATTGTTTTTCGCAGACCGCCCCCAACCCCCCCCCCCCCCCGCCCCCCCCCCCCCCCCCCACCCCAAAAAAAAAGTATTGGGGATTAAAAAAAGAGTATCTTCCATCCATCCTGAATATAAAAGAGTCTGGCATCGAAGAATAAAAGTACAATCAGTAAAATAAGCGGGTATTCAAGCTTCATTTAAGCTTACATTCAACCTACTAGTTGATGACATCACATATCAAATTTACTTGTACGGCGTGCACACATCTGCCTTTTTTGTCCAATCCACAACGTCAAACGCTTTATACAAACCACGGCTTTCAATACTTCATATACAATATCTGAACAAATTTAGCAACAAAAATAGAATTATATACATGTTGTACAACGAATGTCATGTTAGCACCTATCTGAGCTAATTATTAGAGAAACAAATGCTGCTTATAAAGCTTGATTTAAAGTACTATAGGAAATTTTGAAACAGTGTTGACCTTTGGTTGACCTCGCTTGCACGAACCTTTGATGCCAGTGTAGCAGATAGCAACATCTCATCAGCAAGCCACTCCGAAACTTGAATCTGATACATTTGGATAATGGGCATGGGTGTGAGAGTACAAATACACGATTATGCAACACGGGGGCAGGTAAATTAGTTGTAGGGCTGGTAAAGCTTCCTGCCCAACTGGCTGGTATCAAAAAGAGGTTACTATAATCAGCCCTGGTTATCTTTGTGACAGACAAACTGTAACTGTGTATTATCAATTCATCCCTCGAGAAATCAGGAAAGAACACAAAATGTCTTTCACTCTAGTGTATTTAGAGTTGATTTAACACTGACCCAAGGTCAACCCCGTCAAATCAATCAAACACCCCCACCCCACCCCAAGTAGAAGAACATTTTGAAATGTCCTGTTACCGTACTTATAATTATATCTAAAGAGAAGAAATAAACACTTAGTTCTTATTATAAATATAACTGAAAAGTGATGTGAGTGAACTCGTAACTGCCTTCATAAAATAGAGACACGGTCTGATATAGGTCCTTTTTAAGGGTAGATAAGTGAACATCCTGACACAAATTTGTTTGCAATCAGTCCTTGAATGAAAAAAGAAGTGTCATTTTTTGATGTTTTCAAGCTTATTTTATAACTTTGACTCAGATGACCTTTGACCTTGATATGTGACCTTTGACCTAAAAATGCTGAGTGTGTCTAAATTGATCTAGTATCAATTGTTGTGGAAGGCAATGTATTACTGATTCTTTCGGGGAAATCCAGCTTTTGGCACATCTTTGATGCTAATTCTATCACTATATCTATACATGACAACAAAAGTACTGCATAATGTTGAACTAAACATAACATTTAGCTTTTTTGGTGTAGCTTTCAAATTATACAAATTCACAATAAAGTAATATGATAACTCTTGCTGGAACTGTACAAAATACATGTTGATAAATCAATTGTAAAATGATATTATTTTTACCATCATGATTTTGGCACAGTTCACATTATCTTTGATGAATGTACATGATTAGGAACTCTGTACCCTATGATGTTATCACAGTAGATGCAATAACATCCACTGCTATCTTCAGCAGTAAGCATAACAGTTACTGCTATCTTCAGTAGATAGCATAACAGTTATCGCTATCTTCAGTAGATAGCATAACAGTTACTGCTATCTTTAGTAGATAGCATAATGGTTACTGTTATCTTCAGTAGATGGCATAACAGTTATCGCTATCTTCAGTAGATAGCATAACAGTTATCGCTATCTTCAATAGATAGCATAACAGTTAATACCGCTATCTTCAGTAGATAGCATAACATTTATCGCTATCATCAGTAAATAGCATAACGGTTACTACCGCTATCATCAGTAGATAGCACAACCAGGGAGTATATAATAATGGGAGAGGAAATTTGAATCGCCAAACAAGAGCTTCCCATACATGGGCATATGTGCGCGATTTGACTGTTAGCAAAGCAATCCCGAGTGGTGCTATTCCCGCACTTCGCAAGCTCATGAGATGCCCGATGTGACTCTTAGCATAGCAACCGGGAGTGCGCGCTAGCACACTGGAAGCTTCCTCAGCAATGACAAGCAAGCGTGTATATAATAGCAGGGCCCAAGCATAACTGTTGTTGATATTTTCAGTAGATAGCATAACTGTTACCGCTCTATTCAATAGATGGGTCTATCTCCATCACATACATATGATTAAGTCCTATCCAAAATTAATGTGCACTACATGTAAATATCATATTGATGCGACGGTTTTGATCTTGCAAAAAATTGAACACAAAATATACATAAACACGGAAATATATAATTGTAATATACAATTGCATTAACTTAGCCTCTGAATGTATTCAAAAACACAATAAATTTCACGCAAAACGAGAATACGGCAGAAATACACAAAATAGAAAAATGTACATGATAACTTTTTAAATATCTCAAGACAACACGAAGCAATTTGGGTAAAAATTGCAGAAGCAGAATAAATGTCTACAGAAATGATCTCTTATGATATTTTGCGGTAAGGGCGTGAAATATATCTTAAAACAAACAGGAGGTAATTTTGTGTAAAAACCTCGGAAATGGAATACATTTCACTTAGGATGGTATATGAGAGCATCTTCCTATAAGGTGACGGGGGAACGAGCAAACGGACCTCACAGGTAGGGTCTGTAGGTCTGACATTTTTTTTTTTTTTTTGCTGGTTCTCTCCGGAAATGGAAATGCAGTAACACAAGAGCATCTTCTGATAAGGTGACAGTGGGGGGGGGGGGGGGGGGGGGGACGAGCAAATGTGGGCTTATTGAGTGCATGACTTTTTATGTATTGGCAAAAGTACTGTATAAGAGGTAATTTTTGCGTGACTTGACATGAAAACTCACAAAATATAAACACGCCAAAATATTCTTGTGCAATAGAGTTTCATTAGAATTAATGTAGAAACCGTGAAATTAAAGTCTTGAACATATTCCAAAAACTATAAAATCGTGAAAATACCTGTTCACGAACATAACCACTATACAGTACTTTACACCAACTATCACTGGAGTGCTCCCAAACTTCATCAACATGTAAATGGTATCAAGGGGGGTGGGGGATTAAAATCACAAATTATTCACTTAATTAATCAAAGTTGTTTATCACAAAATGTTTATATGTTTAAAAAAATAATTTTAAAGCTAAATCTAAAGTTGAGTTTTAATTACATAATACATGAGCTGGTTTCAAAGCAACAGTCAAATACTTATAAAATAATTTACGATTTGAGCTTTAAACAACGACGAACAATTCAAATCATTATATTACATCCAATTTATACATATTTGTATTAATAGTAAACAAATGTATTATCTATGAGTGAACAAACATATTGTCAAAAAACATTTCAGTTTAAAATCATGAATGATGCAATTAATTCACAATAAAATGTGGCTTGAATTGGGGCTCATATTTAATTCAAGAGAGATATTGGAAGAGAAATGTTAATAATAAATGAGCCTTTATTTAATTGAATTTTGTTTGTTCAGACTTTAATTGATACAGGTCTTTGCTTAAGTGTATACATGGATATTTTTGTGTCGCATTTAATGTCATAATTTAATGGCACCTAATTTTCTGCTTTAGATTTTGTTCCCGGGACTTGAAATTCTCGGGTGAGACTCGATTTCCCGGGACTCGCTCCCACCCTTAATAATCACCAAGCATGCAAATCAATCTGGTACAAAAATACCGATGTGTTCAAAACAAAACATAAGACTAGTACCTGAAGAATTTGGCTTTTCATATATAAAGTACTTCATAAATAACAGGTATAGCCAACAAGGATTATTCCCTAAATAGTACTATAGAGGGCGCTGTCCAACAATAATCCAATTAGTGCAGCAGGAAGCGTTGGGCCCGACACTTTGTTGTAAATTTATGAAATTTATACTATAAATAAATAATCATAACAATCATAAATAAAGCTCAATTACATACGGTACCAGAGGTAAAATATATACTTATTCTTCTTGGTATTGTTGTTCAGGGGAAATTGTCACCAATAAAACTGGTGTAGTGTATTGCTGATGCGCAAAAAAACCATAAAACCAACACTTTCTTTCCAATCTTATATTAGCTTAAATTTTGGAGCCAGGTTGAAAGTGAATTAGAATATATTCGTTTTCAAACTCCCATGTTTTAATGTTTGGATCAGCAGATAAATTCACAGGGTCTGAAGAAATGAACTGATTAAAGGGACACAAAGAGATGTGTTGGAGGCTGCACCCTCAATTATGATAACAACTGGGATTTGTATATTTTTACACTTGTATTACATGTATGTACAACAAAACGTTGTTTCAAAAATGCTGGTAGAGCCGCCGTAACCAGCATTTTACATATGGTTAGGGGTGGTATTCCAACATATTTAAACATTGTTTTAATCAAGTTGGCTGTGTTTTTGGTAGTAGAAACAACAATAAGGCAATTTTTAATGTTCATCTTGAATTCTGAAGTATATAATTAAATAGTAATAGTCTAGAACACTTTCTCAATTTGGCTCCAAAATTAATTTAAATAAATTTGAGTTTGAAAAGAGTGTTATTTTAATGTTTTTTAACCATGTTGCATATATGTACATATCGTCGCTATTCTGTCAAAAAACCTTGGAAACTCCATCCGGTCCTTCAGCATGTATATCTCAATCCAGCCCTTCAGCATGTATATCTCCATCCGGCCCTTTGAGCAGTCTGCTCTATAAACTTGTTCAAGGGCCAAAAACACATCTATCAAAACCTTGCATGTGCTCTTGCCCCTGAACATGTATAAAGCAACCCTTTTTTATGCATAACCGTTTTACTTTATACATGCTGAGGGGCCAGAAAAAACAAATAAGGTTTTGACAGAACAGCAACAATATGGGACCTTAATCATATTAATCATCATATTCATGTAATATTTATATTGCATTGTATATAGTTAACACTTTCCATGCGGCTATTGGTTTAACCATTATTATATACAACATATATTTTTCAGAAGCTTTTCCCAACTTTTAAAGTCTATCTCAAGATTTACCGAACCAATACTAGGCACGTTTGTACTTATTTGAATGCATTTCACATGGTGATTCCAAATATGATAATGACATTCATTAGTTTTGAAATTTTTGAAACATTTTGTGACATTTTGGAATGTCGTCTGCAGAAGCCTGCCGCGTGGAAAGTGTTAATCACAGTAATCATTATATTCATATTTATTAATATTGCATTGTATATAGTTAATAAAATCAATCTCTACATAGTCCAATACATAGTCATTACATTTACATGGATTTAAAAAAACATTCTTGACTACACAAAAATACTTACTAGAACTTTCTTTCATTGAACTAAACAGATGCGAGTCATCTCTGTGATGGACGCACGTCACATGAGGTTGATCTCACGTAAAAGTATGTGAGGTCAACCACGCCCCAAAACAGTGAACGGACATCCCGGTACGTCACACGTCATCTGGACATCACGGCTCTGATTGGTTAACGGAATAGTGTCAGTTTTGAAGCATGCGGAGTGAGCTGATCAGAGTGCGCCCGCGTATGTCGGACTGTGGCCAGGGGGATATGTGCTGTAGGTTCATTGGGGGAGGGGAGGGGAGAGTACTTTTATATAAAGGTGGATATCACACTCAGGTATGGGTATTAAGAATGGACCCTTATTAGGCCACAGAAAAAACCTGTTCTATGGGCAAACGGATCTCTTACTTTTTTCCCTTCAAAATGACTGTAAAAATCCCCAAAATCTGTAAAAAATTTGCTTTTTTTTTGACAAGCAAAAACATATTTTTGGTTGCTATTCCTTTGGATGTGAAAATCTGTTCACCAATTTCTGAAAAAAAGGTTTGGTCGGGCCCGTAGAACAAGTTGTTTTTGTTGCCCTAAACCCTTAGGTCCACTCTTGCCAGAACTTTTGGGTTGAGATTTCTCCATCTTAACTCTATTCCATCTGTCATCAAATGAACAGGTGTAAGCCAGTTCACCCTTGGTGAACTAGCCAGAGTGGACCTTTGCCTTGAACACAATTTTTTCTCATATCCATAGAGAACAAGTATTTTTAAAGATTTTTCTTCTCATTTATTCTGGCCCTATACATGCGATTTCATGTGTTTCAAGTTTTTCAACATACCTTATCATCCCATATCTTGGGTATTTCCAAGTTTTATATGAAAACATACCATTTTCTTTCTGTATCCGGAAAGAAAAATGTGTGCATATGATATACACCTTTGAACTTTGAACTGAATGCCCCCCCCCCCCCTCCCCAGAAAACAACTTGGTGCATCAAAGTTATCAAGCTGATTTGTATTTCTTTGATGTACAGAACAATATATGGAATTGAGTAGTTTTACAGTGGACAGTATCGCTCTTGTGAATTTTAATTGTAAATGTGACCGATAGTTCTGTGTACACTCAAATGAATCCTTCCTATATTGTAGGTGAAGAGTTTGAACGAATTCCTGTTGTTTCCATATAAATGTGCATCATCTTGGAAGTAAGTATCACACATATGCCATCCTTTCAATAAATAATATAGTACTTAGAACAAAAGTACCATTTTAAGAACAAATTGGGAGTACAATGTACTTTAAAAGTAAGTACCACAATGTTTCAATTTTTGGAGTATAATGTCTACATGGAGACCTGCCAGATGAGCAGCTTAGCGTCCTTCCCCCTCTGGCATTCGTCCTGCATCAGATACCCATGACCCTCCCCGCCACAGAGCACCAGCGTGGTCGTACTCGTAATACTGGCCGACACCTGCTCCTTCGGTGTAGCCGCCGCGTAATGCCCCACGGATTCGCACAGGGGACTCTCCTCAAAGTTACTGATCGCACCGCTGTCGGTGCTCGGGGCGGCGGGTAGCCGGGGGTCGACGGCCTTGGTGTCCTCTTCTGGGACGTCCTCAAACGTGAGGTTGAAGTAATCGGTCATCGGGGACATTGCGTTGGTGACCAGGTTGGCTGTATGGCTGGCCTTACCGGAAGGAGTTCTTGCCTCGCTGCTGCCAGGCGTCTTTGGTGTGGGTGGAGCTGTTAACAAATAGAAGGAAATTAAAAGTTTAAACAAATCCAACATAAAACAATTCATATAAATATATATTAAACTCAAAACACCCATCCCCCTCCCACTGAATAAACAATCACTCCTAAAAGTGGACGTATCTGAAAATAATTCCACTTTGAGGTCATGACCCATGACACAACATTTTTTCTGGTTAAGGTTGGTGTCAACCCCAAAAATGTGAAAAATAGAGAGCGCCGTAACTTTTAAACTATAACTGTGATGAATGTAAAAGTATACAATTATGGAATGGAAATGAGTCAGAGATTCCATTTTTGATATCAAATTTCACTAAAAATGTCGATTTTCGACAAAATGGCAAAAAATCACTTTTTTGGTAAAAAAAATCTTGGACAGGCTACAAAAGTCAATTTTGAGTTAAAAATGCTGAAATTTGCTAGAAACCATGTTTAAGACAAAACTCTAGGAGTGGTATTTTTAATTTTTTTTATTTTAGGCCTTACTTTTGAAAATTTTGACCAAAAAGAGATTTTTAACCTTAACTGAATTTCAAATTTTATAAGTGGATGAACTTTGTGATTAAGGCTTGATGATCGAGCGACTCATTTTTGTTTTAATTTAATTTCAACTTTAAAATTTAGTGACTCTATACTGACAATTAAAATAATAAATACTAACTATAGCACTTTCCACGCCACAGCATACATTCTTCTTTGATCGAGCGGATGCTTACAGTCGCATTGGAGTTAAGGCTGTGATTTCATGATGAGTTCACAATTCACTATAGTTCTATTAGTTCCAAATTGGCGAGAAATCTAATGCGAGAAATATTAGATTTTTATCTCTCTGTGCGTAAAAGTAATCCAAGCGTACACGTGTGATTGCCCACATGCACACAGTTTTGGCAGCACGCACGCGTATGATGCCCAGTGCGCTTGTTGTCTGCATGCGCGTCCGCGTCTGTCTAAACTCATTCGCTGCTGTAAGGAGGCTCTGCCATTTTGGAACTGATCCAACTATAGAATACATGCTGACGTCACTGCCCCCCCCCCCCCCCCCACCCCCCGCTGAGCTGACAAGAGGTACAAGCATTTTTCTTTTATCCCAGAAAGCCTTAAAAATTTAAATCTTTTAAAATTTGAAAACACTGAAATCAAATAAAACACCCCACCACACTTACGACTTTTTGAGTCCTCCTTGGAAGAAAACTGGATTTTGTCATCCTGTCTACTGATCTCCAAAGCGTGCAGAAACTTGACCGGTCCGCTGTGAGAGTGATACGACACCATGGCCGGACCGTTGACCAGCGGTACGCCCTCTAGCCTCGGCAAGGGGAAGTTGACGAGCACTCCGAGGTTTGTGCCGACCCAGAGTGATCCACGACATGCCAGTAAGGAAGTGATGTGTACTGAGTGACTGTAGTTGAAGTGGGACTGGGCTTT
Source organism: Ophiura sarsii (assembly GCA_035610835.1). NCBI lineage: Eukaryota > Metazoa > Echinodermata > Ophiuroidea > Amphilepidida > Ophiuridae > Ophiura > Ophiura sarsii. The sequence continues at coordinate 63,372,151 of CM069446.1, read as the reverse complement.
GCTGCTCAATCCTATGGACGTTTAAAAAATGGAGAAAGAGAATGAAAATTAAAATAAGTTGAATAACCGGATTAAAATTAGACAGAACATTTAATTGAATGTCATTGTTTAGTTTTCATTTGTTAGGTAGTAAATCTCTAGATATCGTTTTAGAGGCAGATTAAACAATGTGTTTGTTTGCAGTGTTCATTAACATTAACATTAATTAGCATGTGTAAAGCAATCTGCTAGTCCCCAACATCCAGTGTCTTTAAGGTATATCATGTGAACTCTTCCAGGGGACGCCCTCAATCCTCGAAAAAATTGGAAGCAGATTTTCTTGCAGAGTTACATTTCTGATTATAAATTGTACATAAATTCCAAGTTACAGGGCGATACGATTCTTAATTACTTCAAAATCATGGTTTTAGAGGTAAAATAAACTGTCAGGTTAACTGACAGTTTATTTAAATTCTAAATTCACTCTAAAACCATGATTTTTAGGTAATTAGGAATCGTATCTTGGAATGTATTTATGATTTATGATCAGAAATGTAAATCTGCAAGAAAATTGGCTTCCAATTTTGTTTTGAGGATTGAGGGCGTCCCCTGGAAAAGATCACATAATGTACCTTTAACAATCTGAAGCATTTGATTTTGTAGGTAACCCCACAATATGTTATCCATGCAAGACGTAATACTGTTAACACCACACGGCTATTCAATTTTACCCTATACAAAACCAATTATTCCGAAACTTTTCTCAACTTACAAAGTCTTATCTCAAGAATTACTGAACCAAAACTTGGCATGTTTGTATCTTAATGCATTTCTCATGGTGATTCCAAATATGGTAATAAAATTCTAAAAGATTGACATTTTTGAATCATTTTGTGAAATTTTGGAACTGCCGTCTGCAGCATGCAAAGTATTAACACTGAAGAAGACATCAATTTACTATCAATATCATATAACGTCCAATTACTCCAATACCAATTATATTATTACTGTCACCTAAGGCTATCAGTCACATGTACCAAAATAGTTTTGTTAAAATCACACGACACAACTACAATAGAATTAAAGAGTGTGTCAGAAAGTGTAAAGGGCAAGGGCATTCAATTTGTTTGGGCTATATGGCATTAGTTGTGATCCTTTCTATTTCAACATTCTATTTGTTAAATGGTATGGATGAATCGAAACAGTAGCACTTCAATTTCTTGTCGTGGTTTATGTCAAGAAGAAAAAATGGGAAACATAATATTACCATGTTTCTAGCGTGATAATAGTTTAAAACTGTTCATCCAAGCAAACCTATTCATTTCAAGCAGAAAGTAGTACTATTTTGACAATTTTAGTAAAATTTTAAAAACCAATCATTTTTTGCTTAATCTGAAAGCACTTTTTTAAAGTGCAATTTGAGTTCAAATTTAGCGGTCATTTGATTGTTTGTGATAAAATGGAATCAATAAAGAACTCTAATCTAAAACTATGAACAATAAGACTAAGCCATCCTGCTACCCCGAGATTAATAACAGGAAAGGGGGTATTACCGCTACCATCCCTTTACGAAGTGATAGTTCCAATAAAATTACACAACTAAAAACAGAGTAAATCCGGAAATGGAACAATAAAAAAATTAATTGGTGGGGATAATCCCTACTTTTAAATACTTAAAAGTGTTTAAAACTTTGGTTAAAAGCCTCAAATGTACTAGAAATGTTTACAAAAAATGTTGGACAAAAAACATCAAAATCTATTTTGCAATATTTGTTCGAAGATCACTCTTTATTCAAAAAAACCAATGGTGAACCAGTACAATGTATCCAATCAGATATGAGATTATGCTATCATTAATCTTCTTGATGAACCCTGTACAAAGTAATACTTGCAATGTTAACCTTTGGATAGTCTGCTTAAACATTTTCAAGGGACAAAACACATCTATTACAACTTTGTAAACTTGCCCCTGAACATGTATAAAGCCACACTTCCTATGCATAACCATTGGGCAGTTTTACTTTATACATGTTGACATGTTGAAGAGTCGGAATAAACATACAAGGTTTTGACAGAACAGCGACAATATTGATATTATCACATCAGTCTTCATGTGGCTATTGCTATGGTAATCTATGAAGCTGGTTAATTCAGATATCCATTGTTGCCAAAACAGGTATCAATGTATTTTATATTGGCGTGACGACAATTTGGCTACTTTTTGTAGGGCGCCGCGGCCTAGAGGGAACTTGTGCCACGGTTTGGGACACATTTAAGTTGGCAACACTGCAGCTATCCCATGCTTGGGGATCCATGACTATTTCCTGCCATTCCTCAGCAACGAAACGTGAGTGATCAACCTTTAAGGGTGCACTACACTAAATGGGATATCCCCTACCCTTAAGAAGTGTTGCAAACTAGAATCGGAAATTATGCATGACAAAATCCTAAATTTAAAAAACTTGACAGTATTAGAACAATTGCTTAAATGCCTAGGATTTTTGATTAATTATGATAAATGGGACTGACTATAAAATGTGAATATCACCTCGGTAAATTTTGAGAGATCTTTCAATTTGTAATTTTTACTGTAATTATTGGCGATTACGGTGACATTTCCAAGCTCGTCAGAGATGTAGTCTCTTCATGGCCGTCTCATGGAAAATCAAGCAGGTTACCGTACCTATTTTCTACACTTTTTGTTGAGAAAGAGTGATCATCTATAAGAAAAATTCAATCTACAAGGTCCCATTCCAAAATGTAGTGGTCTAAAAGAGAGTTTTATATGCAGTATTTGTGTACATATCCCTATGGAGCTCTATTAGTAGTGTGCACCCTTTAAGGTCGTCATTGTAATGACCGGATGCAAAACATCCCACGTTTACAAGAGAACTGTAATCTACTCTCATTATAATAATGAAGAGTTAAAGGTATATTTTCCAGGGGACGCCCACAATCCACGGGAAAAAATAGGAAGCAGATTTTCTTGCAGATTTACTTTTCTGATCATAAATCATATTCGAAGTTACAGAGCGATACTAATTACCTCAAAATCATGGTTTTAGAGTAAATTTAGAGTAAAATTTGAAAAATAGATTGTACCGTAGTGGTACAATCTATTTTCAAACCACGATTTTGAAGTAATTAGAAATCGTATCGATCTGTAACTTGGAAGATCTGTATGATTTATGATCAAAAATCCAACTCTGCAAGAAAATCTGCTTTCATAGTAAAAATCTATGATAGAGGGCGCTACTTGGAAAATATCACACAATTTAAGAGACTGAAAGCTCTGGTTAGCACACTGATACGAACAAAGAGATAAATTTGGTTATAGATATCAATACATAACAAATATCCTATAAAATGAAGATATACTTTAGCAATGGCTCTTGTGAGGCTCAATGTATGGAGCGGACAGGGAGTGTAATGATAGGTAAGAATATCCCGCGTTTATACTAGTCTTCGTAAATAATGTCACGTACCGCCCTAAACATATATAATTCACGAGATATACCAGCAACATTTCGGAGCACCAGCCGGGAATTGAACCTGGGACCTTCCGTATATATATCGAACGCGCCAGTGTATAGACCAAAAGAGGACTTCCCCGTCAGGTCTATGACACTAACACACTTATATCTCGTGACAATAACTACAATCTACTCTCATAAACCAATGAAGAGTTTTAAAAAAAAACTCTGGTTAGCCGACTGATACGATCACAGAGATAAACTTAGATATCAATAATAAACAAATATCAAATAAAATGACGATACAGGGTGAGTCAAAAAAAAGTTTACCCTAATTGAAAAAATCAAAAAAAATATTTGTGACCACAAAATCAAGGCAAACAAAACTTTAAATGATTGCGCCATTTCTTTGCTACCATCTGGAGAAAAAAATCACGCTATTTGATGATACCGTTAAGTAAATATGACTATTTCTGTACAGGAGCTGTTTTTTCACCAAAAACACGGTTTTTAATTTCAAGCTTAACAAGCTTAATAATGTTTAATAGGATTATGATGTAAAGCATTACACATCTTGTTTATTAAAAGACAATAGACTTGTTCAAAATTGTCTCCTAATAGATTAAAACATGAAATATGGATTAAATTGTATCACCACTGTCAGTTAATAAATAATAATTGCAAGGATTAAATAGTCCCCAAGGGATATTCATAAACATGATAAAACTAGATGAGGATATTGAATAAAAATTGTCACCAGTGACTATCTGTTATGTGAATAATAAACGATATTTTTTATTTTATAGTATTTTGATAACATCAATAAACATAATATTGCACTTATTTTTCGTAAATATGTCCGATTAAGTAAACATTATCCTTGAACCAATCAAAAATTGTCAATGTCCACAGTAAGACTACATGTAGTAAGTAAACTAATAGTCTATCCCTCTCTTTCTTTCTCTACATGTAAAATTTATTCCTGTTAATGAATAGAAACCCACTTGATAATCCAGCATCTTGTTTGGTCTTTCTCCTGATCTTTGAGAGTGTGCTTAAGATGGTTGCACTGAGGGACAATAGACAGCTTTAAGGCCTATTTATGACACAATTACCACACTTTAATCATTTCATAACAAAGGAATTGATCCTTTCGCTGTCGGTATTGTAATTTTTTATTGGTTGTATCTTATGAAATATAATGGTCAAGATCTGGAAGCGTGTTCGGATGTTAAATTGGTCACTTTCATTCAAAACAGCGTAAAATGAGTTTCCCTCAACTAATCTAAACCAGATAAAATTCATATTAAGCTAATGAATTTGTCTTTATACCGTCGTAAATTGTCTTGAAAAAAAACAAATACTTTTTTCTAAAAAAATTCGCTGAAGTTGAGTAAACTTTTTTTTGACTCACCCTGTATACTGTAAAAGTGGAAATTTTCGCGCTACATTTATTTCTGCACTTTTCGAACTAAAATCACCAAGCACGTAAATAAAAATGTGTGAATATATTCATTTTGTATGCAGGTCTATGTAAGTAAGCTAAAAATCGCGAAAATAAAAACAATCAAAATTGTTCAAAATGTGCGAAGCGCGAAAATTTACACGCGCGATTTACAATTTTACAGTACTTTAGCCCTACCTCAATAAAACCACAAACTGAAAGAGTGGTAATTTTCGCACGGTTAAATTTAACCGCGCTTTGCCGACTTTCAGCCATTTCGCTTGTTTTTAAATTCGCGATTTGAAAGTTCATAACATAGACTTATACACAAAATAAATATGGTCGCGTGTTGTAATTTTCACGATAGCTGCTTGGAGCACGGAAATTAATGTAGCGCGAACATTTCCACATTTACAGTAGTCAAAATCTCAATTTACACGTCAATATTTCAAATACTGAGACACAAAACACAACTGAAGAAATACATCATAGTTTGTTCTTGTTATTCTGAAAATATGAGAGCAATCCATCAAATAATAGGAATAATGAGTCGATTTTTTTGTACAGATAATATCATATCATGGTTCCGTTTTCCCATTAAATTAACATTCAATGAAAATTACCCCTATGCAACTAATAACTATGACATTTGTGGGCTCTTCATCTAACGACCGTTGCATTAAAGTAAATTAGGTATTATTTACTGCCAATGAAATATTAACAACAAATAAGAAAGAGAATACCCTCTCCTTTTTCATGACGCCTGCTGAAAACATACTAAGGTCGCTTTGCAATTAAATCGCTCCTATGACGAGTTTTACGTCATATAAAAAACCCCGATACATCGATCAAGAGATCGCTTGACTGGAAACGACCAGTCGCCACCAGTTGACTTCAGTTCAACTCGAAAGGTCGGTCGCTCATGACGTAATGAACACCATACTTTTTTTCAACCAATGGGGGAAAGTTATTTTGCTTCGAAATTAGCATTACCAATCAGCAGCAATTATCCCGGTTTGATGTCGTCTGCGTGTTCGGGAAATACCTGCGACTACCGGCGATTTAGTAGCTCGATACTTTTGAGCTAGCGAGTACTACGCGACCTGTTGCGACCAGCGACCGGCTAGTATGATTCGAGCATAAGGCCTACATTTACGATCATATTAATCGAAAGCTAGCCAATAGTATGACTTGAATTACCGTTTACAAGTACTACCTCATGCGTGCATGTTTGTTAATCATAATGTAGACATAAAACATCACACACATGTCAAAAGAAAGTACATATGAATTATTATTTATTATTTTGATATGCAAACAGAGAAATTGTAAGCAAAAATTCATCTGTGAAAATGTTTTAATATTTTGAGATAAGACGTGTTTTAAATTCCAATTCCAATGTTATTTTATTGCTTTTAAAACTTATAATTGTGTATATTATATTAATGAAACCTTCTACCCATTTAAAAGTTGTTATACTTAATACCAAGATAATGGGTCTATATAATTATCATATACAAAATAATATATTAAAAAAACAAAAAACTTTTTTCCCCTAAGAAATCCAAATTTTACCCCAAATATGGGTCTAAAATGTTGCGTCTTGAAAAATTCTTGTACCTTATATCTCTACCAATATGTGTGCCAAAGATGGCTGTTGTGTGAAGTTTGTAACGACCAAATCCTTTACAAACCCCACTACTGGTGCTTGGTGGTTTCTACAAGCCTGAAATACAGGATATTCATTTTTCATTGTTCATTTTTCACCCGAAATAAAACAGACAATTCAATACTGCACTTTTGGCTATAGCCAGTGAATATTACAAATGATTTGCATCATCAAGTGGATCGTTCTGATTTCAGCGTTGATACCCCACCAAAGCTTGAAATATTGTAGTGGACTTTAATCCAATAAAAAAGGTAGGGTAGCCCATAGTCTATGTGTGTGTGAACCTACATATAGTATCAAGTTTGGTGTATGTTTGAACACGGCTCTCAGGACAGAAAAACACCTGCGATACGACCAAGAAAACTTGCTCACAAATGCAATGGTTGTACATTTACTTGGGTAACAGGCCATGTATGAACTGGCGGTGAAATACGAGAGACGTGTTGTGTGTCAAAGACGTCATTACGTAATCGAACAATAGAGTGTTCACACCTCTGTGTGGGGTCAATTATACTTTTTTAAGTTAATGTTTATAATAGGACCACAGCAGCTCACGGTGTTCCCATTGTGCAGAAGAGACCACTAATTAACATGCTAACAAAGCATCATTATTATTAGGCCAAGCAAAATTCAGAAAAATAGTATAATAGTAACCCCCTATTTGTTTTCTTACAAAATTGTGAAATTGTGAAATAATTAGAAATTTACCTATGTGGGGATGTATTTCATCACCCCCCCCCCCCCACACACACCCCCCCCCCCCCCCCCCCACACACACACAACTCCCTTCGCAAAACAAATTGACACCCCTCCCCTCCCCTCCCATTTCTGCCTCAGCGACCAACCCTACATGTGGGGTTTCCATTTGCCCCGAGAACATGTTAGGGATTATTATCGTCGCCTAACAGGTTTTTATATATTTTGATTTTGATTAATTATTATTTTTTGAAAATTTTCACAAAAATGTTGAAGAAAAAATGTATGCCTAAACCAGGGACCCTACCTGAGATTTATGTATTGTAGGTCAAAATGGCTGGCAAAAATTAGGTTTGAACCACCCTGTATCTGACCCTATATTTGTTTACTATGAACTCTGTAAAGAAGGCAACTCTGGATCAGTAGCTATAATATGAACTTCCCTAAAAGTCCTATTGTAATTCAAACAATGCATATTTTTTTCAAGATATATATGCATAAAATTGTTTATTTCTGTTAACACAATAAACTAAACCAGGAAAGTGGGTTGTCTGTTACTGAATAAGCTGACATTTTCGTGGTGGGTATAATTTCGTGCATTTCACAGAAATCTATATGAACTCGCAAAATTAATAATCTACAAAAATGTTTAAATGAAGACAATTTTAATACAACAAATGCCAACAATTTTTAATCTGACAATGTGAAATTGTTAGTAATGAGCACCGAAATCACAAAATAGCTATACACAAAAATACAGTGTCTCAAACTTTAAATCACACTTGCATTAGTCATGCATGGATTAGAATTTGACCACAACTTTAGGTCACACGCTGCAACCAACCTGTAAAGCCATTCAGTCGGAGATTTGCCATTTCATCTCTCCTACATATAGCAAGTCGTATTTGCTGTTACATCTCTCTAAGATATAACAGCACTCAGTGATGATGTCTGACCCAACTGTATCATCAGCAAAGCTACTGATTCTGGTAATCATTTGTGGTTTACAGGTGAGCTATATTCATGCACAGTCACATCCACCATGTAAGATGTATAACCACACCATCTATGATTGCCGGTTGAGATATTTCCATTCAATACCAATTCTCCCAGCAAAGCAGATTACTCTGCTTCAACTGATGATCAATAGTCTCACCGTGATCCCGAACTATAGCTTTCACGAGCACCCAGAGCTTGAGGAGATAGATCTTAGTGCCAATGCACTTGTAGTAATCGAGGAATTTGGCTTTAGTTGACTGCGCAACTTGACTACACTTTCACTTCGGGTCAATATGATAGAATACCTACCAGCGAATGCCTTCCGGGACCTGAATCAATTGCAGAAGCTTCATCTTGATGGGAATAGGTTTCATAGCATTCCTCTGGCTTCACTGGCAATGCTGCCGGAATTGATAACATTGGATATCTACGGGTCGCCTCCTTTATATTTCGGCCTGGAAATTGCTTCATTTGACAATATACTAACCTTAACTTTGATAAACAGTTCTTTTACAAATTTGAGCAAATTGACAACAGTCTACGGTCCATCACCATTGAAAAAACTCACAAAGCTCAGTGTTAAATGTGTGATGTTTAATCAACTAGAATCTGTGAATTCTAAACTGACACATCTGACCGTCGGATGTTTTCATCGCATGCCGACCAACTACAGTACGACTACCCCCATAGCCAACCAACAATCCCTAAAAGATCTGCATAGATTCAAAGCTTTGGAGTTCTTGAGATTGGAAAATGGAATATTATCTATAGAGGCAGCTGCATTCTCATGGGCTAAAGGACTCAAACAATTGGATCTCAGTCATAATCAAATTTGGCATATAAGCTCAACAGCATTTACCAACTTGACTCACTTGGCGACCTTAGATCTTTCTGATAACAAGCTTAAGAATATTTCATCTTTTGCATTCATCAACCTACCTAACTTGAAATCCCTGGTGCTCCGTTACAATTCTCTTCAGCATATACAATATGGTACATTTATCAACCTGATGGGTCTGGAAACCCTAGATTTTAATGATAACAATATTCATAACATATCATATGGAGCATTTCTCAACCTGGAGAATTTGGTCAATCTTGATCTCAGTAATAACCAAATTCAGCAAGTCCAATCTGATGCATTCAATGGCTTGACTAATTTGAAAACCTTAGATTTGTCATCGAATCAAATACAATCTATCGCAGGAAACGACACACATCCTTTTGGGGCATCCTCCGATCTAACAGATTTACTCCTGGATGGCAATCCATTATCCGATGAATTCCTTCGCACCGAATTAAATTTAAATCATCTTGCACATTTGTCTTTGATAGATAATACAAACATTAAAGATTACAGAAATCTTTCTCAATTCCCAGTTCTGAGAACATTACATATGGATACAAGTACATTCGAACTACCTTTAACAGGTGAAATACTACCTGCTTCCATATGTCACCTTGACATAACTTTAGCTCCTTCAGGATTTGGTATTCCCATTGATTTAGATGTAAGTCTTTTCAGGAATTTAAGTGATGTAAGAATAGTAACAGATACATACAGAGGCTGTGGAACTATTAATATACCTTCGTTTGGTAATTCCGCTTCTCTCACATCACTGGAAATGAGAAATATTTGTTTATATAACCTTGGGCACTTTTTTTTCATGAATTTACCTAATTTAATCAAGCTAGTTTTAGGCCAATGTAGATTGAATTCGTTTCCAGATTATCTTGGAAATATTGAACATCTCGATCTCAGTTCTAACAGCATAAAAGTAATATACGCACAGACAATGGTGACATTGACAAAGCTCAGATACCTAGACCTTACTCATAACCAACTTGTGTCCATGAAATTTGTCAAACCCTTGATGTCCACTTTAGTGCATTTAGACCTAAATGACAATAGAATAACTAAAATACCAGATGACATCTTCCAAAATGCCTCAAATTTGTGGTACGTGGACATGAGCGGCAATCCGTTTGAATGCACTTGCCAAAGTGGAGTAACCTACTTCAATGATTGGTTCGATAAAGACACTGGCGTATATGTGGCAGGAGTTAATCTGTGCTCTATTCCTCTTAATCTTTCAGGTACTGTACTAATGAACATTGAATTAGATTGTGCCTCCCAAATTTATACACCCAGTAATAACACTCTAAACTTTCCTCTTATTTTGGGTACAAGCATTCCACTAATTGTCATAATAGCGATCATTCTCTTCGTCGGCATCAGGTGTTACTGGCGAATCCGATACAAACTGTTTCAACTGCGACATCGCAGAAGACACATTGATTATGTCGATGAAAATGATCTGGACGACATCGTCGACGGCAATGCCGATGATGACATGGATCACGAGGGAGCTCGTCCGCTGCGATTCGATGCCTACGTAGCTTACCATGACAACGACGAGGACTGGGTATTGGACGAATTAATTAAACACATCGAAGGGGAGTACCTCACGGCTGATGGGGAAGTGGTACAAAACGACGAGCAAGAAGAAATAATGGTGTTACACATTCCACAAAGAGACACAGCTGCGGGTCAGCCTCGCATTGCTGCCTTAACCGATGCCATTCAACGCAGCACAAAAACTATCCTTGTCTTATCTCGCAGTTTCATGGCATGCGAGTGGTGTTACAAGCAGATGCAGGTGGCCTTTGAGAGGTTATTTGCTGAAGGTCGAGACGTCATCATTCTGGTTCTATTGGAGGATATACCATATGAACAGATGACACGAGAACTAAGAAAACTACTACGAAGGAAACGCTATCTAAAGTGGCCCGATGATCCGGTTGGTCGCCGTTTGTTTTGGGGACGATTACGACAGAAAATCAAGAAACCAGCGGTTGTGGATCGCCGCTTTGAAATTTAATTTATGCAAGACGTAAGGGGAGACGTCAAAACTCGACCGCCCGTTGACTGCCGGTTACGGGCGGTTCCGCCCGGTTCTTTCAGGTCAAATGTTTTACTGGTATATGAATATTCGCGCATGCAACACTGAACAACCGCCGGTTGACTTAATGCTGTAATCTGACCAATTTACACTATCAATCTGTTACTTTGCGGTCATAATAGCTCTCTCTATAATCGTTCTATAAAAAAAAACATTCATAGACTTTCGGTATTGATTTTAAAAAGTTAATTGAGCTATAAACAGATTGAAAAAGCCAACCCCAGCGAAAATCAATAGCTGTATTGTACTGGTGTCAACTGAGACTTTTAAGTCTTAAAAGAGCCCATTACTTCAAGATGTTATTGCTCACGTGTGTGACGAGGCACTTTTAACCGGTCGTGATCACCAGAGTGTTACTATTTGACCTCATTATGTGTGTATATTATAACAGACGACACGTTTTGTGAGAACCGAACGGAACCGGCCGTAACCGGCGGTTGCCGGGCGGTCGAGTTTTGACGTGATCCCTAACAGTTTGTTTCTAACGTAACCATTTGCACTGATTAGTGGCGGTAGTGCATCAGGCCTGGCCAACAATATTAGAACAAAACATCTGCTTCCCCACACCAGATTTCAAGTTCATGGCAGAAGGTTACGCAATGCAGATTCAGTTTCAGAATTACCATTCAGAACATCCCGCTTTCAGAACAGCCCTTTGCCTTATTTTGTCAACCTTTTAAACAAGTCATTTTAGGTGAATGTGCCCAGTGTACATGTATTGTTTTTCATTTACTTCTGGCATTTGTTTACACATGTTGTAATTATTTGATAATGTGCAATATTAGGTCAATCTCATAGGGGGTAATATTATTTTTCATGTGCAATGTTGTTTGGAATGAGGGCTTGGGAGTTTTTGTGTATGGAGTGCATGCTTAGTGGCTATATGTGTTGACGAATTGTGTGGTAAAGGGTGGGGGAGGTGAATGTGTGGAGGGCTGCCTGTACACGTGTGGTGATGATGTGTGGTGATGATGTTTTGTGTTCATTGGCTTGTAAGATGTGTGTGGGTGGATTGTTATGGGATTTTAAACATTTTGTGTGGGGATTTCCAATCATAATTATATATGTAAAAGCTGATAATGCAAACTGCTTATCCACAAAAATAGCCTGTGTAAGTAAATGTAATAAATATAAGAGGACCTGACGTGTTATATATTTCAAATGTTATCGCTGTTTTTTCTTGTATATTTTTGATGTTAATATTTCATGTTTTTATATTGTAAAAAATGTGCAACTTGGCCTTTAGCCACGATGTTATTTTCTAATAAATTGAATCTTGAATCTATAATCAAAACGGGAACAAAATCTTTAACATTTTGATCAGTATTTTTATTTTCTCAACACTTAAAAAAAAAATGAAAAAATGAAAATTTTGATTTTCGACTAATAAATATTAGTAAAAAAATGAAATTTTCAACAACAAAAAATTGAAATTTTTATTTTTTTTTACAAATTTTCAAAAAAAATAAATTAAATTAAAAAAAAGTGTTTGGGTCGGAATGATTAAGAGGGTCAGACGGACGAGGACAATCAAACATTTTTGTTTTGTTTTGGGGCCTTATATTGATAAGATTAAATTTGCTGTTGTTTTAATGTTTTTAAATCATTTTGGGACACCCTGTATTGAGTTACTGTAAAGCATGAAATGTGTGTGTGCATCAAAATGTTGCGAACGCTGAATCCTAGAAATGTTCATGCACACGAATGTTTTGCTTTTTAAAGGCCTGTAACTCAACACATTCGCAAAATTGTCATGCCCGAAAAAAGGCCGAGAAGTTGGCGATTCGCGAAAAACATTTCTCATGCAACAATGAACTTCAAAGGGGTACTGAGATATTGCTGAGAAAATTTGGGGGAAAATAAATTGAATCAATAGATATATATAGAAACCCTGAAATATACTCCTCAATTATGGGGAAAAGGTTTGAATGATGGCACTAGTTTGATTGAAGCAAGTGGTACTAATAATTTTGATGTGATCTACATTGAAATGTCCAAATCATGAAATTGTACATGATCAATGTCAAATTACGGTAAAAGGTCTCAGATGGTAGTAAGTACGAGGGTCATTCAATAATTTCCACCTCCTACCTCATAACTTTGTTATTATATAAGCCAGTCTTATGAAATATCACAAAATTGTAGCATGGAACCTCAGCTACATATTCATTGTAAATTCATTGGGGTACACTCTCAGAACAGGTATTAAAAAACCATGGGTTAAAAGAATGTTGGTTAAAAAGTATACTACATTGGTTAAAAATAAAGCGTTGGTTAAAAATTACTTTTTAATACTGCGTTAGTTAAAGAGTAAAAATATAATTCATTTTTAGTTTATTCAACGTTGGTTAAGGCATCATAATTTTAACCAACAATAGGTCATAACAAGATTCCCGCCAAAGAATTTCAATGGCGAGAAAATATTTTGCGTTGGAAACTACTGTTGGTTAAAACATATTAACCAACAAATGATTAACAATTTTAACCAACCACAGGTTAAAGTTTAACCAACAGCTGTTGGTTACGGTTTTAACCAACCAATTGTGTGGTTCACCTGGTAACCTCCCGTTGGTTAAAATTTTAACCAACATGGTTAAAGATTTTAACCTTTGTTCTGAGAGTGTAATGGTTATACATTTCTGGAGATGCGAGGAAAACCAAACCTCCACCATTTAGTGTGACGAAAACAGCAAGATATCACCGAAGTCCTATTCATTTTGGCCAATTAATAAGAGACAAAACGTACGTATCGGCAACGTTCGAAATAGCTGTCATCCGAAATGACCAAATTTACCTGCGGATAACCAGTTTTTCCTTGCCGATCATCCGGCGGATAACCAAAATGTTGTTGGCACCAAAATGTATAATTAAATAGTAACTGTTAATTTCAGCTAAAAATTCCATAATTTCACAAAATTATACTTCTGTTGTAATTCATAAATAGTCAATCTGACCGCTATCATTTCCCCCCGTTGTACGAACTTAACCATGTCGCTGTAATCGAGAATATTTTAGCACTTTTATAGAGCCCGTTTGATTTTCTGCTGAATAATATTATACGTGCTCGCCAATTTTGTATTCACACTTTTAAGAAGCCACGTGTTTGATGGCTATGAATCTCTAACCCCTCATTATATGAACTAATTCATGTCGCTGTGATTGAGGATGATTTGGGTGCCTCATCTACCGAGTGCATGGGAAGCGCGATTAAGTTAATTTCAGTATCCAATGCTTATAACTTTGTCTTCATAAACTGTGATATTTCTCTTTCGGGTTTGCAAAATGGTGAAACAAGCATCGGTTCATACTTCATTCGGCGTCATGGACAACAGAAAACAAACTAACACCAGTGAACAACTGAACAAATCCCGATAACCAAAAATGTCAGCGGATAACCAAAATATCCACCTACAATCATGTTCAAAACTGTTGGGACACTTCCTGCATGTCCTGTGAAACGGTGGTCCCTCCCCCTAAACTCAATGTTGGTCCATATAAAAGCATCGTCCAGCAACGGGCTGTGTTATATATATCAGCCCCAACATTGGTTTGGGGGGGGGGGGGTTGAGAGGGATGGCAGCTTTACATACTAGTTTTGAAAATCATACTTTCAATTGACAGCTTTTTACTAATTTTGAAAGATATTTGATGCGCACGTGTATAGTGTCCCAACAGGTTTTGAACAAGATTGTATTAAAGCATTGTAAAAATAATGTACTAAATTCATATAAGTCCTTGTAACTGCATTAAATAAGTTCCAAATTATCTTATATTTGGCAATATTAGAGAGCGATAATGTGCCATTAGCTTTGTTTATTTAAGAAAATAATGGGTTAGTAATGTCTTCAATTTAAAGGGGCATTGTCTGAATTACGCACCTAAATGGTACTTTTTAATAAAGACTTATTTCATAAGATAATAGGTAAAACAAATAATGTCATTAAATAAACTAATGATTGTGTTATTGTGGTAGGGTGGGGGTGACCGTTTATTTCAGATTAATATACTCTTAATTGAAGCATGTTAATTGAGACGCCATAATAATTAAGATTCGTATTCGTATAGAGGTAGATGTCAACAAACACAAAATATCCATTTGACAACGTAATACATCACCTATAAATCGCATGTTATTATTAAACATATTATACCAATTCGTAAGGTCCGGAAAAATGAAATCAACTTTAGAATGAAAAGTTACAAACATTTCCAAAATGAAATACAAAACTAAACAAACGAAAACAAAACCATAAAAACAAGAACCTATCGAGATTCGAACCAGCAATCTACTTATTCTAAGACAGGAAACATACCACTGAGCTAACTGGGGAGTCAGCTTTTTGAAGAGGCATTTTGCTTATTAACTCTAGCACTGTATTGATCAACCACGGTCAACCATCAATTTCAATAGAACCCTATGTACGGTCTACCAGAATGAATAGAAAGGAAGTATTGATCATCTTTTAAGATATTATTGGTAGACCGTGGTTAATCGTGTTGAATTCGCAAAAATGATTATTATTTTGAACAGTATGAAAGTGTATATAATGTTAACCGTGGTAGACCGATAATAATAAGTGTATTTCCATACTAAATCATCTCAAGAAGAATATTAGTTTAACAAGATAAATTGTTATACCTTATCTTCTTATACTAGTACAACGTATTGCCCTACTAGTGTAGTGGTTTCGACTGACACCGCAGACTCTGTCCATGGGTTCGAATCTCAGCACGGCAGTTTAGTTACATTTTAATTTTTACTTCAAATGTTTAAACAATTAAGATTTGAAATAAATGAGTTGATCAGGTTTGTACAACATGTGTTTTTTTCGTCGCCTTGACGCACCGCCACTTGATGCAATCGTTTGAAACACTCGCCGCTGTAAATTAGATACTTTGAAACTATGACACTTTATCAAAATACACGTTATTTATGTATTTCATTAAATGTGTATACGTAATTAGACTATGAAGTTCAACTCGAAATGTTACAGAAGCAATGTTCTTCATTTCTTAAAAAGAATGGTTAAAATCGAAGCTACCGTTTTCGAGATATAGCGATTTTTGTATTTTTTATAGCTCATTTTTCCACTCCCTTAATACAATCATGTTCAAAACTGTTGGGACACTTCCTGCATGTCCTGGGAAGCGCGATTAAGTTAATTTCAGTATCCAATGCTTATAACTTTGTCTTCATAAACTGTGATATTTCTCTTTCGGGTTTGCAAAATGGTGAAACAAGCATCGGTTCATACTTCATTCGGCGTCATGGACAACAGAAAACAAACTAACACCAGCGAACAACTGAACAAATCCCGATAACCAAAAATGTCAGCGGATAACCAAAATATCCACCTACAATCATGTTCAAAACTGTTGGGACACTTCCTGCATGTCCTGTGAAACGGTGGTCCCTCCCCCTAAACTCAATGTTGGTCCATATAAAAGCATCGTCCAGCAACGGGCTGTGTTATATATATCAGCCCCAACATTGGTTTGGGGGGGGGGGGGTTGAGAGGGATGGCAGCTTTACATACTAGTTTTGAAAATCATACTTTCAATTGACAGCTTTTTACTAATTTTGAAAGATATTTGATGCGCACGTGTATAGTGTCCCAACAGGTTTTGAACAAGATTGTAGGTTATCCGGCGGATAATCAATTTATTTTTCTTATTTCGAACGCTGCCTATCGATCAATTAAACCATTCTAAACTTCAGATGTCTCTTTCACAGACTAACTATAAAAGGTGACTGATATCTCAGGAAAATAAATGCCCTCTGATTAGCGAGAACTAGATGAAGACAACCATTAAGTTTACCTCTCCCTTAGAGAACCTGAAAAAGTCATATTTGATTTTTCATAATAACTAAGAGATCTTCAATTACAGGACTAATGGAAGGATTACAAGTCTCTCGATGAGATAATTTTCTATCATTAAATACCTGATTGACTATTCTGAAGGTTGCACATAAGGAAAACTCATAAAGTGACTATCATTTTAAAGATTTAACATACAAGGCATCACTATGTCTTGATTTGTAACACAAAAATGGGATCGATTAGCAGTATTCCAGTATGCCAAAGGCATAGCAATACATTTCAGTTGATATTACAACACTATTTGTCAGCCTGCAAATAGTTAATATTGCTTACAATCTTATTTATACATGATAATAC
Source organism: Ophiura sarsii (assembly GCA_035610835.1). Classification (NCBI taxonomy): domain Eukaryota; kingdom Metazoa; phylum Echinodermata; class Ophiuroidea; order Amphilepidida; family Ophiuridae; genus Ophiura; species Ophiura sarsii. The sequence continues at coordinate 63,354,749 of CM069446.1, read as the reverse complement.
TGTAACATCAGAGACACCACTTTTCTAGTAACAAAATCTGAAGAAGCTATAATATGATCTGCTACAACAGTTGCAATGTTGGTGTTTATCAAGGGGATAAACATTGTCTGAAATCAAGATTTGAAAGTATACATGTAGTCCTAGTATTCCTAAATATTCCTAAACAGTAAATAGTCACACATAAAGATTACGTAACTGTATTACTTTTTATGGATCCCCCCCCCCCCCCCCCCCAGTCCCTTTTTTAAAAATTAAGTATACAAAAATGTTAGTATATATTTCCAAAGGAGGCGGGTTCATATCGCAGCCGATCTATAGCTACATACAGAGCGAGTCAGAAAGAATGGGCGCATTTTTTTTGCAAAAATGTCACAACAATTTTGGCATGCATATTCAAAAATATGCTAAAAAGACACATAATTTGGGTTTCATTAAAACAGATGAATTTTAGAAATCGACCATTGCGTTATCATATTACACTAAAGCCATTTTAAAGCCAATCCAGTAACAAGAACAGGAAGGTTGAATTATCAAGCCATTATTCAATGTATCTTAATAAACATTGCTTTCTGAAACAGCTGAGATGCCACTTTTCAGGATTTTCACTCTTGAACAATGCAAAAGTCTATATCAATTGGTTTTTAAATGAAAACCAAATATGTGGCACTTTATAGCACTATCATGTGGCGCTTTTGATTGAAAAAAGTGCCCATTCTGTTTGACTCGCCCTGCATCACTCACATTTATATCAAACATAATAAAAATGGAACAAATATTAAGAGAGAAATTAAAGCTATCACAAAATTGACACAATAGAAATACCATCATATATAGTACTATTCTTCAGAAAAAATTACAGAGAGTTAGTACAAAAGACATTCATTGTATTAATGATACAAAACCTTAAAACGTCCCTATATTTATATTAACCTTGACAATCCGTCATCAAAATCCATACCCTTTATTGAAGTTCAGGGATGCGAGCTGCTTGGCCAGACGGCCAGAGCGTTTGCGTGTGACATCAAACTTTTATGGGGGCTTGTCTGGAGAATAGGCTACAGGGTATCTCCCCCCCCCCCCCCCCAAAAAAAAAAGCCTTTTTATGCTGAAATAGCATAATCTGATTCCAGAAATGAAGAAATAAAATGACAAATAAAAAATAAATGAAACATGTTTTGTTTTTTTGTTTTTGTTTTCTTCTTCGTCTTCCAAAATCTTGCATCCCTGTGAAGTTACACACCATTGTACAAAGTCTCCATTATAACATATATGTGACACCAACACAAGACATGACCAACATTGTGACTAATTACCTTTTTGTTTTAAAACATTACAGGGGTGACGAGGGTCATCGTCGTCTATACATTGACAAATGGGATTTAATGAGTAAAAATAAATGGTTGGATAATTATATCAAGGATTTGTATCAAAAGTTGTCATAATAGACTCAATAGTCTTAATTTATCGGATTTGCTACACATATATGTGTACAGCCCCAGCAAAAGGGGGCACTAGGATTGCCAGTGCATTTTTCTGGCTTTACAGACGGCATTTGATAAGGATTTTTGGACAAATCCTGAGTAGGGATTCGCCAGCCCGCAAATTTCGCTTTGTTGGGTCAGCCGCACGTATCCGGCCCAACACGGCCCTCTTTCCCTGTTCTCCATTCACGGGTCATATCATAATCTGCGTTCATACCAGAAGGTTCATAAAAAACAGATTTACCAGGACCTTTACCAGGTTTTATAATGGTCTTTATTCTGCTGTTCAGTCTCTTTAACCAAGATGTATCCACTTTTGGGGAGACACATCTTTCATCCATACTGTACTGTATCTGTGGGTATCCGGCAAGACCCGAAGAGTCAGTGCGGGGTTACCTGATGATTTTCACCATTTTATATCTAACTTGGTAACAACCTAGGTTAGTATGACCTTAACCTGGTTTTATTTAGTTGATAATATTAATAGATGTTCCTATACTAATACCTGTGACTCATCCTTCCAAAGGGACTTGCCACATTGATATCCTGTACCTGCAAGGACTCCATGTGGAATAACTTGACGATGTCTAGCTTACTAAATCTTAGTTAACTTTGAAACCCACATTAAAATGACCGTAACAGGTCTTATCTAGTCTACAATACGTACCTGTGACCATCCTGCCAATGGGGCTTGCCACATTGATGTCCTGCAACACCTGAAGGGTCTCCGTGTGGAACAACCTGATGATGTCTAGGGTGTGGAAGGAGATCCAGACACCAACGCCGGAAACGACCATGTGCTGGACACTCTGGTTCGACTCCTGGTGGACCTCAAAGCTGGTCTGTGATTTGATTAAACAACAGAGACAATATTGAATATTAAATTTCATAGTATTATATACCAAGGAAACTAAACCTATTCAACTGACCCCTGATATTCAAATTCAGATTTCTTTTTTCTTTAGAAAACGTTTGAAAATGTTGAAAGGTTTGAAAATGTCTGAAGATGTCTGACATTTTCAGAAAATATTTGTACATTTTGTGAAGATGTTTGAAAATGTTCCTATATTTTAAATAATGTTGGGTTTTTTTCTTGTTTCCCAACACACTAAAACAACAGGCTGAATGATCCTATACGAAAGGTCTGTTTTGCCTGCAAATACAAGCATAAGATGCATCATGGACATAACCAATTTACTGTTAAATTTCATCATATTTGTAGACACATAATACCCGCCACTGATGAATCTCCAGCCGGGCTAATTGTGCCCAAGATACATCTTAACGCAGTCCCTAGGGCTTCTTACTTAATGCAAATTCAATTGGAAATTGAAAATGTCCATCACAAATTTGAAAAGCAAACAATGAACAGAAAAGTTACGGTAAACAAGACCAGACAAGATGACAGCATGCAATAACAAATATAACAGACAGATGTTAGTATAACATTTGAACACCGAAGGAACAGTTTCTAGGAAATAGCTATCTTGCTTAATTCCGCAGATGCCATTATCAGGGGTAGAACTTTGTCGCAGATTCTTGCTCAATCTTTCCTGATGTTAAACAACAACAAAAATTATAAGAATAAAGTTTGATTTTCTCAAATTTGTTTAGGGCCTTGCCCTTTTACAAGTAGAGGAAAGCTTGAGGAAAGAGCGATCCTGTTTTCTTTCTGAAATTGTCTGGCCATCTTCAGAAATATGGGCCCAGCGCCAACAATTTTTGATCCGCCCTTGTAGGAGGGGTTATGAGGGAGGAGGAACAGAAGGAGTGAGTAGGAAGCGGAGGGCCAGGAAGAAGGGGAGGGGCCAGGAGGAAGAGAGGTACTATAAAGGTTAAGTAAGAAATAATTTCGAAAATCGATGCAGTACTACAAAGCATCACAGTCACATAGGTTGAAGATCGCACAAATCTGGAAGAGGTTAGTGGTCACACAAATACACATACATGCACTTTGAATGCATTAACGTTACCTTAGGTTCAATTGTTGCAATTTCTCCATTCTCTGAGCCCTTTATTGTTAAGAAAAAAAAAGATGGACGGGTGGGATGGTTGGAATGTTAGTTATCATAAACCATTATTATTTATGTTACCAAGGCTACACCATTATTAATGTGCAAGTAATTAATATACCAGGGAGTCTATAATAATGGGAGAGGGAATTTGAATCGCAAAATAAGAGCTTCCCATATATGGGCATATACAATCGTATGTACATACGTTACATACGCGTGATGTGACTCTCAGCATAGCAACCCGAGTGACGCTATACTTGACAACACCAATTATTGACACTTCATTTTCATGAGACACGCAATGTGACTCTTAAAATGAGGACGCTAGCACACTAGAAGCTTCAATCTCGGCATTGATAAGCATCTATTGGCGTGAGTATGCATGATGCATGGACGCACACTCTAACCAATAAATACGTGCAACAGAAGTGATTCTTTATGCGTAGGATTTTTTTATCATGAAAGCAAAAAACATCCATAAATATACCGAAATACCTCCAAATTACCCTTGCCCATGATGGATATTCAAAATGGTGCCTGTTACATGCAAAGAGATAGAGCAGTACATTTTGTACCGGATCTAGTTTTTAATTCTATGGTGGAAATGACTTGAACTGCCAGTTCATGAATGGAATGAGATAATAATGACAGCCTTTCTCACCTCTTGGAATTCGCTATCCGTGTCCACCACATAGACATGGTTACCGCTACCACACCACATGGTTTGTGATACCGGTAGCAGACAATTGACTGATACGTCAGTAAGATTAGATATCCTTGGTTCCTTGACTCGCCATTCTCCATCTGAAATCAATTGGAAAATTGAAAATAAAATAACAAGTCCAAAGCGCTCAGTGCACTATTTGCAAAAAGATATTCCAAAACATACAGGCCTTGCAAACTTTGGATACATTTTCCTGCTGATCAGAGGAAACCATTGCACAAAATTGTGCAAAAATGTTTATCTTTTGCAAAGTTATTGACAATGTACATTTGCAAAGTTATTGACAATGAACAAAACCATTGTACAGAGATTTTGCAAAATGTGTATCTTTTGCCAAGTTATTGACAATGTAGGAAACCAATGGAAAAAGGTTTAACCAAATGTATCTTTTGCCAAGTTATTAACAATGTACGAACCATTGCAAAACATTTGTTCAAAATGTGTATCTTTTGCAAAGTTAATGACAATGTACGAAACCATTTTACAACGTATTTACAAAATGTGTATCTTCTGCAAAGTTATTGAAAATGTAGTAACTTCACCTCCTGAAGTTCATGTGGACGTGTACATATTTTCGTCCAAATGACATTCTGTTATTGAGGCACTTGAGTTATGTGGTACACTGGCTAACCCTAGTGAACTCCGCGTGCCCTCACCACATGCTTTGTTTTGACCCGTTGTTCAGGCAGCACGGGTTCACAGATTTTCACTGCGGGTGTTAGCAAACTTGGTAACATGTTTACATAGATACAGAAGTATGCTCAAAATTGTGAACTTTTATTTGTATAGATGAGGTGACCGTTGTTTACATCAGTAGTGTTTACATTTTGATTAGCGCCTGGTCTAAAGACATGCTAGAGGTACTAGTCCATGACTACTGCATACATTTATATATGAAAGCAAAACACACATCACTGAGCGCCAATTTTAAAAGCACATGCCCTTATGGTGCGCACGCAAACCGCCGGGCAACCAGATTTAGTACCTGGTCTCTCATTGTGCTTAGGGATGCATAACATGACTACTGCACTATTACACCGTAAGCATGGTAAGTAATGATCAATCAAGTGTGAATTAAAGCACCGTTCCCTGTAGGTGCGCACGCAAACCGCCGGGCACTACGTCACCGGTCACACCATCTATAGTCTCGTGTATGAATTAGGTGAATACATGCATATGTTTTCGTTTCTTGAAAAATCAGAAAAATCAATTTACTTGCGCAAATACTAATATGCTTTTACTCACCCTGCGTGAGTCTTGCCATAATTCACATATCAACATCAGCGCACATGCATTCATTTCTCTCGAAACAACACATACACATTTATTGACGACCTGTAAATGTTCCACATGCCCCCACTCCCCCTGCTGAATATGTAGGTAAACAAGTAGTGATCCACCCTTCCCTACTCCCCCTCCCACTGTTGTATACCTACCAAACGTCCTGACATATATAAGTACTGATCCGTCCGTCTGTCCAACAAACATTCTATTATTGAGGTACTTCAGAGAGGTGATAGAGTGGCCTACTTTGAAAGAGGCCATACTTTGACTTTTGTCCAATTGACCAGCTTGGTATATGTGAATCCTGGGGAAAACAGATATGACAAAGATTTTTTTTTTTATTATTTGGTTTTTAAAGCTTTCTAAGCGGCAGGCGCCTGCAGACGACAATTCAAAAATGTCACAAAATGATTCAAAAATGTGAAAATTATTGAATTTCATTACCATATGTGTAATGCCACGCCAAAAGGGTGCAGTTGTTGGTAAAATGCATATTGAGATAGTTATGGAATTAGGCATGGAAAATCAAAGAAAATGAAGACAATTTTATTGTAATTTTTCTCCACAAAGGTGTCATTTTGAACTTTTGAAACAGCTCCTTTTGTTGGTATTTAATTAAAATCTCAACTTTTACCTTGAGATTCCACGCCAGTAAATAATTTCAGTCCTTGTAGAGACGACAATTAAAAGTTTTTTCTTAGCTTTCATCCTGTGGCCCATTGATTATAGAATTAATCAGAAATGGTACTTATTGCTCCCAAATGATTAAAGTTGTAGTTTAATCCTGATTTTAGGACTACTACCTAATACCACAGTGGAAAAAGACATATTTTCAATGCATTTTGAAGGTTTTTTGGATGTATTTTGATTGTAAATGATCTGGCAACATTTCTCAACTTTTTCTGATAAATGAGGGCGCTACACCAATTGTCCAACTTTGGGGTCTTATTTCTCAGAACTTTCGGGGATACCATATATATTTGTTTTGATTAAATGATCAAATATATCATGAAATTTAAGGAAAATGTCAAATTGAAAATTCCAGTCGCTTTATAAGCGAGAAAATGGGCTTTTTGTAACTACCATTTTACATGTAAACGCATAGGGAAACCATTTGGTGGTGTGAATTCTTGAGAGACAGCTGCAGCCTTTTGACACGGCTGTACACATATTTCGAAGTACAAACATGCACAGTATTGGTTCAGCAATTCTTGAGGAAATACTTTGAAAGTTAGAAGAAAAGGTTTCTCAAAAATCTGTTTTGCATATGGCAAAACTAATACCCGCGTCGAGAGTGTTAAACTGTAGTCCAGTTAATTTGCTCAAGACAGTGATTTCCATCTTCTTGGCACAGAATTAAACCAAACATATTGATTTTCTATCTTTGAAGTATTCATGCGGGGCAATCAAAATTTGACTACAGGATGGAGGTATCACAAGGTATAGGTGTGTAAGTGTCATAGACCTGACAGGGAAGTTCTCTTTTGGTCTATACGCTTGCGCGCTAAGGTCCTGGGTGAGGAAATTCCCAGATTAGAATCACGGCTGGTGCTCCGAAATCTTGCTGTGTCCAAATTAGTTTCAACACAGGCAAAAAAAAGATGTGACCAGCTGGAATTGAACACAGAACATTTGGAGAATGGAGAGAGGTAACTGCAATTTGAATTGGATGGGGGTTTGCTGCCAGCAAATGTTGAAGTCGTATACCCATGGAGATACCAAATTTCCAGGTAAAAAGGTACCAGTATTTCTAATAACAGTTGACATAATTTTGAACCGAAATTGTCATCAAATTTCAACCAGATTTTGAGACATTTGTGGCGAATATGTTTCAACATTTTGAAAAATTGACACTGGTAAATACCAAATTCTATAATGACTACTTTCGCTACTGATATTCACAGTACATCCCCATACCCACCAATTATTCAGTCCGCATATTAAACTGTGTACTTACATCCCACATTCTGTTGCCAACCAAACCGTCCGCTTGAAAAACACAAAATCGCTCCGCCGTGATGAACACCGGAAGGTATCCTGCATGGATCGGGAGAACCCGGGCACGCACTCCATGCACACAATGTTAGTGTCGGCTAATTCAAAAGTCTCTCGTACGACGGCCGAGGGCTGGAAGCCGACCAGGCTAACTTGGGCCTTTTTGTTGTCGGCGCTACACACCCATATAGAGTTCTTTGCGGCCTCGCTTTCCAGCTTGCGAGAGCGCGAACGAGTCTCCAGCGGACATATTACTGCACACTGTACCTGCAGGAACACACAGAGATGCAGACAACATTTAATGCTTGTATTTCAACATAACGAAAGAGCAGACTACGTGCTAAATTGCCTCAAATTTGGCAGAATAAATGCCAATTTAGGCAAGACATATCTACATATAGAGTGAAAAATATCTACTTTCAATCAAATAATTATCTACAAAATATCATGCCTGATAGTGAAAATATCCATACTCTCCACATATATTTATTAAAAAAACTAAATTAGGTGAATCACCTGAGAAGCATAATGAAGTGTTTAAAGCAAGTTAGCTTTCTCTTCTATCATAACATTAATTACCCAGAATTCACTATTATGCAATCCACTTTCCACTCATGACTTCAAATTCACTTATTTTGCCAGGTTCCCCCCCCCCCCCCCCCCCCCCCCCCCCATTTTGCAAAATTGTTGACCACATTATGATATGCTCGATCAAAATGAGTCTGAAGTCAGGGATATTGATTTAGACATATAAATAAACATAGGACATAATATTTTATATTAAAACAATTTTTAAAAAGAAAGACGTTTTCTATTGTTTTGAAATGTCTTAATCTCTGGAATCAATTGTCCATTTCATTGAGGTTGTTAGCATAATAAAGCTTTGCAAATGAATGGTATAATCAAGCAGAATACTAAATATATATAATACGCCTCCCATCTGACTTATTTTATTACATCACATCACTCATGATGTTAGCAATTTGTTTCTTTCACTTACTTTCAGAGCATTTTTAGTTGTGAACATCGGTAATGACTTCATGAGAAGCGGCACACCAAAATTCATCTCAGCGTGAACAGAGTCGCTCTCTTCTGGAGCGTACCATCCAGGGTCATTATGTGGTTCTGTGGGGAGAAAATAAAAAGAATAACAGGTAACATTTCCATAAACATAAATATGGCTGGGCTAGATAGACCAACATGTTCATTTTAAACCATTGGGTCCCCACAAACTATATTGGGTCCCCACATTGCTCTATTTGGCCACCATCTTTAAAAATGGCGGACCAAATCGAGGGAATGGGAAAATAAAACATCCAAAAGGTGAGCGGAAAGTATCCTGGTTTTTTGACGACCTAACTGGTCACTTCTAACTTAACTGCTCATGCGCAAGTCTGGCTGACAACAACACCAAAGCACTTATTTGGTCCCTTTAAACTGTAGCATGTCTAACGATCATAACGCAGCACCGTGGGGAAGGTAAATCAGCGCCTCCAACTGCGTCACGTTGCATGAAACCACCGGTTCAGTGTGGCATGATGGTGCGTCAATAAGCGTCTATTCATGAGTTAATCAGCGCACACATTTGGAACTGTTTGTTTTTCGGTCTTCACATTGAGCACCCTCGTAGGAGCCGTGTTTAAATTATGAAGACAGTAAGGATTCAGTCTATCCACAAACCAACTCCTGATCATTATTAGTAAATAATGAACAACATAAGGCAGAAGGTTAAAGGTCAAACTCAGCACTTTCCATGCGGCTATTACCTTTATCTCAAGAATTACTGAACCAATACTAGGCATGTTTGTACTTATTTTGACGAATTTCCAATGGTGATTCCAAATATAATGCTGATGAAATTCAATAATTTTGACATTTTTGAAACATTTTGTGGCATTTTGGGACTGTCGTCTGCAGACGACTCCCTCATGGAACGTATTAAGGCGACTCTCCAATCCAATCCTTCCAATAAACTGACCATATTTTTTAACTGCAGCAGCTAAACTATATGGAATTGAGCAAAAGTAATAACATAAAAGCTCAATAATTGCGTTCAATGTATTTAAACAACTTACCAAGACCTAGTTTTGCATTTTCTAAAGCATTGATCCAGTCTAATTTTATCTTTGGGCTTACAGCGTCGAATACAAGGGTCACTCGTTCTCCTCTGTTGGTTGAAAGGAAAAACAAAATTAAATCAATTACACATACCGAAGGGGTACATGATATAATCCACAGATACATTCTCTTAATTAACACTTCTTTAAAACATTCTTTTTTACTCATGTAATATCTTTCTGATACAGATCCTGCAAGGATCGAAAACACAGGCCCCTTACGAACTGATATTTCACCTCGCAGGCTATTGTGCACATAAGCAGCTTCAAACAGCTTCATATAAAGAAATGTTGTGCTATATGGTTCCACTGTATATTATTATTTCACCTTTTCATCGTTTTATTCAATACCGATCACTCACAATTCACATGAAGGTAATGATAATTGTATCTTGCTGAAGTCTGCTTGTTTGATCTCTAGACCTTTCTTCTGAATACGTCCGTGGATGATGTCAACCCAGTCATCGATGTCCTCTCGCGACAATGGGCTGTAACGATTCTGAAAAAGTAACAGGGTCCAAACAAATTATATGATGGAATTTCCTCTAAATGTTGAAAAACTATATGCTGCTCATACAAAATGCAATCATTTATGAAATGATTAGTGCATTAAAAATTAAAACAAAAAAGGACACTACAAGCCATCTTCTAGAATTTGCTGAGGAAAAATATAAGTCTAGTGGTTTAATGTCTCAAGCATAAATTTCAGTTTTACATAATGATAAAGTGGTCGACCTTTCACCTCCAGTAATCTGTGCCAAGAGTAGTACTTTTTCTTGCTAAGTGCGCCTGGTACAAGTTACACTAGCATGATACTCTAGATAATTCAAACTGTTGCCCACAAACCGGTTAGAAAAATCAAGCTTGATAACCAACAGTGCCAATCTCAACCAAATATTGGAGGGGGCGATCACCCCCTCAACCCCCTCAACCCCCCTCTGGCAATGCCACTGTTAGTGTATACCAATACTCTTTTTTTAGCCGTAATTAGTTTGAATCACAAAACATACCTGTGAATGCTCACCAACATGACACGTGAATCACGTGGCCAGGCGTTGAACATCAAACGTGCATCGTGTTAAGGATTTTTTGGTTGATGGGGATTCTGAATTTGACTACTAGCGAATTGAGTCAGTTCCAAATTGGCACGAAATATCTGGTTTTTTATTTCTCTGCACACAAAAGTTATCCAAATGTACGCACACTATTCTGGCATACGCAAGCGTCACACATACAATTCACAATGCACCATATGAGCGTTTTGCGTACCCATGCTCTTCTGAATCAATTCGCTGCTGTAAGCGGGTTTGCCAATTCTGCCCCCTAAAGGAAAAACGCAGTAACTACATTGTTGATGAACTGGGAAAAATACAATTATGTGTTTCTAGCAGTTGAATGAAGATGTCTATATTACCAGTACTTGTTCCATAGTTATGTTCTTGAATTAAATAAACTCTTTAGAGGCACTGCAAGAAACACATAATTGTATTTTTCTAAGTTCATCAAAAATGTAGTTACTGCGTTACTGGGCAGAATTTGGAACTGATTGAATTACTGTAAAAGTAGAAATCTTCGCACCTGTATTGTTTTGCCCTGTGCACATTTTGAACAATTTAGCTTGTTTTATTTTCACAATTTTGAGCTTCCTTAAATTGATCTACATACAAAACAGGCCCACAGAGTGAATGTAACTTACGAGTAAAAAGGAGCTGTCTGTTCAATTTGTAGTACTTACTTTTAGTGTTGAATACAATGCGCCCATTTGTCTGACCACTGCCAAGTCGTGTAATAAATCATTCCTCTCTTGGTACAGTTTTCTTGTTGAACCACCATATTGATATTCTTAAAGAAAATTCAAAGTAAAAGTATAAAAGCTGGGCATATGTTTTTTCCAACTACATAGTTATAGGAATCTGGAATAGGTCAGAGCCTACTTTCTAAACACTTTCCATGCGGCAGGCGTCTGCAGACAACATTCCAAAATTTCACAAAATGTTTCAAAAATGTTCAATTTCATAACCATATTTGGAATCACCAGGAGAAATGCATTCAAATAAGTACAAACATGTCTAATATTTGTTCAGCACTCCTTGAGATAGACCTTGAAAGTTGAGAAAGGTTTCTGAAAAATCTGTTTTGTATATGGTAAAAAAAGTGTTTAGTAAAAGCTATCATTCCCTTAATGCGTACTACGCAGTGGTTCAATTTATGAGGTCGAAGCTTGAGGAAAAGGCATGCTCTTCCAAGCAGTGCATGGATCTAAAAGTACACACTAAATTGACTCTAAATTGTGACAGGAATGGTGGTTTTGACTTAAATAGGCCACATGGTAATCCACTCTCACGGCTATTATCAGAAACACCAATTTCGTAGTAGAAGACGGGCACCTGCTTTAACCATATGTGACCCAACGTGATTTAAGGTCAAAATAAGTCAAATTCAGAACAAGTCTCATTTCTAATCTTTTATACATCTTGTATCTATCCAAAGACTCAAATTCATTAAAATAAAGAGTTAAACTACATTTTGAGGTATTCAGTTTTCGTTTACTCCATTGATTTGTTAACAAAACCAAAACTTCAATCGCCTATAACGTGACAATTTGTATTTGATGTTTTGAGACTACGTGATTTTCAATCCTCTGTGACTTTGGTTTGGAATGTGTTATGACATTGACTTTGGTACCAAAATGTATGTTCCTTAACATTTAAATATTATCATGATATCAATAACTCAATATTCATATTTCCCTCATTGTGCCTCATTTACTTGCGTTGGGTCACATGTCGGGCAAGGGGAATGCCTCATGATGACATAATCAATTAGTCTTCAAGTGCCTTTTTAAAAATAGCTGAGACCTGAAGTAGTCTGACCCAATCTTCCCTTGTATCATAACATTTCAATTCTCTCGTGAGATTTTCCCAATTAAGTGTTTCTAGACTTTTTTACAGATTTCTGTAAATTTCCCTAAAATCAAAATTGAAAAATCAAAATCAAAAAGTAAACATTGTATTTGCAAAAACTCACGAGAGAATTTAGGTAATATGCTTATAAATGTATTCCCAAGGTTTCATGGCCATAGCACTTTCCCTTTAGTCTACAGAAATTCTAGAAGGTGAAAATTTAGGGAAGTTTCCAAAAATAAAGAAAAACATAAGAAATTTCAAAATTGATCCGAAAGTTCTGAACTACAATCCTGGAAAAAAGTCTTGGAACACCTGCGTGTGATTAACGGAAAAGTGTCACCCCCACTCCCCCGTACAATGTTGACCAAGGCCAGTGGCTCCTGCAGCTTGCCAGAGTGTCCCAACATTGATCGATGGGGGTGGGGAAGGAAAAATCTCATTTGAACAATTTCCATTTATAACAGAAGACACTAAGTATCAATGCATGCACACAATACCCAGCACGTGTGCTCAGCTCAGCGTTTGCGTTCCAAGGACTTTTTTCCAAGATTGTATACGCAGATTGCAAAAAAAATCATCTAAATTTGGTTTTTCTATCATATCTCGAAAACTAAATGTCATATGTATCTCAAATTGCACAGTATTTGGCAGTGGACCATAGGCTTGGCAACCCCAATATATTTTTTTTATAACGACATTCATTTAATACGGGAACGTTCAGTGAAAACAATTCCCTATACTAACTAATGCATTACGAAGATGTATAATAATTGCCTATTATTGCAATGCATAATGTGGCGTTTTCAGATACTCCTACGAGATTTATTGATGTATTGTCAGATATGCAAAAGAGTGTCTAAAAGTAAAAGTAACGGAATCTATATATGGGGTTGAAAGTAACACAACTAATTGTAAAACAACTTAGGCCTACTTGTAAATAACTATTTTCAGTAGATAGCAGTAACTTCTGTTTGACAGATTCGACAGCTATCTTTTGTATTGCATTAACGGGTTGTAATATAATAATAGATGCTCATTATTCATATGCCCATCTGTTATTATGTATTTTCTGATTTTCGGTCGTTGTTTTGCATCACTTGTGTTGCAAAGGGACGATGAATCCCCCGGCCCAATAGTCACCAAGAAAAAATGCAAGAAAAACACTTTTTTTCAAAACACTTTTTTTCTGCTCGAATGTTCATAAGCCTATACGTACACTTTGTTGGCTGTTTTATTAAAAAGAATTTTTGAAAAAACTGCATTTAGATTTAATTCTACATTTCCACATATTATTATCAACCAACAATTTTGGCTCAAATTGTCAGAGGGCGTTTTTGCCTACAGTTTTTGGAATTTATTTTGAACATTTTGAAATTGCTGGTATTTTGTCCCGACATGTTATTCACAAACCCTTATTTTATGGATTTTTTCAAATATTACTTTTTTCTTACTCCTTTTTTCAAAACTGTTGGTATTTATTTTTTGGAAATATTTGAAAATAATTGGAAAAACAATAGTTGGACATGGTTGGATGATGAGTAAATGTTTCTTCTTACTCCACAAATTATAAATGATAGTCAGTAAAAGAAATTGCACATCCAGGATTTGAACCCGGGACCTCCGGATGGTTATAGACTAGCGCTCTTATCAACTGAGCTAATGAGTCAGATGAGTAAGCACGACGATAATATCATCTATAGGCCTTCAGTTCAATCTCATCCTCAAAAACAACCCAAACAACTAAATAAGTGAATACATAAACCATTTAAGTAATATATAATATACGCGAATACATAAATAAACCATTTAAGTAGTATATTTTATTTTATTTATTGATTAAAATAGCACTGCGATAAATGAATTTAGCTTTATTCACAAAGTAATCATCAGACGAGTTGGGACGGTAATGGTAAAGTGTATGGTAAAGTGTTGCCTTGAAACACGTGTTCATTGAGCACTTTACCGTCGTTTCTATAGTATAATATTAGTATACATATTTTGTTTTCATTTTAAATGGTAAACTGTTATCAAAATGCGTAGATGTGACCCATGCGGCTTATATTTCGGAGTTACAACATGCATGATTAGTATAGCTAACACATATGCATATCTTGATAACTCAAAGGCAGTATGAAAAAAACGTTTAATTGCCTATTTTAAGCAAAATGTCCCAATGGTAAACTGATGGTAAAGTGTTAGTAAAGTGTGTGATACTTTGCAATAATGCTTTACTATAACATGTATAATAAAACAAATCCACGCTTGTGTAAGCACTGACCGCTTGGCCTGATGGATAGGAGCGTTCGTTGGCACCCTTTATATAGCCTGCTTGGCGTCGGTTCGAGTCGCTCACATGGCGTGACTTTTAGTCCTTTTTTCTGTTATGAGCTATCTTCAATAGATAGGAATAGTATTGCAAATAAACGTTTAATGCTCGGCAAATGTTAACACTTTCAACGCGGCTATTGGTTTAACCACGGTACAAAACAGATTTGTCTAACTTTTATGTCTATCTCAAGGATAACTGAACAAATAATAGGCACGTTTTTGTACTTATTTGAATGCATTTCACAAGGTGATTCCAAATATTGGTAAAATGACATTCAATAATTTTGACATTTTTGAAACATTTTGTGCAATTTTGGATTGTCGTCTGCAGACGCGTGGAAAGTGTAAATGTATAGTTTCATATTTCAAATAAATGTATAGTTTCATATTTCAAATAACAAACAAATAGGCAATGTGATAACATTATTAAAAGTATAAAAATGTTAATTTCTCAGCAAGAACTTTATACTTTTGCTTTATTGATTTATAAACATTAGATTATTGCGCGCGGGATCAAGAAACGGGTCAAATTGTAGTTAAATATGACATAAATAATTGTTTTCAGTGCCCACTCCCTAAATAAAATTAATTCCCTATCATCATTTTTATAATATTTGTGATGCCCCTATTGTTTGCTCAAATCGTGTGTAATATGAGATTCATACGACATTCGGTTTTTGATTTATGACAGAAAAACGAAATTTAGATCAAATATTTTGCATTCCTCTTATACAATCCTGGAAAAAAGTCTTGGAACACCTGCGTGTGATTAACGGAAAAGTGTCACCCCCACTCCCCCGTACAATGTTGACCAAGGCCAGTGGCTCCTGCAGCTTGCCAGAGTGTCCCAACATTGATCGATGGGGGTGGGGAAGGAAAAATCTCATTTGAACAATTTCCATTTATAACAGAAGACACTAAGTATCAATGCATGCACACAATACCCAGCACGTGTGCTCAGCTCAGCGTTTGCGTTCCAAGGACTTTTTTCCAAGATTGTATACGCAGATTGCAAAAAAAATCATCTAAATTTGGTTTTTCTATCATATCTCGAAAACTAAATGTCACATGTATCTCAAATTGCACAGTATTTGGCAGTGGACCATAGGCTTGGCAACCCCAATATATTTTTTTTATAAAGACATTCATTTAATACGGGAACGTTCAGTGAAAACAATTCCCTATACTAACTAATGCATTTCGAAGATGTATAATAATTGCCTATTATTGCAATGCATAATGTGGCGTTTTCAGATACTCCTACGAGATTTATTGATGTATTGTCAGATATGCAAAAGAGTGTCTAAAAGTAAAAGTAACGGAATCTATATATGGGGTTGAAAGTAACACAACTAATTGTAAAACAACTTAGGCCTACTTGTAAATAACTATCTTCAGTAGATAGCAGTAACTTCTGTTTGACAGATTCGACAGCTATCTTTTGTATTGCATTAACGGGTTGTAATATAATAATAGATGCTCATTATTCATATGCCCATCTGTTATTATGTATTTTCTGATTTTCGGTCGTTGTTTTGCATCACTTGTGTTGCAAAGGGACGATGAATCCCCCGGCCCAATAGTCACCAAGAAAAAATGCAAGAAAAACACTTTTTTTCAAAACACTTTTTTTTCTGCTCGAATGTTCATAAGCCTATACGTACACTTTGTTGGCTGTTTTATTAAAAAGAATTTTTGAAAAAACTGCATTTGGATTTAATTCTACATTTCCACATATTATTATCAACCAACAATTTTGGCTCAAATTGTCAGAGGGCGTTTTTGCCTACAGTTTTTATCATCCAACCATGTCCAACTATTGTTTTTCCAATTATTTTCAAATATTTCCAAAAAATAAATACCAACAGTTTTGAAAAAAGGAGTAAGAAAAAAGTAATATTTGAAAAAATCCATAAAATAAGGGTTTGTGAATAACATGTCGGGACAAAATACCAGCAATTTCAAAATGTTCAAAATAAATTCCAAAAACTGTAGGCAAAAACGCCCTCTGACAATTTGAGCCAAAATTGTTGGTTGATAATAATATGTGGAAATGTAGAATTAAATCTAAATGCAGTTTTTTCAAAAATTCTTTTTAATAAAACAGCCAACAAAGTGTACGTATAGGCTTATTTTGTCATTAAATATGACATAAATAATTGTTTTCAGTGCCCACTCCCTAAATAAAATTAATTCCCTGTCATCATTTTTATAATATTTGTGATGCCCCTATTGTTTGCTCAAATCATGTGTAATATGAGATTCATACGACATTCGGTTTTTTGATTTATGACAGAAAAACGAAATTTAGATCAAATATTTTGCATTCCTCTTATACAATCCTGGAAAAAAGTCTTGGAACACCTGCGTGTGATTAACGGAAAAGTGTCACCCCCACTCCCCCGTACAATGTTGACCAAGGCCAGTGGCTCCTGCAGCTTGCCAGAGTGTCCCAACATTGATCGATGGGGGGTGGGGAAGGAAAAATCTCATTTGAACAATTTCCATTTATAACAGAAGACACTAAGTATCAATGCATGCACACAATACCCAGCACGTGTGCTCAGCTCAGCGTTTGCGTTCCAAGGACTTTTTTCCAAGATTGTAGGTAGAGGAAAGACTTATCTTTACTAGGGTCTCAGTATAGAGAGTATATATATAATTAATTTGGTATTACAGCAGTTTTTCTGTAGTGGTGTAGGAGCCGAGTTAGCTACCTTAATATCCAAAGATATAAACAACTGAAGGGTATTCAAAACAATAGAAAACAAAAGAATCTCTATCCTTTGTTTGGTTATATCTCAAATTCAATATTTGCGAATTCCGTCTCATTTTGCTTGTTCCACATCACATAAGAGACCCGTCACATCAAAATGCACATGTTGGAGGCCAGAGGTAAATCTGAGTTATTGGTATGACTTGATAGAGCACATTTTAGGCTTTGAAATTATACCATGTTGAAGGTAATCAGTGAGACTTTGCAATCACAAGATATGATTTGAAGAAACATAATTTTTCTATTATTTTCTTTATAATTTCATCAGATATATTTGCCTCTATCTCAAAACTGTTTTATCCTTTTTGAAGTGACTGGTCACATATTTACTACATTTCAATAGTACCTTGTGATTCTATTGGCTGGGCGGTGATAGTAAGTTTACCCGGCTCCTCCTTGATATTTACATCCCCTCCTTCTACGGATGGCTCCATCACCTCCACCTGCGTCAATGGAACGCTCCATTTGTGTTTGTACTTGGGCACGTCTATGCCGACTGGTGATGGGGACCTGTGCATGGAAGAAACCATTATGTTGAAAAGGGGTAATTAACTAACTGCAAGATTTATATCAAAACAAATAACATCAAATAAGAATGATGATGAGGTATCAATTTATAGCTTACTTTTTGCATGTTCTGATGATGTTAAAATCAGACATTGGATAAAAGGCCCCAAGAGGTATATATGTTTTGATGTGATGGGTATGTGTTCCTCATTGAGGGGCCCATTTATATCTTAGGAAGGCATGGGTAAGTGTTTCAAGCCTGAAGCTTCACATACCGCTATCCAAATACAATTCAAGTACACCCCCCTCGGAATACTCCAGGATTATACAGATTGTGTACTCAAACTATGAAATGGAATGATCAGATAACCATCATGTACATGTATAGCAGATTTTTTACCACTATTACAATTGTTACTATATCAACTCAACCCCCCCCCCCCCCCCCCCCCCCCAAAAAAAGAATAAGAAAAGAAGAAGTGCCCATTGATGATTTGCATGGATAAGTCCCAAATATTTCTGACGACAAAAGTTATTTAATGCATGCATAATATTTACTATAAAATTCCCTTGGTAGTAAAGCATCATTTAAAGGTAGTTAACACAACACTCATATGACCTAAGGTTAGGCTAGTGTGTGCAATCAATTGAAAAGAACACAAAGAAAGCATATAAATTAGTCAAGTTAGGGAATGTGTGTATTTGTCAGCAAAATCTCCTTTTCTATGCCTACTATTTTAAATTTATGACTCATAAATCAACTATTATATTGCAAAAGTTGTGTGAGAACATTTTCCTTTATGCTATTGACCATACATTGCTCCAATTGATTTGCTATATAAGATTTAGCCAAAATTATCTGTACATCCAATATGGAGGCTAAAACAATATCTAAAGCCAATTTTTTATTTATTTTTTATTGTCCATAGATCACTTTTAAAAGTTGGGTAGGTCGGTCGGGAAAACTTTTTTTCTTCTTTTTTTTCTTCTCACTGCCCTTTTTTCAGGTACCAAAAGTAAAGTGAGATGAACTTGCTGTGGCAGCCAAAACGGGGAACAAAATCTGTAATATTTTGATTAGTATTTTTATTTTCTTAACACTTAAAAAATAAAAAAATAAATAGATTTTGTTTTTTCGACTCAAATTTGTAAAAAAAAAAAATTGAAATTTTCAACCAAAAAAGTGACATTTTTGATTTTTAAAAAAAAAATTCAACAACAACAAAAAAAGAAATTTGGGTCGGGCGGACGAGGACAATCAAAAAAAATTTGTTGTTGGCCTAATTGGTGGATCTCTGTGTGATAGTCTTATATCTTCTCTGGCATTCCAACTGCACATGCACTCAGTGCCAAATGGGAATACAAATAGACTAGATAGGAACATGGGTGTGGATGATTATTCTGACTTTCAACATACGGAAATTGAAAGTGTAAGTGATGCGGCTGATGAGTCCAGCTCGCGATATATGAACTCTTCACTTAACGGAACTGAGGCTAGAGCAAATGTGTCTAGGTTGCTTTACATAAGGCTTGTTCACACGGTCACTAAGCTTGAGAATAGTTATTCTCGAGCCCTATTTCCTTTTTATACTAACCCAGAGTGCCTGTCCAGAAGACAAACTTAACCTCGAATATAGCGATACTACTGCGGTAGCTTCGAGGTTAACTCACGGTCATGCGACTCTTCATTTTGCGGTAAGACCTGGGTCACAGGTCATAAATCTCACTCGCGGTTAGCATTATGGATGGATTTACATGGTGCGCACACTCTCAGTTATCTCTCGGTTAGTGCTTCAGGGTTAGTTAACCGTAAGATCTTTTAGGGTTAACATTCCAGCTTTATACTCAGGGTAAGTTAACCATGATTCATACACTCTTATGAGTGTCGAACCAATCAGAAAGCAAGAAACTAAAATACGCGGAGTGCATTGAAAGTGTCCAGTGCACTCCGCGTGTGCGCCGTTCACTGCACGCACCGCGCGCTTTGCTTTGATTCGTTGTTCAATAATCGTGGGTTCGCCGATTTTCACTGGGGTGTTTAACAAGCTTGAAAACATGTTTTTACATGGATCAAAATTATGCTTAAATTGTGATTTTTGATTTGTATAGTGTCGTGTATGAATTAGGTCAATGAAAACAAACAATTATTTTGATAAGGCCTTACTGTAATGTTCATGTTCCATACCAATTTTCTGCTTTATCTTTATTCATTATTTTAATGTGAATACAATTTGGAAACCATTACAAATATTTGGTTAGCAGTCACAATGATTTTTTATTTTATTTATAGGTTTATATTTCTGACGTCAAAAGCTATTCATACTTCCATAAATATGCGTCATTCTAAAATGGGAATGAATTGGGAATTGTTGTAAACAGTCCCGTATTTGGTAATGGCCTTTGTTCAAAATTAGTTAACCAATGTATGAACTATTAGGTTAGGTTAGTGTGTGCAATGAAGAGTGAAAAGAACACAAATAAAGCATAGAAATTAGCAAAGATATGTGTATTTGGCAGCAAAATCCCCTTTTCTATATACCATACTATTTTTACACTAGCATTGTACTATATGCAGAAGTTGTGCGATATAGTTTCATAATATGGTTAGCCACAGTTTGTTTCAGCGGAGAAAAAGAATTGTCTGCTAAACATTCAGCCAGAATTATTTGTTTTGCATAGCCAATAATATGGAGGCTAAACATATGTCTAATAGGTGGATCCTCACGTCACTCTGTGTACTAGTCTATGTCATGTCTGGCATTCCAACTGCACACTCGGTGTCAAATGGGAATACAAATAGACTAAAAAGGAACGAGGGTACGGATGATAGCTCTGATTTTCAGCATACGGACAATGAAAGTGTAAATGATCCTAGTCAGGCGGCTAATGAGTCCAGCTCACAATATATGAACTTTTCACTTAACGGAACTGAGGCTACAGCAAATGTGTCTAGGTTGCTTTACCTAGGCTCTTCGCATAATGGAAGCAACGCTACAGTAGTGGCTAATGTGTCTGATTCTCGACTTGTGGCCTCGCGATCATCTTATAATAGAAACAAGGCTTCATTTACTAGATTGTCTGACTCTGGGTATACCAACTCTTCACATGATGACATCAATGCCACATCGCCTAACGTGTCTGACTTTAGGTGTACCAACTCTTCACATGATGACACCAATGCCACATCGCTTAACATGTCTGACTCCCGATGTACCAACTCTTCACATAATGACACAGAGGCTAAAGCGAATGTGTCTGGCTCACCATATAAAGACTCTACAACTAACAAAACCAAGGCTTCAGAGGGTACAATGATTGACAATTCATCAAAAGTAGAAGCAGACAATCTGACAGACTCTCATAATTTTGATTGGGACACTCAAAATGGAAGCAAGAGTTCTCTGGACAATGCCACTCACTGCCACAATGGACATGTAACTCTAACAAGAAACCAGATTCTTCCTGCAATGATTCGTACATTTGAAAATCAACAATGTAGTGTCCATGCCTATGCCCCATCTGGCTTTGAAATTCAACTGAGTGTGTTGCACACACAATCCGACTGGTCTATTTATAACTATTTATATGTGCAGCCTAACTCAACCGACAAGGAGTGTTGGAATGACATCATAGCAGTCATGGGCCCAAGTCAAAGCTCCTGTAGTATGAAGATCAACAGTGCGAATCTGGAAATAAATACCAATGTCAAATCCGAAATTCAACTACTCGCTGTCAGATCTGGGAATAGCAGCGACTTGCAGAAAGGACTGGATCCTTCCGATTGTATTGTGTATCAGAATATTACACATGACATCGGTCTGATGAAGTCATGTACACGAGTTGAAAGATACACTAATGTATACAATATGGCTCATATGCGCATTGAACAATACCAAGAACTGAGTAGCCTTCATCCATCCTTGAGGCCAATATTCCCTGAATCAAGTCTGACCACATCAGAATTGCCAGAGTTCAGTCCATCGGGTAATGATAATATACATGTTTCTGAATATCCTGATTGTCCGGAAGGGTGTGTCTGTAAATTGAATTTCAACCAATTTATATCAGACTGTTTGGATGGCAGACAACTGGAAAAAATACTTCTCATCTATGAAACATTTACAACTGAATTCCAAGTCAACACATCTGCTCTTGATGGTAGTGCGAGACAACTGGTTCATGTTAGCCCGGAAAGCTTCAGAAACCTCACCAACATCAATATTCTACTGTTGGACAACAACCTCATCTCCAATCTTCATCAAGGACACTTTGAAGGATTATCTCAGCTGCAAGTACTTGATCTTTCTAATAATAAATTGCTGTATATAAACTCTAGTTCATTCTCTGGCCTAAGTAGCCTTAAACAATTGTTTCTCAACGGTAATATGTTATCAGTCTTAACAGTGGGTATGTTTGAAGGTATTCATAACATGGAGGTACTGTATTTATCAGGAAATGAAATTTCACATATTGAACCAGCAACATTCTCAAATTTAAAGACAATTCAAGCTTTGTCCTTATCAGATAACTTCCTAGTTGAACTAGACCAAAATATATTTCAGGATTTGAAGAATTTGTCTTTCCTTGACCTTTCCGAAAATAGAATTGTTAATATAGGTATAGATATGTTTGAGAACCTCAAGAATATGACACATTTATCATTGCATGGGAATCAAATGTCCAAACTTCAAGATACAACAAATTCCAGTGTATTCCAGAATCTGGTTCAACTGATACATCTAAATCTGGCCAATAATAAATTATCTCATCTTAATGAATTTCTATTCAAAGGGTTGGTTAACTTATTGGACTTATCACTGAATGGAAATGTGCTAGAAACACTGGCACCCGGTGCATTCTGGGATTGTGTTCGGTTACAAAATGTACAGTTGTCTGAAAATCGGTTGACCTTTCTCCATGTTGATCAGTTTCAAGGATTGCATACTTTATCTTTGCTAACTGTGAATACTAACAGACTAACAACATTAGGATCTGGTAGCTTTGGAGATCTTGGGCAACTAAAAGGACTGATTTTGTATGACAACCAGTTATCCAATCTCCATGTAGATATATTCCATGGTTTAGTTAACTTATCAGAATTGTGGCTGCAACATAACAACCTTAAAGCATTGCAACCTGGTTTGTTGAGGAATCTCAGCCAATTAACAAAGCTGTACTTGTATGATAACCGGTTATCCAATCTCCATGCAGATTTATTCCAGGGCTTAGTTAACTTATCAGAATTGTTGTTGTTTAACAACAACCTTAAAGCATTGCAACCTGGTTTGTTCAGGAATCTCAGGCAATTAACACAGCTAATCTTGAATGATAACCAGTTATCCAATCTACATGTAGATATATTCCAGGGGTTAGTTAACTTATCTGAATTGTGGCTGCAAAATAACACACTGACAACATTACCACCACAACTATTTCAGAATCTCAGTCAATTAACAAAGCTATCTTTGTATGGCAACCAGTTATCCAATCTCCACATTGACACATTCCAGGGTTTAGTTAACTTATCTGATTTGATACTGCATACTAACACACTGACAACATTGCAACCTGGTCAATTTAGGGAACTTAAGCGATTAACAAAGCTGACCTTGTATGGTAACCAGTTATCCAATCTCCATGTAGATATATTCCAGGGATTAGTCAATTTATCTGAATTGTGGTTGCATCACAACAATCTTAAATCATTGCAACCTGGTTTGATCAGAAATCTCAGGCAATTAACACAGCTACTCTTGAATGATAACCAGTTATCCAATCTCCACATTGACACATTCCAGGGTTTAGTTAACTTATCTGAATTGCAACTGCATAATAACATACTGACAACATTGCAACCTGGTCAATTTAGGGAACTTAAGCAATTAACACAGCTGACCTTGTATGGTAACCAGTTATCCAATCTCCATGTTGATATATTCCAGGGTTTAGTTAACTTATCCGAATTGTGGTTGCATAATAACAGCCTTAAAGCATTGCAATCTGGTTTGTTCAGGAATCTCAGGCAATTAACAAAGCTGTACTTGTATGATAACCAGTTATCCAATCTACATGTAGATATATTCCAGGGGTTAGTTAACTTATCTATATTGTGGCTGCAAAATAACACACTGACAACATTACCACCACAACTATTTCAGAATCTCAGTCAATTAACAAAGCTATCTTTGTATGGCAACCAGTTATCCAATCTCCACATTGACACATTCCAGGGTTTAGTTAACTTATCTGATTTGCGACTGCATACTAACACACTGACAACATTGCAACCTGGTCAATTTAGGGAACTTAGGCGATTAACAAAGCTGTCCTTAAGTAATAACCAGTTATCCAATCTACATGTAGATATATTTCAATGGTTAGTAAACTTATCTGAATTGTGGCTGCAAAATAACACACTGACAACATTAGAACCAAACCTTTTTCAGAATCTTAGTAAATTAACACAGCTAGCTTTGTATGGTAACCAGTTATCCAATCTCCATGTAGGTATATTCCAAGGGTTAGTTAACTTATCTGAATTGTGGCTGCAAAATAACACACTGACAACATTAGAACCAAACCTATTTCAGAATCTTAGTCAATTAACACAGCTAACTTTGTATCGTAACCGGTTATCCAATCTCCACATTGACACATTCCAGGGTTTGGTTAACATATATGATTTGCAATTGAATTATAACACACTGACAACGTTACAACCTGGTCAGTTTAGGGAACTTAGGCGATTAACAAAGCTGTCCTTAAGTAATAACCAGTTATCCAATCTACATGTAGATATATTTCAAGGTTTGGTGAACCTGTCTGAGTTGTATTTGCATAATAACCAACTCACAACATTAAAACGTCATGTATTTAGCGATCTGGTGAATTTAATTTCTCTCTCTTTAGGTAACAACTTATTGATGACTTCATCATTGGTTAGTCTTAGGGTTTGTGATAAATTGCAACTTCTGAGTTTACATAATAACAAATTATCAAATATTGATGTCTCCTTCTCTGGATTACACAAGCTTGTGTCACTTGAGCTCCAAAGTAACCAAATAAGTGTGATTCAACCATATGTATTTGAAAATCAAACAAATATTAAGTTTATTAATCTTCAAAATAATCCACTTTCAAAAATAACATCCAAATCTTTCACTGGACTTCCAAATACTACTACTGTAGCAGTAGACACTCCAGCAGTATGCTGTTTTATAAACTCAACATCAGGGCCTAAATGTATATCAACAGAACCAAAATCAGAATACATGACTTGTGGTGAACTTCTACCGAATACAACGATCAAGTATTCCATGTGGATTATTGGTGTATTTGCATTAATTGCTAACACATATGTTCTGATTTGGGGTTGCCAGAAACTAACCAGGGGAAAAGAAAAAACTGATTACCAGAAACAAGTTCTATTCATAACTAACCTTGCCGCTGCTGATTTTCTTATGGGAGTGTATATGCTAATAATTGCATCAGCTGATCAGTACTTTCAGCAATATTTTCCTTTTCAAGCTGATCATTGGAGGAGTCATGCACTGTGTAAACTATCAGGTTTCCTATCGATACTTTCAAGCGAAGCATCCCTATTTTTTATTCTTCTGATAGGTATTGACAGAGTTTGGGCCTTCAGAAATACTGTTGTGAGTCGGAAACTGTTTTTGACAACTAGGTCAAAAATACTTGTTACAATATTGATGTGGATGCTCGCACTTGTTTTCAGCGCATTAGGAATCGGTTTGGAAAAAGATCACCATCTTTATCAATTTTCTGAAGTATGTATAGGGTTACCACTGGCCAGAAGATTATTAACTCGTAAAACATCAGGCAATATTACAATCTCCTATGACAAAATTGATAGAGATGATGATGTTTTAACAATCTTTAAAAATGAAAAAGTTGGTAGCCTTCTAAGCCCCACATATTCAATTGGCATATTTTTAGGAGTCAATTTCTTCTGCTGCGTTACCGTTGCGGTATGTTACATCAGTTTATTTATTCAAATACGAAGATCAAACATGTCCCGATTAAAAACAGATCTTAAAATGGCTTTCAAAATGGGACTGATCACGTTAACCGATTTGCTTTGCTGGTTGCCAATTGTTGTGATCGGGATCTTGGTGCAGAAGAAAATGGTGGAGGTTTCTCCCGATATTTTTGCGTGGATAATTGGTTTTGTGCTTCCGATAAATTCTGCCCTTAATCCATTCCTGTACACCATAATTGGTAATTCTTTGTTTAGTTGTTTAGACCGTAAAGGGAATACTAAAGGGCGCATATACATTATGATTGATGAAACAGCAGTATGAGTGAATGCACTCTATCAGTAACTACCCCTAAAATAGATCCACAAAGTAGACAAATTAAGTCTCCCTTTTTAACAAAGGATTTTGCTCCGAGATTAAAACCTTTCGTGGGGAGGTATAATTTATGTTGATATAGGTAAACTTGTCCAACTTGTTTTGTGCACAGGGGTGTATCCGAGGAGGGGGAAGCAGCGGGCCATGCTCCATTGGCTGATGCCCAACAATTGAAGAGAAAAAGGAAGAGAAAAATAGAAAGTAAACCATGAGCTGTGAAAGTGGGTAAAAAAAAGAAATCGCCCTTAAGTGTCTTGTGTGCAGGTATATGCACTTTTCATTCATAATTCATTTTCTGTATCACAACCTGCAACAGAACTGAATAAGTGAATTATGCTTTATAAATAAAACAGAAATATCATTTATGTAAGACGACACTACCCGCCCATTAAAAAAAGAAGCTAGACTTTATCTAACTTGTTACAGCAAAGTGGACCATTTCATTTTATCATTTATTTCATGTACCACAAACTATAACAGTAATGATTAAAAGTGTATGAATAACAAAAAGGTCCACTGTGAAGGGCTATCCATTATTAAACCAAATTTAAATTTAGGACTGATGTAACTTGTTTTGTGCATATGGAATCATCCCTTTCGGACTATGTAATGTTTAGGTACGAATATGGGTCTTCTAAGGTCATGTTTCATACTTTTGTTTGAAACTGTATTTCCTGTACCATGACCTATATTACATAAATCATCCCTTTCGGACTATGCAATGTTTAAAAATAATCTTTCTCTTGAAAGGTATCTCCTTGACAAATCAGATTTTTATGAGGCAAATCTCAAATTTAAGGCACGGTCCAATACTCTTCCAATTAACGGTAGAATCCATTCTTGGTCAGAAAACATGACCAAAATCTGCTCTCTTTGTGACGATGGCATTGAGAATTTACGTCACCTCCTATTTTCATGTAAGGCTTTCAACAAAATTAGAGCAGATGGGCTGTTGAATCTCGAGCGAAATCTTTCGGATAACAGGCACCAAGTTATCTGACAAAGTTATATTGCGGGGGAATTTGGACTTCAAAATGTGTCTTATGTTGGGAAATGCATCAGATGTTGACCATGGTCATTATTTTGATATGTTTTGTAAAAGTTTCCTTAAGCGTGCATGGTCAGAGAGATCTTCTATTTTAAAGGACCTTGGCGCCAATGATTAGTTTTGCCAGTACTATGTCTTATATAACGTATTTTTGTAAATCATTTATGCCAATTGTATATATGTATATATTTATTTGTTGTATATATTTTTACACACGGGTAGGCGTGTGCCACTGTTGTAAAAGTGTATGTTCAAATAATAAATTAAACTAAACTAATCAAGATGTGTGAAAAACACATAAAGGTTCTTTGTGCAGGACTATTCTCCATTTTTTGACAAATGTCATGAGGCCGACATTCATATTAGCGATGTAATGAGTAAGGAGGTAGAACTTATTGAATGACCCTCGTACTGTATAAAAGATATTAGAGGAACTTTTGGGAAATTGTGAAAACTGACAAAACAGGCCAATAATACCTACAATAGTGAGTAGAAGTGCATGACCTACCATTACAAAATCCATAACTATTAATAGATGTAGTA
Source organism: Ophiura sarsii (assembly GCA_035610835.1). NCBI lineage: Eukaryota > Metazoa > Echinodermata > Ophiuroidea > Amphilepidida > Ophiuridae > Ophiura > Ophiura sarsii. The sequence continues at coordinate 63,326,653 of CM069446.1, read as the reverse complement.
GTAACCTTATGAAACGATACAGAAAAATACTAAATATACCTATCCCAAAAAAATGAACCAAGTATTACTTAGGTAACACTGTGAAACTGCTTTAATATGAGTTGGTAAACTGCTTTTACCTGTTTGTCTCATATATTATACTACGATAAAACTCTCTGTACAACTTTCGTTCCCAATAATACGTTATAGGTACGGTTAAAATAAACAGGATACTATAACGCTAACGGTGCGGTATATAAACCCAAGTTTAAATCAAACCCCAATCCAGTTATGACATGTATTGAATAATATTAATTATGTACTGAATTTGGTATTGTACGATAACAGACAAGCCTATGTACACGATGTAATGTGAATCAGAGATACTTTTATGTATTATGCAAATATCTAAGATTGAAATAAAATAATTACCCAATGATGTAACGCAAGATAGAGTCTCCTATTACGTCACACGCACGAGCGAACCTTTCCCTCTTAAATGTCTCCTCTCCAACCCGGGGGAAAGTTTTCGTCCAAATATCCCGGAGAATCTTATTACACAAACCAATACTATCATTGACCAATCAGAGGGCAGGCAGACTTTGGTCATAATGGCGGGTCTTCCCGTCATTTCGCTCATATCATGATGTCATTGCTCCCGCTCTTCTACCTCCCACTCCCAACCCTAATATAAACCTCCATGCCATACTACTGTGCTGCTATAAAGCTTAATTCAACTCAGACCTGCAGTGAATGTTGATGGAGTTATAGTTTGTCCTTTATGCAGTTCATGCTCATACATTCTGGAAAAAATCTCCACAATTCTAATTTGTTATTGTAATGTGTCTCGATCCCTTATGTGATGTTAGTCTTTCACTGTTAAAAGCTCTATAGATATATGCACTTTCACAAATCTAACAACGCAACAGATTTGGTAAAACATGAACAACTCTGCACAAGAAAAAAAGCCTGGGTCCTCTCAGTCCCTCTACATGGGCTCCGTCTGTGAGCATCCTTGTAGGGTCATGTGTATGTAATATGGTAAAGACGAGAAGGATTCAGTCTACCATGAAAACAACCACTTTGACAGTATCCCTTTTTCAAGCTCGAAGTATCAAAACAAATTGTGTGTGTGTTGTTATTTTATTTTATTTTATTTTATTTTATTTTATTTTATTTTATCTCATTTTATTTTATTTTATTTTATCTCATTTTATTTTATTTTATTTTATTTTATTTTATTTTATCTTATTTTATTTTATTTTATTTTATTTTATTTTATTTTAATTTAAATTAATTTAATTTAATTTAATTTAATTTAATTTATCTTATTTTACTTTATTTTATTTTATTTTATTTTATTTTATTTTATCTCATTTTATTTTATTTTATTTTATTTTATTTTATTTTAATTTAATTTAATTTAATTTAATTTAATTTTATTTTATTTATTTTATTTTATTTTATTTTATTTTATTTTATTTTTATTTTTTTATTTTTATTTTATTTTCATATTTTAAAAATGTAATTGTTGTTTGTTTGTTTGTTTGTTATTTTAAACATTCATCCTTTTGAACTCAGTTATATTCATGTCCCCTCAAAATGGTTGGCTATTTATTCGAAGACAAATTTGGTAATTACAATCTAAATGTTAGCTTCAGCCGCAATGCTATATTTGGCTTGGGTAAGTCCCGACGATTTCCTATGATAAAATTAGTCATTTCATGCTTCCATAAATAATTACTATCGTTCATTCTATTCAATTGAAATTGACATTTCTTGTTTCAGATTGCGGGTTGGTGGTGACTTTTGTCAAACAAGCGACAAAGGTTAGTGAAGGTTAGTGTGTGCAATAAAGCTTGAACAGGACACAAAGAAAGCATACAAATGAGTTAAGTTGGAAAATATTTGTATTTTTGTCAGCTAAATCCCCTTTTCTATTCCATACTATTTTTAAATATGACTAACTTGGAAATCTAAATGTTTGTGTATTTGTTCATGATTTTTCATTTCATAATGAATTTTATTGCCATACACTTTGTATTTCGTATCCAAGGGCTTAGGCAGCCAGCCGTGTAGGGGGTGTTTTACACACCCACTTTTGTAAAATCACAGTTTTTACACACCCACTTTTTGTTCACATGGCCTATACTTTCTACACAAATCCTTAAATTTACACACCCAGTTTTTTTGAATTTATACACATTTACATCTTCAAAGCCTGCCTAAGACCTTGTTCATATCTCATGGTTTTTTGTTTAAATATGCTTTTACTCTGCATGTATATTTTAGTAGATTTAAGATCATTGTTGTATTTTTGCTTTATTGTTTTTTGAATCTTTTATTCATTTGTTGTAAAGTGCTTTGAGTTTAGATCTCACTAAAGTAAAGGGCTCTACAAATGTGTGTTATTATTATTAATATATAGCTAACATGAAGCTTCATTGATCAAATTTATTTGTGGAATTATTTGGTATGATTCAGGCATACTTGCATAGAGACAAACATAGCCTATAGCAGTTATTATACAAATATGGACTGTTCATGAGGGAAATGTGGTGAACTATTGCCCCAAGGTGATCTGGAGACCGTAAGCCTACTATTTTAGTCTCCAGATCACCGAGGGACAATAGTTCACCCCATTTCCCGAATAAAGAGCAGTCCATATTTGTTTTATATAACGCATGGAAATATTTTTGTGTGCGATTTTGATCAAATTAAACATGGAAAAGATCTTACATTACGGCAAAATCGAACGATGCAGGGCATCTTTGTCTTTCAAAAAGTACTATTGACCGCCCGGTCAATAGTACATTTTGAAAGACAAAAAACGACCGGGAAGTGACGTCAAAGCATGAAATGGCCCAAACTATTTTGTGTTATCTGATGTAGTATCCACCAATCAGATGGTTAGAATATTTTCATGTGTTATATATATAATGATTGATAATCAGTTTAAACAAGAGGTTACCTACAATCATGTTCAAAACTGTTGGGACACTTCCTGCATGTCCTGTGAAACGGTGGTCCCTCCCCCTAAACTCAATGTTGGTCCATATAAAAGCATCGTCCAGCAACGGGCTGTGTTATATATATCAGCCCCAACATTGGTTGGGGGGGGGGGGGGGGGGGGGTTGAGAGGGATGGCAGCTTTACATACTACTTTTGACTATCATACTTTCAATTGACAGCTTTTTACTAATTTTGAAAGATATTTGATGCGCACGTGTATAGTGTCCCAACAGGTTTTGAACAAGATTGTATTAAAGCATTGTAAAAATAATGTACTAAATTCATATAAGTCCTTGTAACTGCATTAAATAAGTTCCAAATTATCTTATATTTGGCAATATTAGAGAGCGATAATGTGCCATTAGTATCGTTTATTTAAGAAAATAATGGGTTAGTAATGTCTTCAATTTAAAGGGGCATTGTCTGAATTACGCACCTAAATGGTACTTTTTAATAAAGACTTATTTCATAAGATAATAGGTAAAACAAATAATGTCATTAAATAAACTAATGATTGTGTTATTGTGGTAGGGTGGGGGTGACCGTTTATTTCAGATTAATATACTCTTAATTGAAGCATGTTAATTGAGACGCCATAATAATTAAGATTCGTATTCGTATAGAGGTAGATGTCAACAAACACAAAATATCCATTTGACAACGTAATACATCACCTATAAATCGCATGTTATTATTAAACATATTATACCAATTCGTAAGGTCCGGAAAAATGAAATCAACTTTAGAATGAAAAGTTACAAACATTTCCAAAATGAAATACAAAACTAAACAAACGAAAACAAAACCATAAAAACAAGAACCTATCGAGATTCGAACCAGCAATCTACTTATTCTAAGACAGGAAACATACCACTGAGCTAACTGGGGAGTCAGCTTTTTGAAGAGGCATTTTGCTTATTAACTCTAGCACTGTATTGATCAACCACGGTCAACCATCAATTTCAATAGAACCCTATGTACGGTCTACCAGAATGAATAGAAAGGAAGTATTGATCATCTTTTAAGATATTATTGGTAGACCGTGGTTAATCGTGTTGAATTCGCAAAAATGATTATTATTTTGAACAGTATGAAAGTGTATATAATGTTAACCGTGGTAGACCGATAATAATAAGTGTATTTCCATACTAAATCATCTCAAGAAGAATATTAGTTTAACAAGATAAATTGTTATACCTTATCTTCTTATACTAGTACAACGTATTGCCCTACTAGTGTAGTGGTTTCGACTGACACCGCAGACTCTGTCCATGGGTTCGAATCTCAGCGCGGCAGTTTAGTTACATTTTAATTTTTACTTCAAATGTTTAAACAATTAAGATTTGAAATAAATGAGTTGATCAGGTTTGTACAACATGGTTTTTTTTCGTCGCCTTGACGCACCACCACTTGATGCAATCGTTTGAAACACTCGCCGCTGTAAATTAGATACTTTGAAACTATGACACTTTATCAAAATACACGTTATTTATGTATTTCATTAAATGTGTATACGTAATTAGACTATGAAGTTCAACTCGAAATGTTACAGAAGCAATGTTCTTCATTTCTTAAAAAGAATGGTTAAAATCGAAGCTACCGTTTTCGAGATATAGCGATTTTTGTATTTTTTATAGCTCATTTTTCCACTCCCTTAATACATGTATTAAAGCATTGTAAAAATAATGTACTAAATTCATATAAGTCCTTGTAACTGCATTAAATAAGTTCCAAATTATCTTATATTTGGCAATATTAGAGAGCGATAATGTGCCATTAGTATCGTTTATTTAAGAAAATAATGGGTTAGTAATGTCTTCAATTTAAAGGGGCATTGTCTGAATTACGCACCTAAATGGTACTTTTTAATAAAGACTTATTTCATAAGATAATAGGTAAAACAAATAATGTCATTAAATAAACTAATGATTGTGTTATTGTGGTAGGGTGGGGGTGACCGTTTATTTCAGATTAATATACTCTTAATTGAAGCATGTTAATTGAGACGCCATAATAATTAAGATTCGTATTCGTATAGAGGTAGATGTCAACAAACACAAAATATCCATTTGACAACGTAATACATCACCTATAAATCGCATGTTATTATTAAACATATTATACCAATTCGTAAGGTCCGGAAAAATGAAATCAACTTTAGAATGAAAAGTTACAAACATTTCCAAAATGAAATACAAAACTAAACAAACGAAAACAAAACCATAAAAACAAGAACCTATCGAGATTCGAACCAGCAATCTACTTATTCTAAGACAGGAAACATACCACTGAGCTAACTGGGGAGTCAGCTTTTTGAAGAGGCATTTTGCTTATTAACTCTAGCACTGTATTGATCAACCACGGTCAACCATCAATTTCAATAGAACCCTATGTACGGTCTACCAGAATGAATAGAAAGGAAGTATTGATCATCTTTTAAGATATTATTGGTAGACCGTGGTTAATCGTGTTGAATTCGCAAAAATGATTATTATTTTGAACAGTATGAAAGTGTATATAATGTTAACCGTGGTAGACCGATAATAATAAGTGTATTTCCATACTAAATCATCTCAAGAAGAATATTAGTTTAACAAGATAAATTGTTATACCTTATCTTCTTATACTAGTACAACGTATTGCCCTACTAGTGTAGTGGTTTCGACTGACACCGCAGACTCTGTCCATGGGTTCGAATCTCAGCGCGGCAGTTTAGTTACATTTTAATTTTTACTTCAAATGTTTAAACAATTAAGATTTGAAATAAATGAGTTGATCAGGTTTGTACAACATGGTTTTTTTTCGTCGCCTTGACGCACCACCACTTGATGCAATCGTTTGAAACACTCGCCGCTGTAAATTAGATACTTTGAAACTATGACACTTTATCAAAATACACGTTATTTATGTATTTCATTAAATGTGTATACGTAATTAGACTATGAAGTTCAACTCGAAATGTTACAGAAGCAATGTTCTTCATTTCTTAAAAAGAATGGTTAAAATCGAAGCTACCGTTTTCGAGATATAGCGATTTTTGTATTTTTTATAGCTCATTTTTCCACTCCCTTAATACATGTATTAAAGCATTGTAAAAATAATGTACTAAATTCATATAAGTCCTTGTAACTGCATTAAATAAGTTCCAAATTATCTTATATTTGGCAATATTAGAGAGCGATAATGTGCCATTAGTATCGTTTATTTAAGAAAATAATGGGTTAGTAATGTCTTCAATTTAAAGGGGCATTGTCTGAATTACGCACCTAAATGGTACTTTTTAATAAAGACTTATTTCATAAGATAATAGGTAAAACAAATAATGTCATTAAATAAACTAATGATTGTGTTATTGTGGTAGGGTAGGGGTGACCGTTTATTTCAGATTAATATACTCTTAATTGAAGCATGTTAATTGAGACGCCATAATAATTAAGATTCGTATTCGTATAGAGGTAGATGTCAACAAACACAAAATATCCATTTGACAACGTAATACATCACCTATAAATCGCATGTTATTATTAAACATATTATACCAATTCGTAAGGTCCGGAAAAATGAAATCAACTTTAGAATGAAAAGTTACAAACATTTCCAAAATGAAATACAAAACTAAACAAACGAAAACAAAACCATAAAAACAAGAACCTATCGAGATTCGAACCAGCAATCTACTTATTCTAAGACAGGAAACATACCACTGAGCTAACTGGGGAGTCAGCTTTTTGAAGAGGCATTTTGCTTATTAACTCTAGCACTGTATTGATCAACCACGGTCAACCATCAATTTCAATAGAACCCTATGTACGGTCTACCAGAATGAATAGTAAGGAAGTATTGATCATCTTTTAAGATATTATTGGTAGACCGTGGTTAATCGTGTTGAATTCGCAAAAATGATTATTATTTTGAACAGTATGAAAGTGTATATAATGTTAACCGTGGTAGACCGATAATAATAAGTGTATTTCCATACTAAATCATCTCAAGAAGAATATTAGTTTAACAAGATAAATTGTTATACCTTATCTTCTTATACTAGTACAACGTATTGCCCTACTAGTGTAGTGGTTTCGACTGACACCGCAGACTCTGTCCATGGGTTCGAATCTCAGCGCGGCAGTTTAGTTACATTTTAATTTTTACTTCAAATGTTTAAACAATTAAGATTTGAAATAAATGAGTTGATCAGGTTTGTACAACATGGGTTTTTTTCGTCGCCTTGACGCACCACCACTTGATGCAATCGTTTGAAACACTCGCCGCTGTAAATTAGATACTTTGAAACTATGACACTTTATCAAAATACACGTTATTTATGTATTTCATTAAATGTGTATACGTAATTAGACTATGAAGTTCAACTCGAAATGTTACAGAAGCAATGTTCTTCATTTCTTAAAAAGAATGGTTAAAATCGAAGCTACCGTTTTCGAGATATAGCGATTTTTGTATTTTTTATAGCTCATTTTTCCACTCCCTTAATACAATCATGTTCAAAACTGTTGGGACACTTCCTGCATGTCCTGTGAAACGGTGGTCCCTCCCCCTAAACTCAATGTTGGTCCATATAAAAGCATCGTCCAGCAACGGGCTGTGTTATATATATCAGCCCCAACATTGGTTGGGGGGGGGGGGGGGGGGGGTTGAGAGGGATGGCAGCTTTACATACTACTTTTGACTATCATACTTTCAATTGACAGCTTTTTACTAATTTTGAAAGATATTTGATGCGCACGTGTATAGTGTCCCAACAGGTTTTGAACAAGATTGTATTAAAGCATTGTAAAAATAATGTACTAAATTCATATAAGTCCTTGTAACTGCATTAAATAAGTTCCAAATTATCTTATATTTGGCAATATTAGAGAGCGATAATGTGCCATTAGTATCGTTTATTTAAGAAAATAATGGGTTAGTAATGTCTTCAATTTAAAGGGGCATTGTCTGAATTACGCACCTAAATGGTACTTTTTAATAAAGACTTATTTCATAAGATAATAGGTAAAACAAATAATGTCATTAAATAAACTAATGATTGTGTTATTGTGGTAGGGTGGGGGTGACCGTTTATTTCAGATTAATATACTCTTAATTGAAGCATGTTAATTGAGACGCCATAATAATTAAGATTCGTATTCGTATAGAGGTAGATGTCAACAAACACAAAATATCCATTTGACAACGTAATACATCACCTATAAATCGCATGTTATTATTAAACATATTATACCAATTCGTAAGGTCCGGAAAAATGAAATCAACTTTAGAATGAAAAGTTACAAACATTTCCAAAATGAAATACAAAACTAAACAAACGAAAACAAAACCATAAAAACAAGAACCTATCGAGATTCGAACCAGCAATCTACTTATTCTAAGACAGGAAACATACCACTGAGCTAACTGGGGAGTCAGCTTTTTGAAGAGGCATTTTGCTTATTAACTCTAGCACTGTATTGATCAACCACGGTCAACCATCAATTTCAATAGAACCCTATGTACGGTCTACCAGAATGAATAGAAAGGAAGTATTGATCATCTTTTAAGATATTATTGGTAGACCGTGGTTAATCGTGTTGAATTCGCAAAAATGATTATTATTTTGAACAGTATGAAAGTGTATATAATGTTAACCGTGGTAGACCGATAATAATAAGTGTATTTCCATACTAAATCATCTCAAGAAGAATATTAGTTTAACAAGATAAATTGTTATACCTTATCTTCTTATACTAGTACAACGTATTGCCCTACTAGTGTAGTGGTTTCGACTGACACCGCAGACTCTGTCCATGGGTTCGAATCTCAGCGCGGCAGTTTAGTTACATTTTAATTTTTACTTCAAATGTTTAAACAATTAAGATTTGAAATAAATGAGTTGATCAGGTTTGTACAACATGGTTTTTTTTCGTCGCCTTGACGCACCACCACTTGATGCAATCGTTTGAAACACTCGCCGCTGTAAATTAGATACTTTGAAACTATGACACTTTATCAAAATACACGTTATTTATGTATTTCATTAAATGTGTATACGTAATTAGACTATGAAGTTCAACTCGAAATGTTACAGAAGCAATGTTCTTCATTTCTTAAAAAGAATGGTTAAAATCGAAGCTACCGTTTTCGAGATATAGCGATTTTTGTATTTTTTATAGCTCATTTTTCCACTCCCTTAATACATGTATTAAAGCATTGTAAAAATAATGTACTAAATTCATATAAGTCCTTGTAACTGCATTAAATAAGTTCCAAATTATCTTATATTTGGCAATATTAGAGAGCGATAATGTGCCATTAGTATCGTTTATTTAAGAAAATAATGGGTTAGTAATGTCTTCAATTTAAAGGGGCATTGTCTGAATTACGCACCTAAATGGTACTTTTTAATAAAGACTTATTTCATAAGATAATAGGTAAAACAAATAATGTCATTAAATAAACTAATGATTGTGTTATTGTGGTAGGGTAGGGGTGACCGTTTATTTCAGATTAATATACTCTTAATTGAAGCATGTTAATTGAGACGCCATAATAATTAAGATTCGTATTCGTATAGAGGTAGATGTCAACAAACACAAAATATCCATTTGACAACGTAATACATCACCTATAAATCGCATGTTATTATTAAACATATTATACCAATTCGTAAGGTCCGGAAAAATGAAATCAACTTTAGAATGAAAAGTTACAAACATTTCCAAAATGAAATACAAAACTAAACAAACGAAAACAAAACCATAAAAACAAGAACCTATCGAGATTCGAACCAGCAATCTACTTATTCTAAGACAGGAAACATACCACTGAGCTAACTGGGGAGTCAGCTTTTTGAAGAGGCATTTTGCTTATTAACTCTAGCACTGTATTGATCAACCACGGTCAACCATCAATTTCAATAGAACCCTATGTACGGTCTACCAGAATGAATAGTAAGGAAGTATTGATCATCTTTTAAGATATTATTGGTAGACCGTGGTTAATCGTGTTGAATTCGCAAAAATGATTATTATTTTGAACAGTATGAAAGTGTATATAATGTTAACCGTGGTAGACCGATAATAATAAGTGTATTTCCATACTAAATCATCTCAAGAAGAATATTAGTTTAACAAGATAAATTGTTATACCTTATCTTCTTATACTAGTACAACGTATTGCCCTACTAGTGTAGTGGTTTCGACTGACACCGCAGACTCTGTCCATGGGTTCGAATCTCAGCGCGGCAGTTTAGTTACATTTTAATTTTTACTTCAAATGTTTAAACAATTAAGATTTGAAATAAATGAGTTGATCAGGTTTGTACAACATGGGTTTTTTTCGTCGCCTTGACGCACCACCACTTGATGCAATCGTTTGAAACACTCGCCGCTGTAAATTAGATACTTTGAAACTATGACACTTTATCAAAATACACGTTATTTATGTATTTCATTAAATGTGTATACGTAATTAGACTATGAAGTTCAACTCGAAATGTTACAGAAGCAATGTTCTTCATTTCTTAAAAAGAATGGTTAAAATCGAAGCTACCGTTTTCGAGATATAGCGATTTTTGTATTTTTTATAGCTCATTTTTCCACTCCCTTAATACAATCATGTTCAAAACTGTTGGGACACTTCCTGCATGTCCTGTGAAACGGTGGTCCCTCCCCCTAAACTCAATGTTGGTCCATATAAAAGCATCGTCCAGCAACGGGCTGTGTTATATATATCAGCCCCAACATTGGTTGGGGGGGGGGGGGGTTGAGAGGGATGGCAGCTTTACATACTACTTTTGACTATCATACTTTCAATTGACAGCTTTTTACTAATTTTGAAAGATATTTGATGCGCACGTGTATAGTGTCCCAACAGGTTTTGAACAAGATTGTAGGTTAAACCATAAGTTCTTTGGGTTGGGTTGAGCAAAAAGGTAACTATAACCTATACCAAGAGTATCTTGGTGTAAGTTCATCAGGATTGTTCAGTAATTATTATAAGAAATTGTTTTTCATATGACAAATCCAAGGTTAGTTGAAGTATAATAATAAAACAAATTATTATACTCACTTGTGACAGTTTCATGCTACACTTAGCACTTCATCAGACTATTTGACTTCAGCTCTCATCACAGGCTTTTTATCCTGACGACCACCGGAAGTAGAGGGCGGTCTTGATGAGATTAACTGGTCGTAAATGTTGTTGAGTTGATCTGCCCCCCCCCCCCCCCCCTCACTTCAACTAACCTCCGATTTGTCATATGAAAAACAATTTCTTATAATGCTATACTAGGAGTGATTGATAAACCAGGTTTAACATAAGATTTACCCAGTTTAAACCAGACATTGACTTGTACTTACTTTGGATACAACTGTAGCACACAAAAGTAGATCATTGATAAACCAGGTTTAACATAAGATAACCCAGTTTAAACCAGACATTGACTTGTACTTACTTTGGATACAACTGTAGCACACAAGATAACCCAGTTTCAACCAGAAGTTGACCTGTACTTTCTTGGATACAACTGTAGCACACACCAGTAGCTCATTGATAAATCAGGTTTAACATAAGATACCCTGTTTAAACTAGACATTGACTTGTACTTACGTGGATACAACTGTAGCACACACCAGTAGGTCGTTAAGCATAAATAACCTCCTCTCTTTACATTTGATCTCGTCACCATGACTATCGTAACCCTGGAGAGAGTAGACAGACACACATATTGTATAATTAGGGAATGAAAACAATGGATGTATGAGTAGGTCGAGCTTACGTATTACGCGACGCACCACAGATGTCTGTTTGACGAGAGGTAAGATGACCTCACATACTTTTACAGCAGGTTGCACTGTGATGTGCGTCTGAAGAAGAAGGGTCAATCAGTTTGGGCTTTTTCCTTGTTTTGTTTTTGAAAGAAAACACTATCAAAATGTCAAATTTTTAAGAATTGGGAAAAAATCAAGATGATGTCAAAAAAGTTCAGATTGGTCAATCATCATTATATTTGTGGTTCCATTTTTTTGCCAGTATTCGATTGCTGTTATAACTGTAATTGCAATTACAACTCTTAATATTTAAATCAAAGGACTGCCCTAAGAACAATCATGAGGTTGGTGTGAAAAAGCAAAATTTGCTACTCTTTGCTACTCTGATTCCAAACAGGCATACCTATCTTAAAGGTATATTATGTGATCTTTTCCAGGGAAAGCCCTCAATCATTGAACAAAATTGGAAGCAGATTTTCTTACAGATTTACTTTTTTGATTATAAATCATAAATATATTCCAAGTTACAGAGCGATACGATTCCTAATTACCTCAAAATCATGGTTTTAGAGTGAATTGAGAGTAAAATTTGAAGAAGAAAAAAGATTGTCCCTGCACCGGGACGCGAATCTATTTTTCAACCTCTTAAAACCATGATTTTAAAGTAATTAGGAATCGTATCGATCTTAGAGGTTAGAAGATCTTTATGATTTATGATCAGAAATGCAAATCTGCAAGAAAATCTGCTTTCATAGTAGAAAAATCAATGATAGAGGGCGCTACTTGGAAAAGATCACATAATATGCCTTTAATAGCAGTGTTGTGACCAACCTAGACTTGGACTTCAGTCACTAAATGACTAAAACTTGTCTTGACCTTTGACTTGGTTTCGAAAAATTTAACTTGAGTCATATATTCAAAGAATTGACTCAAGTCACTTTTACATGAAGCTAACACTTTCATGTTCGTTACGACTTGAGTGTGTGTGAGTTGAACGAACAAAATCAATTACTTGACTTTGACTTGATTTTACCTACTGAAATCAACTTTAAAAATCTTAACTTGACCCGAGTCACATCTGTCTATCTTGACTTGTGACTCTATGACTTGGTCACAAAACTGCTAATCAGTAACAAAATGGAATCATATGAAAGTCTGCATGCTCTTTTTAATATTATATTAATGATATGATTTTTATCATACTTACTTCATCCTGAAACAGGAAGCAGACTGCAGCAAAAACAGCAGAAAGCAAAAGAAATATGGAGATGATGGATTAATGAAACCCGCAATTATGTTATTCATGAAAATATGGATGGAGGAGAATACAAATCAAAAAAAGGATTGTATGAGCTTCCTTAGAACCCCATGAAGGTTTAAGTGCTTTGCATTTTTTATTACTTTTGGTTTACTTTTTAGGTTGTGCAAATGCGTTTTACATCCTTTCTTTTTTGCATACAAATTGGTGGCAAAATGGTGTGAAATTGTGTAATAAAAATTAATTTCATCACACATCATTCATTCATTTATTTAAAATTGAAAAAATTAAACCACTCCAATAATTCAAAATTATATGGATTAAAAAAAAGAGTTTTTAACATATGGTAATTTTACAGCCATGCAAAAAGAGGAAGCTCACACACTCCCTCTTTTCTGGGAGTAAATAAAAATGCCACACAATGTGTCTCGAAATAGGGGGGAAAATGGACACAAGATTTTAAAAGATCCATTTCATGATGGGTCATATGATGTAAAAACAATCAACATAGTTCACTTTTTAGGTTGCAGGTATCATGTATCAAGTTTTCGATGCCAAAAGAGCGTATCACTTGGTTGCGATGGGACAATTTAATTGTGTCATTGTCGTTTTTGTTTTTGTAATGTATGCCTGAAAGTACACTTTGTCCAATGCAAACCAGATGCAATGTCACCAATGCATTGTGCTTACAGCTGTTCTACCATTGCTCTCCTTCAAGAATTTAAAATGAATAGCGGTAAAAGCAGAAGAAAAAAACCGGTTTTGATAATTAATTCAGTTCTTTTGGTTTTGGGGATGAAAGAAACTCCAAGTTGTGGCTGAGACACACTGCATGTTATGCATGGAATTATGGGAATCTGACTAAAAATACTTTGAAAAAGGTTCAACCTCTACATAGTTTTGCTCAGCAATATAGAAATGTCAATGCCAGATACACCCTGACAAAACTATGTACTGGTAGAACGTTTTGATTGACCCTCCCATTTTTAAGAACGGAAACATGTTATTGCTTTCTTTTCCCTCGACATAAGCAAAATGTAAATGAATGATAAATGTTATGGTATATCAGTCATCATCTCCACAAACACTTTGATGATATATATATACAGATTAATATTTGTTAGAGCCCTTTATCCCTGCTTGGTTAAGTTATTGGGATAACAGTATACTTCAGGTAACCGGACATTTAGCAAATACTTCACAACGTCAAGCCAACCATGTGTGTTGAAAAGCGGCCAACAAACCTCTCAAGTAGAGCCAGGTGGTCAGGTGAGTTTGTTTTGTTGTTGGGTTTTTGTCCAAACTTTTTGTGAAATCTGAACTATATTAGAAATTTTCAAAACAAATCAAAATGATTCAAAATATTTCAACAACAACAAAAATCAAACATAAAAATAAATCTTCTCAAAAATGGGTCAGTAATTATAAGACCCATAGAATAGGGTGGTGTTTTTTTGTTGTCGCCTAACACTTTCCATGCGGCAGGCAGGTGCAGACGACATTCCAAAATGTTTCAAAAATGTCAAAATTATTCAATTTCATTACGATATTTGGAATCACTATGAGCAATGCGTTGAAATAAGTACAAACATGCCTAGTATTGGTTCAGTAATCCTTGAAATAGGCCTTGAAAGTTGGGAAAGGTTTCTGAAAAATCTGTTGTGTATATGGTTAAGCTAATAGCCACATACCCTGGACCTAAAGTATACTGTATCCCTTACCAGCTATTGTGAATTCAATAAAACATCTTTTTTATTAATTTTTGTTCATTTAACAGAAATAAATCTAACAGCCCTCCAACTCTAGTCTTCTTCTTTGTAGTGACGACAGTGTATATTCCAGTATTTTAACACAAGTTCTGGGATTCGTATTGTATCTCACAGGTACAACTAGGGGTGTGTCACTTAGCTTGCCGTTCGGAAGCCACTTTTAAATTAAAATTTGGTCGGCATAGAATTGGTGGCGCTATACCGATAAGGCGTGATTGTAGCAGACGACGCGATGGTGGCCACGCATGTCTCAGACGACCCAATATGGCAGCGGGAGTGCACCATTTTGAATTATTTTTAACAGTAATCGCCCGGTTAACGATGAAAATTCTTCTATAGTTATGATGAATTTGTCAAAATGATAAGATTAACATTCGCAATTACGTGTTATTCACTACGAATTCAAAATTTAGGTTTCGCGTGGCCACCGACGTCTGTGTAAATCTACTGCGCCCCAAACCTATGCCGACCAAAAATGACGTTAAACCTGGTTAAAAATTGTTAAACGCGTTAAACGCCGGTCACTGACGCATTCCTGACGATTACCCTAATTTATGTAAATATTCAACAGGGACCGTTTCGCTACGTACATCAGTATAGCACTTTCCTATCCGAAAATTAATAGAATCCTTGGTACAACGCTGTTGAGTCACAAACTTAACCTCATGAGAACTACCTGCTGATTGATTGAAATTTACAATGCGTCCAATATTGTGCCAATCACAGATATTGTTAGAATTATTACAATTTTCAAAAAAAATTAACATTAACAATTTTTAAGGAAAAATGTAATTGGTTATCAAGATGATTATATCGTGTAATTGACCAATGAGAATTCTTGTACGAAAGGGGGTTAATAAATAAGTTGTGATCACTGGGATATGCTCTGACGCAACTGCACACAGAGAGGTACACAGATGTTAGCGGGCTGTTTTGTCGATGTCTCAAAGCAGTATTTAGCAAAAATACTAATGAATCTAAAATAATATTTGCTTAAAGTTGCATTCTAATAAGCTAAAATATACATAAATGCAAATAATACAAAATCTGAGCAAGAATTTATCTTGTGTGCATGCCAAATGAATGCAACTAGAATATTGTAATGAAATCATTTTGGCTGATTCTTTCTTTTGATATGGGAAACATTGGGTCATATGATATCCAGATGAAGCATGGAATGTGATTTCCCTGACATGGAATGACATGGAATGACTTTTTTCTTTCGAGAATTTGGCCTCTTGGATAAATATGAACATTTTGACCACTTTGCGCAACAATGCAAGAATGAATGGCTGGAGAGGAGCAATGTTTTTTGACATTGGATATATATACTATACTATAGTTAAATCAGTTCCAAATTGGCGAGAAATATGCGTTTTTTATCTTCTCTGTGCGCAAAAGTAATCCAAATTTTGGAATGTGGCAATTTTAAGGATGACCTTTCATGTTCAATAGAAAACATCAAGTTGAAAATCGGGCCAGCAATCAGAACATCTACCTTTAAAATAGGGTAAGATATGATATTACCCCTCATCTTGGTTCATTTTCAGACAATAGTGCCCTTTGACTTGGTTCATCTCAAGTCAATAATGGTTCATCTTTAAAAAGCTTTAAAGATTATACTGCCCCTTATCTTGGTTCATCTCCAGTCAATAGTAATTCATCTTAAAATAGGATAAGATATGTTATATAACGCATGAAAATATTCTAGTCATCTGATTGGTGGATAGTTTGGTCCATTTCATGCTTGACGTCACTTCCCGGTCATGCCCTGCTTCGTACGATTTTGCCATACTGGCATGGAGGATCGACTGTTTTATTCAGCTATGGCACGATTTAGGGAAACAAAAAAGTGAGGATTTCGAACCTCACTCGTATATAGTTTTATTTGATCAAAATCGCACACAAAAATATTTTCATGCGTTATATAAAACAAATGTGGACTGCTCTTTATTCGTGAAATGGGGTGAACTATTGTCCCTCGGCGATGTGGAGACCTAAGCCTACTAGTAGGCTTACGGTCTCCAGATCACCTTTGGGCAATAGTTCACATTTGTATAATATTGCCCTCGTCTTGGTTCGTTTTCAGTCAGTGGTAATTCACCTTAAAAGGGTGAGATGGATTTTGGCCTCATCTTAGGTCCTGGATTCTGGACTGTACTAGTATCGTCCGATTCTGGAACACCCATTATCGGCCGATACTGGCACATATAAAATGGTCCAGTATCGGGCGATACTGGAACACAATTATGTACCAGTATCGTTCAATACTGGGACAAATCACTACTGGTAGCATGTGTACTAGTATCGCCCGATGCTCGATACTGGAACACAATTTGGTGTTTCAGTATCGACCGATCCTGGAACAGTGAAATCGTACAAATATCGAGCAACTTTTATTTTCCAGTATTGAATCATACTGGTATACCAGTATCTGGGACCTAAGATACACTTTTCCCTTATCATCTTAAAAAAAATGTGAGAGATAATACTGCCCCTTATCTCAGTTAATCACCAGTCAATAGTAATTCATCTTCAAGAAGTATGAAAGATGATATTGCCCCTCATCTCGATTTATATCCAGCTAATAGTAGTAGTCTATCTCTTCTAAAAGGTGTAAGTTCATAGCAAATAAATCAATACTATTCACAGTCTAGCGATTGTCTTCAACGGGTGTTTATTTTGTAAAAGGGCACACATATAATTATGAATGTACTGATTGATGACAATTGTGTTAAAATAATAAATGACATATTTGATATACAGTGATTTTAAAAACTGTGTACATTTTCTAAAATAGTCGCATATAATTCTTGAACATAACTGTTACCCCCACTCCAACACAATCTGAACCATGTTAGGTTGATATTATACTGCTTAAAAATCAATAGATCATCATACTACATTGTATTGGTCAGTGTAACACTTCATTGAACAGACGACAAAGATGTTCTTTTGAGCACGAAATAACGCATTCAGATTGTGACCTCCCCATGTTCTCAAGCAAGTAGCTGGGCACTGGAGCAAGGGATTGCTTCAAATTTGGTATCATTGTAAAGATGAACACATCAGCTTTACATGGAAATATAACACTGAATGAACATATCCCGCGATATTTGAAAATATTGTGCTTGAAAAAATATTCCAAACTTTTTTTGAGCAGTTTAGTTAGATGTAGATCATGATCAGGGCTGGAACTTCTAGGTTTTTTTCTAACCAGTCAGTCGAGCAGGTAACTCACAAAAATACCTGCCCAACAGAAATGCCACCAGCCAGTGTAACTCACTTAAAGTTTTACCTGCCAGTCGATCGGGTAATTTTGGCATCATCACTATTTCCAGGGCTGATCATGATTGACAACAAAAAACCCAGTACCTTTATCGCTTTCTTTGGCATTCAGGCCAACATACTCAATCGGATAATTCAGCAGAAGGTTCTCCTAATTCCTAATTTTTATGCTGATATTCTTTTAATAAGTAACAATATGTATAACAAGTTGACTGTGCAAAGCCTTAACACTTCCACGCGGCAGGCGTCTGCAGACGACATTCCAAAATGTCACAAAATGTTTCAAAGATTTCACAATTATTGAATGTCATTATCATTTTTGGAATCACCATGAGAAATGCATTGCAATAAGTACAAACATGCCTAGTATTGGTTCAGAAATCCTTGAGATAGACCTTGAAAGTTTGGGAAAGGTTTCTGACAAATCTGTTTTGTATAGGGTAAAATAAATAGCCGCATGGAAAGTGTTAACTGAACCCACACACTTTGTTGCCCGAGCCTTATCCACTGCAACGTATGAGCCCAAAGCCAATCATTGAATATGTTTATAAAATTCAATTATTTTTTGGTAGATAAAATTAAAATAAAATTTGATAACATAATCCACTGTTTTTAGTATTTAATATCAAACCAACTCATTTCAGATTTCATTGGAGTTGGTCACAACAACCAATATTCAATAATCAATAACATAGCGCTGATTTTCAAGTTGTCCTCCTCAGCAAATACTTCTTTTTGGTAGCTCTATATATTTCAGGTACAAACTCAATAACTTTCTTGGTAGAGGAACAAGTGGGCTGTATTAGATCCACATCGAGGGTCACCTGATATGCATCGTTTTTTGCAGACCCCCAAAAAGCATAGAAGTATTGGGGATTAAAAAAGTCCCCCCCCCCCTGAATATAAAAGTGTCTGGCATCGAAGAATAAAAGTACAATTAGTAAAATAAGCGGGTATTCAGGCTTCATTTAAGCTTACATTCAACAACTAGTTGATGACATCACATCAAATTTACTTGTACGGCGTGCACACATCTGCCTTTTTTGTCCAATCCACAACGTCAAAGGCTTTATACAAACCACAGCTTTCAATACTTCATATACAATATCTGAACAAATTTAGCAACAAAAATAGAATTATATACATGTTGTACAATAAAATGTCATGTTAGCACCTATTTGAGCTAGTTATTAGAGAAACAAATGCTGCTTATAAAGCTTGATTTAAAGTACTAGTAGATATTGAAACAGAGTTAACCTTTGGTTGACCTCGCTTGTACGAACCTTTGATGCCAGTGTAACAGATGGCAACATCTCATCAGCATGCCACTCCGAAATTTGAATCTGATACATTTGGATAATGTGCATGGTGTGAGAGTACAAATACAAGATTATGCAACAGCATATGGGGGCAGGTAAATTAGTTGTAGGGTTGGTATATAGAAGCTACCTGCCTAACTGGCTGGTATCAAAAAGAGGTTACTATATCCAGCCCTGGTTATCTTTGTGACAGGCAAA
Source organism: Ophiura sarsii (assembly GCA_035610835.1). NCBI lineage: Eukaryota > Metazoa > Echinodermata > Ophiuroidea > Amphilepidida > Ophiuridae > Ophiura > Ophiura sarsii. Next base: position 63,307,068 of record CM069446.1, on the reverse strand, counting down.
CTGTTGCTGTGTATTATCAATTCATCCCTCGAGAAATCAGAAAAGAACACAAAATGATATTTTTGACTGCATACTAATTTTCCTGGCAAATAACTTCAGCATGTATATTTTGTAGTTCATTTTGCAGTTGCATTAGTAGTATTCAACTGACAAGTGTGGACGGAAGCCCACACGAACATGACAAAACAAATTTAAAAGTATACATTTTTTAAGGGAAATGGATCAGAGAATCCAAATTTTTCATCAATTTTGACCAAAAATGTTGATTTTTTTAAAAAGAAAATCAAAAAATTCACTTTTTTGACCCAATTTTATTTTAACAAAGCTAACAAAAATAATTTTGAGTAAAATATGCCCAAATCACTTGATGATGATGTGAAGACACTAATGAAGGGCCATTTTTTTTTTAACCATATCTAATTTCACATTTGGTCAAAATGTCAAAAAATATTAGATTAGGTTAAAAAAAACCCTGTCCCTTCATTAGTGTCTTTACATCATCATCAAGCGATTTGGGCTTTTTTTTACTCAAAATGATTTTTGTTAGCTTTGTTCACATTTCCTTTCCAAAAAAGTATACTTTTATATACATTTGAGTCATAGTTCAATAATTACAGCACTCACAAGATTCAAAAAAAAAACTTCCCGTAAGTCCCCCTTAAAGGCATATTATGTGATCTTTTCCAAGTAGCGCCCTCTATCATTGATTTTTACTATGAAAGCAGATTTTCTTGCAGATTTGCATTTTTGATCATAAATCATAAAGATCTTCTAAGTTACAGATCGATACAAATCCTAATTACTTCAAAATCATGGTTTGAAAAATAGATTGTACCGAGCGGTACAATCTATTTTTCAAATTTTACTCTATATTCACTCTTTAAACCATGATTTTTACTGGTCTTTCAAGCATGCAGTTTTTCATGTCCTGCCTAGTTAGTCCTGTATCCTCTGATAAAAGCTTGATGTAATTCTTTCGTGGTGGTCCTCTAGCCTTGTGTCCATGCTTGGGTTGCCACAGGAGAACTTTGGAGACTGCTTCCTCTTCCCTTCTGGCACAGTGGCCGGCAAATTTTAATCTCCTCCGTCTTAGCCTCTCTGATATTGGTAGCAGGTTCCCATATAGATTTCTGTTGGTGGTGTGAGATTGCCATGATACATTAAGTGCTTTTCTTAAAGGTATATTATGTGATCTTTCCAGGGAACGCCCTCAACATCGAAAAAAAAAATGAAAACAGATTTTCTTGCAGATTTACATTTCTGATCATAAATCGTACATACATTCCAAGTTACAGGGCGATACGATTCTTAATTACTTCAAAATCATGGTTTTAGAGTGAAAATAAACTGTCGGATTATCCGACAACTTATTTTTCTCTAGTCTAAATTCACTCTAAAACCATGATTTTGTGGTAATTAAGAATCGTGTCGCTCTGTAACTTGGAATATATTCATGATTTATGATCCGAAATGTAAATCTGCAAGAAAATCTACTTTCTAAAAAAAATCATGAATAGAGGGCGCTCCCTGGAAAAGATCACATAATATGCCTTTAAGAGGCGAGTGTAGCAACCATCCAGCGCTGTTCTCATTTTAGCTGTTAGTGTCCAAGTCTCGGCTCCATAGGTCAAAACAGATTCAACAGATTTATGATCAGAAAAGTAAGTTTGCAAGAAAATCTGCTTCCAATTTTGTTCGAGGATTGAGGGCGTCCCATGGAAAAGATCACATAATATACCTTTAATAAAAGGTGTAAGTTCATAGCAAATAAATCAATACTTTTCAGTCAAGCGATTGTCTTCAACGGGTGTTTATTTTGTAAAAGGGCACACATATAATTATGAATGTACTGATTGATAACAATTGTGTTAAAATAATAAATGACATATTTGACATACAGTGATTTTAAAAACTGAGTACATTTTCTAAAATAGTCGCATACAATTCCATTGGAAATCTTGAACATACCTGTTACCCCACTCCAACACAATCTTAACCATGTTAGGTTTGATGTAGATCATGATCAGGGCTGGAACTTCTGGGTGTTTTTTTTCTCCAACCAGCCGGTCAGGCAGGTAACTCACAAAAATACCTGCCCCACTGAAATTCCACCAGCCAGTGTCACTCACTTACGCTCACTTAAAGTTTGACCCGCCAGTCGATCGGGTACTTTTGGCATCATCACTATTTACAGGCCTGATCATGATTGACAACAAAAAACCCAGGACCTTTATCACTTTCTTTGGCATTCAGGCCAACATACTCAATGGGATAATTCAGCAGAAGGTTCTCCTAATTCGTATTATTTTTGCTGAGATTCTTTTATTAAGTAACAAAATATATAACAAGTTGACTGTGCGAAGCCTTAACACTTCCACGGCGTCTGCAGACGACATTCCAAAATTTCACAAAATGTTTCAAACATTTCACAATTATTGAATGTCATTATCATTTTTGGAATCACCATGACAAATGCATTGAAATAAATACAAACATGCCTAGTATTGGTTCAGTAATCCTTGAGATAGACCTTGAAAGTTTGGGAAAGGATTCTAACAAATCTCTTTTGTATAGGGTAAAATAAATAGCCGCATGGAAAGTGTTAACCGAACCCACACACTTTGTAGTCCGAACCTTATCCACTGCATTGTCTGAACCCACAAAGCCAATCCTTAAATATGTTTAAAAAAATGCAAATTTTGTTTGTGGATAAAATAAAATAAAATTTGATAACATAATCCGCTGTTTCTGATTCTAAACATGTAATTAATATCAAACCAAGTCATTTCAGATTTCATTGGAGTAGGTCACAAGCAACCAACATTCAATAATCAATAACATAGCACTGATTTTCAAAGTTGTCCTCCTCAGCAAATACTTCTTTTTGGTAGCTCTATATTTCAGATACAAACTCAATAACTTTCTTGGTAGAGGAACAAGTGGGCTGTATTAGATCCACATCGAGGGTTGAGCGCCAGAAGGCCGTAACTCAAGAAATGCTATTTTGAGATAATCAACTTTCAAATATTTTGGACTCATTACAATACACTGTAGCACCCACCTTATAACTCTAATTTCAGTCGAATCAAGAGTGTTTATGAGTTATCTCTTTATGGTTCTGAAAATCTAGATTATATGGATCATTTTTGTACCAAAATGTCAATTTGCCCAAAAATTGAGTTACGGCCTTCTGGCACTCAACCCTCGACATAAGTTTTCCCCCACTGCACCGTACAAAGCCTTAAAAAGAGACAATCTTTTTTCATCCAAAATGACCCAATAACTCATCTGATATGCATCGTATTGGGGATTTAAAAAAAGGTACGCCCCCCCCCCCCCCCCCCCCCCATCCTGAATATAATAGAGTCTGGCATCGAAGAATAAAAGTACAATCAGTAAAATAAGCGGGTATTCAAGCTTCATTTAAGCTTACATTCAACAACTAGTTGATGACATCACATATCAAATTTACTTGTACGGCGTGCACACATCTTCCTTATTTGTCCAATCCACAACGTCAAAGGCCTTATACAAACCACGGCTTTCAATACTTCATATACAATATCTGAACAAATTTAGCAACAAAAATAGAATAATATACATGTTGTACAACGAAATGTCATGTTAGCACCTATCTGAGCTAATTATTAGAGAAACAAATGCTGCTTATAAAGCTTGATTTAAAGTACTAGTAGATATTGAAACAGAGTTAACCTTTGGTTGACCTCGCTTGCACGAACCTTTGATGCCAGTGTAGCAGATAGCAACATCTCATCAGCATGCCACTCCGAAATTTGAATCCGATACATTTGGATAATGTGCATGGGTGTGAGAGTACAAATACATGATTATGCAGCATATGGGGGCAGGTAAATTAGTTGACAGTAGGGCTGGTATATAGAAGCTACCTGCCCAACTGGCTGGTATCAAAAAGAGGTTACTATATCCAGCCCTGGTTATCTTTGTGACGGATATTATCAATTCATCCCTTGAGAAATCCGGAAAGAGCACAAAATGTCTTTAACTTTAAAAAAAAAATGGTCTAGTGTAGATAGAGTAGACTTAACACTGACCCAAGGTCAACCCCGTCAAATCAACTTGAGCTGTTCAAACACCCCCAAGTAGAAGAACATTTTGAAATAATGTCCTGTTACTGTATTTGTATATCTAAAGAGAAGAAATAGACACTTAGTTCTTATTATAAATATAACTGAAAAGTGATGTGACTAAACTTGTACCCTTCATAAAAATACAGACACGGTCTGATATAGGTCGTCCATTTTTAAGGGTAGATAAGTGAACATCCTGATATAAGTTTGTTTGCAATCAGTCCTTGTATGAAAAAAGAGATGTCATTTTTTGATGTTTTCAAGCGTATTTTACAACTTTTGACTCAGCTGACTTTTGACCTTGATATGTGACCTTTGACCTTAAAATGCTGAGTGTGTCTAAAATTGATCTAGTATCAATTGTTGTGGAAGGCAATGTATTACTGATTCTTTCGGGGAAATCCAGCTTTTGGCACATCTTTGATGCTAATTCTATCAATATATCTAAACATGACAACAAAAGTACTGCATAATGTTGAACTAAATATAACATTTAGCTTTTTTGGTGTAGCTTTCAAATGATACAAATTCACAATAAAGTAATATGATAACTCTTGCTGGAACTGTACAAAATACATGTTGATAAATCATTTGTAAAATGATATTATTTTCACCATCATCATTTTGGCACAGTTCACATTATCTTTGATGAATGTGCATGATTAGGAACTTTGTACCCTATATAATGTTATCACAGTAGATGCAATAACATCCATTGCTATCTTAAGTAGATAGCATAACAATTACTGATATCTTCAGTAGATAGCATAACAGTTCCTGCTATCTTTAGTATAGAGCATAACAGTAATCGCTATCTTCAGTAGATAGCATAACAGTGATCGCTATCTTCAGTAGATAGCATAACAGTTCCTGCTATCTTCAGTAGATAGCATAACGGTTACTGCTATCTTCAGTAGATAGCATAACGGATACTGTTATCTTCAGTAGATAGCATAACAGTTCCTGCTATCTTTAGAATAGAGCACAACAGTTATCGCTATCTTCAGTAGACAGCATAACGGTTACTGTTATCTTCAGTAGATAGTATTACAGTTATTGCTATCATCAGTAGATAGCATAACAGTTGCTACTGCTTTCTTCTGTAGATAGCATAACAGTTACTACTGCTATCTTCAGTAGATAGCATAACGGTTACTACCGCTATATCAGTAGCTAGCATAACGGTTACTACCGCTATCTTCAGCTCTCGCGCACGTCGCAAGCTCAGACATGAGATGCCCGATGTGACTCTTAGCATAGCAACCGGGAGTGCGCGCTAGCACTGGAAGCTTCATTCTCAGCAATGACAAGCTAGCGTGGGCCCTGGCATAACTGTTGCTGCTATCTTCAGTAGATAGCATAACTGTTACCGCTCTATTCAATAGATGGGTCTATCTCCATCACAAACATATCATTAAGTCCTATCCAAAATTAATGTGCACTACATGTAAATATCATATCGATGCGACGGTTTTGATCTTGCAAAAATTGAACACAAAATTTACATACTCACAGAAATATATAATTGTAATATACAATTGCATTAACTTAGCCTCTGAATGTATTCAAAAACACAACAAATTTCACGCAAAACAAGAATACGGCAGAAATACACAAAATAGAAAAATGTACATGATAACTTTTAGAATATCTCAAGACAACACGAGGCAATTTGGGTTAAAATTGCAGAAGCAGAATAAATGTCTACAGAAATGATCTCTTATGATATTTTGCGGTAACATGAGGGTGTAAAATATATCTTTAAACACACAGGAGGTGATTTGTGTAAAAGTCACAGAAATGGAATACATTTCACTTAGGATGGTGTGCAGTAACATGAGAGCATCTTCCGATAAGGTGACGTGGTGGGGGGGGGGGGGGGGGCGGGGACGACGAGCAAATGTGGGCTTATTATTGTTATACCGGTTATCCTTGTAGTGGATCAGCAACCATCTTGTTGGGAATACTAAACCGTGTTTAAGATTTTTTTAAAGAAGATACACCCGTTTCATGATGTATAGGCAGGCCTATTTGATAGCATAAGTCATGCTGCGAGCTGGACACCATGCACCAACTGTATTTAATGTAGAACATGCTGGGTGCGAATCCCTTTTGTGGTCCGTTCCGCTTGGCTACATGGATAACATCTATTATTGAGTGCGTGACTCTTATGCATTGGCAAAAGTACTGTATCAGAGGTAATTTTTGCGAGGGTTTTATTTTCACGAATGGACATGAAAACGCACAAACTATAAACATGCAAAAAAAGAGTTTCAATAGAATTAATGTAGAAACCGCGAAATTAAAGTCTTGAACATATTCAAAAAAACTATAAAATCGCGAAATATCTGTACACAAAAAATTACAACCTATACAGTACTTTACACCAACTATCACTGGAGTGATCCCAAACTTCATCAACATGTAAATGGTATCAAGGGGAGGGGGGTAAAATGACAAATTATTCACTTAATTAATTAAAGTTGTTTGGTACAGTTATCACAAAATGTTTATATATTTAAAAAAATAATTTTAAAACTAAATCTAAAGTTGAGTTTTAATTACATAATACATGAGCTGGTTTCAAAGCAACAGTCAAATACTTATAAAATAATTTACGATTTGAGCTTTAAACAACGACGAACAATTCAAATCATTATATTACATCCAATTTATACATATTTGCATTAATAGTAAACAAATGTATTATCTATAGGTACTTTTAACTATGAGTGAGCAAACATATTGTCAAAAAACATTTCAGTTTAAAATCATGAATGATGCAATTAATTCACAATAAAATGTGACTTGAATTGGGGCTCATATTTAATTCAAGAGAGAAATTGGAAGAGAAATGTTAATAATAAATGAGCCTTTATTTCATTGAATTTTGTGTCATATCTAATGTCATAATTTAATGGCACCTAATTCTATGCTTTTGATTTTGTTCCCGGGACTTGAAATTTTCGGGTGAGACTCGATTTCCCGGGACTCGCTCCCACCCTTGATAATCACCAAGCATGCAAATCAATCTGGCACAAAAATACCAATGTGTTCAAAACAAAACATAAGACTAGTACCTGAAGAATTTGGCTTTTCATATAAAGTACTTCATAAATAACAGGCATAGCCAACAAGGATTATTCCCTAAATAGTACTATAGAGGGCGCTGTCCAACAAGAGTCCAACTAGTGCAGCAGGAAGTGTTGGACCCGACACTTTGTTGTAAATTTATGAAATTTATACTATAAATAAATATTCATAACAATCATAAATAAAGCTCAATTACTTACGGTACCCGAGGTAAAATTTATACTTATTCTTCTTAGTTATTGTCGTTCAGGGGAAAAGTGTCACCAACACAACTGGTGTTGTGTATTGCTGATGTGTGCATAAAACATAAACACTTTCTTTCCAATCTTACATTTGTTTACATTTTGGAGCCAGGTTGAGAGGGAATTAGAATATTCGTTTCCAAACTCCCATGTTTTAATGTTTCGATCAGCAGATACATTTCTTCACAATCACAGGGCCTGAAGAAATGTACTGATCAAGACATTTACAAACTGGACCTCACAGAGTAATAGTCTATAACACTCGCTCAACTTGGCTCCAAAATTAATTTAGGAAAAAGTGTACTTAAGGTCCCAGATACTGGACTGTACTAGAATCGTCCGATACTGGAACACCCAGTATCGAACAATACTGGTACAAAGTCAGCGTTCCAGTATCGGACGATACTGGCAACTATAAAATAAAACGGTAAATTTGTACCAGTATCGAGCGATACTGGCAACTTTTATGTTCCAGTATTGAACGATACTGGTATACCAGTATCTGGGACCTAAAGTACACTTTTTCCTTAATTTAATTTAATATGAGTTTGAAAAGAGTCTTATGTTTTAACCAAATTGCATATCTGCATATATGGTAGCTGTTCTTTCAAAACCTTGTATCTCCATCTGGCCCTTCAGAATGCAATATCCTATACAAACCTTTGGGCAGTCTGCTCTATAAACATGTTCAAGGGCCCAAAACACATCTATCAAGTCTTATACGTGCTCTTGACCCTGAATATGTTAAAGCAACACTTACTATGCATAACCGTTTTACTTTATACATGCTGAAGGGCAAGAAAAACATACAAGGTTTTGACAGAACATGAACAATATGGGACCTTAATCATATTATAATATTAATCATCATATTAATGTGTAATAATCATATTGCATTGTATATAGTTAACACTTTCCATGCGGCCACATACAAAATTTATTTTTCAGAAGCTTGTCCCAACTTTCAAAGTCTATCTCAAGATTTACCAAACCAATACTAGGCATGTGTGTACTTATATTAATGCATTTAACATGGTGATTCCAAATATGATAATGACATTCAATAGTTTTGAAATTGTTGAAACATTTTGTGACATTTTGGAATATCGTCTGCAGACACCTGCCGCATGGAAAGTGTTAATCACACTAATCATTCTATTCATATTGCATTGTATATAGTTAATAAAATCAATCTTTACAAAGTCCAATACATAGTCATTACATTTACATGGATTTAAAAAAATCTTGACTGCACAAAAATACTTACTAATCCTTACGTTCATTGAACTCTTAAAACGATGTGAGTCGTCTCTGTGATTGGCGAAGGGAGGGGAGGGGAAGGGAGAGTACTTTAATATAAAGGTGGATATCACACTCAGGTATGTATATTAAGAAAGGACCCTTAGGCCACATGAAAAAACCTGTTCTATGGGAAAACAGACCTCTTGCTTTCCCCCTTCCTAACGTCTGTAAACATTTTGCCATTCTTTGACAAGCAAAAACAATTTGGTCGCTATTCGCTTGCATGAGAAAATCTGTTCACCAATTTCTGAAAAAAATGGGTAGGTCGGGACTGTAGAACAGGTTATTTGGTTGCCTTAAACCCTTTGGTCCACATTTGCCAGCTAGATCTTTTGGGAATATCTCAAGGTTGAGATTTCTCCATCGTAACTCTATTCCATCTGTCATCAAATGAACAGGTGTAAGCCAGTTCACCCTGGGTGAACTAGCCAGAGTGGATATTTGCCTTTAACAAGAATGGTTCTCATATCCATAGAGAATAAGTATTTAAAAGATTGTGTTTCTCATTAATTCTGGCCCTATACATGTGATTTCATGTGTTTCAAGTTTTTCAACATACCTTAATCATCCCATTTCTTGGGTATTTCCCAGTTTGATATGAAAACATACCATTTTCTTTCTGTATCTGGAGGCCCTATAAAAGTATTTTCAAAGATTTCATCATACCTATTATATTCTATGATATACACCTTTGAATAGAAGGCTACCCCCCCCCCCCCCCCCTCGGAGAACAACTTGGTACATCAAAGTTGTCAAGTAGATTTGTATTTCTTTGATGTACAGAACAATATATAGAAATGAGTAGTTTTACAGTTGTCAGTATCGCTCTTGTGAATTTTAATTGCAAATGTGACGGATAGTTCTGTGTACCTTCAAATGAATCCTTCCTATATTGTAGGTGAAGAGTATAAAATACTCCTTTTGTTAGAATGAATTCCTGTTGTTTCCATATAAATGTGCATCATCTTAACCTTTTTGGAAGTAAGTACTACACATATGCCATCCTTTCAATAAATAATATAGTACTTAAAACAAAAGTACCATCTTTAAGAACAAATTGGGAGTACAATGTACTTTAAAAGTAAGTACCATAATGTTTCAATTTTTGGAGTATAATGTCTACATGGAGACCTGCCAGATGAGCAGCTTAGCGTCCTTCCCCCTCTGGCACTCGTCCTGCATCAGATAACCATGACCCTCCCCGCCACACAGCACCAGCGTGGTCGTACTCGTAATACTGGCCGACACCTGCTCCTTAGGCGTGGCCGCCGCGTAATGCCCCACGGATTCGCACAGGGGACTCTCCTCAAAGTTACTGATCGCACCGCTGTCGGTGCTCGGGGCGGCGGGTAGCCGGGGGTCGACGGTCTTGGTGTCCTCTTCGGGGACGTCCTCGAACGTGAGGTTGAAGTAATCGGTCATCGGGGACATTGCGTTGGTGACCAGGTTGGCGGTGTGACTGGCCTTACCGGAAGGAGTCCTTGCCTCACTGCTGCCAGGCGTCTTGGGTGTGGGTGGAGCTGTTAACAAATAGAAGGAAATCAAAAAATTTAAAAATCTAACATCAAACAATTCATTTGCCTCAGATTCCAGCATGAATATATTTTACAATCACCCCGCCCGCCCCCCTCAAAAAAAAAATCACCCCAAAATTGGACAGATCTGAAAATAATTTCACTTTTTAAGTCATAACCCATGACCCCAAGTACTTTATGGTTGACTGAATTTTAAATTTTATGAGTGGGTGAACTTTGTTATTAAGACTTGATGGTCGACCGTCTCTTTTTTGTGTGACAACTTAATTTCACCTTTAAAATTCAATGAATACTAACTATACGCTGTGTCAGCTCAACTTGGGAAGTAACGTCAGCGCATAATCTAGTAAAAGGTGCAGCATTTCTTCTTTGATCAAGCGGATGCATACAGTCGCTTCGGTTTTCACCGTTCCACACGCATAAGTAACCCAAGCGTACATGCGCGATTATGGTCACATGCACACGGTTTTGGTCGCACCCACTCCCCTCACGCATATGATGCATAGTGCGCTTGTTGTCTTAACGCATGCCCCCGCATCCTTCTGTGTTCATTCGCTGCTGTAAGGAGCCTCTGCCAATTTAGAGCTAATAAAACTATAGAATATGCGCTGACGTCACCCCCCCCCCCCCCCCCCCCCCCCCTCCTTGAGCTGACAAGTAGTATAAGTATATTCTTCTTTACAATTTGACAACACTGAAATAAAATAAAACGCCCCACCATACTTACGACTTTTAGAGTCCTCCTTGGAAGAAAACTGGATTTTGTCATCCTGTCTACTGATCTCCAAAGCGTGCAGAAACTTGACCGGTCCACTGTGAGAGTGATACGACACCATGGCCGGACCGTTGACCAGCGGTACGCCCTCTAGCCTCGGCAAGGGGAAGTTGACGAGCACTCCGAGGTTCGTGCCGACCCAGAGCGATCCGCGACACGCCAGTAAGGAAGTGATGTGTACGGAGTGACTGTAGTTGAAGTGGGACTGGGCTTTGCTACTCAATCCTATGGACGTTAAAAAAGGAGAAGAGAATGGAAATAAAAATAAGTTGAAAATTAGACACAACATTTAATGGAATTACATTATTTATTTTTATTTGTTAGATAGTAAATCTCTAGATAGAAAATATCTTTTCAGAGGCAGATTCAAAAACATGTTTGTTTGCAGTGTTCATTAACACTTTTCATGCCGCTATTAGTTTTACCATATACAAAACAGATTTTTCAGAAACCTTTCTCAACTTTCAAAGTCTTATGTCATGAATTACTGAACCAATACTAGGCATGTCTGTACTTAATTAAATGTATTTCTCAAGTAGATTCCAAAAATGGTGATGAAAAACAATATTTTTGACATAATATGGAAGGTTCATTATACTGATCCAGTGTAAGTACTCACGTGTACGTTTCGGACACAACTGTATCCTTTGTCAACACTTGTGGTAGTGATGATCTTGACGACTCATGACGCTTTTTGCATTCTTGGAGTTGCCAGTTGATTTATCATCTGGGGATTTTTTGCCAGATGATAATAGATCATCAAAAACGTGAGTGAGGTAGTATTGCCCCTCGTCGCGGTTCATCGTTGAGGTCCCCTTCTTCCTGATTTCACTGCACAATTCGGAATCTAGTGGTACATCCCAAGGATAAACGAGATCCTCACAGCATTTCGGACGCCATTTATGATATTCCATGCAGAAATTGTGAAAAGAGCTACATAGGTGAAACCGGACGACAATTCGGCACAAGACTCGGCGAACACAAGAAAGAGGCAGAAAAGGCTAACAAAACAACAACCACTAGAGCAGGGAGAAAGGCTTCGCTCACTCAGGTCAACAAATCAGCAATAACAGACCATGTTATGGACGCTAATCATGTCATCGGGTGGGACGAGGCAAAGGTTATAGGCACGGAGCAAGACAGATATAAGAGATGGATCCGAGAGGTCATAGAAATCAGGAAGAAGGGGACCTCAACGATGAACCGCGACGAGGGGCAATACTACCTCACTCATGTTTTTGATGATCTATTATCATCTGGCAAAAAATCCCCAGATGATAAATCAACTGGCAACTCCAAGAATGCAAAAAGCGTCATGAGTCGTCAAGATCATCACTACCACAAGTGTTGACAAAGGATACAGTTGTGTCCGAAACGTACACGTGAGTAATTACACTGGATCAGTATAATGAACCTTCCATATTATATTACAATCAACGATCCTTATGAACCTTTTTGGTAATATTTTTGACATTTTTGGAACATTTTGAAATGTCGTCTGTAAACGACTGCCGCCTGGGAAGTATTAACGCTGAAAAAGACGCCTAGATGGCTTTATACGCTACGTCTACTTCAAATCTGAATCTGAAAAGATGTCTTGAATTTACTATCAATAGTCTAATTACTCCAATACCAATTATACACAGTTCAACACAAATAAGATACACCTTTAGATTAGTACACTAGAACGGAGCTATAACTACGCCGGTGTTGTACTGCTTGAATGAGCACACATTGAATGGAGGAATACCTCAATTCAAAAGTTGCTAAATGATGTATTGAAGGAGGGTGGTTAAGCAGCTTGAACCCGGGTCTTTGCTTGAACACCGCACAGGTGTTTACTGCTTGTTGTACTCATTTAGCAACTTTTGAATTGAGGTATTCCTCCATTCAATGTGTGCTTATTCAAGCATTACAACATGTGATGTATTGAAGGAGGGTGGTTAAGCAGCTTGAACCCGGGTCTTTGCTTGAACACCGCACAGGTGTTTACTGCTTGTTGTACTCATTTAGCAACTTTTGAATTGAGGTATTCCTCCATTCAATGTGTGCTCATTCAAGCATTACAACACTTGTGTAGTTATAGCTCCGTTCTAGTGTTGCCGTGAACACGTACATTATGTGTGCCAAAAGTTGTTTCGATGAAGTAACTCATTAACAAAATATCAGGCATAATCTAAAGGGAAACTTATTTTTGTTGAACTGTGCATTATTACTGTCACCTAAGGCTATCACATGAACCAAAATAGATTGTTAAAATCACACATAAGTACAATAGAAAGAGTATGTCATGAAGTGTAGGACTAAAACAGCAAGGGGTCGTTCAGTTTGTTTGGGCTATATGGCATTAGTTTTGATCCTTTCTATTCCAACATTCTATTTGTTAAATGGTATGGATGAATCGAAACAGTAGCACTTCAATTTCTTGTCGTGGTTTATGTCAAGAAGAAAAAATGGGAAACATAATATTACCATGTTTCTAGCGTGATAATAGTTTAAAACTGTTCATCCAAGCAAACTTATTCATTTCAAGCAGAAAGTAGTACTATTTTGACAATTTTAGTAAAATTTTAAAAACCAATCATTTTTTGCTTAATCTGAAAGCACTTTTTTAAAGTGCAATTTGAGTTCAATATTATCATTCATTTGATTGTTTGTGACAAAATGAAATCAGTAAAGAACTGTTATCTATAACTATGAACAATAAGACTAAGCCATCCTGATACCCTGAGATTAATAACAGGAAAGGTGGCATTACCGCTACCATCCCTATTCGAAGTGATAGTTTCACTAAAAGTACACAACTAAAAACAGAGTAAATCCGGAAAGAGAACAATAACAAAATTGGTGGGGATAATCCCTGCTTAAGTGTTTAAAACTTCGGTTAAAAGCCTCAAATGTAATAGAAATGTTTACAAAAAAGTTGGGCAAAACATCAAAATCTATTTAGCAATATCTGTTCGAAGATCACTCTTTATTCAAAAAACCAATGGTGAACCGGTACAACGTATCCAATCAGATATGAGATTAGTTTATCATTGATTTTCTCGATGTATCTTGACACACAACCCTTCAGCATGTATTACGTAATACTTTCTATGTTATAACCTTTGGGCAGTCTGCTTAAACATGTTCAATGGCCAAATCACATCTATTAAAACTTTGTAAACTTGCCCCTGAACATGTAGAAAGCCACGCTTCCTAAGTTCCTATGCATATAACCATTGGACAGTTTTACTTTATACATGTTGACGAGCCGGGATAAACATACAAGATATTAACAGAACAGCGACAAAATATTTATATGATCACATTAGTCTTCGTGTGGCTATTGCTATGGCAATCTGTGAAGCTGGTTACTTCAGCTATCCCATCCCTGGGGATCCATGACTGTTGAGAGAGTGAGCAACCTTTAAGGGTGCACTACACTAAATGTGATATCCCCTACCCTTGAGAAGTATTGCTAAACTAGAATTGGAAAGTATGCATGACACAATCCTCAATTTTAAGACTTGACAGTAAGAACAATTGGTTGAATGCCTCAAGCCATTCTTCTTCAAGCCATTCTTCAATGTATTTTAATAAACATAGCTTTCTGAACAGCTGAGATGCCACTTTTCAGGATTTTCACTCTTGAACTCAGGTTTTATTGTACTCCACTGAAACTAATTTAACATTACGATGCAAAAGTCTATATCAATTGGTTTTTAAATGAAAGCCAAATATGTGGCACTATCATTCGTGGCGCTTTTGATAAAAAAGAGCCCAATCTTTTTGACTCACCCTGTATAACTCACATTCATATCAAACATAAAAATTGGAACAAATACTAAGAGAGAAATTAAGGCTATCACAAAATTGACTCAGTAGAAATACCATCATAGTTCACCATTCTTGAACAAAAATACCGAGAGTTAGTACAAAAGATATTCATTGTATTAATGATACACACCATAAAACATCCCTATATTTATATTAACCTAGACAACCCCATCATCAAAATCAATATCCTCTATTGAAGGTCAGGGATGCAAGTGGGTGATTGATCCATTTCCTGAACTTTTTACGCGAGCTGCTTGGCCAGACGGCCCGAGCGTTTGCGCGCTGTATAAATAATTATGGGCGCTCGTCTGGAGAATAGGCTACAGGGTCTCATCCCCTCCCCCCAAAAAACATGTTTGCCTCTTTTCATGCTGTAATATCATCATCTAATTCCAGAAATGCAAAAAATAAAAATAAAATAAAAAACTTCCTTTTTTCCCTTCTTTTTTCTTTCTTCGTTCTTCCAAAATCTGGATATTTCCGTAAGTCTTGCATCCCTGTGAAGTTACACACCATTGTACAAAGTCTCCATTATAACATATATGTGACACCAACACAAGACACGCCTAAACATTGTAACTAATTACCTTTTTGTTTTAAAACATTACAGGGGTGACGAGGGTCATCGTCGTCTATACATTGACAAATGGGATTTAATGAGTAAAAGAAATTATTGGAAAATGATATAACGGATTTGTATCAAAAGTTGTCATAATAGACTTAATAGTCTTAATTTAACAGATTTGCTACACATTATGTGTTCAGCCGCAGCAAAAGAGGGCACTAGGATTGCCAATGCGTTTTTTTTCTGGCTTTACAGACAGTAGGTATTCGCCAGCCCATGAATTTCGCTGTGTTGATGATCAGCTGCCTGTATCTGGCTCAATACAGCCCTCTTTCCCAGTTCTCCATTCACGGGATATATCATAATCTGCGTTCATACCAGAAGGTTCATAAAAAACAGATTTACCGGGACCTTTACCAGGTTTTATGATGGTCTTCATTCTGACAGTCTTAACCAAGATGTATCCACTTTTGGGAAGACAGATCTTTCACCCATACTGCACTGTATCTATGGGTATCTGGCAAGGCCCGAAGAGTCTGTGTGGAGTTACCTGGTGATTTTTACCATTTTATATATAACTTGGTAACTAACCTAGGTTAGTATGACCTTAACCTGGTTTTATTTAGTTGATAATACTCATACATGTACCTATACTAATACCTGTGAACCATCCTTCCAATGGGACTTGCCACATTGATATCGTGTAACACCTGCAAGGTCTCTATGTGGAATAACTTGACGATGTCTAGCTTGCTAAATCTTAGTTAACTTCGAAACCCAGGCTATGAACTTAACCAGGTTTTATCTAGTCAACGATACGTACCTGTGACCATCCTGCCAATGGGACTTGCCACATTGATGTCCTGCAACACCTGAAGGGTCTCCGTGTGGAATAACCTGATGATGTCTAGCGTGTGGAAGGAGATCCAGACACCAACGCCGGAAACGACCATGTGCTGGACACTCTGGTTCGACTCCTGGTGGACCTCAAAGCTGGTCTGTGATTGGATGTAACAGCAAAGACAATATTTAATTGAAAGATAAGTTAAAAAACTGTCAAGCTTTCGTCAGGATTAGCTCTGACTTCTTCGGGACCAAATTATTATAATATTAAGCGAAACATAGAGATTGCCACTTCTCTATTGCTATCATCATTTGGGCTGCCCTTTGTCCGATGATTTGAAACAATCTTTACAGATCAGTGACCGCACTACTGTGCATTAGACTTTTTGTAGTCTGTAGTAGACAAGGGGCAGTCTGTACGTTATTTCCATTGGTCAAGGGGCAGTCCTTTGGAATAGGTTCTATTAGAGCCCAATTTATTGTCGGCCAGTTGCAACCTACGTTTTAGAGCTCTTTTCAGAGCCACCACCTTTGTTCAGTGGAAGAGTGGCAATCCATCTGAACAGCTCTTTTCAGAGCCACCAATCTTTCACAAGTAGGAAAGGGGCACCTAGTCTCAAATTTCAACTGACCCATGATATTCAAATTCAGATCTTCTTTTTTTCTTTTGAAAACGTTTGAAAATGTTGAAAGGTTTGAAAATGTCTGACGATGTCTGACCTTTTTTTGAAAATATTTGCACATAAAAACGTTTGAACATTTTTGATAATGTTCCAATATTGTTAATAATGCTGGGGTGTTTTTCTTGTATCCCAACACACTAAAACAACTGGCTAAATGGTCCTAAATGAAATGTCTGTTTTGCCTGCAAATACAAGAAAAGATGCATCATGGACGAAACCAATTTACTGTTAAATTTCATCATCTTTTCAGACAAATAATAACCGACACTGACGAATCTCCAGTCGGGCTAGTTGTGCCCAAGATACATCTTAACGCAGTCTCTAGGGCTTCTTACTTAATGCAAATTCAATTGGAAATTGAAAATGTCCATCACAAATTTTAAAAGCAAACAATAAACAGAAAAGTTACGGTAAACAAGACCAAACAAGATGACAGCATGCAATAACAAATATAACAGACAGATGTTAGTATAACATTTGGACACCGAAGGAACAGTTTCTAGGATAGAGCTATCTTGCTTAATTCCGCAGATGCCATTATCAGGGATAGAACTTTGTTGCAGATTCTTGCTCAATCTTTCCTGATGCTAAACAACAACAAAAATTACAAGAATCAAGTTTGATTCTCGCAAATTTGTTTGCAAGAATCTTTGACAGAATCGATTGGCGGATTCTCACTAACATTCCAGCCCTTCATTATGCTTTTACACACTGAGGCTATATTTGGGTGTGGAAGGATAAAAGAGAGGTGAGGGGGGGGGGGGGGGGGGGGGGGGGGGGGGGAGAGTGAAGAGAAGGTGAAGAGAATGGGAGGGGGGAGGGATTGTGATTGAGGAAGTGGGAGGAGGGGAAGAACGGTTGTGAGGGATGGATGGAGGGAGGTATACTCTATTTGGCTTTATCTGGACAGTGACGTAACTTAACAGGCGCAGATTTTACGCACACGTGTGTATCTTCCGTCTTTGAACGCTCGTGTGTATATGCCTGCGCCTCGGGTAGGTGCGCGTGTTATGTGCTGTAATTAGTAGAATACGCAGTTACGTCGCTGTCTCGAGATGGCCAAAGAGACTATACGAGGGCGAAGGCAGCCCCAGCTTCATGTTTATTCACATGTTTTTCAGTTCTCACGTTTGAGCCGTGACGTCGAGATTACATAGTGCGCACCACGGATGACCATTGCACCATTTTGGGGTGAGGTTGAACATGCGTACTTTACGAGAGTTCAACCTCATGTGACGTGCATCCATTGCATGGCCATCTTTCGAAATATGGGCCAAGTGACAACACTTTTTGGTCTTTTAATCCTCCCTTGTGAGTGCACACCACCAAATACTATTTTTCATTTTTGCCATACACGGCAGTGTTTGAAATTAAGATTGACCCCATCATAAGTCTAAATTTAACACCTAGAAAAGGTAAAAAGTGCTGTAAATGTACCAAAAATTTTCATAATTTGGCATTTGTAGGTTATTTCCTCCACATTAGGCCCAACATCTCTAGCTTTTCTTGAATGGTATCATTTTACACGATTTCACTGTTTTCACCAATTTAGAGCTATTTTGTAAAACCCCTGATCTAAGAATATAGGCAGCATGTCCTACCTAAGATAGATATTATTGGCCCGTAGCGGAGGAAAACGCTGGTCACCCCCCACAAAAGTGATTGTTTTTAAGCAAAAGACATCGAGATCTTCAATAAAAACAATGATTTGAATGAACCAGTTTGCTCTAAAGGTGAATAATTACGACGAACTTGACCTCTTTACCACACAAAGCAATAGGGAACTGATTTGGTGGTGTGGGACCTTGTAAGAGGGGTTATGAGGGAGGAAGGAGAGAAGGAGAGAGTAGGAAGGGTAGAGGCCAGGAGGAAGAGAGGTACTAAGTAAGAAATAATTTCTAAAAAAAGATGCATTGCTACAAAGCGTCACAGTATTCACAATCTCTGCATAGGTTGAAGATCACACAAATCTGGAAGAGGTTAGTGGTCACACAAATACACATACATGCACTTTGAACGCATTAATGTTACCTTTGGTTCAATTGTTGCAATTTCTCCATTCTCTGAACCCTTTATTGTTAAGAAGAAAAAAAGATGGACGGGTGGGATGGTTGGAATGTTAGCTATCATAAACCATATTATGCATGTTACCAAGGCTACACCATTATTAATGTGCAAGTAATTGAAATACCAGGGAGTCTATAATAATTGGAGAGGAAATTTGAATTGCAAAATAAGAGCTTCCCATATATGGGCATATACAATCGTATGTATAGTATACACCTAGCACATAAAGTCCCTGCTCAGGTGCTTTGAGGTTGACTAATTCAAAATATATAATCGGTACCAAAAATCTGAGATATACATTAAATGAGCAAATTTCTTCTCCGCAGTTTGATACCTCATTCAACAAAATCGAATGGATACTTTTAAAGTTATGTCGATTTCAATGACCGCGGACGCAACAGAAAAGTGGCACTAGGTATAGGAATCATTGATTTGTGTGTGATAACTGTGTGCTATCTGAACGTGACAGATGAATGGGTCTTTAGTGATAACCGCAATGTGCGGGACAAAGGGTGTATCTGGCTGTGAAGAATACAAGTCTTAATAGCTGATAAGCTGTGAGTTTTTCAGTGCGTAAATCCATAGACGGGTAAAACATTGATTTTTACCGTCTATGGTAAATCACACACAAATCAATGATTTCCTATACCTAGTGCCACTTTTCTGTTGCATCCGCGGTCATTGAAATCGACATAACTTTAAAAGTATCCATTCGATTTTGTTGAATGAGGTATCAAACTGCGGAGACGAAATTTGCTCATTTAATGTATATCTCAGATTTTTGGTACCGATTATATATTTTGAATTAGTCAACCTCAAAGCACCTGAGCAGGGACTTTATGTGCTAGGTGTACATACGATACATACGCGTGATGTGACTCTCAGCATAGCAACCCGAATGATGCTATACTTGACAACGCCAATTATTGACACTTCATTTTCATGAGACACGCAATGTGACTCTTAAAATGAGGACGCTAGCACACTAGAAGCTTCAATCTCGGCATTGATAAGCATCTATTGGCGTGAGTATGCATGATGCATGGACGCACACTCTAACCAATAAATACGTGCAACAGAAGTGATACTTTATGCGTATGAATTTTTTATCATGAAAGCAAAAAACATCCATAAATATACCGAAATACCTCCAAATTACCCTTGCCCATAATGGATATTCAAAATGGTGCCTGCTACATGCAAAGAGATAGAGCAGTACATTTTGTACCGGATCTAGTTTTTTAATTCTATGGTGGAAATGACTTGAACTGCCAGTTCATGAATGGAATGAGATAATAATGACAGCCTTTCTCACCTCTTGGAATTCGCTATCCGTGTCCACCACATAGACATGGTTACCGCTACCACACCACATGGTCTGTGATACAGGTAGCAGACAATTTACTGATACGTCAGTAAGATTAGATATCCTTGGTTCCTTGACTCGCCATTCTCCATCTGAAATCAATTGGAAAATTGAAAATAAAATAACAAGTCCAAAGCGCTCAGTGCACTATTTGCAAAAAGATATTCCAAAACATACAGGCCTTGCAAACTTTGGATACATTTTCCTGCTGATCAGAGGAAACCATTGCACAAAATTGTGCAAAAATGTTTATCTTTTGCAAAGTTATTGACAATGTACATTTGCAAAGTTATTGACAATGAACAAAACCATTGTACAGAGATTTTGCAAAATGTGTATCTTTTGACAAAAACGTTTGCCAAGTTATTGACAATGTAGGAAACCAATGGAAAAAGGTTTAACCAAATGTATCTTTTGCCAAGTTATTGACAATGTAGGAAACCAATGGAAAAAGGTTTAACCAAATGTATCTTTTGCCAAGTTATTGACAATGTAGGAAACCAATGGAAAAAGGTTTAACCAAATGTATCTTTTGCCAAGTTATTGACAATGTAGGAAACCAATGGAAAAAGGTTTAACCAAATGTATCTTTTGCCAAGTTATTGACAATGTAGGAAACCAATGGAAAAAGGTTTAACCAAATGTATCTTTTGCCAAGTTATTGACAATGTAGGAAACCAATGGAAAAAGGTTTAACCAAATGTATCTTTTGCCAAGTTATTGACAATGTAGGAAACCAATGGAAAAAGGTTTAACCAAATGTATCTTTTGCCAAGTTATTGACAATGTAGGAAACCAATGGAAAAAGGTTTAACCAAATGTATCTTTTGCCAAGTTATTGACAATGTAGGAAACCAATGGAAAAAGGTTTAACCAAATGTATCTTTTGCCAAGTTATTGACAATGTAGGAAACCAATGGAAAAAGGTTTAACCAAATGTATCTTTTGCCAAGTTATTGACAATGTAGGAAACCAATGGAAAAAGGTTTAACCAAATGTATCTTTTGCCAAGTTATTGACAATGTAGGAAACCAATGGAAAAAGGTTTAACCAAATGTATCTTTTGCCAAGTTATTGACAATGTAGGAAACCAATGGAAAAAGGTTTAACCAAATGTATCTTTTGCCAAGTTATTGACAATGTAGGAAACCAATGGAAAAAGGTTTAACCAAATGTATCTTTTGCCAAGTTATTGACAATGTAGGAAACCAATGGAAAAAGGTTTAACCAAATGTATCTTTTGCCAAGTTATTGACAATGTAGGAAACCAATGGAAAAAGGTTTAACCAAATGTATCTTTTGCCAAGTTATTAACAATGTACGAACCATTGCAAAACATTTTGAAAAAATGTGTATCTTTTGCAAAGTTAATGACAATGTACGAAACCATTTTACAACGTTTTTACAAAATGTGTATCTTTTGAAAAGTTATTGAAAATGTAGTAACTTCACCTCCTGAAGTTCATATGGACGTGTACATATTTCCGTCCAAATAACATTCTGTT
This sequence comes from Ophiura sarsii, assembly GCA_035610835.1. Taxonomy (NCBI): domain Eukaryota; kingdom Metazoa; phylum Echinodermata; class Ophiuroidea; order Amphilepidida; family Ophiuridae; genus Ophiura; species Ophiura sarsii. The sequence goes on along the minus strand of CM069446.1, from coordinate 63,285,161 downwards.
ATTGAGGCACTTGAGTTATGTGGTACACTGGCTAACCCTAGTGAACTCCGCGTGCACGCACCACATGCTTTGTTTTGACTCGTTATTCAGGCATCACAGGTTCGCCGATTTTCACTGCGGGTGTTAGCAAGCTTGGTAACATGTTTTTATTCGTTATTACATAGATACAGAAAGAAGTATGCTCAAATTGTGAACTTTATTTTTTATTGCCTCGTATGAATTAGGTCAATACATGCATATGTTTTCGTTTCTCGAAAAATCAATGCACTTGCGCAAATGCTAATATGCTCACAATAACACACTCACCCTACGGGGGGGGGGGGTCTTGCCATTATTCACATATCAACATCAGCGCACATGCATTCATTTCTCTTTTTATTGACCTGTAAATGTTCCACATGCCCCACTCCCCCTGCTGAATACGTAGGTATACAAGTAGTGATCCACCCTTCCCTACTCCCCCTTCCCCTGTTGTATACCTACCAAATGTCCTGACGTATATAAGTACTGATCCGTCCGTCTGTCCAACAAACATTCTATTATTGAGGTACTTCAGAGAGGTGATAGAGTGGCCTACTCTGAACGAGGCCATACTTTGACTTTTGTCCAATTGACCAGCTTGGTATATGTGAATCCTGGGGAAAACAGATATGACAAAGATTTTTTTTTTAATATTTGGTTTTTAACGCTTTCTAAGCGGCAGGCGCATGCAGACGACAATTCAAAAATGTCACAAAATGATTCAAAAATGTGAAAATTATTGAATTTCATTACCATATGTGTAATGCCGCGCCAAAAGGGTGCAGTTGTTGGTAAAATGCATATTGAGATAGTTATGGAATTAGGCATGGAAAAACAAAGAAAATGAAGACAATTTTATTGTAATTTTTCTCCACAAAGGTGTCATTTTGAACTTTTGAAACAGCTCCTTTTGTTGGTATTTAATTAAGATCTCAACTTTTACCTTGAGAGACAGCTGCAGCCTTTTGACACGGCTGTACACATATTTCGAAGTACAAACATGCACAGTATTGGTTCAGCAATTCTGGAGGAAATACTTTGAAAGTTAGAAGAAAAGGTTTCTGAAAAATCTGTTTTGCATATGGCAAAACTAATACCCGCATCGAGAGTGTTAAACTGTAGTCCAGTTAATTTGCTCAAGACAGTGATTTCCATCTTCTTGGCACAGAATTAAACCAAACATATTGATTTTCTATCTTTGAAGTATTCATGCGGGGCAATCAAAATTTGACTACAGGGTGGAAGTATCACAAGGTATAGGTGTGTAAGTGTCATAGACCTGACAGGGAAGTTCTCTTTTGGTCTATACACTGGCGCGCTCAAGGTCCTGGGTGCAGAAGGTCCCAGATTCGAATCACGGGCTGGTGCTCCGAAATCTTAATCAACACAGGCAAAGAATCTCCATTCACCATAAGATGTGACCAGCTGGAATTGAACACAGAACATTTGGAGAATGGAGAGAGGTAACTGCAATTTGATTTGAATGGGGTTTGCTGCCAAAATTTGAAGTTGTCCCATGGAGATACTAAAAAGGTACTGGTATTTCTACTACCAGTTGACATTTAAAAAGGTACTGGTATTTCTAATACCAGTTGACATCATTTTGAACCGAAATGTTCATCAAATTCTTCAACCAGATTTTGAGACATCTGTGGCGAACATTTTCAAAATGTTGAATACCAAATTCTATAATGACTACTTTCGCTACTGATACTCAAAGCACATCCCCATACCCACTAATTATTCAGTCCACAATTATTCAGTGCACATATTAAATAGTGTACTTACATCCCACATTCTGTTGCCAACCAAACCGTTCGCTTGAAAAACACAAAATCGCTCCGCCGTGACGAGCACCGGAAGGTATCCTGCATGGACCGGGAGAACCCGGGCACGCACTCCATGCACACAATGTTAGTGTCCGCTAACTCAAAAGTCTCTCGCACGACGGCCGAGGGCTGGAAGCCGACCAGGCTAACTTGGGCCTTTTTGTTGTCGGCGCTACAAACCCATATAGAGTTCTTTGCGGCCTCGCTTTCCAGCTTGCGAGAGCGCGAACGAGTCTCCAGCGGACATATTACTGCACACTGCACCTGGAAGAACACACAGATGCAGATAAAATGTAATGCTTGTATTTCAATATAACAAAATTAGAGTAGACTATTATGCTAAATTGCCTAGGCTACAATTTGGCCGAATAAATGCCAATTTAGGCATGAAATATCTATATTTTAGAGTGAACAAATATCTACTTTCAGATTTTTATCTACAAAATATCATGCCTTTATAGTGAAAATATCCATACTCTCCACATATATTTATTAAAAAAACTAAATTAGGTGAATCGCCTGAGAAGCATAATGAAGTGTTTAAAGCAGGTTAGCTTTCTCTTCTATCATAATATTAATTACCCAGAATTCACTATTATGCAATCCACTTTCCACTCATGACTTCAAATTCACTTATTTTGCCAGGTTTTTTCCCCCATTTTGCAAAATTGTTGACCACATTATGATATGCTCTATCAAAAACGAGTCTGAAGTCAGGGATATTGATTTAGACATATGTGTGGTGGTATGGGAAAACCCGTCGGAAGTCGCCAGTGTTAATATTGAGATATCTGGGTCATATCAAAATATTCCTAACAAAAGAGTTCCAAGTCAATTTTCCAACTTTGGTCCCAAGATAGAGATTATACCTTGAACTTTAGTCCCCAAGAGTTTTTTATGCAAAATTCCAGATGTTAAGTTTATTTTAGTACTTTTCTGAACCTTGTTTATCAAATTTAATGTGTAAAATGCTATGTTTACGTAAAATGACATTGGTACCATGGTAACCACTTGTGAATTCCGACAATGCATTGTAAATATTTTGAAAGTGAAGAAATTACAATTGCTGATAATATCGCAAAAAACTAGGTTCATATCAGAAGTCCTTTTCATATGACAAGCTATTCTGTGTGATATAACAATGTAGTTTTATTATCATTAAAGCATTTAAAAGATTTTGTGTACACCTTTGAATTGTCAGTTTCAATTTTTAGTATTGCGTTTAAACTTGCCAACTTTAAAATACTATAACTGTAGTTCTAGATGGAATTTCTGAAAAATTTAAACAGTCCTATACTCAGTAGAGTATGAAGCTCTCTGCCAAATAAAAAACCCAAGTTGCTAGAAAATGACCATGTGAAGGGTTTTCCCATGCCACCACACATATAAATAAACATAGGACATAATATTTTATATTAAAATGTTTTCTATTGTTTTGAAATGTCTTAATCTCTGGAATCAATTGTCCATTTCATTGAGGTTGTTAGCATAATAAAGCTTTGCAAATGAATGGTATAATCAAGCAGAATACTAAATATAATGTAAAAGCTTAATGTAAACTGCTTATCCACAAAATAGCCTGTGTAAGTAAATGTAATAAATATAAGAGGACTTGATTCTAACAGAATCTTTATCGAAGGTAAAATGACCCTTCGATAAAGATTCTGTTAGAATCGAAACGTCAGGTCCTCTTATATTTATTAGAATACTAAATATATATAATACGCCTCCCATCTGACTAATTTTTATTTCATCACTTCACTTATGATTTGGTAATATCTTTCTTTCACTAACTTACTTTCAGAGCATTTTTGGTTGTGAACATCGGTAATGACTTGACGAGAAGCGGCACACCAAAATTCATCTCAGCGTGGACCGAGTCGCTCTCCTCTGGAGCGTACCACCCAGGGTCATTATGTGGCTCTGTCGAGACAAAATTAAAAAGAATAAAAGTAACATTTCCATAAACATAAATATGGCTGGCTAGATAGATAGACCAACATGTTCATTGAAAACCATTGGAAACCCACAAACTAGATTAGGTCCCCACGTCCCTGAATCTGCCTGCCATATTTTAGAATGGTGGACTAGATCTAGGGACTGGGAAAATAACACATCCAAAAAGTGAGCAGAGAGTATAATGGTATTTTCACAACCCAACTGGTCACTTCTAACTTAACTGCTCATGTGCAAGTCTGGCCGACAACAACACCACCTATTTAGTCTGCTTTTAACTGTCTAAAGATCATAACGCAGCACCGTGGGAGAGAAATCAGCGTCTCTTATTGCGTCACGCAATGCACTACATTGCGTGAAACCACTGGTTCAGTGTGGCATGATGCTGTGTGAATAAGCTTGTGTTTATTCACAATTAAGTTTATTAGCGCAGAGTTTGTAGCGCAACTGTATTTTGTTCAGTCTTCATATTGAGCACCCTCGTAGGAGCTGTGTGTAAATAGTGAAGACGACAAGGATTCAGTCTAGACTGGGTCCTCTTGTCCCTCTATCAGTCTTCACATGACGCACCCTTGTAGGAGCCATGTAAATTGTGAAGATGGGAAGGATAAAATCTAGACTTGGTCCCCGTGTCCCTCTATCAGTCTTCACATTGAGCACCCTCATAAGAGCTATGTGTAAATTATGAAGACAGGAAGGATTCAGCCTATCCACAAACCAACTCCTGATCATTATTAGTAAATAATGAACAACATAAGAAGGCAAAAGATTAAAGGTCAAACTCAACACTTTCCACATAGCTATTAGTCTTATCTCAAAAATTACTGAACCAATACTAGGCATGTATGTACTTATTTCAACAACTTTCCCATGGTGATTCCAAATATGGTAATGAAATTCAATAAATTTGAAATTTGTGAAACATTTTGTGAAATTTTGGGACTGTCGACACATGGAAAGTATTAAGGTGACTCTCTGTATAAAACAAAAGTAACATAGAATTTTAATAATTCTGCGTTCAACATACAAAAATCAACTTACCAAGACCTAGTTTTGCATTTTCTAAGGCATTGATCCAGTCCAATTTTATCTTTGGGCTTACAGCGTCGAATACAAGGGTCACTCGTTCTCCTCTGTTGGTTGAAAGGAAAAACAGAATTAAATCAATTACACAAACCGAAGGGGTAGATAATATAATCCACAGATACATTCTCTTAACACTTCTTTAAAACATTTTTTTAAACTCATGTAATATCTTTCTGATACAGATCCTGCAAGGATCGAAAACACAGGCCCCTTACAAACTGATATTTCACCTCGCAGGCTTTTGCGCACATAAGCAGCTTCAAACAGCTTGATACAAAGAAATGCTGTGCTATATGGTTCCACTGTATATTATTATTTCATCTTTTCATCGTTTTATTCAATACCGGTCACTCACAATTCACATGAGGGTAATGATAATTGTATCTTGCTGAAGTCTGCTTGTTTGATCTCCAGACCTTTCTTCTGAATACGTCCGTGGATGATGTCAACCCAGTCATCGATGTCCTCTCGCGACAATGGGCTGTAACGATTCTGAAAAAGGTAACAAGGTCCGAACAAATTATACGATGGAATTTCCTCTAAATGTTTAAAAACTATATGCCGCGCGTGCAAAATGCAATCATTTATGGAATGATTAGTGCATTGAAAATTAAAACAAAAAAAGACACTACAAGCCATCTTCTAGAATTTGCTGGGGAAAAATATAAGTCCAGTGGTTTAATGTCTCAAGCATAAATTTCTGTTTTCATAATGATAAAGTGGTCAACCTTTCACCTCCAGTAATCTGTGCCAAGAGTAGTACTTTTTCTTGCAAGTGCGCTGGGTACAAGTTACACCTAGCATGATACGCTAGATATTTCAAAATTATTCCCACAAACCTTTCCGAAAAATCAAGCTTGATAACCGACAGTGCCAATCTCAACCGACGACTCAAACATGGAGGGGGGAGGGGGGGGGGGGGCATCACCCACTCAACCCCCTCTGGCAATGCCACTGTTAGTGTATACCAATACTCTTTTTGTAGCCGTAATAACTAGTTTGAATCACAGAACATACCCATGCATGCCCACCAACATGACACATAAATCATGTGGCCAGGCGTTGAACATCACACATGCATCATGTTAAGGATGTTTTGATTGATGGGATTCTGAATTTGACTACAGCGAATTGACTCAGTTCCAAATTGGCAAGAAATATATGGTTTGTATCTCTCTCACAACAGTAATACAAGTGTACGCACGCTATTCTGGCATATGCAAGCGTCACACATACAATCCACAATGCGCCATATGAGCGTTTTGCAGGCCCACACTCTTCTGAATTAATTTGCTGCTGTAAGCAGGTTTGCCAATTCTACCCCTAAAGGAAAAACGCAGTAACTACATTTTTTGATGATTTGAGAAAACTATATACAATTATGTGTTTCTAACAGTTGATAAGTATGAATAAAGATGTTTGCATTACCAGTACTTGTTCCATAGTTATGTTCTTGAATTAAATTAACTCTTCAGAGGCACTGCAAGAAACACATAATTGTATTTTTCTCAGTTCATCAAACATTTAGTTACCGTGTTTTTCCTTTTGGGGCAGAATTTGGAACTGGTTGAATTACTGTAAAAGTAGACATTTTCGCACATGTATTTTTTTTCCCTTTGCACATTTTGAACAATTTAGCGTGCTTTATTTTCACCATTTTGAGCTTCCTTAAATTGACCTACATACAAAATGAATATAGTTGCACGTTTTTATTATTAGCAAGCGCGAAAAACGCAAAAATAAATGTAGTGCGAAAATTTCCACTTTTTACAGTATAGCAACTAAGTTCTGTCGGACACACGGCCAACATAGAGCGTGTTTCTACAGAGAGTCATTAGCCGGTTGATCACGGGGGGTAGACGTCTAAACAGCTCTGTAGAAACAGGTCCTGACGCCGTTAGCGGGCTAATCTACCAAGGGCAAATTATCCTAGAAAATCAAGGATAGCGGTGGTAGGTTAGCCTGCTAATTGCCCGCCAGAGCTCTGTAGAAACAGACCGCCGCCCGATTAGCCGTCTAACCGGAAATTGCTTTGTTTGTTTATTGCCAAGATGCTTGTTTGTTGTGTTGTTATATAATTAATCCGTGTCATTTCGAAATTAGCCGTTCCTCTACGCACACACCCCCACAAAGTGATTAGTCGTCTTTTACGTCGTCTGTAGAAACAGCCCAGTACTTCTACCGCCTTTTTAGCAGGCTAAGTTACCACCGGCAAAAGGCGGAGGCTCTGTAGAAACACACTCATAGTGAATGTAACTTACGAGTAAAAAAGAGCTGTCTGTTCAATTTGTAGCACTTACTTTTAGTGTTGAATACAATGCGCCCATTTGTCTGACCACTGCCAAGTCGTGTAATAAATCATTCCTCTCTTGGTACAGTTTTCGTGTTGAACCACCATACTGATATTCTGAGGGTTTAAAGAAAATTCAAAGTAGAAGTATAAAAGCTGGGCATAAGTTTGTTCCTACTACATAATTTTAGCAATCTGAAATAGGTCAGAGCCTACTTTCTAAACACTTTCCATGCGGCAGGCGTCTGCAGACAACATTCCAAAATTTCACAAAATGTTTCAATAATGTTCAATTTCATAACCATATTTGGAATCACCAGCAGAAATGCATTCAAATAAGTACAAACATGCCTAATATTTGTTCAGCAATCCTTGAGATAGACCTTGAAAGTTGAGAAAGGTTTCTGATAAATCTGTTTTGTATATGGTAAAAACCAATAGCCGTGTGGACAGTAAAAGCTATCATTCCCTTAATGCGTACTACGCAGTGGTTCAGTTCATGAGGTCGGAGCTTGAGGAAAATGGCCTTCTCTTCCAAGCAGTGCATGGATATAATAGTACACGTTAAATTGTGACAGGAATGGTGGTTTTGACTTAAATAGGCCAGTGGCAATCCACTCTCACGGCTATTAGGCAAAACAATAAAAAAAAAGTTGTGTTACCCTCAGCGACCGACCCTAAAATTGTAAAAACTAGGGTCGCATTTTTTTTAGATTTAAATTTGATTAAAAGTGTCTAAATGTTACTATTTCTTGCTTGAAATGAATAAGTAAGCTTAAATATTTTAGACTATTGTCACACTAGAAACATTAGTTTATTTTGACATAGGGTCTTTACCAATTTTATCTTGACATAAAAAGCATATGTTTTTCAGCAAAAATAAAAAAATTGTCAAAAATAAATAAAAATAGATTTCCTACCGACCGACCCGATTTAAAATCTTTGGCACTTGAGGGCAACACAACTTATTTTTTGTTTTGCCTTATCAGAAATACTAATGTAGTAGAAAATGGGCACCTGCTTTAACCATATGTGACCCAACATGAGTAAATGAGGTGGAATGCGGCAGTAGCTAATTTGATTTAAGAACACAAATGTGGGACAAGGTCAAAATAAGTCAAATTCAGAGCAAGTCTCATTTCTGATCTTTTATACTTCTTGTATCTATCTAAAGACTCAAATTCATTAAAATAAAGAGTTAAACTACATTTTGAGGTATTCGGTTTTCATTTGCTCCATTAATTTGTTAACAAGATCAAAACTTCAATTGCCTATAACGTGACGATTTGTATTTGATGTTTTGAGACTACGTGATTTTCATTCCTCTGTGACTTTGGTTTGGAATGTGATATGACATTGACTTGTACCAAAATGTCCCTTAACATTTAAATATTATCATAATATCAATAACTCAATATTTATATTTCCCTCATTGTGCCTCATTTACCTGCATTGGGTCACATATCAGGCAAGGGGGATGCCACATGATGACATAATCAAATGATTGATTAAGTCTTCATGTGCCTTTTTCTAAATAGCTTAGACCCGAAGAAGTCTGGACCAATCTTCCCTTATCTTATCGAGACCTGTCACATCAAAATGCACATGTTGGAGGCCAGTGTCAAATCTGAGTTATTGGTATGACTTGAAAGAGCAGATTTTAGGATTTGAAATGATACCATGTTGAAGGTAATCAGACTAGTAATCGAAGAAACATAATTTTTCTATTATTTTATTATTATATTTCACCAGATATATTGGCCTCTATCTCAAAACTGTATTATCCTTTATGAAGTGACTGGTCACATTTTTACTAAATTTCAATAGTACCTTGTGATTCTATTGGCTGGGCGGTGATAGTAAGTTTACCCGGCTCCTCCTTGATATTCACATCCCCTCCTTCCACGGATGGCTCCATCACCTCTACCTGCGTTAATGGAACGCTCCATTTGTGTTTGTACTTGGGCACGTCTATGCCGACTGGTGACGGGGACCTGTGCATGGAAGAAACCATTATGTTGAAAAGGGGTAATTAACTAACTGCAAGATTTATATCAAAACAAAGAAAAAAAGAAAAGAAAAGAATGATGATGAGGTATCAATTTATAGCTTGATTTTTGCATGTTTTGATGATGTTAAAATCAGACATTGGATAAAAGGCCCCAAGAGGTATATATGTTTTGATGTGATGGGTATGTGTTCCTCATTGGGGCCTATTTATATCTTAGGAAGGCATGGGTAAGTGTTTCAAGCCTGAAGCTTCACATACCACTATCCAAATACAATTCAAGTACACCCCCCCCCCCCCCCCTCCTCGGAATCCTCCAGGATTATTCAGATTGTGTATCTCAAATGATGGAATGATCAGATCAGCATCATGTATATAGCAGATTATTTTACCCACTATTATAATTGTTTCTATATTAACTCAACCCCCCTAAATCGTGCATTGATGATTTGCATGGATAAGTCCCAAATATTTCTGATGACAAAAGTTATTTAGTGCATGTGTAAAATTTAATATGAAATGGGAGTAAGACCTTAATATTCCCTTGGTAGTAAAGCATCGTTCAAAGGTAGTTAACACTTTCCACGCGGCTAACAATTTTCAAAGTCTATCTCAAGGATTACAAACCCAATACTAGGCATGTTTGTACTTATGTCAATGCATTTCTCATGGTGATTCCAAATATGGTAATGAAATCCCATAATGTTGACATTTTTGAAACATGTTGTGAAATTTTGGAATGTCGTCTGCAGCTGCCTGCCGCGTGGAAAGTGTTAACACGCATAATGACCTATAAGTATAAGCTAGGTAAGGCTAGTGTGTGCAATTAATTGAAAAGAAAACAAAGAAAGCATATAGGATAGTTTATAGTTAAGGAATGTGTGTATTTGTCAGCAAAATCTCCTTTTCTATGCCTACTATTTTAAAATTGTGACTCATAAATCAACTATTGTATTGCAAAAGTTGTGTGAAATTTTTCCATAACGCTATTGGCCACACATTGCTTCAATATAAGATTCAGCCAAAATGATCTGTACATCAATCAATATGGAGGCTAAAACAGTATTTAATTGGTGGATCCTCACTTCACTCTGTGAACTACTAGTCTATGTCTTCTCTGGTATTCCAACTGCACACTTGGTGTCAAAATGGGAATACAAATAGACTAGATAGGAACACGGCCGTAGATGATAAATCTGACTTTCAACATACAGAAATTGAAAGTGAAAATGATGCTAGTCAAGCAGCTGTTGAGTCCAGCTCACGATATATAAACTCTTCACTTAACGGAACTGAGGCTAGAGCAAATGTGTCTCGGTTGCTTTACATAGGCCCTTCACATAATGGCAGCAAAGCTACAGTGGCTAATATGTCCGACTCTAGATTCATGGCCTCGTCCCATGGAGTCAAGCCTGTCCCAAATTTGTCCGAGCATGATACGGAAAACAAAGAATTATTTTAATTATAGGCCTTACTGTAATGTTCATGTTCCATACCAATTTTCTGCTTTATCTTTATTCATTATTTTAATGTTATGTGAATAAAACTTGGAAACCATTACAAAATATTTGGTTAGCAGTCACAATGATATTTTTTACTGAGAAAATTCCAAAGGTTTATATTTCTGACGTCAAAAGCTATTCATACTTTCATAAATATGCATCATTCTAAAATGGGAATGAATTGGGAATTGTTGCAAACAGATCCGTATTCAGATATGGTCTTTGTTCCAAATTAGTTAACCAGTGAATGACCTATTAGGTTGGGTAGTGTGAGCAATGAAGATTGAAAAGAACACAAAGAAAGCATAGAATTAGTCATGTTGGGAAATATGTGTATTTGTCAGCAAAAATCCCCTTTTCTATACCATACTATTTTTACACTAGCATGTACATGTATATAATGCAGAAGTTGTGTAATATATGGTTGGCCACAGTTTGTTCCAGTTGAACAAAATTGTCTGCTTAAATATTCAGCCAGAATTATTTGTTTTGCATAGCCAATATGGAGACTAAACATATGTCTAATAGGTGGATCCTCACTTCACTCTGTGTACTAGTCTATGTCATGTCTGGCATTCCAACTGCACGCTCGGTATCATAAATATGCATCATTCTAAAATGGGAATGAATTGGGTATTGTTGTAAATAGATCGGTATTCAGAAATGGCCTTTGTTCCAAATTAGTTAACCAGTGAATGACCTATTAGGTTGGGTAGTGTGTGCAATGAAGATTGAAAAGAACACAAAGAAAGCATAGAATTAGTCATGTTGGGAAATATCTGTATTTGGCAGCAAAAATCCCCTTTTCTATACCATACTATTTTTACACTAGCATTGTACTATATATGCAGAAGTTGTGTGATATAGTTCCATAATAATATGGTTAGCCACAGTTTGTTTCAGGTTTTTGTCTGCTAAACATTCAGCCAGAATTATTTGTTTTGCATAGCCAATATGGAGGCTAAACATATGTCTAATAGGTCGATCCTCACTTCACTCTGTGTACTAGTCTATGTCATATCTGGCATTCCAACTGCACACTCGGTATCAAATGGGAATACAAATAGAATAGAAAGGAACGAGGGTATGGATGATCGCTCTGACTTTCAGGATACCGACAATGAAAGTGTAAATGATCCTAGTCAGGCGGCTGATGAGTCCAGCTCACAATATATGAACTCTTCACTTAACGGAACTGAGGCTACAGCAAATGTGTCTAGGTTGCTTTACATAGGCTCTTCTGGAAGCAAAGCTACAGTAGTGGCTAATTTGTCTGACTCTCGACTTGAAGCCTCATCTTATAATAGAAGCAAGGCTTCATTTACTAGATTGTCCGACTCTGGGTCCGACTCTGGGTATACCAACTCTTCACGAGATGACACCAATGTAACATCGCCTAACATGTCCGACTTTGGATGTACCAACTCTTCACATGATGACACCAATGCCACATCGCCTAACGTGTCTGACTCCGGATGTACCAACTTTTCACATAATGAAACAAAGGCTAAAGCAAATGTGTCTGGCTCACCATATATAGACTCTTCAACTAACAAAACCGAGGCTTCAGAGGGTACAATGACTGACAACTCATCAAAAGTAGAAGCAGGCAATCTGACAGACTCTCATAATTTTGATTGGAACACTCAAAATGGAAGCAAGAGTTCCCTGGACAATGCCACTCACTGCCACACTGGACATGTATCTCTAACGAGAAACCAGATTCTTCCTGCAATGATTCGTACATTTGAAAATCAACAATGCAGTGTCCATGTCCATGCCCCACCTGGCTTTGAAATTCAAATGAGTGTGTTGCCCACACAATCCGACTGGTCTATTTATAACTATTTCTATGCGCAGTCTAACTCAACCGACAAGGAGTGTTGTAATGACATCATGGCAGTGATTGGCCCAAGTCAAAGCTCCTGTATTATGAAGATCAACAGTGCGAATCTGGAAATAAATACCAATGTAGGATCCGAAATTCAACTACTCGCCGTCCCATCTGGGAATAGCAGTGACTTGCCGAAAGGACTGGATCCTTCCGATTGTATTGTGTATCAGAATATTACACATGACATCAGTCTGATGAAGTCATGTACACGAGTTGAAAGATACACTAATGTATACAATGTGGCTCATCACCAGCGCATTGAACAATACCAAGATCTGACTAGCCTTCATCCATCCTTGAGGCCAATATTCCCTGAATCAAGTCTGACCACATCAGAAATGCCAGAGTTTGGTCCATTGGGTGATGATAATATACATGTTTCTGACTATCCAGAATGTCTGGAAGGGTGTGTCTGTAAATTGAATTTCCACCAATTTATAACAGACTGTTTGGATGGCAGACAACTGGAGAAAATATTTCTCATCTATGAAACATTTTCGACTGAATTCCGAGTCAACACTGCTCTTGATGGTAGTGCGAGGCAACTGGCTCATGTTAGCCCGGGAAGCTTCAGAAACCTCACCAACGTCAACATCCTGCTGTTGGACAACAACCTCATCTCCAATCTTCATCAAGGACACTTTGAGGGATTATCTCAGATGCAAGTACTTGATCTTTCTAATAATAAACTGCTGTATATAAACTCTAGTTCATTCTCTGGCCTAAGTAGCCTTAAACAATTGTTTCTCAACGGTAATATGTTATCAGTCTTAACAGTTGGTATGTTTGAAGGTATTCATAACATGGAGGTACTGTATTTATCAGGAAATGAAATTTCACATATTGAACCAACAACATTCTCAAATTTAATGACAATTCAAGCTTTGTCCTTATCAGATAACTTTCTAGTTGAACTAGACCAAAATATATTTCGGGATTTGAAGAATTTGTATTTCCTTGACCTTTCTGAAAATAGATTTGTTAATATAGGTATAGATATGTTTGAGAACCTCAAGAATATGACACATTTATCATTGCATGGAAATCAAATTTCCAAACTTCAAGATACAGCAAATTCTAGTGTATTCCAGAATCTGGTTCAACAGATACATCTAAATCTGGCCAACAATAAATTATCTCATCTTAATGAATTTCTATTCAAAGGGTTAGTTAACTTATTGGACTTATCACTGAATGGCAATGTGCTAGAAACACTGGCACCAGGTGCATTCTGGGATTGTGCTCAATTACAAAATTTAAATTTGTATGAAAATCAGTTGGCCTTTCTCCATGTTGACCAGTTTCAAGGATTGCATACTTTATCCATGCTATCTCTGAATACTAACAGACTAACATCATTAGGATCTGGTATCTTTGGAGATCTTGGGCAACTAAAAGAACTGACTTTGTATGACAACCAGTTATCCAATCTCCATGTTGAAATATTCCAGGGCTTAGTTAACTTATCAAAATTGTCGTTGCATCACAACAACCTTAAAGCATTGCAACCTGGTTTGTTCAGGAATCTCAGCAATTTAACACAGCTATATTTGTATGATAACCAGTTATCCAATCTCCATGTAGATATATTCCAGGGGTTAGTTAACTTATCAGAGTTGTGGTTGCATAATAACAACCTTAAAGCATTGCAACCTGGTTTGTTCAGGAATCTCAGCAATTTAACACAGCTAATCTTGTATGATAACCAGTTATCCAATATCCATGTAGATATATTCCAGGGGTTAGCTAACTTATCTGATTTGCAACTGTATAATAACACACTGACAACGTTGCAACCTGGTCAATTTAGGGAACTTAGACAATTAACAAAGCTATATTTGTACAATAACCAGTTATCCAATCTGCATGTAGACACATTCCAGGGGTTAGTTAACTTATCTGAATTGAGGCTGTATAATAACAACCTTAAGGCATTGCAACCTGGTTTGTTCAGGAATCTCAGGCAATTAACACAGCTAACATTGAATGATAACCGGTTATCCAATCTCCATGTAAACATATTCCAGGGGTTAGTTAAATTATCAAAATTGTATTTGCATAATAACAAACTTAAAGCATTGCAACTTGGTTTGTTCAGGAATCTCAGGCAATTAACACAGCTAATCTTGTATGATAACCAGATATCCAATCTCCATGTAGATATATTCCAGGGATTAGTCAACTTATCAGAATTGGTGTTGCATCATAACAACCTTATAGCATTGCAAACTGGTTTGTTCAGGAATCTCAGGCAATTAACACAGCTAATCTTATATAATAACCAGTTATCCAATCTCCATGTTGATATATTCCAGGGTTTAGTTAACTTATCTGAATTGTGGTTGCACAATAATAACCTTAAAGCATTGCAACCTGGTTTGTTCAGGAATCTCAAGCAATTAACACAGATAATCTTGAATGATAACCAGATATCCACTATACATGTAGATATATTCAAGGGGTTAGTTAACTTATCAGAATTGAAGCTGCATTATAACAATCTTAGAGCATTGCAACCTGGTTTGTTCAGGAATCTCAGGCAATTAACACAGCTAACCTTGAATGATAACCAGCTATCCAATCTACATGTAGATATATTCCAGGGGTTAGCTAACTTATCTGAATTGTATCTGGTAAATAACACACTGACAACATTACAACCACAGCTATTTCATAATCTTAGGAAATTAACACAGCTATATTTGTATGGTAACCATTTATCCAATCTCCACATTGACACATTCCAGGGTTTAGTTAACTTATCTGAATTGTGGTTGCATAATAACATACTGACAACGTTGCAACCTGGTCAATTTAGAGATCTGGTGAATTTAACTTCTCTCTCATTAGGTAACAACTTATTGATGACTTCATCATTGGTTAGTCTTAGGGTTTGTGATAAATTGCAACTTCTGAGTTTACATAATAACAAATTATCAAATATTGATGTGTCCTTCTCTGGATTACATAAGCTTGTGATACTTGAGCTCAATAGTAACCAAATAAGTGAGATTCAACCATATGCATTTGAAAATCAAACAAATATAAAGTTGATTAATCTTCAACATAATCCACTTTCAAAAATAACATCCAAGTCTTTCACTGGACTTCCAAATACTACTACTGTAGGAGTAACCACTCCAGCATCATGCTGTTTTATAAACTCAACATCAGGACCTCAATGTATATCAACAGAACCAAAATCAGAATACATGACTTGTGGTGACCTCCTACCAAATACAACGATCAAGTATTCCATGTGGATTATTGGTGTATTTGCATTAATTGCTAACACATATGTTCTGATTTGGGGTTGCCAGAAACTAATCAGGGGAAAAGAGCAAACCGATTACCAGAAACAAGTTTTATTCATAACCAACCTTTCCGCTGCTGATTTTCTTATGGGAGTGTATATGCTAATAATCGCATCAGCTGATCAGTACTTTCAGCAATATTTTCCTTTACAAGCTGATCATTGGAGGAGTCATGCACTGTGTAAACTATCAGGTTTTATATCGATACTTTCAAGCGAAGCAACCCTATTCTTTATTCTTTTGATAGGTATTGACAGAGTTTGGGCCTTCAGAAATACTGTTGTGAGTCGGAAACTGTTTTTGACAACAAGGTCAAAAATACTTGTTACACTATTGGTGTGGATGATTGCACTCATTTTAAGTGCATTAGGATTAGGGTTGGAAAAAGATCACCATCTTTATCAATTTTCTGAAGTGTGTATAGGGCTACCACTGGCCAGAAGATTATTAACCCGGAACACATTAGGCAATATTACAATCTCCTATGACAAAATTGATAGAGATGATGATGTTTTACCATTATATAAAAATGAAAAAGTTGGTAGCCATCTAAGCCCCACATATTCAATTGGCATATTTTTAGGAGTCAATTTCTTCTGCTGCGTTACAGTTGCGGTATGTTACATCAGTTTATTTATTCAAATACAAAGATCAAACATGTCACGATTAAAAACGGATCTTAAAATGGCTTTCAAAATGGGACTGATCACGTTAACCGATTTGCTTTGCTGGTTGCCAATTGTTGTGATCGGGATCTTGGTGCAGAAGGAAATGGTGGAGGTTTCTCCCGATGTTTTTGCGTGGATAATTGGTTTTGTGCTTCCGATAAATTCTGCTCTCAATCCATTCCTGTACACCATCATTGGTAATTCTTTGTTTAGTTGTTTAGACCGTAAAGGGAATGTCAATGGGAACATATACATTATGATTGATGAAACAGCAGTATGAGTGAATGCAATCTCAGTAACTACCCTTAAAACAGATTCACAAAGTAGACAAATTTAGTCTCCCTTTTTAACAAAGGATTTTGCTCCTAGATCGCGGAGGTATAATTTATGTTGATAGGGGTGTATCCGGGGCGGGGAAAGCAGCGGGCCATGCCCCATTGGCTGACGCCCAAAAATTGAAGAGAAAAAGGAAGAGAAAAATAGAAAGAGAACCGGGAAGGATTTGGCCATGAGCTGTGATAGTGGGTCAAAAAACAACAAATTGGCCCTGAACTGTCTTGTGCATGTATGCAATTTTCATTCATATTTCATCTTCTGTATCACAACCTGTAACAGAACTGTATAAGTGAATTATGTTATATAAATAAAACAGAAAGATCATTTATGTATGGCGAGACTACCCACCATTAAAACAAAATTAAAGCTAGACTTGATCTAACTTGTTCCAGCAATGTGGACCGTTTCAGTTTATCATTTATTTCATGTACCACAAACTATAACAGTACATATTAAAGGTGTATTAATAACAAAAAGGTCCACTGTGAAGGACTATCCATTTATTAAACCACATTTGAATTTAGAACTGAAGTAACTTGTTTTGTGCATGGACTTTTCAGTTGAAAACATATTCCCTGTACCATGACCTATATTACAGAAATCATCCCTTTCGGACTATGTAATGTTTAGGTACGAATATTGGTCTTCTAAGGTCATGTTTCATACTTTTGTTTGAAAATGTATTTCCTGTACCATGACCTATATTACAGAAATCATCCCTTTCAGACTATGTAATGTTTAAAAATAATCTTTCTCTTGAATCTCAAATTTAAGGCACGGTCCGATACTCTTCCAATTAACGGTAGAATCCATTCTTGGTCAGAAAACATGACCAAAATCTGCTCTCTTTGTGACGATGGCATTGAGGATTTACGTCACCTCCTATTTTCATGTAAAGCTTTCAACAAAATTAGAGCAGATGGGCTGTTGAAACACGAACGAATACTTTCGGATAACAGGTTCCAAGTTATCTGGCAAAGTTATATTGCGGGGGAATTTGGACTTCAAAATGTGTCTTATGTTGGGAAATGCATCAGATGTTGACCAGGTCATTAATTTGATATGTTTTGTACAAGTTTCCTTAAGCGTGCATGGTCAGAGAGATCTTCTTTTTTAAAGGACCTTGGCGCCAATGATTAGTTTTGCCAGTACTATGTCTTATATAATGTATTTTTGTAAATCATTTATGCCAATTGTATATATGTATATATTTATTTGTTGTATACAGGGTGAGTCAAAAAGACTGCAATAGTGGAAAGAAGCCATTTTGTTTTCAAAACCAAAATGAATTTTAAAACTTTTTAAACGTTGCAAGAATGATGTATCTAATCCTAATTTGTGTGAAAAAATGAAGTCGATCACATTTTTCGTTTGTCTTTGGTGCACAACCAAATTTACCTGTTTGTCCACGAGCGCAGTGATTTTAATTTGAAATGGCACACATTGCATTTTCATATTGGAATATCCGGCCAAAAAAAAAATTTCAGTTTTTTATTAAAATTTAGAACATTATACGCTTTCATAGCATGGGTATGATTATAATTTTTATGCTAACTCACATGTAAACAAGAAAGGATGCATCAAATTCCAATAACATCACAAATGAACTCAAGTTTCCAAATTTGAATGAGACACATTTTACGATCTGATGCATATTTTGGGTATCTCGTGGACAAACGTGCACTGGTCAAAAGGTTCACCAAAGGAAAACGAAAAATGCGATCGACTTCATCTTTTCACACAAAGTTAGGATTAAATACATCATTCTTACAACGTTTAAAAAGTTTTAAAATTCATTTTGGTTTTGAAAACAAAATGGCTTCTTTCCACTATTGCAGTCTTTTTGACTCACCCTGTATATTTTTTATAATTTTTCTGAACGCACCGCCGGGTAGGCGTGTGCCACTGTTGTAAAAGTGTATGTTCAAATAATAAATTAAACTAAACTAATCAAGATGTGTGAAAAACACATATAGGTTCTTTTGTGCAGGACTATTCTCCATTTTTTGACAAATGTCATGAGGCCGACATTCATATTAGCGATATTATGAGTGAGGAGGTAAAACTTATTGAATGGCCCTCGTATAAAAGATATTAGAGGAACTCATGGGAAATGGTGAAAACTGACAAAACAGGCCAATAATACCTACAATAGTGAGCAGAAGAGTGCATGACCTACCATTAAAAAATCCATAACTATTATTAGGAAGTCCAATTTCAAAAAGGATTGCACACAGAATTTTAAACTTTAAAAAACTTGATCAACAACTCAAATTCAACACCCGTCCGTCCAATTCCACCACCTGATTTCGCTAGAGCATGTCACATTTGACCGTTTCACGGCAAATGATAGTGCTGCTATGAAGCTTAATTCAACTCAGACCTGCAATGAATGTTGATGGAGTTATAGTGTGTCCTTAGCAAATCAGTGTGATGGTATGATTCACTCGTACCTGCCTATAGACAAACATAGCCTATAGCAGTTACTGATAATCGGTTTAAACAAGAGGTTACCTAGGTTAACCATAAGTTCTTTGGGTTGGGTTGAGCCAAAAAGGTAACTAAAACCTATACCAAGAGTGATTGATAAACCAGGTTTAACATAAGATTAACCCAGTGTAAACCAGAAGTTGACTTGTACTTACATGGATACAACTGTAGCACACACCAGTAGATAATTGATAAACCAGCAATCAAGGAAAATAATAGTTGGCACACTTGACGCAACTCATTACAACTATCCCTGTGCTCGCAATTGAGATCACACTTGGGACATAGCACTGTTTAATAGAAAGCAAAAGTCTCCCCCTTTCTTATATCCTTCCCCGCCCCCCATCAATCAATGTTGGGGGAACTGCCAAGGCTTCTGATAATATGACTCGGATCAACATTGCCTCCGGGGAGAGGGGCGGGTTTTTTCCGTAATTAGGACAAAGTGTGCCAACCTTTTTTTTCAAGGCTTGATTGAGGTTTAACATAAGATAATTAACCCAGTTTAAACCAGAAGTTGACCTGTACTTTCTTGGATACAACTGTAGCACACACCAGTAGATCATTGATAAACCAGGTTTAACATAAGATAACCCAGTTTAAACCAGACATTCGGCATGTTTCCACAGAACTGAACTTTCCGGTTATTGCCGTGTAAGAAATTGCAATTCCGGTAAGTTCTCCAGTGGAAACACACAATAATCGGATTATTGATAAACCGATTATCACCCATAAACGGTTTATTATAACCTTCTCCAGAGGTGGTTGTTTCCGCTTAAGATCGGCACCACTGCGCTGTGGAAACACACCGGTTTATGATAAACCGTTTAAGCTGAATTTGGAATCATAACGCGCCTGTCGATGCGCGCCCCGAAGTGCGCCCTACCTTTCACGCGCGCACACATTATGCGCCTCACGGTTCGCGCGGTAGTACGCTCGGTTCTACGCAGCCTTGTTATGGCAGCGGCGCAGCAGAGATGCGGTGCACCGCAAGGTTTAAAGGCACATTAAGTGGTGTTGAAAATGTAAATGTTTAAATTTACTTCAGAATTCAAGATGAACATTAAAAATGGCCATTACTGTTGTTTCTACTAGCAAAAACACAGCAAAACTTCATTAAAACAATATCATCGCTATTTATTGAAAAACGCCCTCTATGCAAATATGGTTCGCGTTATGTATCACGCGTACTGCAGGGATATACTGTCGGACGTAAAATGCTCGTCCCGCGGGACGAGCATTTTTGAATCGACGTTTTCTTGTACATAGAGGGCTGATTTTTCTTAATCCTTATAGGTGTAAGTTCATACATGTAATACAATTATAAAAATATACTAATCCCAGTTTTTATCATAATTGAGGGCGCATCCTCCAACACATCTCTTAGTGTCCCTTTAAGTCAGGAGGGTCGGGAGCCGATTATTTAAACGGTTTATTGCGCTCTGTGGAAACGTGTCGGTTAAGCGCCGACACAGAATTTTCATTCCGGGTAACATAAACCGTTTAACTAGCTCTTTTCTGTGGAAACACGCCGATTGACTTGTACTTACTTGGATACAACTGTAGCACACACCAGTAGATCGTTAAGCATAAATAACCTCCTCTCTTTACATTTGATCTCGTGACCATGACTATCGTAACCCTGGAGAGAGTAGAAACGCATATTGTATAATTAGGGAATGAAAACAATATTTATGTACGAAACATAGCCTCCTGGCCACCGTCAGACTTCAATTGAAATCAATTTTTAAAATCTTAAAGGTGTATGTTCCAATCACTTTTTTGGGGCTATGATTTTTTTTTTTCACATCATGATATTTTGATGTCAGAAGAATCCCCATATTTTTCTCATTATGTCTGTAAAGCCAAAAATGTTCCATTTAGTAATTATAGGCTAAAATGTGGTGAATTGCGGCCAAAGGTGGTTAACCACTAGCCAGTTTGTGTACTACTCAATGGGCAAAATTTGTGTGACCTTATGGTTTAAAATTCGAACCATTGGAGTAATGCAACTCAAACTTTGGAAAGTGACAATTTTAATGATGACCTTTCATGTAAAATGTAAAACATCAAGTTGAAAATCGGGCCAGCAATCAGAACATCTACCTTTAATTTGACCCGAGTCACATCTGTCTATAGCAGGGACGTAACTAGATGGGGGCATTTACCCCGCCCCCCCCCCCCATATACACAAACAAGTTGGTTATGCCCCCCCCCCCCCCCCCCCGAATCACAGGCCTCTCCCCCCTCATGCCCCTCTTCAAATTGAAGACCCTACTTACGCTGCTGGTCTATGATTTTATTCATACTTTCTTCAGGAAGCAGACCGCAGCAAAAACAGCAGAAAGCAAAAGAAATATCGTCAGCCTGCTTCGATAATTGCCTAACTCATTTTTTCTAGTTCTTAGAAAACAACAAAAGTATGAAACCTGTTACCTGTGTACCTGTTACTCATTTTGCATTATTGATGGATGGATGTGGAATGAGCTTTTATTGTTGATGTGAGTCTTGTATTGTTGATGTGACTTGGATTAGTGCATCCATGCACGCCAATTAAGGATTGGCGTGCATGGATGCACGAATCCAAGTCATAAAGAAACAGATGAACACAGCCATACAATAATTTGATTAATTCCATGGATTTGTCAATGCAAATTCAATAATGCAAAATGAGTAACACAGTGGAGTGGTCTGGTGGCCCTTTTGCAACAAAACTCTTCATTTATCAACACTTTTGATTGGTCAATGACTTAGGTATAATTTATAACAGCATGTGCATAAAGTAATGAAGTCATGATTTATGCAAAAAACTCAATTTTGCTGAAAAGTGAGTTAGACAATTTAATCGAAGCAGGCTGACGATATGGAACTTTTTTCCTTGCAAATTTTAATGCAAACAACATTTGTGTCGTCAAACCCGAGTCACATCTGTCTATGACTTTACTTAACTTGACACTCTAGGTTAATCTAGGTTAAGTGTCATCTCAGGTAAATATCGAGTATGGGTGGCAAAGCTCGCCGATTTTTTTATTTTTTTTTCCTGGCCAGGTTGAAGTACTTTGGTAGCATATCAGAAAAACGAGATTAGTTTGTTAATCTTTTACTCGTTGCCATGGCAACAGCCCAATTTAAATTTTAGCCATTTTGGGGTCAATATCAGTTAAAAATAGTCGAAATTTACCGCACATTCGTTATCTTATTGCAGCAATATGGAACTTTTTTTTTCAAAAGTAGCTATTACTTGATAAAGACACATCTTTATACTTTAGACACAAATAAATTTAAAAAAAAAATGTTTTGATGTATTTTCTGACCTGGCAACACTGCTAGTTTTGACAAGGGGGTGCACGTACACCCCAAGTACTAAACCAAACCAACTTTTTAGGTGTCTTTTAGGGTCCTTAAACACATTTTAGATGTTAACAGTGACAAAAATGGGATGCTCTCCAGATATCCAAGATGGCGTCCAAAATGGTCGCCAAAACGGGTCAAATCTCATAAAATGACATAGCAATCAAATTGTATGGTGAAAGTATAGTTGTAATTGTAATAGTGGGATGTATGTATTACACCACTAGACACTCATATCTAGAAGTTTTGCTTTGTTAACACACCTAAATCCAAGATGGCCGCCAAAATGGCCGCCAAAAATGATAAAATTCCATATATTGGCATATATAAACCAACATGTATGATCAGAGTAAAGGTTTAACAATGGGATTTATGTGTTAGACCACTAGAAACTCATACCTAGTATTTTTACTTTGTTTCACTTCGGGAACCATTTTAGGGGCCATTTTGGATTTTGAACTGTGTTAACAAAGCAAAAATATTGGTTATGAGCTACTAGTGGTCTAACGCATACATCTCATCGTTAAAATTATATTTTCATCATATATTTCGGTTGATATTAGCCTTTTTAATGGAATTTTTGACCACTTTAGACCAATTTCGACCATTAATTTGGCGGCCATTTTGGTTTTAAAGTATGTTTACAAAGAAAAAAATACTAGGTATGAGTTTCTAGTGGTCTAACACATACATCCCATTGTTAAAAATATATTCCGATCATACATGTTGGTTTATATATGCCAATATATGGAATTTTATCATTTTTGGCGGCCATTTTGGATTTAGGTGTGTTAACAAAGCAAAACTTCTAGATATGAGTGTCTAGTGGTCTAATACATACATCCCACTATTACAACTATACATTCACCATACAATTTGATTGCTATATGTCATTTTATGAGATTTGACCCGTTTTGGCGGCCATTTTGGACGCCATCTTGGATATCTGGAGAGCATCCCATTTTTTTTCACTGTTAACATCTAAAATGTGTTTAAGTACCCTAAAAGACACCTAAAAAGTTGGTTTGGTTTAGTACTGGGGGTGCACGTCAACCCCTCTGTACACACCCGACTAATATACGAAATCAAATTATCTGAATATAGCAATGTTACCGAACTGTGACCTTTCTGGCAAGAGTAGAAGTATAGGCCCTATATTACCACCTGCTTTACTTAACGGGTATCTTTGGAAGTCCTTGGAACATCTGGTATATACTAAATCCAATTTGTTGTAATAAAATGGCTTCAGTATCAAAATGAATGTCATTATTTGTAACAAACGAAATATTGTAATTTTTCCAAAATGCGTCATTATCTGGCAACACTGCCGTTAAAGTATATAATACCCCAAGCTGTTTTCATCAGATATGAGTAGGGTAAAGTCATCTCTCCCTCCTCCTATGAGGACAATATCCTGAGTGCCCTGGCAAGTAGTTTTTACGAGATGCAAAGATAGGCTAAAATATCAATTTTCTTAATATGTCAAAACTAGCAGTGTTGCCAGGTCAGAAAATACATCAAAACATTTTTTTAATTTATTTTTTTAAATTTGTGTCTAAAGTATAAAGATGTGTCTATATCAAGTATTCATTACTTCATGAATAATCGCGATAGCTGCGTACCAAGTGCGTTCCAATCAAATTAATCGTTAGATGAGAACGCGCACGCCGAGCGCGGGTTACTAATAATTGCCCGAAAGTACTGCGCCAAAGTGTTCCATTGTTTTGCTCACTGACCGACCAATCAAATTAACGCCTCACGCCCCTAAACTGAATATTCAATGAGTTATGAGGAAACACGATTAAAGCTTATTTCTGATTGGTTGAATGATAAAAATGTTAATGAGGGGATGACCCGGCTCGGACTGTTTCAATAACTAAGAAGGGGTGGACAAAATAAACAGAAAACTAATTAATTATTAGCAAGATTATATCGGTACAAAATCAACGATTTGGATAAAATATGCATCTTTTTCAGTAATGAATGAGAATAATGACTGCTTAACAACTGTTTTCGTGAATTTGTTTTGAAATCCTCGGGTTTTGTTCTGGTCATTCGGAATTGTCCCTCGGGGGCTGCGCCCCTCGGGACAATTCCTCAGACCAGAACAAAAACCTCTGATTTTAAAACAAATTCACGAAAACAGTTGTTACGCAGTCATTATTCTCTAAATAGCTACTTTTGAAAAAAAATCTTGCATATTGCTGCAATAAGATAACGAATGTGCGGTAAATTTCGACTATTTTTAACTGATATTGACCCAAAAAATGGCTAAAATCTAAATTGGGCTGTTGCCATGGCAACGAGTAAAAGATTAACAAACTAATCTCGTTTTTCTGATATGCTACCAAAGTACTTCAACCTGGCCAGGAAAAAAAAAATTAACAAATCGGCGAGCTTTGCCACCCATACTCGATATTTACCTGAGATGACTCTTAAGTTTCTTGGTCACAAAACTGCTAATCAGTAATGCTGATAACATACTATGTCGCTTTGCGATCCGGGTTGCTACGTCATTTGATTTTCAAACGTTTTCATTTTAGTCAGCAGGGACCACTCGCTGCAGTTGATTTGAATCCAACTCGTGCGAGACTGGTCCCCTCGATCTGTCGAGTTGGTGCGAGCGATTTGTATTACATAGTCCACTCGAGCGACCTAAGATCGCAACAACCTGCAACCGGCTAGTATGTAATGAGCATAACAAAAGGCCGGTAATCATATAAAAGTCTGCATGCTCCTTGTAATATTATAATTATATGATTTTGATCATACTTACTTCATCCTGAAACAGGAAGCAGACCGCAGCAAAAACAGCATAAAGCAAAAGAAATATGGAGATGATGGATTAATGAAACCCGTTATTATGTTATTCATGAAAATATGGGGGGGGGGGGGGGAGATAAAAAGCAAATAAAAAAAGGATTGTGTGAGCTTCCTTAAGAGTTAAGTGCTTTGCCTTTTTTTTTAAACTTTTTAAAACTTTTGGTTTACTTTTTAGGTTATGCAAATACATTTTACATCTTTTCTTTTTTGCATACAAAATTGGTGGCAAAATGGTTTGAAATTGTGTAATAAAAATTAATTTCATCACACGTCATTCATTCATTTATTTAAAATTGAAGAAAAAAAACCCCACTCCAATAATTCAAAATTATATGGATTAAAATAAAAAGAAGTGCAACAAAATTGTAACTTTACAGCCATGCAAAAAGAGGAAGCTCACACACTCCCTCTTTTCTGGGAGTAAATAAAAATGCCACACAGTGTGTCTCGAAATAGAAAAAAAAATGGACCAAAGATTTTAAAAGATCCATTTCATGATGGGTCATATGATGTAAAAACAATCAACATAGTTCACTTTTTAGGTTGCAGGTATCATGTACAGGCTGTAACAAAAAAAGTTATACAGTTTTGAAAAAAATATTAAAAATATCTCCCGTAGAATTTCTGTTGCGAATTTTAATGGCCTGCAAGGGGAATTTTCTTAGCTTTTGAATAAGCTTTGTTTCATAACAATCGATGTTCGGTAAGCAGAGATATGATCAATTGTCTAAAGTAGTCATGAAATCACCTGGGCCACTTTGGGTTAATTAATGGTAAAATCACTGGGATGAATATGAATGGAATCGAATCAGGAACAAAGCAGTGAAAGCGCTCTTGTTAGACAACAATAGTTCGTTTCAAGTGGTTAAAAGTATTACAAAGACGGTTAGGTCTTTACAAATATTATTTATTTATTTTATGAATTTATTTATTCAAATGAAATAAAACTATTTGAAAAAAGAATTATATTGTTCTCTCTAATGTTCCTTGCATGATACCCTAATAATTTAATTTATACAAGCAATATTGTATGATATTATTGTAAAAGTGGCCCAACCCGATTTCTAGACGACTTAGTAGATTGGTCATAACTGTTAAACGCAAGTAGTTAAAAAGACCAAATAAAATGATTCTGGTAGCCAAAACGGAACTTAACACAGAGTGTAAGAGATTTTGACATTGCATGATTTTAACATTGAATTAAAAATAAAATTGCGATTGTATAACTTTTTTTTGTTACAGTCTGTATATCAAGTTTTGATGCCAAAAGAGCGTATCACTTGGTTGCAATGGGACACTACCGGGTGGTTCAAAAAAAAGTTGACCCAAGTTCAAGGAATTTTTTAAACCACATTTGAAGTTTCAGAGAATATGTGTTTACTTAGTCTTGATCAGCAGTAAGTTTTGAAATTATCCTGAAAAAATGATACATTTATCTTGGTTGGTTCTTCAGATATGGTTCATTACAGAAAGTATGCACAAAACTGCCTTGTCCACGGGAGCGTCCTTTAGTAGAAATGGAATGCACAAAGTGGACTTACACACGATTGGTCACAAATTGTAAAAAATGGAGAAAAGGAAAAAAGGAGACATCTGAAACATTTGTCTGGTGCTTGACATTACCTACTTACGTAGCTATGTGTCTTTGTTGAATGTGAATGGCACATAAGCATAGAGATTGGGATACTTTGTCAGGGCGGGCTTTTCGATTCTGAAACGAGAGCATGATGTTTTGTTGAAGTCAACAACTAAATGACGCTTCCGTGGACAAGTCAGTTTTGTACATGTTTTCTGTAATGAACCATATCTGAAGAACCAAACAAGCTAAACGTGCCATCTTTCCAGGATAATTTCAAAACTTACTGCTGATTAAGACTATAGTAAACACAAATTCTCTGAAACTTTAAATGTGGTTGAAAAATTACTTTAAACTTTTTTTTGAACCACCCGGTATATTGTATTGCGTCGCTTTCGTTTCAGGGATGTATACCTGAATGATAATGTCGCAAGTTTCTCTTTCCACGCGCCAGTTGTCTGCAGATGACGGTTCCAAAATGTCACAAAATGTTTCAAAAATGTCAAAATTATTGAATTTCATCGCTCTATTTGGTAATTACGAATACGTTTATATTAGGCCCAAAACAAAAAGTTCATCTTGGAGATTAAATTATAAGGTGGTCTAGGAATAGCAATTAAAAAAATAATAATTGCATTGTTTTTATTTGGCATTGTTTTTATTTTTTCTTGTATGAAAGAGGTGGTACACATGTGATCAGGGCTGGAGCTTCAGATTTTTTCAACCAGCCTGTCGGGATGGTAACTCACCAACAATACCTGCCCAACAGAAATTCCACCAGCCAGTGTAACTCACTTACACTGTAAGTTCGAAAATGTTTAGCCGCCAGTCTGGCAGGCACTTTTGTATCTTCACTTGCCCGAAGCAAAAGTTCGCTATGGACAGGTGGCCGGGTGCTATTTGCAGCCCTGCATTGTGATGTGATCAAGCAAAATGAGTTGGAACTCGAAAATATCGAATTTTTTTTAAGATATAACAAAACAAAGGATAGAATTTCTTTGGTTTTTTATTGTTTTGCTGTAGCGTGTCTCCCCCCCCCCCACCCCCCCCCCCCCCCACCCCCTGACAATGCTGACGGCTTTAACCGGGAAGGCCAGCTCAAACTATGGGGTTAAAAAAGATTGAAGGGAAAGGAAGAAGAAAGGGAAGAGAAAAAGGGAAAGGAAAGGGAAAGGGGGAAGGAAGGGAAGATAAAAAGGAAAGGAAAGGGAAAAGGAAAGAGAAAAACGAAGGGTAGGAAGGGGAGAGAGGAAGAAAAATAATGGTGTAGATAGTTGATAAGAAAAGGAAAATAAATAAGTGGAAAGAAGGAAAAATCGAAAAGAAACTTGGAGAAGAGAAGAGATTTAACCATCCAAACACATTTTGTGTGAGCGTGCATTACGTAACTTCAGTGACTTTTATCAAGGTAATCATACTCATAGGACCGGGTATAGCGATGTTCGTTACCGTAAACAACATTTGATACCTTGACGGAGTAAAGCGCATAGCACATGTACATTGTACAGCAATACATTTATACAGTGTTTGGCCAAACGTGTGTACGGTTAATAAATTCGCGACGCATCAAGTTTAAGATGCGACGTCATTCGGTGGAATAAATAACCCAGCTGCCCCATTTTATGTTAGTAGAAGGGTCGAACTGGTGTTCACCAGGAATCAATACCCTCCCCCCCCCCCACCCCCTAACAAAGACCACAGATACGCCACTGTTGTTTTTAAAACCCTTTGATGTTTTTAAAACCCTCATATCTTAGGAAGTGATTGACCATTCTTTAACCCTAACACTCTTTGAGTACTACGAATTACTACTGCAATGCGGTGTACTTGTGTCACCCAGTTTGGCAGTTTTTCGATGAAATAATGGCCCCAGGGTATATACTTGCCTCGCTTTTTGGCCGTGAAAAAAAATCTTTCGAAAATGTGTCTCGGTGGTTAGGTTATTGGAATTTTCTGAAAGACGCTGCATTGCACATGACCAGTATAATCAAGTAGAAAACTTAAAATTGTGATAGTTTCGACTGCATACTAATTTTCCTGGCAAATAACTTAATAGATCAAAATAGACTTGCCTTATATTGAATGGGAGCCTCAATTGCGGGAAGTTGTCGACACTTCAGCATGTATATTTTGTAGTTCATTTTGTAGTTGCATTATTCAATTCAACTGACAAGTGTGGACTGAAGCCCACACGAAACAAAATATTTGTATTGAATAAAATGTATTAAAGTTTACTCACAATTGTGTATATTATTGCTACCATGTGGTCAAGCACTTTATTCAACTGATTCATGTAAACAACTTTCGATTTTATTTTGTGGTTCATAAATATCAGCATTCCTCCTAATTAGATCAGCTTTGGTTAAAAAGAAACCATTCAAAATATGAATATTCTTATAAATATTGATGTGTATAACCAGTGACAACTGCTGCTGTGTAAGGCCAATTTTTTTTTTTTTGCCCTTCGCGACAGAACCAAAATTACAAAAATCTCGGGTTGCTTTTTTATAATTTTTTTAAAATCTTTCTGTTGACGTCATAAAATGTCAATATTTTTGTATATTTTGTTTCTCTAAAGTATAGAAACAATGTTTAATAATTATATTGCGTGTTTCAAGCCGCAATCCATCGATTTTTTAAAGCCAAAGAATATTGCTCAAAATTCGTAAAAATTTAACTTTCTATACGGTATAATATACATTGTACATAGGCCTATATATCAAAATGGAAGAAATAAGAGGGATAAAGAAAGAAAAAAGGAGAGACCTACCGACCCTCCACATTTTTGTCCATTCAGGGCAACAACAAAAATTGGCCTAAGATGACAAGTGATGGTTTCTTACCGATAAATTTGAAATTGCCAGCCACTTTTCTCCAGTGTTCAGTCCAAGAGATCATACTACCCCTCATCTCGATTGATTTCCAATTAATAGTAGTTCATCTCTAATATATGAGGGACATCTCAGTTCATCTCAGTTTTGTTTTTTTGTTTTTTTGTTTGTTCAAGTGGTTGTATATGCAACAAGCGCCATGAGCGTCATTTTTGGCGGATACCGGCGCTTTATAAGACTCCACTATTATTATTATTATTATATGTTGTACAGCGCTTTGAGTTTAGATCTCACTAAAGTAAAGCGCTCTATAAATGTGTGTTATTATTATTATTATTATCTCAAATTAAACGAGAGAAGAATTTGCCCCTCGACTTGGATCATCTCAAGTCAATAATGGTTCACCTTCAAAAAGCTGTAAAAGATTATACTGCCCCTTGTCTTGATTCATCTCCAGTCAATAGTAATTCATCATAAAGTAGAGTAAGATATGATATTGCCCCTCTATGAACTCGTCTTGGTTCATTTTCAGTCAATAGTAATTCACCTTAAATGGGTGAGATGGATGAAATTGTGCCTGATCTTGGTTCATCTCCGGTCAATAGTTTATCATCTGAAAAGTGTACTTTGTGTCCCGGATTCTGGCCTGTACTAGTATCGTCCTATTCTGGAACACCCAGTATCGATTTTATACTGGTATCGTTCAATGCTGGGACAAATCACTACTGTACTGGTAGCATGTGTACTTGTATCGCCCGATACTGGAACATAAAAATGTTCCAGTATTGCTCGATAGAGAAACACAATTTGGTGTTCTAGTATCGACCGATCCTGGAACAGTGAAATCATACCAGTATTGAAAAAGGTTTAAAAAAAATATTAAAAAATGTCCCTTCATTAGTGTCTTTACATCATCATCAAGCGATTTGGGCATTTTTTACTCCAAATAATTTTCTTAGCTTTGTTCAAAAACATTGGGTCAAAAAGGTTTTGTGATTTTCTCAAAAATCAACATTTTTGGTCAAAATTCATGCCAAATTTGGATTCTCTGATCCATTTCCTTGTTTGTATATACATTTGAATCATAGTTCAATAATTACAGCACTCTCAAAATTCAACAAAACTTCCTTAATTAGTTCGTCTTCTAAAAGGTGTAAGCTCATAGCAAATAAATCAATACTTTCAGAGTCAAGCCATTGTCTTCAACGGGTGTTTATTTTGTAAAAGGGCACACATATAATTATGAATGTACTGATTGATGACAATTGTGTTAAAATAATAAATGACATATTTGATATACAGTGATTTTAAAAACTGTGTACATTTTCTAAAATAGTCGCATACAATTGCATTGGATATCTTGAACATAATCGTTACCCCACTCTAACACAATCTGAACCATTTTAGGTTTGATATAGTTAGATGTAGATCATGATCAGGGCTGGAACTTCTGGGTGTGTTTTTTCAACCAGTCAGTCGGGCAGGTTACTCACAAAAATACCTGCCCAACAGAAATTCCACCAGCCAGTGTCACTCACTTACGCTCACTTAAAGTTTTACCCGCCAGTCGATCGGGTACTTTTGGCATCATCACTATTCCCAGGCCTGATCATGATTGACAACAAAAAACCCAGGACCTTTATCGCTTTCTTTGGCATTCAGGCCAACATACTCAATCGGATAATTCAGCAGAAGGTTCTCCTAATTCTTAATTTTTTTGCTGAGATTCTTTTAATAAGTAGCAATATGTATAACAAATTGCGAAGCCTTAACACATCCACGCGGCAGGCACCTGCAGACGACATTCCAAAATGTCACAAAATGTTTCAAAAATTTCACAATTATTGAATGTCATTATCATTTTTGGAATCACCATGAAAAATGCAATGAAATAAGTACAAACATGCCTAGTATTGGTTCAGAAATCCTTGAGATAGACCTTAAAAGTTTGGGAAAGGTTTCAACAAATATGTTTTGTATAGGGTAATACAAATAGCCGCATGAAAAGTGTTAACTGAACCCACACACTTTGTTGTCCGAGCCTTATCCACTGCATCGTATGAGCCCAAAGCCAATCATTGAATATGTTTATAAAATTCAATTATTTTTGGTGGATGAAATAAAATAAAATTTGATAACATAATCCACTGTTTCTGATTCTAAAACATGTAATTAATATCAAACCAACTCATTTCAGATTTCATTGGAGTGGGTCACAAGCAACCAATTCAATAATCAATAACATATCACTGATTTTCAATGTTGTCCTCCTCAGCAAATACTTCTTTTTGGTAGCTCTATATTTCAGATACAAACTCAATAACTTTCTTGGTAGAGGAACAAGTGGGCTGTATTAGATCCACATCGAGGGTTGAGCGCCAGAAGGCCGTAACTCAAGAAATGCTATTTTGAGATAACTTTCAAATATTTGGGACTCATTACAATACACTGTAGCACCCAACTTATAACTCTAATTTGAGTCAAATCAAGAGTGTTTATGAGTTATCTCTTGAAGGTTCTGAAAATCTAGAATATATGGATTATTTTTGTACCAAAATATCAATTTGCCAAAAATTGAGTTACAGCCTTCTGGCGCTCAACCCTCGACATAAGTTTTCCCCCACTGCACCGTACAAAGCCTTAAAAAGAGACAATATTTTTAAATCCAAAATGCCCCTAAAATAAATCATCTGATATGCATCGTTTTTCGCAGACCCCCCCCCCCCAAAAAAAAAAAAGGATTGGGAATTAAAAGAAAAGTACCCCCCATCCATCCTGAATATAAAAGAGTCTGGCATCGCAGAATAAAAGTACAATCAGTAAAATAAGCGGGTATTCAAGCTTCATTTAAGCTTACATTCAACAACTAGTTGATGACATCACATATCAAATTTACTTGTACGGCGTGCACACATCTTCCTTATTTGTCCAATCCACAACGTCAAAGGCTTTATACAAACCACGGCTTTCAATACTTCATATACAATATCTGAACAAATTTAGCAACAAAAATAGAATTATATACATGTTGTACAATGAATGTCATGTTAGCACCTATCTGAGCTAATTATTAGGGAAACAAATGATGCTTATAAAGCTTTGATTTAAAGGACTAGTAGATGTTGAAACAGAGTTAACCTTTGGTTGACCTCTCTTGTACGAACCTTTGATGCCAGTGTAGCAGATAGCAACATCTCATCAGCATGCCACTCCGAAATTTGAATCCGATACATTTGGATAATGTGCATGGGTGTGAGAGTAAAATACATGATTATGTAGGATATGGGGGCAGGTAAATTCAGTGGCGGCACTACAGGGGGAAAGGGGGGGGGGGGCATTTTCCCCCAACAAATATTTGTTTGCCCCCCCCCCCTCCCAAAAAAAATTCAATTTAAATAAAGTTAGAAAAAATAGAAGATGTTTGCATTAAAAGGCAAATTTTGTCCGCGCTGACACACATTTTGTAACTAAATTACGTTAAATTAGACCAAATGTTGACAATTTGAGCTTAAACAGCTAAATTTTGCCCGCAAGTGCAAGTTTTCATACCAAATTAGTTATTATTAAACCAAATTCAACAATATTAGTGTAAAATGGCACAACAACAATAAACCTAAAAAAATGTCTTGCCCCCCCCCCAAAAAAAAAAAATGAGGCTGGCGCCGCCACTGGGTAAATTTATTGTAGGGCTGGTATATAGAAGCTACATGCCCGACTGGCTGGTATCAAAAAGAGGTTACAATACAGCCCTGGTTATCTTTGTGAGAGACAAACTGTTGCTGTGTATTATCAATTCATCCCTCCAGAAAAACACAAAATGTCTTTCACTTAAAAAAGATTACTGGTCTAGGGTAGATAGAGTGGACTTAACACTGACCCAAGGTCAACCCCGTAAAATCAACTTTAGCTGTTCAAACACCACACACCCCCCCCCCCCCCCCCAAGTAGAAGAACATTTTGAAATGTCCTGTTACCATATTTTTATATCTAAAGAGAAGAAATAAACACTTAGATCTTATTATAAATATAACTGAAAAGTGATGTGAATGAACTTGTTACTGCCTTCATAAAAATACAGACACGGTCTGATATAGGTCGTCCATTTTAAGGGTAGATAAGTGAACATTATGACCCAAGTTTGTTTGCAATCAGTCCTTGTATGAAAAAAAAATGTCATTTTTTGATGTTTTCAAGCGTATTTTACAACTTTTAGACTCAGATGACATTTGACCTTGATATGTGACCTTTGACCCTAAAAATGCTGAGTGTGTCTAAAATTGATCTAGTATCAATTGTTGTGGAAGGCAATGTATTACTGATTCTTTCGGGGAAATCCAGCTTTTGGCACATCTTTGATGCTAATTCTATCAATATATCTATACATGACAACAAAAGTACTGCATAATGTTGAACTAAACATAACATTTAGCTTTTTTGGTGTAGCTTTCAAATGATACAAATTCACAATAAAGTAATATGATAACTCTTGCTGGAACTGTACAAAATACATGTTGATAAATCAATTGTAAAATGATATTATTTTCACCATCATAATTTTGGCACAGTTCACATTATCTTTGATGAATGTGCATGATTAGGAACTTTGTACCCTATTTGATGTTAACACAGTAGATGCAATAACATCCATTGCTGTCTTCTGTAGTAAGCATAATGGTTATCGCTATCTTCAGTAGATAACATAACAGTTACTGCTATCTTCAGTAGATAGCATAACAGTTACTGCTATTTTCGGTATAGATAGCATAACAGTTATCGCTATCTTCAGTAGATAGCATAACACCTGCTATCTTCAGTAGATAGCATAACGGTTACTGTTATCTTCAGTAGATAGCATTACAGTTATTGCTATCATCAGTAGATAGCATAACAGTTACTACTGCTATCTTCAGTAGATAGCATAACAGTTACTACTGCTATCTTCAGTAGATAGCATAACGGTTACTACCGCTATATCAGTAGCTAGCATAACGGTTACTACCGCTATCTTCAGCTCTGGCGCACGTCGCAAGCTCAAACATGCCGCGCTAGCAGACTGGAAGCTTCATTCTCAGCAATGACAAGCTAGCGTGGGCCCTGGCATAACTGTTGCTGCTATCTTCGGTAGATAGCATAACTATTACCGCTCTATTCAATAGATGGGTCTATTTCCATCACATACATATCATTAAGTCCTATCCAAAATTAATGTGCACTACATGTAAATATCATATTGATGCGACGGTTTTGATCTTGCAAAAAATTGAACACAAAATATACATACACACGGAAATATATAATTGTAATATACAATTGCATTAACTTAAGCCTCTGAATGTATTCAAAAACACAACAAATTTCACGCAAAACGAGAATACGGCAGAAATACACACAATAGAAAAAATGTACATGATAACTTTTAGAATATCTCAAGACAACACGAGGCAATTTGGGTAAAAATTGCAGAAGCAGAATAAATGTCTACAGAAATGATCTCTTATGATATTTTGTGGTAACATGAGGGCGTGAAATATATCTTTAAACAAACAGGAGGTAATTTGTGTAAAAGTCTCAGAAATGGAATACATTTCACTTAGGATGGTGTGCAGTAACACAAAAGCATCTTCCGATAAGGTGACGGTGGGGTGGGGGGGGGGGGGGGGAGGGAACGAGCAAACGGACCTCAAATGTATGGTCTGTAGGTCTGTTTCTTCCCCAAAAATCAGGAATTTTTAACATTTTTAGAAATATTCTAATCAATTTTCTTTTTAAATTATCAGAGAGAGAGAGACGGCTCCAGTATGCAAACACTGCTGCCTTCTTTCTTTTTTTGGGTAGTTCCGTAAAATAACCACATACCTCCACATTTCCCCCATGATGGCATAAGTACTGAATAAGAGGTAATTTTCGCGAGGGTTTTATTTTGGCGAATGGACATGAAAACGCACAAAATATAAACACGCGAAAATATTTTTTTTGCAATAGAGTTTCATTACAATTAATGTAGAAACGGTGGAATTAAAGTCTTGAACATTTTCCAAAAACTATAAAATCGTGAAAATACCTGTTCACAAAAATTACCACTTATACTGTACTCACACCAGCTATCACTGGAATGCTCCCAAACTTCATCAACAATATAAATGGTATCAAGGGGAGGGTGGTAAAAGCACAAATTATTCACTTAATTAATTTAAGTTGTTTGGTACCGTTATCACAAAATGTATATATATTTAAAAAAATAATTTTAAAACTAAATCTAAAGTTGAGTTTTAATTACATAATACATGAGCTGGTTTCAAAGCAACAGTCAAATACTTATAAAATAATTTACGATTTGAGCTTTAAACAACGACGAACAATTCAAATCATTATTTTACATCCAATTTATACATATTTGCATTAATAGTAAACAAATGTATCATCTATAGGTACTAACTATGAGTGAGCAAACATATTGTTAAAAAACATTTCAGTTTAAAATCATGAATGATGCAATTAATTCGCAATAAAATGTGGCTTGAATTGGGGCTCTCATTTAATTCAAGAGAGAAATTGGAAGAGAAATGTTAATAATAAATGAGCCTTTATTTAATTGAATTTTGTTTGGTCAGACATTAATTGATACAGGTCTTTTCTTAAGTGTATACATGGATATTTTTGTGTCACATTTAATGTCATAATTTAATGGCACCTAATTCTTTGCTTTTGATTTTGTTCCCGCGAATTCGCAGTGAGACTCGATTTCCCGGAACTCGCTCCCACCCTTAATAATCACTAAGCATGCAAATCAATCTGGTACAAAAATACCGATGTGTTCAAAACAAAACATTAGACTAGTACCTGAAGAATTTGGCTTTTCATATATAAAGTACTTCATAAATAACAGGCATAGCCAACAATGATTATTCCCTAAATAGTACTATAGAGGGCGCTGTCCAACAATAATCCAATTAGTGCAGCAGGAAGCGTTCGACCCGACACTTTGTTGTAAATTCATGAAATTTATACTATAAATAAATAATCATAACAATCATAAATAAAGCTCAATTACATACGGTA
Organism: Ophiura sarsii; assembly: GCA_035610835.1. Lineage (NCBI taxonomy): Eukaryota > Metazoa > Echinodermata > Ophiuroidea > Amphilepidida > Ophiuridae > Ophiura > Ophiura sarsii. Next base: position 63,248,127 of record CM069446.1, on the reverse strand, counting down.
CCAGAGGTAAAATATATACTTATTCTTCTTGGTTATGGTTGTTCAGGTGAAAATTGTCACCAACAAAACTGGTGTTGTGTATTGCTGATGCGCACAAAATGGTTTTAAAAAAAACATATACACTTCTTTTTTCAATCTTATATTAGCTTACATTTTAGAGCCAGGTTGAGAGTGAATTAGAATATTTGTTTTCAAACTCCCATGTTTAAATGTCTGGATCAGCAGATACATTTCTTCACAGGGTCTGATGAAATGAACTGTTAAAGACATTCACACACTGGACCTCACAGAATAATAACACTCTCTAAATTTGGCTCCAAAATTTATTTAGATAAATTTGAGTTTGAAAAGAGTCTTATGTTAATGTTTTTGAACCATATTGCATATATGTACATTTCGTAGCTGTTCTATCAACAAATCTTGTAATAGCTATCCGGCCCTTCAGCATGTACTACTTTTTATGCATAACCTTTGGGCAATCTGCTCCATAGACATTTTCAAGGGCCAAAAACACATGTATCAAAACCTTGCACATGCTCTTTCCCCTGAACATGTATACAGCAACACTTACTATGCATAACCATTGGGCAGTTTTACTTTATACATGCTGAAGGGCCAGAAAGATAAACAAGGTTTTGACAGAGCAGCAACAATATGGGACCTTAATCATATTAATCATCATATTCATGTAATATTCATATTGCATTGTATATAGCTAACACTTTCCATGCAGCTATTGGTTTAACCATAAACAAAATATATTTTTCAGAAGCTTTTCCCAACTTTCAAAGTCTATCTCAAGATTTACCGGACCAATACTAGGCAAGCTTGTACTTATTTTAATGCATTCACATGGTGATTCCAAATATGATAATGACATTTAATCGACATTTTTGAAACATTTTGTGACATTTTGGAATGTCGTCTGCAGACGCCTGCCGCATGGAAAGTGTTAATCACATTAATCATTATATTCATATATATTCATATTGCATTGTATATAGTTAATAAAATCAATTACAGAGTCCAATACATAGTCATTACATTTACATGGATTTAAAAAAACGTTCTTGACTACACAAAAATACTTACTAGAACTTTCTTTCATTGAATTAAACAGATGCGAGTCATCTCACTGATGGACGCACGCACGTCACATGAGGTTGATCTCATGTAAAAGTATGCGAGGTCGACCTCACCCCAACACAGTGAACGGACATCCCTGGTGCGTCACACATCATCTGGACCTCACGGCTCTGATTGGTTAACGGAATAGTGTCAGTTTTCAAGCATGCTCAGTGAGCTGATCAGAGTGCGCCCTCGTATGTCGGACTGTGGCCAGGGGGATATGTGCCGTAGGTTCATTGGGGGAGGGGGAGGGGAGAGTACTTTTATATAAAGGTGGATATCACACTCAGGTATGTATATTAATAACGGACCCTTAGGCAACAGGAACAAAAAACCTGTTCTATAAGCAAACAGACTTCTTGCTTTTCTCCCCTTCAAAATGACTAAAAATAAAATCCCCAAAATCTGTAAACCTTTTGCTGTTTTTTGACAAGCAAAAACAATTTTTTTGAGTCACTACTTCTTTGCATGTGAAAAAATAAAACAATTCATACATTTCTGGGAGGAAATGGGTTTAACAATAATTTGGTCATATCCAAAGAGAACAAGTAATTTAAGTAAGTTTTTCAACATACCTTATCATCCCATACCTTAGGTATTTCCAAATTTTATATGAAAACATACCGTTTTCTTTTTGTATCTGGATGCCCTATACAAGTATTTTCAAAGATTTCATCATACCTTTTATACTGATTATTGCTTTTTAACACCCAAGGCAATGTGTGCGTATGATATACACCTTTGAATAGAATGCCCCCCCCCCCCCCCCCCCCCCCGCCCCCCACTCTCTCTCTCTCCCCGGAGAACTTGGTGCATTAAAGTTATCAAGCAGATTTGTATTTCTTTGATGTACAGAACAATATATGGAATTGGGTAGTTTTACAGTGGTCAGTATCGCTCTTGTGAATTTTAATTGCAAATGTAACAGAGATTTCTTTGTACCTTCAAATGAATCCTTCCTAAAGAGTATATACTCCTTTGGTTAGAATGAATTCCTGTTTGTTCCTTATAAATGTGCATCATCTTAACACTTCCCACGCGGCTATTGACTTTATAAAATACAAAAACAGAATTTTCAGAAACCTTTTCCAAATTTCAAGGTCTATCTCAAGGATTACTGAACCAATACTAGGCATGTTTGCACTTTTTCTCATGGTGATTCCAAATATGGTAATGCAATTGAATAATTTTGACATTTTTGAAACATTTTGTGACATTTTTTAAAACTTGGGGAGAAATTTTGAAACATTTTGTGATATTTTGGAATGTCGTCTGCAGATGCCTGCCGGGTGGAAAGTGTTAACCTTTTTGGAAGTAAGTACCACACATATGCAATCATTTCAATAAATAATATAGTACTTAGAACAAAAGTACCATCTTTGTGAGTATAAACAACAATGTACTTTAAAAGAAAGTACCATAATGTTCCAATTTTTGGAGTATAATGTCTACATGGAGACCTGCCAGATGAGCAGCTTAGCGTCCTTCCCCCTCTGGCACTCGTCCTGCATCAGATAACCATGACCCTCCCCGCCACACAGCACCAGCGTGGTCGTACTCGTTATACTGGCCGACACCTGCTCCTTCGGTGTAGCCGCCGCGTAATGCCCCACGGATTCGCACAGGGGACTCTCCTCAAAGTTACTGATCGCACCGCTGTCAGTGCTCGGGGCGGCGGGTAGCCGGGGGTCGACAGTCTTGGTGTCCTCTTCGGGGACGTCCTCAAACGTGAGGTTGAAGTAATCGGTCATCGGGGACATTGCGTTGGTGACCAGGTTGGCGGTATGGCTGGCCTTACCGGAAGGAGTTCTTGCCTCGCTGCTGCCAGGCGTCTTTGGTGTGGGTGGAGCTGTTAACAAATAGAAGGAAATTAAAAGTTTTAAAAAATCCAACAATTCATTGCCTCAGACAGTCAACCAGCAGGTCACGCTCTGTGCACGGCAAGGTCATTTTTTTCTTTTCACGGGATGCAACTGCAATATGCAAGCTCCGATGGTTTCCGAAATTTTCCGAATAGAAGAGTTCACTTTAGATCGCTTTCTCATAAAACCAGAATATGTATGTAGACTGTTATAGTCACAGTTGTTTGAGTTATAATTTTCTGCTATCATTCATATCAGATATTGTACATTTATGACTGTATAAAATGATGTAATTCTTGATTTAAAAACGAGGTAAAATTATCATAATTATGTGTTATGCGATTAAAAACGCTGGTCGTGACCGTTTGAAGCATTTGAATATCAATTTGCTAACACAGATTTCAATTTGAAGCATTAATCTTTCATAATAGTAAAAGATTAGAAGGGTAGAGAATGATTATCTGCTTCAAATAGTCACACGAAATATACAGTTTTGGTGCAAAGATCGGAATTTTGCTGTAATTCCACATGCTCTCTGTATAGACATATATATGTTAGGGATATCCATTTGAAATACATGTGTTTCCCGCGACACTACTCGCACGGCTGGTTTACTTTACTCTGATGGGACAATAGGTTCATTGATCGGTAATGCGACTTTCTACACAGAGAATGACAGAATGTGTAAAATTTGCCAAACTGAAATCTGTTCATCTTATTTTCCTGGTCTTGACCGTTTGAAGCAATAAGCCTTCCGAATGTTGACATTTTACGGAGACGAAGACATACACTTTATTTGCTGCGAAATATTCAGGAGGGTTGTGACCATTCTTAACGAGATATGGCAAATTTATGGAGACACTTTTCAATGTAAATATTGCAGAAAAATTGCGATACTATTTTCATTATTTTAGGTCCTACACATCATTTTAAAGGATCAAATCACCTATATTGATTAAGATTGAAGCCTTGCCAACCATAATACGGAGTTTGTAGTGGAGATTTTACCTAAAATGACACACAAATAGCAAATTTAAAACTCTTTTCATTTTCATCCTTGCAAAAACGTCCGTTGGCTGAGCGAGGTCATTCGCGCTGGCTGAAAAAGAAAATAGCGACCATTTGCGTGACATGCTAGCTGACTGCAGATTCCAGCATAAACATTTTTTAAAATCACCCCCCCCCCCCCCCCACACACACACACACACACTGAAAAAACAAAAGTGGACAGATCTGAAAATAATTCCATGACTGAATTTTAAAATTTTATGAGTGGATGGTCTTTGTGATTAATGCTTGATGGTCGAGCGTCTCTTTTTTGTTTGACGATTTAATTTCAACTTTAAAATTGAGTGACTCTATACTGACAATTAAAATAATGAATACTGACTGGAAAGTAACATCAGCACATGATCTAGTGAAAGGTGCAGCACTTTCTGCGCTACACAGCCTACATTCTTCTTTGATCGTGCGGAGGCTTACAGTCGCATTGTATTATCAGTGTGATTTTGTGATGAGTTCACTAGAGTTTAATCAGTTACAAATTGGCGAGAAATATTCGGTTTTTACCTTTCCACGAGCAAGTGTGCATGTGACCATAATCGTGCATGTACGCTTGGGTTACTGTTTTGGTCGCACGCATGCGTCACGCATATGATGCACAGTGTGCTTGCTGTCTTCACACATGCCCGCGTCCTTCTGTATTCATTCGCTGCTGTAAGGAATCATTGCCAATTTGGAACTGATCAAACTATAGAATATGCGCTGACATCACGACTACCCCCTCCCCTTGAGCTGACAAGAATTACAAGCAATTTCTTCTTTTTTCCCAGAAAGCCTTAGAAATGTTTATCTTTACAATTTGACAAAATTTTGAAATCGAATAAATAAAAAAAACTTACGACTTTTTGAGTCCTCCTTGGAAGAAAACTGGATTTTGTCATCCTGTCTACTGATCTCCAAAGCGTGCAGAAACTTGACCGGTCCACTGTGAGAGTGATACGACACCATCGCCGGACCGTTGACCAGCGGTACGCCCTCTAGCCTCGGCAAGGGGAAGTTGACAAGCACTCCAAGGTTTGTGCCGACCCAGAGTGATCCGCGACACGCCAGTAAGGAAGTGATGTGTACTGAGTGACTGTAGTTGAAGTGAGACTGGGCTTTGCTACTCAATCCTATGGACGTTTAAAAAAGGAGAAAGAGAATGGCAATGAAAATAAGTTGAAAATTAGACACAACATTTAATCGAATTACATTATATATTTTTATTTGTTAGATAGTAAATCTTTAGATATCTTTTCAGAGGTAGAGTCAAAAACATGTTTGTTTGCAGTGTTCTTTAACACTTTCCACACGGCTATTAGTTTTACCATATTCAAAACAGATTTTTCAGAAACCTTTTCTCAACTTACAAAGCCTTATTTCAAGAATCCCTGAACCAATACTAGGCATGTTTGTACTAATTTTAATGCATTTCTCATGGTGATTCCAAATATGGGGATGAAATTCAATAATGCTGATATTTTTGAAACATTTCGTGAAATTTTGGAACTGTCGTCTGTAGACGACTCCCGTGTGCGAAGTATTAACACTGAAGAAACTTAGATGCTTCAAACGCTACGTCTACTTCAAATCTGAATCTGAAAAGATGTCTTGAATTTACTATCAATAGTCTAATTAGTTCAACAAAAATAAGTTCCCCTTTAGATTATGTCTGATATCTTTATAATGAGTTACTCCATCGAAACGAGTTTTGGCACACATGTAGGGGTGCACAGCAACACTAGAACGGAGCTATAACTACGCCGGTGTTGTACTGCTTCAATGAGCACACATTGAATGGAGGAATACCTCAATTCAAAAGTTGCTAAATGATGTATTGAAGGAGGGTGGTTAATTAAAAGCAGCTTGAACCAGGGTCTTTGCTTGAACACCGCACAGGTGTTGTACTGCTTGTTTTACTCATTTAGCAACTTTCGAACTGAGGTATTCCTCCATTCAATGTGTGCTCATTCAAGCATTACAACACCTGCATAGTTATAGTTCAGTTCTAGTGTTGCTGTGAACACGTACATTATGTGCGCCAAAAGTCGTTTCGATGAATTAACTCATTAAAAAAATATCATAATCTAAAGGGGAACTTATTTTTGTTGAACTGTTTATTAATACTGTCACCTAAGGCTATCACATGTACCAAAATAGATTGTTAAAATCACACACAACTACTAAAGAAAGAGTATGTCAGAAGGTGTAGGACTAAAACAGCAAGAGCATTCAATTTGTTTGGGCTGTATGGCATTAGTTTTGATCCTTTCTATTCCAACATTCTATTTGTTAAATGTTATGGATGAATCGAAATATCAATTCATTGTCAACATAAGGCCAACAAAAATTATTGTTGCTGAAAAATATTACTGACAGACCGTGGCTGTCAGAAAAAAAATGTGAAACGTTAATTTTACTATAATGTTTCTAGCGTGATAATAGTTTAAAACTGTTTATCCAAGCAAACTTAGTACAATTTTTAAAATTTGAGTAAAATTTAAAAAAACAATCGTTTTTGGCTTAATCTGAAAGCACTTTTTTAAAGTGCAATTTGAGTTCAATATTATCGTTCATTTGATTGTTTGTGACAAAATGGAATCAATAAAGAAAACTATGAACAATAATACTAAGCAATTCTAATACCCCGAGATTTGAGACTAACAACAGGAAAGGGGGCATTACCGCTACCATCCCTATTCGAAGTGATATTTCCACTAAAAAGTACACAACTAAAAACAGAGTTAATCCGGAAATAGAACAATAACAAAATAAATTGGTGGGGATAATCCCTGCTTTTAAATACTTAGAAGTGTTTAAAACTTTGGTTAAAAGCCTCAAATGTACTAGATATGTTTACAAAAAAATGTTGGGCAAAAAACATAAAATTTTATTTCAAAATATTTGTTCGAAGATCACTCTTTATAAAAAAACCCAATGTATCCAATCAGATATGAGATTATGTTATCATTAATTTTCTTGATGTACTCTGTACAAAGTAATACTTGCAATTTTCACCTTTGGGCAGTCTGCTTAAACATGTTCAAGGGCCGACACACATCTATTAAAACTTTGTAAACTTGCCCCTGAACATGTATAAAGCCACACTTCCTATGCATAACCATTGGGCATTTTTTACTTTATACATTTTGACGAGCCGGAATAAACATACAAGATATTGACAGAACAGCGACAAAATATTTATATGATCACATTAGTCTTCGTGTGGCTATTGCTATGGTAATCTGTGAAGCTGGTTACTTCAGCTATCCCATGCTTGGGGATCCATGACTGTTGAGTGAGTGAGCAACCTTTAAGGGTGCACTACACTAAATGTGATATCCCCTACCCTTGAGAAGTATTGCTAAACTAGAATCGTAAAGTATGCATGACACAATCCTCAATTTTAAGACTTGACAGTTAAAGAACAATTGGTTGAATGCCTCAAGCCATTCTTCAATGTATTTTAATAAACATTGCTTTCTGAAACAGCTGAGATGCCACTTTTCAGGATTTTTACTCTTGAACTCAGGTTTTATTGTACTCCACTGAAACTAATTTTAACATTACGATGCATAAGTCTATATCAATTGGTTTTTAAATGAAAGCCAAATATGTGGCACTATCATTCGTGGCGCTTTTGATAAAAAAGAGCCCAATCTTTTTGATTCACCCTGTATAACTCACATTATTTATATCAAACATAAAAATGGAACAAATATTAAGAGAGAAATTAAGGCTATCACAAAATTCACACAGTAGAAATACCATCATAGTTCACCATTCTTGAACAAAAATACCGAGAGTTAGTACAAAAGATATTCATTGTATTAATGATACACACCATAAAACGTCCCTATATTTATATTAACCTAGACAACCCCATCATCAAAATCCATATCCTCTATTGAAGGTCAGAGATGCAAGTGGGTGATTGATCCATTTCCTGAACTTTTTACGCGAGCTGCTTGGCCAGACGGCGCGAGCTTTTACGCGCTGCACATAAATAATTATGGGCGCTCGTCTGGAGAATAGGCTACATGTTTGCCTCTTTTCATGCTGTAATATCATCTGATTCCAGAAATGCAAAAAATTAAAATAAAATAAAAAACTTCCTTTTTTCCCTTCTTTTTTCTTTCTTCTTTCTTCCAAAAATCTGGATATTTCCGTAAGTCTTGCATCCCTGTGAAGTTACACACCATTGTACACAGTCTCCATTATAACATAAATGTGACACCAACACAAGACATGACTAACATTGTGACTAATTACCTTTTTGTTTTAAAACATTACAGGGGTGACGAGGGTCATCGTCGTCTATACATTGACAAATGGGATTTAATGGTAAAAATAAATGGTTGGAAAATTATATAACGGATTTGTATCAAAAGTTGGCATAATAGACAGCCACAGCAAAAGAGGGCACTAGGATTGTCAGTGTGTTTTTCTGGCTTTACAGACAGCTTTTTCCAAGAGGTTTTTGGACCAATCCTGAGTAAGGATTCACCAGCCCGCGAATTTAGCTTAGTTGATCAGCCGCACGTATCCGGCCCAACAAAGCCCTCTTTCCCTGTTCTCCATTCGCAGGGTCATATCGTAATCTGCAATCATACCAGAAGGTTCATAAAAACGGAATTACCGTGACCTTTACCAGGTTTTATAATGGCCTTCATTCTGCTGGTCAGTCTCTTAACCAAGATGTATTCACTTTTGGGGAGACAGATCTTTCAGTATCCAGTAAAACCCGAAGAGTCGGTGTGGAGTTACCTGATGATTTTCACCATTTTATATCTAACTTGGTAACTAACCTAGGTTAACGTGACCTTAACCAGGTTTCATTTAGTCGATAATAATCATACCTGTACCTATACTAATACCTGTGACTCATCCTTCTAATGGGACTTGCCACATTGATATCTTGTACCTGCAAGGACTCCATGTGGAATAACTTGACGATGTCTAGCTTACTAAATCTTAGTTAACTTTGAAACCCACATTAAAATGACCGTAACAGGTCTTATCTAGTCTACAATACGTACCTGTGACCATCCTGCCAATGGGGCTTGCCACATTGATGTCCTGCAACACCTGAAGGGTCTCCGTGTGGAACAACCTGATGATGTCTAGGGTGTGGAAGGAGATCCAGACACCAACGCCGGAAACGACCATGTGCTGGACACTCTGGTTCGACTCCTGGTGGACCTCAAAGCTGGTCTGTGATTTGATTAAACAACAGAGACAATATTGAATATTAAATTTCATAGTATTATATACCAAGGAAACTAAACCTATTCAACTGACCCCTGATATTCAAATTCAGATTTCTTTTTTCTTTAGAAAACGTTTGAAAATGTTGAAAGGTTTGAAAATGTCTGAAGATGTCTGACATTTTCAGAAATTATTTGTACATCTTGTGAAGATGTTTGAAAATGTTCCTATATTTTAAATAATGTTGGGTTTTTTTCTTGTTTCCCAACACACTAAAACAACAGGCTGAATGATCCTATACGAAAGGTCTGTTTTGCCTGCAAATACAAGCATAAGATGCATCATGGACATAACCAATTTACTGTTAAATTTCATCATATTTGTAGACACATAATACCCGCCACTGACGAATCTTCAGCCGGGCTAATTGTGCCCAAGATACATCTTAACGCAGTCCCTAGGGCTTCTTACTTAATGCAAATTCAATTGGAAATTGAAAATGTCCATCACAAATTTGAAAAGCAAACAATGAACAGAAAAGTTACGGTAAACAAGACCAGACAAGATGACAGCATGCAATAACAAATATAACAGACAGATGTTAGTATAACATTTGGACACCGAAGGAACAGTTTCTAGGAAATAGCTATCTTGCTTAATTCCGCAGATGCCATTATCAGGGATAGAACTTTGTCGCAGATTCTTGCTCAATCTTTCCTGATGTTAAACAACAACAAAAATTATAAGAATAAAGTTTGATTTTCTCAAATTTGTTTAGGGCCTTGCCCTTTTACAAGTAGAGGAAAGCTTGAGGAAAGAGCGATCCTGTTTTCTTTCTGAAATTGTCTGGCCATCTTCAGAAATATGGGCCCAGCGCCAACAATTTTTGATCCGCCCTTGTAGGAGGGGTTATGAGGGAGGAGGAACAGAAGGAGTGAGTAGGAAGCGGAGGGCCAGGAAGAAGGGGAGGGGCCAGGAGGAAGAGAGGTACTATAAAGGTTAAGTAAGAAATAATTTCGAAAATCGATGCAGTACTACAAAGCATCACAGTCACATAGGTTGAAGATCGCACAAATCTGGAAGAGGTTAGTGGTCACACAAATACACATACATGCACTTTGAATGCATTAACGTTACCTTAGGTTCAATTGTTGCAATTTCTCCATTCTCTGAGCCCTTTATTGTTAAGAAAAAAAAAGATGGACGGGTGGGATGGTTGGAATGTTAGTTATCATAAACCATTATTATTTATGTTACCAAGGCTACACCATTATTAATGTGCAAGTAATTAATATACCAGGGAGTCTATAATAATGGGAGAGGGAATTTGAATCGCAAAATAAGAGCTTCCCATATATGGGCATATACAATCGTATGTACATACGTTACATACGCGTGATGTGACTCTCAGCATAGCAACCCGAGTGACGCTATACTTGACAACACCAATTATTGACACTTCATTTTCATGAGACACGCAATGTGACTCTTAAAATGAGGACGCTAGCACACTAGAAGCTTCAATCTCGGCATTGATAAGCATCTATTGGCGTGAGTATGCATGATGCATGGACGCACACTCTAACCAATAAATACGTGCAACAGAAGTGATTCTTTATGCGTAGGATTTTTTTATCATGAAAGCAAAAAACATCCATAAATATACCGAAATACCTCCAAATTACCCTTGCCCATGATGGATATTCAAAATGGTGCCTGTTACATGCAAAGAGATAAGAGCAGTACATTTTGTACCGGATCTAGTTTTTAATTCTATGGTGGAAATGACTTGAACTGCCAGTTCATGAATGGAATGAGATAATAATGACAGCCTTTCTCACCTCTTGGAATTCGCTATCCGTGTCCACCACATAGACATGGTTACCGCTACCACACCACATGGTTTGTGATACCGGTAGCAGACAATTGACTGATACGTCAGTAAGATTAGATATCCTTGGTTCCTTGACTCGCCATTCTCCATCTGAAATCAATTGGAAAATTGAAAATAAAATAACAAGTCCAAAGCGCTCAGTGCACTATTTGCAAAAAGATATTCCAAAACATACAGGCCTTGCAAACTTTGGATACATTTTCCTGCTGATCAGAGGAAACCATTGCACAAAATTGTGCAAAAATGTTTATCTTTTGCAAAGTTATTGACAATGTACATTTGCAAAGTTATTGACAATGAACAAAACCATTGTACAGAGATTTTGCAAAATGTGTATCTTTTGCCAAGTTATTGACAATGTAGGAAACCAATGGAAAAAGGTTTAACCAAATGTATCTTTTGCCAAGTTATTAACAATGTACGAACCATTGCAAAACATTTGTTCAAAATGTGTATCTTTTGCAAAGTTAATGACAATGTACGAAACCATTTTACAACGTATTTACAAAATGTGTATCTTCTGCAAAGTTATTGAAAATGTAGTAACTTCACCTCCTGAAGTTCATGTGGACGTGTACATATTTTCGTCCAAATGACATTCTGTTATTGAGGCACTTGAGTTATGTGGTACACTGGCTAACCCTAGTGAACTCCGCGTGCCCTCACCACATGCTTTGTTTTGACCCGTTGTTCAGGCAGCACGGGTTCACAGATTTTCACTGCGGGTGTTAGCAAACTTGGTAACATGTTTACATAGATACAGAAGTATGCTCAAAATTGTGAACTTTTATTTGTATAGATGAGGTGACCGTTGTTTACATCAGTAGTGTTTACATTTTGATTAGCGCCTGGTCTAAAGACATGCTAGAGGTACTAGTCCATGACTACTGCATACATTTATATATGAAAGCAAAACACACATCACTGAGCGCCAATTTTAAAAGCACATGCCCTTATGGTGCGCACGCAAACCGCCGGGCAACCAGATTTAGTACCTGGTCTCTCATTGTGCTTAGGGATGCATAACATGACTACTGCACTATTACACCGTAAGCATGGTAAGTAATGATCAATCAAGTGTGAATTAAAGCACCGTTCCCTGTAGGTGCGCACGCAAACCGCCGGGCACTACGTCACCGGTCACACCATCTATAGTCTCGTGTATGAATTAGGTGAATACATGCATATGTTTTCGTTTCTTGAAAAATCAGAAAAATCAATTTACTTGCGCAAATACTAATATGCTTTTACTCACCCTGCGTGAGTCTTGCCATAATTCACATATCAACATCAGCGCACATGCATTCATTTCTCTCGAAACAACACATACACATTTATTGACGACCTGTAAATGTTCCACATGCCCCCACTCCCCCTGCTGAATATGTAGGTAAACAAGTAGTGATCCACCCTTCCCTACTCCCCCTCCCACTGTTGTATACCTACCAAACGTCCTGACATATATAAGTACTGATCCGTCCGTCTGTCCAACAAACATTCTATTATTGAGGTACTTCAGAGAGGTGATAGAGTGGCCTACTTTGAAAGAGGCCATACTTTGACTTTTGTCCAATTGACCAGCTTGGTATATGTGAATCCTGGGGAAAACAGATATGACAAAGATTTTTTTTTTTATTATTTGGTTTTTAAAGCTTTCTAAGCGGCAGGCGCCTGCAGACGACAATTCAAAAATGTCACAAAATGATTCAAAAATGTGAAAATTATTGAATTTCATTACCATATGTGTAATGCCACGCCAAAAGGGTGCAGTTGTTGGTAAAATGCATATTGAGATAGTTATGGAATTAGGCATGGAAAATCAAAGAAAATGAAGACAATTTTATTGTAATTTTTCTCCACAAAGGTGTCATTTTGAACTTTTGAAACAGCTCCTTTTGTTGGTATTTAATTAAAATCTCAACTTTTACCTTGAGATTCCACGCCAGTAAATAATTTCAGTCCTTGTAGAGACGACAATTAAAAGTTTTTTCTTAGCTTTCATCCTGTGGCCCATTGATTATAGAATTAATCAGAAATGGTACTTATTGCTCCCAAATGATTAAAGTTGTAGTTTAATCCTGATTTTAGGACTACTACCTAATACCACAGTGGAAAAAGACATATTTTCAATGCATTTTGAAGGTTTTTTGGATGTATTTTGATTGTAAATGATCTGGCAACATTTCTCAACTTTTTCTGATAAATGAGGGCGCTACACCAATTGTCCAACTTTGGGGTCTTATTTCTCAGAACTTTCGGGGATACCATATATATTTGTTTTGATTAAATGATCAAATATATCATGAAATTTAAGGAAAATGTCAAATTGAAAATTCCAGTCGCTTTATAAGCGAGAAAATGGGCTTTTTGTAACTACCATTTTACATGTAAACGCATAGGGAAACCATTTGGTGGTGTGAATTCTTGAGAGACAGCTGCAGCCTTTTGACACGGCTGTACACATATTTCGAAGTACAAACATGCACAGTATTGGTTCAGCAATTCTTGAGGAAATACTTTGAAAGTTAGAAGAAAAGGTTTCTCAAAAATCTGTTTTGCATATGGCAAAACTAATACCCGCGTCGAGAGTGTTAAACTGTAGTCCAGTTAATTTGCTCAAGACAGTGATTTCCATCTTCTTGGCACAGAATTAAACCAAACATATTGATTTTCTATCTTTGAAGTATTCATGCGGGGCAATCAAAATTTGACTACAGGGTGGAGGTATCACAAGGTATAGGTGTGTAAGTGTCATAGACCTGACAGGGAAGTTCTCTTTTGGTCTATACGCTTGCGCGCTAAGGTCCTGGGTGAGGAAATTCCCAGATTAGAATCACGGCTGGTGCTCCGAAATCTTGCTGTGTCCAAATTAGTTTCAACACAGGCAAAAAAAAGATGTGACCAGCTGGAATTGAACACAGAACATTTGGAGAATGGAGAGAGGTAACTGCAATTTGAATTGGATGGGGGTTTGCTGCCAGCAAATGTTGAAGTCGTATACCCATGGAGATACCAAATTTCCAGGTAAAAAGGTACCAGTATATCTAATAACAGTTGACATAATTTTGAACCGAAATTGTCATCAAATTTCAACCAGATTTTGAGACATTTGTGGCGAATATGTTTCAACATTTTGAAAAATTGACACTGGTAAATACCAAATTCTATAATGACTACTTTCGCTACTGATATTCACAGTACATCCCCATACCCACCAATTATTCAGTCCGCATATTAAACTGTGTACTTACATCCCACATTCTGTTGCCAACCAAACCGTCCGCTTGAAAAACACAAAATCGCTCCGCCGTGATGAACACCGGAAGGTATCCTGCATGGATCGGGAGAACCCGGGCACGCACTCCATGCACACAATGTTAGTGTCGGCTAATTCAAAAGTCTCTCGTACTACGGCCGAGGGCTGGAAGCCGACCAGGCTAACTTGGGCCTTTTTGTTGTCGGCGCTACACACCCATATAGAGTTCTTTGCGGCCTCGCTTTCCAGCTTGCGAGAGCGCGAACGAGTCTCCAGCGGACATATTACTGCACACTGTACCTGGAGGAACACACAGAGATGCAGACAACATTTAATGCTTGTATTTCAACATAACGAAAGAGCAGACTACGTGCTAAATTGCCTCAAATTTGGCAGAATAAATGCCAATTTAGGCAAGACATATCTACATATAGAGTGAAAAATATCTACTTTCAATCAAATAATTATCTACAAAATATCATGCCTGATAGTGAAAATATCCATACTCTCCACATATATTTATTAAAAAAACAAAATTAGGTGAATCACCTGAGAAGCATAATGAAGTGTTTAAAGCAAGTTAGCTTTCTCTTCTATCATAACATTAATTACCCAGAATTCACTATTATGCAATCCACTTTCCACTCATGACTTCAAATTCACTTATTTTGCCAGGTTCCCCCCCCCCCCCCCCCCCCCCCCCCCCCATTTTGCAAAATTGTTGACCACATTATGATATGCTCGATCAAAATGAGTCTGAAGTCAGGGATATTGATTTAGACATATAAATAAACATAGGACATAATATTTTATATTAAAACAATTTTTAAAAAATCTTAAAAATTTAAAAAGAAAGACGTTTTCTATTGTTTTGAAATGTCTTAATCTCTGGAATCAATTGTCCATTTCATTGAAGTTGTTAGCATAATAAAGCTTTGCAAATGAATGGTATAATCAAGCAGAATACTAAATATATATAATACGCCTCCCATCTGACTTATTTTATTACATCACATCACTCATGATGTTAGCAATTTGTTTCTTTCACTTACTTTCAGAGCATTTTTAGTTGTGAACATCGGTAATGACTTCATGAGAAGCGGCACACCAAAATTCATCTCAGCGTGGACAGAGTCGCTCTCTTCTGGAGCGTACCATCCAGGGTCATTATGTGGTTCTGTGGGGAGAAAATAAAAAGAATAACAGGTAACATTTCCATAAACATAAATATGGCTGGGCTAGATAGACCAACATGTTCATTTTAAACCATTGGGTCCCCACAAACTATATTGGGTCCCCACATTGCTCTATTTGGCCACCATCTTTAAAAATGGCGGACCAAATCGAGGGAATGGGAAAATAAAACATCCAAAAGGTGAGCGGAAAGTATCCTGGTTTTTTGACGACCCAACTGGTCACTTCTAACTTAACTGCTCATGCGCAAGTCTGGCTGACAACAACACCAAAGCACCTATTTGGTCCCTTTAAACTGTAGCATGTCTAACGATCATAACGCAGCACCGTGGGGAAGGTAAATCAGCGCCTCCAACTGCGTCACGCGATGCACTACGTTGCATGAAACCACCGGTTCAGTGTGGCATGATGGTGCGTCAATAAGCGTCTATTCATGAGTTAATCAGCGCACGCATTTGGAACTGTTTGTTTTTCGGTCTTCGCATTGAGCACCCTCGTAGGAGCCGTGTTTAAATTATGAAGACAGTAAGGATTCAGTCTATCCACAAACCAACTCCTGATCATTATTAGTAAATAATGAACAACATAAGGCAGAAGGTTAAAGGTCAAACTCAGCACTTTCCATGCGGCTATTACCTTTATCTCAAGAATTACTGAACCAATACTAGGCATGTTTGTACTTATTTTGACGAATTTCCAATGGTGATTCCAAATATAATGCTGATGAAATTCAATAATTTTGACATTTTTGAAACATTTTGTGGCATTTTGGGACTGTCGTCTGCAGACGACTCCCTCATGGAAAGTATTAAGGCGACTCTCCAATCCAATCCTTCCAATAAACTGACCATATTTTTTAACTGCAGCAGCTAAACTATATGGAATTGAGCAAAAGTAATAACATAAAAGCTCAATAATTGCGTTCAATGTATTTAAACAACTTACCAAGACCTAGTTTTGCATTTTCTAAGGCATTGATCCAGTCTAATTTTATCTTTGGGCTTACAGCGTCGAATACAAGGGTCACTCGTTCTCCTCTGTTGGTTGAAAGGAAAAACAAAATTAAATCAATTACACATACCGAAGGGGTACATGATATAATCCACAGATACATTCTCTTAATTAACACTTCTTTAAAACATTTTTTTTTACTCATGTAATATCTTTCTGATACAGATCCTGCAAGGATCGAAAACACAGGCCCCTTACGAACTGATATTTCACCTCGCAGGCTATTGTGCACATAAGCAGCTTCAAACAGCTTCATATAAAGAAATGTTGTGCTATATGGTTCCACTGTATATTATTATTTCACCTTTTCATCGTTTTATTCAATACCGATCACTCACAATTCACATGAAGGTAATGATAATTGTATCTTGCTGAAGTCTGCTTGTTTGATCTCTAGACCTTTCTTCTGAATACGTCCGTGGATGATGTCAACCCAGTCATCGATGTCCTCTCGCGACAATGGGCTGTAACGATTCTGAAAAAGTAACAGGGTCCAAACAAATTATATGATGGAATTTCCTCTAAATGTTGAAAAACTATATGCTGCTCATACAAAATGCAATCATTTATGAAATGATTAGTGCATTAAAAATTAAAACAAAAAAGGACACTACAAGCCATCTTCTAGAATTTGCTGAGGAAAAATATAAGTCTAGTGGTTTAATGTCTCAAGCATAAATTTCAGTTTTACATAATGATAAAGTGGTCGACCTTTCACCTCCAGTAATCTGTGCCAAGAGTAGTACTTTTTCTTGCTAAGTGCGCCTGGTACAAGTTACACTAGCATGATACTCTAGATAATTCAAACTTTTGCCCACAAACCGGTTAGAAAAATCAAGCTTGATAACCAACAGTGCCAATCTCAACCAAATATTGGAGGGGGCGATCACCCCCTCAACCCCCCTCTGGCAATGCCACTGTTAGTGTATACCAATACTCTTTTTTTAGCCGTAATTAGTTTGAATCACAAAACATACCTGTGAATGCTCACCAACATGACACGTGAATCACGTGGCCAGGCGTTGAACATCAAACGTGCATCGTGTTAAGGATTTTTTGGTTGATGGGGATTCTGAATTTGACTACTAGCGAATTGAGTCAGTTCCAAATTGGCACGAAATATCTGGTTTTTTATTTCTCTGCACACAAAAGTTATCCAAATGTACGCACACTATTCTGGCATACGCAAGCGTCACACATACAATTCACAATGCACCATATGAGCGTTTTGCGTACCCATGCTCTTCTGAATCAATTCGCTGCTGTAAGCGGGTTTGCCAATTCTGCCCCCTAAAGGAAAAACGCAGTAACTACATTGTTGATGAACTGGGAAAAATACAATTATGTGTTTCTAGCAGTTGAATGAAGATGTCTATATTACCAGTACTTGTTCCATAGTTATGTTCTTGAATTAAATAAACTCTTTAGAGGCACTGCAAGAAACACATAATTGTATTTTTCTAAGTTCATCAAAAATGTAGTTACTGCGTTACTGGGCAGAATTTGGAACTGATTGAATTACTGTAAAAGTAGAAATCTTCGCACCTGTATTGTTTTGCCCTGTGCACATTTTGAACAATTTAGCTTGTTTTATTTTCACAATTTTGAGCTTCCTTAAATTGATCTACATACAAAACAGGCCCACAGAGTGAATGTAACTTACGAGTAAAAAGGAGCTGTCTGTTCAATTTGTAGCACTTACTTTTAGTGTTGAATACAATGCGCCCATTTGTCTGACCACTGCCAAGTCGTGTAATAAATCATTCCTCTCTTGGTACAGTTTTCTTGTTGAACCACCATATTGATATTCTTAAAGAAAATTCAAAGTAAAAGTATAAAAGCTGGGCATATGTTTTTTCCAACTACATAGTTATAGGAATCTGGAATAGGTCAGAGCCTACTTTCTAAACACTTTCCATGCGGCAGGCGTCTGCAGACAACATTCCAAAATTTCACAAAATGTTTCAAAAATGTTCAATTTCATAACCATATTTGGAATCACCAGCAGAAATGCATTCAAATAAGTACAAACATGCCTAATATTTGTTCAGCAATCCTTGAGATAGACCTTGAAAGTTGAGAAAGGTTTCTGATAAATCTGTTTTGTATATGGTAAAAACCAATAGCCGTGTGGAAAGTAAAAGCTATCATTCCCTTAATGCGTACTACGCAGTGGTTCAGTTCATGAGGTCGGAGCTTGAGGAAAATGGCCTTCTCTTCCAAGCAGTGCATGGATATAATAGTACATGTTAAATTGTGACAGGAATGGTGGTTTTGACTTAAATAGGCCAGTGGCAATCCACTCTCACGGCTATTAGGCAAAACAATAAAAAAAAGTTGTGTTACCCTCAGCGACCGACCCTAAAATTGTAAAAACTAGGGTCGCATTTTTTTTAGATTTAAATTTGATTAAAAGTGTCTAAATGTTACTATTTCTTGCTTGAAATGAATAAGTAAGCTTAAATATTTTAAACTATTGTCACACTAGAAACATTAGTTTATTTTGACATAGGGTCTTTACCAATTTTATCTTGACATAAAAAGCATATATTTTTCAGCAAAAAAAAAAAAATTGTCAAAAATAAATAAAAATAGATTTCCTACCGACCGACCCGATTTAAAATCTTTGGCACTTGAGGGCAACACAACTTATGTTTTGTTTTGCCTTATCAGAAATACTAATGTAGTAGAAAATGGGCACCTGCTTTAACCATATGTGACCCAACATGAGTAAATGAGGTGGAATGCGGCAGTAGCTAATTTGATTTAAGAACACAAATGTGGGACAAGGTCAAAATAAGTCAAATTCAGAGCAAGTCTCATTTCTGATCTTTTATACTTCTTGTATCTATCTAAAGACTCAAATTCATTAAAATAAAGAGTTAAACTACATTTTGAGGTATTCGGTTTTCATTTGCTCCATTAATTTGTTAACAAAATCAAAACTTCAAATGCCTATAACGTGACAATTTGTATTTGATGTTTTGAGACTACGTGATTTTCATTCCTCTGTGACTTTGGTTTGGAATGTGATATGACATTGACTTGTACCAAAATGTCCCTTAACATTTAAATATTATCATGATATCAATAACTCAATATTTATATTTCCCTCATTGTGCCTCATTTACCTGCGTTGGGTCACATATCAGGCAAGGGGGATGCCACATGATGACATAATCAAATGATTGATTAAGTCTTCATGTGCCTTTTTCTAAATAGCTTAGACCCGAAGAAGTCTGGACCAATCTTCCCTTATCTTATCGAGACCTGTCACATCAAAATGCACATGTTGGAGGCCAGTGTCAAATCTGAGTTGTTGGTATGACTTGAAAGAGCAGATTTTAGGATTTGAAATGATACCATGTTGAAGGTAATCAGACTAGTAATTGAAGAAACATAATTTTTCTATTATTTTATTATTATATTTCACCATATATATTGGCCTCTATCTCAAAACTGTATTATCCTTTATGAAGTGACTGGTCACATTTTTACTAAATTTCAATAGTACCTTGTGATTCTATTGGCTGGGCGGTGATAGTAAGTTTACCCGGCTCCTCCTTGATATTCACATCCCCTCCTTCCACGGATGGCTCCATCACCTCCACCTGCGTTAATGGAACGCTCCATTTGTGTTTGTACTTGGGCACGTCTATGCCAACTGGTGACGGGGACCTGTGCATGGAAGAAACCATTATGTTGAAAAGGGGCAATTAACTAACTGCAAGATTTATATCGAAACAAATAACAACAAATAAGAATGATGATGAGGTATCAATTTATAGCTTACTTTTTGCATATTTTGATGATGTTAAAATCAGACATTGGATAAAAGGCCCCAAGAGGTATATATGTTTAGATGTGATGGGTATGTGTATGGTTGGCCATACATTGTTTCAATATAAGAGTCAACCAAAATGATCTGTACATCAATATGGAGGCTAAAACAGTATATAATTGGTGGATCCTCACTTCACTCTGTGTACTAGTCTATGTCTTCTCTGGTATTCCAACTGCACACTCAGTGTCAAAATGGGAATACAAATATACTAGATATTAACACGGGTGTAGATGATAACTCTGACTTTCAACCTACAGAAATTGAAAGTGAAAATGATGCTAGTCAAGCAGCTGTTGAGTCCAGCTCACGATATATGAACTCTTCACTTAACGGAACATAATGGCAACAAAGCTACAGTGGCTAATGTGTCCGACTCTCGATTCATGGCCTCGTCACATGGAATCATCAAGCCTGTCCCAAAATTTTCAGACAATGTTAGGGTAAACAAACAATTGTTTTAATTAGGCCTTACTGTAATGTTCATGTTCCATACCAATTTTCTGCTTTATCTTTATTCATTATTTTAATGTCATGCAAATAAAACTTGGAAACCATTACAAAATATTTGGTTAGCAGTCACAATGATTTTTTTACTCGGAAAAAGTTCCAAAGGTTTATATTTCTGACGTCAAAAGCTATTCATACTTTCATATGCGTCATTCTAAAATGGGAATGAATTGGGAATTGTTGTAAACAGATCCATATTCAGAAATGGCCTTTGTTCAAAATTAATTAACCAGTGAATGACATATAGGTTGGGGTAGTGTTGTGCAATGAAGATTGTAAAGAACACAAAGAAAGCATAGAATTAGTCATGTTGGGGAATATCTGTATTTGGCAGCAAAATCCCCTTTTCTATACCATACTATTTTTACACTAGTATTGTATCATATAATGCAGAAGTTGTGTGATATAGTTTCATAATATGGTTGGCCACAGTTAGTTTCAGGTGAAAATAATTGTCTGCTAAACATTCAGCCAGAATTGTTTCTTTTGTATAGCCAATATGGAGGCTAAACATATGTCTAATAGGTGGATCCTCACTTCACTCTGTGTACTAGTCTATGTCATGTCTGGCATTCCAACTGCACACTCGGTGTCAAATGGGAATACGAATAGACTAGAAAGGAACGAGGGTACGGACGATCGCTCTGACGTTCAGCATACGGACAATGAAAGTGTAAATGATCCTAGTCAGGCGGCTGCTGAGTCCAGCTCACAATATATGAACTTTTCACTTAACAGAACTGAGGCTACAGCAAATGTGTCTAGGTTGCTTTACCTAGACTCTTCGCATAATGGAAGCAAAAGTACAGTAGGGGCTAATGTGTCTGATTCTCGACTTGTGGCCTGGCGATCATCTTATAATAGAAGCAAGGCTTCATTTACTAGATTGTCCAACTCTGGGTATACCAATTCTTCACATGATGACAACAATGCCACATCGCCTAACGTGTCTGACTCGGGATGTACCAACTCTTCACGTGATGACACCAATGCCACATCGCCTAACGTGTCTGACTCGGGATGTACCAACTCTTCACATGATGACACCAATGCCACATCGCCTAACGTGTCTGACTCGGGATGTACCAACTCTTCACATGATGACACCAATGCCACATCGCCTAACGTGTCCGACTCCAGATGTACCAACTCTTCACATGATGACACCAATGCCACATCGCCTAACGTGTCCGACTCCAGATGTACCAACTCTTCACATAATAAAACCAAGCCTAAAGCGAATGTGTCTGGCTCACCATACATATACTCTTCAACTAACAAAACCGAGGCTTCAGAGGGTACAATGACTGACAACTCATCAAAAGTAGAAGCAGGCAATCTGACTGACTCTCATAATTTTGATTGGGACACTCAAAATGGAAGCAAGAGTTCTCTGGACAATGCCACTCACTGCCCCAATGGACATGTTACTCTAACGAGAAACCAGATTCTTCCTGCAACGCTTCGTACATTTAAAAATCAACAATGCAGTGTCCATGCCTATGCCCCACCTGGCTTTGAAATTCAACTGAGTGTGTTGCATACACATTCCGACTGGTCTATTTATAACTATTTCTATGTGCAGTCTAACTCAACCGACAAGGAGTGTTGGAATGACATCATGGCAGTCATGGGCCCAAGTCAAAGTTCCTGTATTATGAAGATCAACCGTGCGAATCTGGAAATAAATACCAATGTAGGATCCGAAATTCAACTAATCGCTGTCAGATCTGGGAATAGCAGCGATTTTCAAAAAGGACTGGATCCCTCCGATTGTATTGTGTATCAGAATATTACACATGACATCGGTCTAATGAAGTCATGTACACGAGTTGAAAGATACACTAATGTATATAATATCGCTCACCTATACATTGAACAATACCAAGAACTGACTAGCTTTCATCCATCCTTGAGGCCAATATTTCCTGAATCAAGTCTGACCACCTCAGAAATGCCAGACTTTGGTATGTCAGGTAATGATAATATACTTGTCGCTGGATATCCTGAATGTCCTGAAGGGTGTGTCTGTAGTTTGAATTTCAACCAGTTTATAACAGACTGTTTGGATGGCAGACAACTGAAGAAAACACTTCTCACCTATGAAACATTGTCGACTGAATTCCAAGTCAACACATCTGCTCTTGATGTTAGTGCAAGAAAACTGGTTCATGTTAGCCCGGGAAGCTTCAGAAACCTCACCAATATCAATATTCTACTGTTGGACAACAACCTCATCTCCAATCTTCATCAAGGACACTTTGAGGGATTATCTCAGATGCAAATACTCGATCTTTCGAATAATAAACTGCTGTATATAAACTCTAGTTCATTCTCTGGCCCAAGTAGCCTTAAACAATTGTTTCTCAACGGTAATATGTTATCAGTCTTAACAGTGGGTATGTTCGAAGGTATTTATAACATGGAGGTATTGTATTTATCAGGAAATGAAATTTCACATATTGAACCAGCAGCATTCTCAAATTTAAAGCCAATTCAAGCTTTGTCCTTATCAGATAACTTTCTAGTTGAACTAGACCAAAATATATTTCAGGATTTGAAGAATTTGTTTTACCTTGACCTTTCTGAAAATAGAATTGTTAATATAGGTATAGATATGTTTGAGAACCTCGAGAATATAACACATTTATCATTGCATGGGAATCAAATTTCCAAACTTCAAGATACAACAAATTCCAGTGTATTCCAGAATCTGGTTCAATTGATACATCTAAATCTGGCCAATAATAAATTATCGCATCTTAATGAATTTCTATTCAAAGGGTTGATTAACTTGTTAGACCTATCACTGAATGGCAATGTGCTGGAAACACTGGCACCAGGTGCATTCTGGGATTGTGCTCAATTACAAAATTTACATTTGTATGAAAATCAGTTGACCTTTCTCCATGTTGATCAGTTTCAAGGATTGCTAACCTTATCCATGCTATCTCTGAATACTAACAGACTAATGACACTAGAACCTGGTATCTTTGTAAATCTTGAACAACTCAAAGGACTGTACTTGTATGACAACCAGTTATCCAATCTCCACATTGACACATTCCAGTGTTTAGTTAACTTATCCGAGTTGCTACTGGATACTAACACACTGACAACGTTGCAACCTGGTCAATTTAGGGAACTTAGGCAATTAACAATGCTATATTTGTATGATAACCAGCTATCCAACCTCCCTGTAGATATATTCCAGGGCTTAGTTAACTTATCAGAATTGTGGTTGCATCACAACAACCTTAAAGCATTGCAACCTGGTTTGTTCATGAATCTCAGGCAATTAACACAGCTAATCTTGAATGATAACCAGTTATCCAATCTACATGTAGATATATTCCATGGGTTAGTTAACTTATCTGAATTGTCGTTGCATCACAACAACCTTAAAGCATTGCAACCTGGTTTGTTCAGGAATCTCAGGCAATTAACACAGCTATATTTGTATGATAACCAGTTATCCAATCTCCATGTTGATATATTTCAAGGGTTAGTTAACTTATCTGAATTGTGGCTGCATCATAACACCCTTAAAGCATTGCAACCTGGTTTGTTCAGGAATCTCAGCCAATTAACACAGCTAACTTTGTATGATAACCAATTATCCAATCTCCATGTTGATATATTCCAGGGCTTAGTTAACTTATCAGAATTGGTGTTGCATCACAACAACCTTAAAGCATTGCAACCAGGTTTGTTCAGGAATCTCAGGCAATTAACACAGCTATATTTGTATGATAACCAATTATCCAATATACATGTAGATATATTCCAGGGGTTAGTTAACTTATCTGAATTGTGGCTGCAAAATAACACATTGATAACATTACCACCACAACTATTTCAGAATCTTAGTCAATTAACAAAGCTATCTTTGTATGGCAACCAGTTATCTAATCTCCACATTGACACATTCCAGGGTTTAGTTAACTTATCTGATTTGCGACTGAATAATAACATACTGACAACGTTGCAACCTGGTCAATTTAGAGATCTGGTGAATTTAGCTTCTCTCTTTTTAGGTAACAACTTATTGGTGACTTCATCATTAGTTAGTCTTAGGGTTTGTGATAAATTGCAACTTCTGAGTTTAAATGATAACAAATTATCAAATATTGATGCCTCCTTCTCTGGATTACACAAGCTTGTGACACTTGAGCTCAATAGTAACCAAATAAGTGTGATTCAACCATATGCATTTGAAAATCAAACAAATATGAAGTTTATTATTCTTCAAGATAATCCACTTTCAAAAATAACATCTAAGTCTTTCACTGGACTTCCAAATACTACTACTATAAGAGTAGACACTCCAGCACCATGCTGTTTTATAGACCCACTATCAGGACCTCAATGTATACCAATTGAACCAAAATCAGAATACATGACTTGTGGTGACCTCCTACCAAATACAGTGATCAAGTATTTCATATGGATTATTGGAGTTTTTGCATTAATTGCTAACACATATGTTCTGATTTGGGGTTGCCAGAAACTAACCAGGGGAAAAGAAAAAACTGATAACCAGAAACAAGTTCTATTCATAACAAACCTTGCTGCTGCTGATTTTCTTATGGGAGTGTATATGTTAATAATTGCATCAGCTGATCAATACTTTCAGCAATATTTTCCTTTTCACGCTGATCATTGGAGGAGTCATGCACTGTGTAAACTATCAGGTTTCCTAACGATACTTTCAAGCGAAGCATCCCTATTATTTATTCTTCTGATAGGTATTGACAGAGTTTGGGCCTTCAGAAATACTGTTGTGAGTCGGAAACTGTTTTTGACAACAAGGTCAAAAATACTTGTTACAATATTGATGTGGATGCTCGCACTTGTTTTCAGCGCATTAGGAATCGGTTTGGAAAAAGATCACCATCTTTATCAATTTTCTGAAGTATGTATAGGGTTACCACTGGCCAGAAGATTATTAACTCGTAAAACATTAGCTAATGTGACAATCTCCTATGACAAAATTGATAGAGATGATGATGTTTTAACAATCTTTAAAAATGAAAAAGTTGGTAGCCATCTAAGCCCTACATATTCAATTGTCATATTTTTAGGAGTCAATTTCTTCTGCTGCGTTACTGTAGCGGTATGTTACATCAGTTTATTCATTCAAATACGAAGATCAAACATGTCCCGATTAAAAACAGATCTGAAAATGGCTTTCAAAATGGGATTGATCACGTTGACCGATCTGCTTTGCTGGTTGCCAATTGTTGTGATCGGGATCTTGGTGCAGAAGGAAATGGTGGAGGTATCTCCCGAGGTTTTTGCGTGGATAATTGGTTTTGTCCTTCCGATAAATTCTGCTCTCAATCCATTCCTGTACACCATCATTGGTAATTCTTTGTTTAGTTGTTTAGACCGTAAAGGGAACATTAATGGGCACATATACATAATGATTGATGAAACAGCAGTATGAGTGATTACACTCTCAGAAACTACCCCTAAAACAGATTCACAAAGTAGACAAATTTGGTCTCCCTTTTTAACAAAGGATTTTGCTCTGAGATCGGGGAGGTATAATTTATGTTTGTTTGTGTGTTTGTTTAAACGGTCGATCCTTCTGGACACACGCTTGGGTCCTGAAGGGACCAGGCTCAAGTAAAATGCTCGGGCCAGGCTTAAAAGGCCTATATACGCATGCTGGCTGAATTAAATGAAAGTTAGAAAAGATGGAATGAAATAAAAAGAGCCACTTCCAACAAATAAAGTTAACAATTTGGCTGTCAGCCTTCGGACATGAGAAAAGAATGTTGATAGTTAAAACTTGTCCAACGTTTTTTGTGCACAGGGGTGTATTCACTCAACTTCGCAGTTTCTTCTGGCTCCACCATCATATCGCGAGGTGCCAACCATTCATTATGGCAGAAGGACAATTCTAATTTGTAATAATAATGTGTCTCAATGTGACGTTAGTCTTTTACTGTTAAAAGCTCTTTAGATATGTTCACTATCACAAATCTAACAACGCAACAAATTTGGTATAGTACGAGGGTCATTCAATAAGTTCTACCTCCTACCTCATAACTTTATTATCATATGAGCCAGTCTTATCAAATATCACACGATTGTAGCTTGGAACCTTAGCTACAAATCCAATGTATATAAATTGATCTGAGTACTGGTTGTACTTTCCTGGACATGCAGTGAGAACCAAACCTCGATTTAGTGTGACGGAAATGGATGAAAATCAGCAAAATATCGCCGAAGTGTTTTTCAATCGGCCTATTGTAAGTGGCAACACATACCTATCTGTCAATTATAACCGTTCTAAATGTCAGATATCTCTTTAACAGACTGTAAACAATAAAGTTGACTGATTGGTTTGGAAAAAATATGCCCTCTGAGTAGCCAGATCCAGGTCAGGACAACCATTCAGTTTACCCCTCCCCTAGAGAACCCTGTAAAAGTCATATTTGACTTTCATGATAACTAAGCGATCTTCAATGTATCGAGCTAAATGGAGGGATTTAAAGTCTGTCAAAGCGATAATTTTCTATCATTGACTACCTGATTGACTATTCTAAAGGTTGCACATTAGTAAAATTCATAAAGTGACTACTATGGTAAAGATTGAACATTCGAGGCATCATTGTGGTGGCTTAAGTTGTAATATAGATAATTTGACTGTTGGCAGTATTCTGGTATGCCAATACATTTTAGTTGATAGTACACTATTTACAAGCCTACAAGAGTTAATATTGTTTACAATCTTATCTATACATGATAATACTGTAATATATTCAGATATCATTCATTCATTTCCATTTTCAGTATTTAAATCATGCT
This sequence comes from Ophiura sarsii, assembly GCA_035610835.1. Lineage (NCBI taxonomy): Eukaryota > Metazoa > Echinodermata > Ophiuroidea > Amphilepidida > Ophiuridae > Ophiura > Ophiura sarsii. Next base: position 63,220,363 of record CM069446.1, on the reverse strand, counting down.
CTTATATCTAACCATACTATACGAAAAAACACCCGAAAACATGTGTATATTTTTAAGGTAATTTTCTGTGTCCGTTGTCCAAAATCTCTCTCTGGCTTTGACCGCATCATAACAAAAGTAAAACAGATATCAATTATCATTTACTACATATTTGTAGCTGTGATTCGGAGCTATAATCAGACAAATGTTGTGAGGTTGACATTAATATTAGCGATGTTATGAGGGAGGAGGTAGAACTTATTGAATGACCCTCGTATAATTTGTTTCTTTTTCTTTTTTTAATTGTTGTTAATTTGTTGTTTATTTTTAAACATTCATCCTATTGAACACAGTTATATTTATGTCCCCTCAACATTTTCGGCTATTTATTTGAATTTAGGTGTATAAATATTGGCAAAATTACCATCATAAAATGTTTGCTCAGCCGCAATGCTATTTATAGCTTGGGTAAGTCCCGAAGATTTCCTACGATAAAAGTAATTCCATGCTTCCATAAATAATGACTATCAATCATTCTATTGAATTGAATTTGGAATTTATTTATTTAGATTGCGGTTTGTATTGGCTTTTGTCAAACAAGCGACAAAGGTTAGTTAAGGTTAATGTGAGCAATAAAGCTTGAAAAGGACACAAAGAAAGCATACAAATGAGTTAAGTTGGAAAATATTTGTATTTTTGTCAGCTAAATCCCCTTTTCTATTCCATGCTTTTTTTAAATATGACTAACTTGGAACTCTAAATGTTTGTGTATTTGTTCATGATCTTTCATATCATATAATGCATTTTAATGCCATACAATTTGTATTTCGCAACCAGCCATGTAGGGAGTGTTTTACACACCCACTTTTGTAAATTCAGTTTTTACACACCCAGTTTTTGTCCACATGGCCTATACTTTGTACACAAATCCTTAAATTTACACACCCACTTTTTTGAATTTATACACATTTACACACCCACATCTTCAAATCCTGCCTAAGACCTTGTAATCGTGTCTCATGTTTTTTGTTTCAAATATGTTTTTACTCTGTATGTGTATTTTAGTACATTTAAGATCATTGTTGTATTTTTGCTTTATTGTTTTTTGAATCTTTTATTCATTTGTTGTAAAGCATTTTGAGTTTAGATCTCACTAAAGTAAAGTGCTCTATTATAAATGTGTGTTATTGTCATTGAGCAAATTTATTTGTGGATTTATTTTACTTCACGTCATGCATATGCTTGAATTTTATGCCAGCAAATCAGTGTGATGGTATTATTCAAGCGTGCCTGAATACAGAAAACTATAGCCTATAGCAGTTATTGATTGATAAGCAGTTTAAACAAGAGGTTACCTAGGTTAAACCATAAGTTCTTTGGGTTGGGTTGAGTCAAAAAGGTAACTATAACCTATACCAAGAGTGATTGATAAACCAGGTTTAACATAAGATAACCCCGTTTAAACCAGAAGTTGACCCATACTTACTTGGATACAACTGTAGCACACACCAGTAGATCGTTAAGCATAAATAATCTCCTCTCTTTACATTTGATCTCGTCACCATGACTATCGTAACCCTGGAGAGAGTACAAACACATATTTTTTTATAATTAGGGAATGAAAACAATGGATGTACAAAACACAGCCTACTGGCAGGGATGGATTGACTTCAATTGAAATCAATTTTAAAAATCTTAAAGGTGTATGTTCCAATCACTTTTTGGGGGGTATGATTTTTTTTCACATCATGATATTTTGATGTCAGAAGAATCCCCATATTTTTCTCATTATGTCTGTAAAATCTCAGGCTCCAAAAATGTTCTATTTAGAAATTATAGGCTAAAATGTGGTGAATTGCGGCCAAAGGTGGTTGACCACTAGCCAGTTTGTGTACTACTCAATGGGCAAAATTTGTGTGACCTTATGCTTCTAAAATTCAAACCATTCGAGTAATGCAACTCAAACTTTGGAATGTGACAATATTAAGGATGACCTTTCATGTAAAATGGAAAACATCAAATTGAAAATCGGGCCAGCAATCAGAACATCTACCTTTAATTTGACTCAAGTCACATAGGTCTATGGCAAGGGCATAACTAAATGGGGGCATTTTCCATTTGCCAGTGTGCTTACCCCTCTAATACACCCAAGGGAAATGAAAAATTCTATGTATATATACAAAAGATAGTTGGATATCCCCCCCCCCCCCCCACCCCGATCACAGGCCTCTCCCCCCTCATGCCCCCTCCCTTCAAATTGAAGACCCTACGTATGCTTCTGGTCTATAATGTACGTCTTGACTTGACTTGTGACTCTAGGTTACGTGACTTGGTCACACAACTGCTAATCGGTAACAAAATGGCATCATATGAAAGTCGTCTGCATGCTCCTTGTAATATTATAATTATATGATTTTGATCAATACTTACTTCATCCTGAAACAGGAAGCAGACCGCAGCAAAAACAGCAGAAAGCAAAAGAAATATGGAGATGATGGATTAATGAAACCCGCAATTTAATATGTTATTCATGAAAATATGGGGTGAGGGGAGGATAAAAAAGCAAATAAAAAAGGATTGTGTGAGCTTCCTTAAGGGTTAAGTGCTTTGCCTTCTTTTTACTTTTTTCAGCTTTTGGTTAACTTTTTAGGTTGTGCAAATGCGTTTACATCTTGGTGGCAAAATGGTGTGAAATTGTGTAATGAACATTAATTTCATCTTGCATCATTAATTTATTTACAATTGTAGAAAAAAACACCAACCAAGATTTAAAAAATTAAACTGGTCTGTACAAATGGTAACTTTGCAGCCATATACAGAGAAAGCTCACACACACCTTTTTCTGGGCGTAAATAAAAATGTCATACAGCGTGTCTCAGAATAGAATGGACAGATGGATTATGAAGATCCATTTCATGATGGGTCATATAAAGTAAAAACAATAGAAATAGTACCAAAAAGGTTCATAAGGATCGTTGATTGTAATATAATATGGAAGGTTCATTATACTGATCCAGTGTAAGTACTCACGTGTACGTTTCGGACACAACTGTATCCTTTGTCAACACTTGTGGTAGTGATGATCTTGACGACTCATGACGCTTTTTGCATTCTTGGAAAAAATCCCCAGATGATAAATCAACTGGCAACTCCAAGAATGCAAAAAGCGTCATGAGTCGTCAAGATCATCACTACCACAAGTGTTGACAAAGGATACAGTTGTGTCCGAAACGTACACGTGAGTACTTACACTGGATCAGTATAATGAACCTTCCATATTATAATAGAAATAGTGCACTTAAGGTTGCAGGTATGTGCATGTATATCAAGTTTTGATGCCAAAAGAGTGTATCACTTGGTTGCGATGGGACACTATATTGTATTGTGTCGCTTTCGTTTCAGTATACCTGAATGATAATGTCGCAAGTTAGCACTTTCGGCTATATCTTGCCTCACGTCCCGTACGGAATAAACCGTGTATACCTACAACGTATTTTAATTGGTTGAGCATGCGCACTTGAGTTACGGGACGTCTAGCAAGACATTGCCACACTTTCTATGCGGCAGTCGTCAGCAGACGACAGTTCCAAAATTTCAAAAAATGTTTCAAAAAATGTCAAAAGGTTTGAATTTCATCACTATATTTGGAATCCCCATGAGATATGCATTGAAATAAGTACAAACATGCCTAGTATTAGTTCAGTAATTCTTGAGATAGACCTTGAAAGTTAGGAACGATTTCTGAGAAATCTGTTTTGTATATAATGGTAAAACTAATAGCCGTGTGGAAAGTGTTAAGTGCACTTTGTCCAAAGCAAACAAGATTTGATGTCATCAATGCATTGCCTACTGCTGTTCTACCATTGCTCTCCTACAAGAATTTATTTTGGTTTTGGGGGATGAAAGGAACTCCTAGAAGTGGCTGAGACACACTGCATGTTATGCATGAAATTATGGGAAACTGAACAAAAAAAACCCTGAATGAATAGGGTCAGTCAAAAGGTTCAACCTCTACATAGTTTCGCTCAGCAACATGGAAATGTCCATGCCAGATACACCCTGATTAAACTATGTACTGGTAGAACATTTTGAGTGACCCTCACATTTTTAGGAACGGCAATATGTTATTTGCTTTCTTTTCCCTTGACATAAGCAAAATGAAAATGTATGATAAATTGTTATGGTATAACCTTTTGAGTCAAATGGTATATTATAAGACATTATATCCACAAACGGTTTGATGATATAGATTAATATATGTTAGAGCCCTTTAATCCCTGCTTGGGTTAAGTTATTGGGATAACAGTATACTTCAGGTACCTGGCCATTAACCCTAACACTCCCGGTGGATTTTCCAACGAAATTTTTTTCAAGCAAAAAAATCACACACAACAAGAGGTGCCACGCCCCGGGGTTTGAACCCACGACCTCTCGGTTACAAGTCGAACGCTCTACCAACTGAGCCACGGGGGAAGCTATGCTGGGCGAGTGTACTCGCCCAGCTATGTAGCCCGGGGCCATTATTTCACCCAAAAACCTCAGCGCCAGGTGGAACCGACAGGCTGGGAAATGGGATTTCATGTGGTGCGGGGCTTCAAGGGTTAATCAAGGTGAAATTAGAGACAAAAAGTGAAAATTAAAAAGAAGAAGAAAAAATCGTTCCTTAAGCAAATACTTTACAAAGTCAAGTCTATTATGTAAGGCGACCAAAACAAACCCCTGTTCTATGGGCAACAAACCACTCAGATAAGGTCAGTCGGTCGAGTGGGTGAGTTTTTCCCCCAACTAATTTAGAGATTTTTAAAAAAAACTCATTAAAAATGTCCAAAAATGAAATTATAAAAATAAAAAAATAAAAAAATATAACATTGTTCTTAAATTCGAAAGAAAAAATGTGTCGGTCGAGCCTGTATAGAACAGGTTTTTCTCACGTTGCCTAATGGGACTTTGATGAAGCCTGGACCTTAACCCCCTGAGAACTACCGGCCGATTGGTCAGAAAGATAGATACATAATTTATCACACCAATCAGAGACAGCGTTAGAATAATTGTAACCCTGATAAAGATTGGAGTGAAATATTTTACAAGCTGCATTTTAATTGGCTATTAAATTGAGTATATCTTGCAATAAACCAATCACAACCACTGTAAGATAGACAGGTAGACCCCAGGGAGTTAAGTATACTTTATCCCTTACAGATATTGTTAATTCAAAAAAACATATCTCTTATTAATTATTCATTAAATAAAAATCGATCTAACGCCCTTCTTCATTGTAGTTACAAAAATGTATTTTCCAGTATTTTCACACAAGTACCAGGATTGTGTATTGCATCTCACAGGTACATGTACAACACATTTGTGATGTGATCTGTGAAAACCCGTCGGATGTCGCAAAATGTGAACTAGGGATTATGGGCAATTTAAAAAAAATTAAAAAATAAAAAATAAAAAAACCTTTTCTCTTCATCTTTTTCACCCTTTCCCCAATACTTCTTTTTCCACTTGGCATAATTTCCCCAATTCTGCTCATTATTTCCCGGGAGCGGTGCTCCCTGCTCCCGCACTTTGTGCAACCCTGGTTAAAGCTTACAAAATACAATTTTGCACAAAAAATAAGATCTCAATTTTCATTTCTAACAACATAAGCGCCCTTTTATGTGATTGTCCGGTCACATTTGAGTCATGACATTAATTAATAAGTTGTGATCATTGGAATATGCTCTGACACAACTGCACATGGAGAGGTACACATATATTAGCAGGCTGTTTAGTCTATGCCTCAAAGCAGTATTTAGCAAAAATACTAATGAATCCAAAATACAATGAACTTTAAAGTTGCATTCTAAGCTAGAATATACATAAATGCAAATAATACAAAATCTGAGCAGGACCTTGATTAATGAGGTTTCCATATGAATGCAACTAGAATATACAATGAAATTATTTTGGCCGATTCTTTCTTTTGATATGACCAATAGCAAACATTGGGTCTTGATATCCAGTTGAAGCATGAAATGTGATTTTCCTCGACATGGAATGACATATTTTTTCAAGAATTTTCTCTTGTGGGAAAATTCTGATATTTTGACCACCCTGTGCATCAATGCAAGAATGGGGTATGTTAACACTAATCCTAGAATAGTAGCGGTGGGGATGGATCGAAGAACAGGGGGAGGGGGTTATATGGGGGACCAAAATAATTATGTCCGCTTCCCCCGGAAATTGAAACTAGATCGCCGGCGTGACAAGCGAGTCAATTAACCATGACACTGCGAGTGCTGGGCTTGCCAGGCTAAATTTTCACACACCATATATCCCATACCCGGGCCGGGGTTTAGTGCACCGCAGCCCTTTTATGGCAAAAGCATGTATCTTATATGTACTTTCCTAATAATATACTTCCTTTTAACATGGATTGTGTTAACTTGGTTCAATAATCCTCACTTAGGAAAAGGTTGCAACTTGTAAAGACAATAAAAGTAATATACTGCCTTTTACCACTACATGATTTATGGAGAAAAAAGCTAACTTTGATCATGTTAAAAGGAAGTATACTGTAAGGAAACTACATATAAGATACATTCTTTTGCCATAAAAGGGCTGACCGGGGGATATAAGTTGTGTGCCTGCTCGTAAAATTATTGCTGGCTGTGTTGTTCCGTGTGGTGTAGGAGGGTTAGGGTTATAAGTGCCCCTTATATTAAAGATGGCTGGAGAGGAGCAATAATTTTTGACATTGGGTATATATACTATAGTTTAATCAGTTCCAAATTGGCAAGAAATATTCAGTTTTAATCTTACTGCGCACAAAAGTAATCCAAGCATATGCACGCTATTATTACCGCAAGCACTCGGTTTAGGACGCACACATTTGTTACGCATATGATGCACAGTATGCTTGCTGCCTTCATGCCTGCGTCCATCACTCTGTTTTATTCACTGCTGTAAAGAGGTTTCACCAATTTGGAACTGATCAAACTACAGTTTAATTATAGGAACCCACCACCACTTGTTGTTAAAAGTTACATGGCGAGCATGAAGCATATGCTATGTCACTTGCTGAACTTCAATTTTCATTAAATATATGCTGTGCTCATGGCACAAAAAACAACCAAATCATATAGTGTTAAGTTCAAAAGTATATCTCACATCAATGAACGTTTATTAGTGAATTAATTGATTAAGATAGAGTTAAGGGTATTGGTTAGGATAATCATCCCATATCCTGGCTGGTTGTTTATCATTTTGGGAAGTTGAACCCTAAGCCTTTTTAGATGCATTTCTAACACTTTGATACCAATTGCCTCGAAAGAGTATTTGTCTGGAGTACAGAGAGTCCCGGGTTCAAATCCCGGTTGAGGAATGAACCACCACAAGGGAAAGATTAATCATTATTATCACTTTCAACTCGTGAACTAAGTAAGTAGCTTTGATTTCTCGTTTCATTTTAGTTGTTAAAATTAGGTAAGTAGAACTTAGAACAACGCAAACATTATTAACAGGCCTTCTTACTTCCCGAGGTAAGCTTATTTTCTAGATAAAATAAACCGTTTTGCACTTTTCATTGTCTTATACTTAACACTCACTGTTTGCAGCATGTCATCTTGTCTTACCACCCATCTGATTCTGTCATTAGGCAACTGAAAAAATAGGAAAGAAACGTGACAGACATATGGATTAGCAACCTCACTGATTGGGCCAATGCACCTGTAAGTTGATTGAGTATAGCGCCCTCTGGAATGGTAAATCATGGACGGGTCATTTACACACGTATGGTGGTGTAGTGCAGAGACAAAACCATAAGAGGGAACAATAAAACCCTATTGCCCTGGGTGCTACAAATGTGACCAGGACTGGAACTTCAGATAGTTTTCAAACAGCCAGTCGGGCAGGTAACTCACAAAAATATCTGCCCAATAGAAATTCCACCAGCCTGTGTAACACACTTACACTGTGAGTTTGAACAGTCGGGCAGGTACTTTTGTATCTTCACTCGCCTGACGAAAAATGTACCTGCTATGGGCAGGCGGGTGGGTGCTATTTTCAGGCCTGAATGTGACCAGTTTGTGTCAAAAAGGACATGTTGTTGAGATAGAGGCCAATATATTTGGTGAATTAAAAATAAAATAATAGAAACAAAATATGCTTCTTCAATTTATATCTTGTGATAACAAAAGTCTGATTACTTTTAATATGGTATCATTCCAAAGCTTAAAATGTGCTCTCTCAAGTCATACCACTAACTCAGAATTGAATATGTCCATTTTGATATCCCTATTTAATTGTGCTATATATGGCAACCAAAAAGTGAATTTTGGGAGCATCACTGACATGGTCTACTGGCATGGGACTAGGTTTCAGACCCTGGCGACCTAGTTTTGGTCTCTGGCCCAAGTAGGACCTTCTTTTTGGTCACTATTTTAGTCACACCTTTCCTCAAGATGGTAATGTGTCATGTCAAAGTACAACTTAAATTTCATGTCAAGGTCAATTTAAATGTCATGTCAAAGGTCAACTTGAATTTTACTTTGGGATAATTTTACATTGACATTTTTTATGAGTTGCTTCATGACGTGTTTCTGCTTGGCCACTTTTTGCAATTATTTAGAGTGTCCAGAATGTACTGTAAAAGCCAATATTTTTGTGTAAAGATATTTTCGCGAATTTTAATATCATAGACATTTCGCAATTTTGTTTGTTTTTGTAGGCGACCTTCTAGATGCATTGCATGAATGTTGAAAACAATATATTCGCGGAAAAATACTTTGCGCGAAAAGCGTGAAAATAAAAACCACCGCAAAAATGTCAGCTTTTACAGTATAAGCTAACGTGAGAAATAGTCGGTTCAAAGGTCATGGCATGGGTCACCCACAGTCTCTTCACTTACCTTATGTGATAATTTTACATTGAGATTCTTGATGAGTTGTTTCACGGCATGTTTCTGCTCGGCCTGTTTCTTGCGGTCATTGAGAACGCCCGCCAGCGTTTCTAGTTTGGTCATTGCTAGTTGCAGCGGCATTCTGTCTGCATGGCCAGAGGGGGTACGTTTGAGGAGGTCCTGAAAAAGAAGAGTCAAAGTTCAAGTTTAAGGTTAACAATGTTGCATAACAATCAAGTGCTAAGTATTGCTTTCCTGAGCAGGGATGTAGCCTGATTACCAAGATTTTTACCCTCCAGAAATCAACTACCTTGTTTTGACGATGCTAGTGCCTTGCGCCTGTGTGGTATAAATGTGGTTTCTATGTACGTGCCTTATATGCAGCTTGTAAAAAGCAGCTTGTAAAGTATGCTGCAACTCTGTACCTAAGGTGATGAAAAAACGCTGTTAACGCTTGACCGACCCTTGGGGGGGAACACATTTCCAGTACAAATGATTACCAACCCAAATTTCTGAACATTTTGGGTTTGTTTTTAAAAATTTGACCAAAAAACAGCAACTGTTTACAGATTTTTACAATTTGTAATGTCACTTTGAGGTCCATCTGCCTGTCGAATAGGGATTTATTTTTGTGGCCATACATAACCCTAACCCTACCATATACCTTAAAATACCATGACTGGGCACGTTGGTACCACCCGGCGTGGATGTTTTTGATGAAAAAATGGACCGAGCCCATATAGTTTGCACAATATACTGCGCAAACTAGCCTTGACAGCCGTGGTGTAGTGGGGAATTTGTTCGCCTCTGGTGCTAGAGGTCGGGGGATTGGGGGGGGGGGGACATTTTGGTCGATTTTCCATGTTGAAGAAAATTCTGAAAAAAGTTGGGGGTAGAGTTAGGGTTTAGGAAGCAAAACAAATATTGAGAGCTGCTTATATAGTTATAGTTTAATAAGCTCCAAATTGGCAAAGCCTCCTTACAGCAGCGAATGAATACAGAAGTACACAGGCGCACATGACAGCAACGGCGCACTGTGCATCATATGTGCGATGCTTGCATGCGACCAAAACCGTGTGCGCCTGGTCACAGTCATGTGCGTACGCTTGAATTACTTTTGCGCGAGGAGATATAAAAAATGACTATTTTTCGCCGATTTGGAACTGATTAAACTACAGTGTCCATGTGACATCCATGCTTTATATATGCATGTTATAAATATATTTTTAACCTACTTAACAGTTGAAAACTTATCCTCTCGAGAATCGAAGCACAACAACATTTTAGGAACCAGATATGAACCCAAATCCCAGGTGGTTAATGCTGCAATTTCATTTGAGCGTTACATAAAATATGTTGTACAGAGATATTGATCAAATTGCTCTGATAAAAACAGTAGCTGACTGTGCAAGCAGGCATCTTCATCTCAATGTTGATACCCAGGACGATTTTTGTACACCATAGACTACAACATTCAATGTTGATAAACCAACACCTTTGTAGCCCAAATAGGCTATGCCTGAGCAAAAAAGTAACCCTTGAATGTTACACTAATGCTATTTCTTGTGTTTTAAACTTATTTAAGCACAAATAGATGTCACATGTGATACACTTGGTCAGAATGGAAGATAAATGTCAGATATTCACTATAGTCTATTTGGCCATGACGAGACAGTGACGTAACCGTGTATTCTACTAATTGCAGCACATAACGCGCGCGCCTACTCGCGGCGCTGGTGTATACACACGAGCGTTGAAAGGCTGAAGATACATACGTGTGCGTATAAGCTGCGCCTGTTAAGTTACGTAACTGTCCAGAGGAAGCCAAATAGAGTATAGATGTATTCATACACCTCCTCCTGACCAGCCGAAGAAATGGCTTACATTATCCAAGACATTGCATTATCTTACTGCACTATATAGTACACCAATGTGTTATTGCATCATGAACATGCATTGGGCCTAGAGTTTGCTGGCAAGATGGACACTGGATTGGGGTAGTCAGAGATTAGACTTGGTTTCGCCATCCCCTGCAACGTCGGCTGTGGTGCGCATGCGTTGGCCTTGTTGAGGGGACTGGTCCTCTTCTATGCTTTTCACGTGCTGGACTTTTGTGTCGCTTTTTGTGACATAATTCATTCATGAGTATGAATTGAGTAATTCGATAAGCAATGCGACGCGACGGCGGCTGTGCGTGCGCAGCGCACCTCAAAATTAACCTGCACGATAACATGATGGTGCAGTGTAACACGCTCACACGCACATCGCGCAGATCGCAAAAACCCCGGCATCATTCGAACCGTTTGTTTTTCAGTCTCCAACACAGCATAGCTTCGCGTCAATGCGCCATGTTAGGAGACAGAAGGATTTTGTCTAAGTCACAGATTGGAATAAACAGAGGATCTATATTACGATCTAATATTAACATGATTTACAGAAATCAAATCGTATACGTTGATGTTGCAATATTTTTTGGAAGGGTGAAAAATAACCTTTACTTCCATCCCAATATTTATCAAATTAAAGTTGCACACTTTTTTGTTTTAACTAGATATTTGGTCCTTCATCTCAAATACTGAGCTTTACAGACATAACATATGTACCTTATGATGATGCAATGCATCATATATATGGGCTACATTTCACCATTAATTTGGGCTACTTGGGGGCGTCAAAACCGGCAACATTTTTAATATCTAAATCATAAGACAAGTTCTTTGCACTATTTACTATACAAATTGTTCAGTCTGCCTTTATCCTATTGAGGTTACAATTTATTATTTTGAGGGTTTGGTACGACAAGGACCTATCTACAATGGCTACCATATATAAGGTTGCATATTTACAAGGATGCACCTTATATAGCACCAGACGTGTATAGCATATGGCAGCTATTACAGATAGTAGCTTTTCACATCACTAGATATCTCAACAAAAAGCCCATATCTGCAATAGCTGCTCTGAGTTACATTTAGTTTATACCAATTGCTCGGCATATAATCAACTCCATGTATATATAACAACTGGCAGCTATTAGCGATAGGGCCTTGTGGCACTAAGCCCTTGATTTCTTTACAATATTGCCCCACCACAGTTATTCCACAGGGCACCCACTATACTACTCAAAAAATCTATACAATGACAATCCGTAGAGCACTCTAAGTAATTAAGTTTTGAGCTCCATAAAACGCCCCTTAAAGTGCAGGAAATCAGTTTGACATGCCCCCGTAGACCGGCATATTTCACTACAATATTATAAGGTCTATATTTAGGTTGCAATTACAGTAAGTATTGGATATAAAAATCAAATACTCGCAAAGATCTGATGATGCGTCAGTCCCGAAGAGCGCCCTCAGTCAAACTGCGACCAAGAATTGCCAATGATATATATCTCCCCACTCCACCACATGTTTAAATACTGTTTAGGTGATGATGAAAGTGCCCCATGAGTTTTTTGGCATAACTATATATACAATGCCCCTCACACTAATCTCTCACCATGCACTGTATTACGTAAAACAGAATAAAAGTGCCTGGTTAGAGATAGGTAAGAGGAGCATTCTATAGTTATTCCAATTTCAGCTACAGGACAGACACCTGAAGTTAGATGGATCGTTCAATTCTTAAAAGAGTTTTTTCTTTTCTTCTTTTTAAATAAAATATTAAACTATAACAACAATAGCCTTATGATGCTAAGGGGAAACACCTGCTATACAAGCGTAACCAACCCTCAATTGTGATTTGGTATTCTCTTCCTTAAAATTGCAGTTGTGAGATTCCTCCCCCGAGCCTTTACTAATTTTGGGGGAAACTCTAAATTGAAAGTTGTGAACATTTGTGAAAATGGTAATAATTTTTACAAAAATGTGTGCATTTATTTTACAAGAGAATCTATTTTTAGTATATTTTTCATTAAAAAACCTATTTTTTTATGTGTTCTCTTTTTCAGGCCTAAAGGCAGTCTCATTAAGGGGTACACTTCAGGTACAGCCTCCGTAAAACTGCCGTAACTTCTTCATTATTCATTTAATCTATATAAAAGTGTACATTTTTTTCCAGAAAAGGGTTCAATGAATCCAACCATGATCATGAAATTGACCATTTTGGAGAAAATTTTGACCCAATTTAGGTTTGGAAAAGATAACTCAAAATATATTTTGTCAAATTTTGTCATACTAGTTTTATTATATTCCTCATATAATTCCCTAGGAATCATTTTTTGTTGTTGTTGAAAATCTTTATTATTTTTTGAATTATCGACCAAAAAGTGTCAAAAAATGTGATTTTTTTACCCAAAATGGTGATTTTCACGATTTTGGAGGTTAAAAAAAAATCACATTTTTTAGCACCTATTGGTCTATAATTCAAAAAATAATAAAGATTTTCAAAAAAATGTACGGCGGCTATATGAAGGTGCACATCCCCCTTAACAACTTTGATGTCGCTTACCTGTAATAGGCAAATAAACTGGGGGAATCTTTGGATGGGTTTCACCATGAGACCGTACAGGCTCAGCCTGTCGCTACTCTTCATCTGACGACTCTGTAAAGGATGAGAAAACGACGAGAAATGAGTAATCAATACTGGGATTCACATTTCTTTTTGGAAGAAACCTTAATGGTTGTCAGCAAAGTATTAGGGAAACTGCAGTTATTGGATAAGCAATTATAATACCCAATCAGTGAATGTACATTCCAGGTCCTATCCCCGGCATACGTGTGTTTTTGGACCGAAATAATGGTCCAGGACCATAAATGGAATAAAGCTGTGTTAATAAACATGTGACCCGACACATCAAAATTGATGTGTTAGAGGCCGGAGTCAATTTTGAGTTATTGGAATGACTTGAAAGAGCACATTTCAAGCAAGAGCACATTTCAAGCTTTGAAACGATACCATGTTGTAGGTAATCAGACTTTGTAATCACAAGATATGAATTGAAGAAGCATATTTGTTTCTATTATTTTCTTTCACCAAATATATTGGCTTCTATTTCAAAACTGTGTTTGCTGACAACATATCCTTTTTGACATGACTGGTCACATATACTGTAAAAGAGGAAATTTTTGTGCATGTAAATTTTCACATTTTGAACAATTTTGCTTGTTTTTATTTTTGCGATTTTAAGCTTCCTTACATAGACCTACATACAAAATGAATATATTCACACATTTTTATTTTTGCGCTTGCTGATTTTAGGGCAAAAAATAAATGTAGCGCAAAAATGTCCACTTTTACAGTATTGCGCTTTTTAATTTGGAGTTGACCTTGTTTTTCCAGCATCCCCCACTCATGTAATTGGGCTTGAATGGTAATCTTGAGGATAAAAAAAATTGTGATATTTTCCCTTTTTAGACATTTTTGGGATGGAAGTAATAACCACTCACTCACCGTTCTAGAAATAACCAATGAGCACATACCTACATTTAAAATAAGAGAAAACGGACAGCCATACCTATCTACATGAATTCCCTGAACATGAGTTTCTGCAACATGTCACTTCCTAAATTACCCATAACTAACCAATTGACACCAGTTGGCAAAATTACAGAAAAGCTATATGGTCGAACCTTACCTCAATGAATTCTCTGAATGCGGGTTTCTGTGCCGCGGCTTTCTTAGCCGTCTCCATAGCGTTAGTGAAATTGTTCACGTATGCGCTGTACATCTCCAACACCATGGCCTTTGAGAACTGTTGATAATGAGAAAGTGTGACAAAATTACAACAACTATACATCTTTTATCTTGGTTTGTTTGTAAATTTCAACAACTTAGTGTTCCGAAACTGGATTTTGGGGTATTATGTTAATAGGGTAATGTGAAAAGATCTTGACAAATCAACACATATAATTTTACATTGAAAAGGGGATAACTATTAAAAATACCAAAAGGCTGATTTTATTAACCATGTTTGCAGCACATCCTTGCCCCCCCCCCCCCCCCCTCCCCACCCCCATGGAAGTTATGAATTCACTTTCCACTTTGTTAGAGGTTTTTCATGATAATAAGTAGCGTTACCACCCTTTTTAAAACTAAGGCCAACAAAATAAGGTCTGTCTCACATACATTTGGGAAAATAGCTATGCGATATGCAATTTTGTAATTTATTTTTGAAGTAAAAATAGCTATACTAAATACAGGGGAAAAAGTAATGTGTTTTTGACCCACTTTTCTTTTCTTTTCTTTTTTTGCCCTTTTCAGAGCCAATTTTCTTTTTTCCAATTTTTATTGGACAACTATAAAAAAAAACACCTCAAAATTGGGCTCATCACGTAGGGTTATGCGTCACATACTTATGCACATGGAATGAGAGATAGATCTTTTTTATTCTTGGTCTAAGCATAACTTTTGGGCTACTTTTTGTTATTTCTTGTCCCACTGAAATCAACGATTAAGAAATAAGATGTGTCTACATTCATTGACTTCAAAACCCCACCCTGTGCTACAAGGACATTCCCCCAAAACTTACTGACGCTACAAAGACATCCCCAAGGACCTCGGAGTCCTCCCACGTCTTCACCCGACTTGTCAACGCTATCTGGAACATTAGATGACACTGGTAGATCCCTCGCACCCGGTAGAAAATAAGCTTCACCTTTTCTCTTTCTAAAAGTGGCGGGTCGCTTTCGAGAAGTGGCTTTTCATAGGCCTGCAAAGGGAGAAAAAACGGGCAAATTGAAAGAAAAACAGTTTTAGAATCACAATCATACTTTTATTTTTTTGATTAGATTTCAACACAGCATACTGTAAAAGAGGTAATTTTTGCGCGGTTAATTTTTCGTGTTTAGTGTTACACAATCTTTGATTTCTCGAAAACTGCTCAAGCGAATGGAATGTGGTTTTCGCCAAAATATAATATAAGTTAAAAGTTTAACGGGTTTTAATCTGTCGTTTATGTTTGAAGTAACGATCAGTCAAAGGTTGGTTGTAATCTTTTTGGGATTCCTTGTAATATTTTCGCGCTACACATATATTTTCGTGCTTTTCGATCTCGAATGAGCTACCGCGAAAATAATAACACACAAATATATTTGTGTGTTATTATTTTCAAAGATTGTGTAACACTAGTCAATGAACACTTCCATATATGTTGGCTCATAATGAGTGACTCAGAGAGCATAGGCAAGAAAATAATCAATACACCTTTTATTGACATAACGTTAAATCTTTTACTTTGAATTTTTGCCATTTTGTATCAACATTGCAATAATTTGGTATCACTTATTCTTTCGAAAGCATTTGACCTATTAAGCTTGCTCTTAACCTAATACATTTCATTTAACCCAAGTGAAAAAGAGAATTGTCACCCAGCGGTATCCTCAAAACCTTTCTGAATTAATTTTCAAATTCTTAACTATGTTTCATGTCTGCTTCTTGAACGGGATTTTGTTCATCACCATAACTTATTCAAGATAGCTGCCAGTTGTTATTAATGGGGTTGGTAATATGCTGAGCAATTGGTATAAACTAAATGTAACTTGGAGCAGCTATTACAGATATGGTCTTTTTGTTGCGATACCTAGTCATGTTAAAAGTCACTATCCATAATAGCTGCCATATGCTTGTAGTGCTAAACGGTACACCTTTACACAAATATAATCTTACACATGGCAGCCATTGTTGAGCATTAAGACTCCATACCCTCGAATGATTTTTTGTCATGCTCCATTTAACCCAATATCTGTACCATATAGATACAACACCGCATCCATACATCCATGTTAACACTTTCCACGCGGCTATTAGTTTTACCATAATTATACAAAACACGATTTTTCAGAAACCTTTCCCAACTTTCCAAGTATATCTCAATAATTACTGAACCAATACTAGGCATGTTTATACTTATTGTAATGTATTTCTTGTGATTATTCCAAATATGATTATGAAATTCAATAATTTTGACATTTTTGAAACAGTTTGCGAAATTTTGGAAATGTCGTCTGCAGACATTCGCTGCGTGGAAAGTGTTACACACACATAAATGGCACACACATTTTTTTTCTTCATTTTTTTAAATACGCGATTTGTAGCTTCATCACAAAGACCTATACGCTAAAGAAATATATTTGTGTGCTTTTATTTTCGCGGTAGCTCATTCGAGAGCGAAAAGCACGAAAATATATGTTTAGCGCGAAAATTTCCACTTTTACAGTAATTCATTTGATTTGATGCGTAGCATATTACAGGGAATCCCAAAAAGATTACAACCGACCTTTGAGTGATCGTTACTTCAAACATAAACGTCCAAATGCAACTAAATTTATATTGCAACATTTTGGCCAAAACCACATTCCATTCGGTTGAGCAGTTTTCGAGAAATCGAAGATTGTGTAACACTAGTCAATGAACACTTAAATATTATGTTGGCTCATAATGAGTGACTCAGAGAGTATAGGCAAGAAAATAATTAATACTCCTTTTATTGACATATTAACGTTAAATCTTTTACTTTGAATTTGGGCCATTTTGTATCAATATTGTAATAATTTGGTATCACTTATTCTTTCGAAAGCATTTGACCTATTAAGATTGCTCTTAACCTAATAAATTTCTTTTAACCCAAGTAAAAAAAAGAATTGTCACCCAGCGGTATCCTCAAAACCTTTCTAAATTAATTTTCAAATTCTTAACTATGTTTCATGTCTGCTTCTTGAATAGGATTTTGTTCAACGCCATAACTTATTCAAGATAGCTGCCAGTTGTTATTTATGGGGTTGGTTATATGCTGAGCAATTGGTATAAGCTAAGTGTAACTTGGAGCAGCTATTGCAGATGGTCTTTATGTTGTGATACTTAGTGATGTGAAAAGTCACTATCCGTAATAGCTGCCATATGCTTGTAGTGCTAAACGGTACACCTTTACACAAATATAATCTTACACATGGCAGCCATTGTTGAGCATTAAGACTCCATACCCTCGAATGATTTTTTGTCATGCTCCATTTAACCCAATATCTGTACCATATAGATACAACACCGCATCCATACATCCATGTTAACACTTTCCACGCGGCTATTAGATTACCATATACAAAACAGATTTTTCAGAAACCTTTCCCAATTTTCAAAGTCTATCTCAATAATTACTGAACCAATACTAGGCATGTTTGTACTTATTGCAATGCATTCCCCGTGATTATTCCAAATATGGTGATGAAATTCAATATTTTTGACATTATTGAAACAGTTTGCGAAATTTTGGAAATGTCGTCTGCAGACGCTCTCTGCATGGAAAGTGTTACACACACATAAATGGCACACACTCGTCAGTCAGTCAGAATCATTCAAAAGTCACGCATCCTCGCGCAGCACCAAGCGGTACCCAGCACACACAACACACATAAAAAGGCCAACCATGTAAAAACATACACAAAAAAACCCGCCTCCAGCACATCCTTAAAATGGGGGCACTTAAATATCATGACTCACGCACATGAATTGAATATGCCTGCAGTGTTTCGTGTCTGAATGCGACATGGCATTTACAGATACATTTATCGAACATGTTTCCAACACGACTCGCTTTCGCTAATGCCTCGCTGGGACCATTTAACCTTTTTCGGTCTTTTAATGTAAAGTTATTAAGGACGAAATTTGCCCAAGCTCGTCTTAAATTTCATTTTAAGATTCTCGTCTTGTGTGCAACTGCAAAGAGGGGGGATTTCCCAGCATCAAAACATGATTTGCCTAGCTAATGATTTGTCGGGGCAATTTCAATGTAAATTGGACTTGATGGAGAAAGCCAGAAAAGTCATTTATTGAGTTGAGCATTTTGAAATGCTTATTTTACAAGTATCAAAGAAAAAATGCTTTGTGTCGCTCATGCTTCTCATTAGTGTAGGACATTGTTAATGAATAAGGGGGGCGGGCACCTGTTGTATGGAAAAACAGACCTCTCAGGTAGGGTCAGTCGGTTGGTATTTTATTTCATTTTTTAATTTGGGGATTTTTTTTGCAATTTTCCATACACAAAACAGTGCACTACCCCTTCTGCAGAACTTTGTCTAGCTAATGCCATGGAATAGTTGGACAGATTTAATTATGATGCATAGATCAACCGAGCCTGTTATTATTTTAAGTTACTAGAAAGGACGGGGAATTCTTTGTGACATGCTCACTCACATATGCAAATATAGATATGCAAATATTTCTTACGGATAATTCGGAAGAGAGGACATAGTGTTACTGAAATAAATTCCATTGAGATAGTGGTTATCAAAAGCTCCTTTTAGTATAAGGAAGGAAAGGACAGATAATGCCAGGTGAATCACTGTGCAGTGTCTGAACAAGGTCTGGCTCGCTAATGAATCTTTTGGATATTTCTGTGCAAGATCCGATAAAACCTTTTATTGAGTAGAGTGGTTTTATATCCCTTTTTTCAACCACATGAAAGATAGGACAGGGATTTCCCGGTGAATCACTCAATACGCAGCGTCTGAACAAGGTCTGCCTCGCTAATGGATCTTTTGGATATTTCTGTACAAGATCCGATAAAACAGGCATTCTCAATTAGATTTGGTGAAGAGCCATTTCCAAAATTGAAAAGTGCTAAAGTGCCACACTCCATGCGAGGAAGCGGAACGACCAAGCCCCTAATGGGTGGGGACCAGGGGCGAAGCCCTTTGAAGCTTTTGGAATTTAGCTGTTTAGAAGGCCCTGAGGGGCTCTACTGGCACTTATTTACATGCAAAATTTGTACTGAATTTAGATGTTACTTTTAGTAATAATTTGTATTTGTATACAGAAAACAGTCCTCAAAAATTACTTTCAATCTGAATAAATTAAATATTTTGGTATAGGATCTTGGGTTATGAGTTACTATTCCTAAGGTGTGGGTTAAGAGGTATTATGTGGATCATTTAGGGTCAAATATGGATCATCTAGGGTCCTGTATTGGAGTTTTCTTTTCTTTTATCTTCTTTTTTCTTTCTATTTTTTTTTTAATTTTTATTTTTTTAACCGTAAGTCTTGGAACCCCGCTGCATGCCACAAGTGGTGCGCCCGCCACTAATCGAGACTGCCTGCGATAAAACCTCTTAATTGAGTAGAGTGGTTTTAAAACCCTCGTTTCAGTCACATGACAGCAAGAACGGGGATTTCCCGGTGAATCACTCAATATGCAGCGTCTGAACAAGGTCTGCCTCGCTACGCTAATGGATCTTTGAATATTTCTGTAAAAGATCCGATAAACCTTTTTTATTGAGTAGAGTGGTTTTAAAACCCTCGTTTCAGTCACATGAAAAAAGAACTGGGAATTCCCAGTGAATCACTCAATACGGAGCGTCTGAACAAGACTTGTCTCCAAAAAAGGCCAACAAAAATAATATATTTGGTTGCCCTCCAGAGAGAAACAAATTGTGGGTCGGTCGGTAGGTAGGTTCCCCCCCCCCCCCCCCCCCCCCTCCCCCTATACAGGGCTTCGACAAAATGTAGTGGGCGTACAGTCTGGTGATGTGAATATTTTGATGAGTTTTGAGCACAATATTTTGACTTACATTTGATAAATTGGACTTCAAAACATTTCATAGAATTTATTTCTTCATCTTTGGGATAAAATATGTCCACAATTATTAATCTTTTTGGTATTTCTGTAAAAGATCCGATAAACCTTTTTTATTGAGTTGAGTGGTTTTAAAACCCTCGTTTCAGTCGCATGAAAGAATGGACGGGGATGTCCTGGTGAATCACTCAATATGCAGCATCTGAACAAGATTTGTCTCGCTAATGGATCTCTTGGATATTTCCCCAAAAGATCCAATAAAACCCTTATTGAGTAGAGTGGTTTTAAAACCATCGTTATAGTAACAGACAGACATGATGGGGAATTCCCTATGAACCACTCACTGTGCGATGAAACAAGATTTCCCTTGCTAATGGGATAGATCTTTTGGATATTTCTGTACAAGATCCGATAAACCTTTTTTTATTGAGTCGAGTGGTTTTAAAACCCTCGTCATAGTAACAGACAAACAGGATGGGGAAATTCCCTGTGAACCACTCACTGTGCAATGAAACAAGATTTCCCTGGCTAGTGGATCTTTTGGGTATTTCTGTACAAGATCCAATAAATATTTTATTGAGTTAGTGGTTTTCAACCCCTCGCTATAGTAACATGAAAGAAAGGAAGAGGTATTCCCGGTGATATGCTCACTGTTACCCACTTCCCAGCATCTGAACAAGACTTCCCTCTCTATGGATTATATTTAGGCATTTTATTGACTTCATCGAGTATCACTAAGTGCACATAGCCAGGTGAATTACTCACTATTGCCCACTTCCAAGCATCTGAACAAGACTACCCTCTCTATAGATGAGGTGACCGTTGTTTACATCCAATGTTTATCAACAAACGCAACGGTCGAAGGGACTGGACTGTCGATACACGCTTGAGGGAACACCATATGACCACAACACTGTCCGCTATGCCGTATTGCCCTTTATAATGCTTTGGCGCGAGTTTTAAAAGCACGGGTCCTAAACAAAACAGGATGCGTGCGCAAACTGCCAGGCAAAGAACAATGGCAACTAGCCACGTTTTGCCCGGTGTGACGTCACCTGTCACCCCATCTATATAGATCCATTTAGGCATTTTATTGACATCATTGAGTATCACCGAATACACACAGCCAGATTGAAGGTCAGCAAAGTTCCTCATAACATCGCCAGAATTAAATGCTTCATCGTTGTGTCAGTAATCAGGAAAGGTGCCAAGTTACACTTGTCAAGATAGCAATATACCTCCACTAGGCTTTAATTAAGTGTTGGAACCCCACTTACTTATACATCATGGTGCGTTTAGATGTTTGGACACCAACTTATTCAACCCGATAGTCGTTAACCATTATACGAGCACCCAAGCTAGACAGGGATAGAGCAAGTGCTCCCCTTGAATATATACATCATGGTGCATTGAGATGTTTGGACATCAACTTATCAGCCAGTGATTGTCATTAACCATTATACGAGCACCTATACATGGCAGAGAGAGAGAGATGGGGCTTCCCATTGAATTGCCTCGGGTTGTACTTAGTTTAAAAGTGTGTACACAAGAGGCATACAATTGCCATGTCAATTCAGCTTGTGAGAATAAGCAATGATTTACCAGTACCCTCTGGGTACAACCTACCTACATTAGATGGCTTGTGGAGATAACTAAATTAGATGCAAATTTGTTGTAAAACAGTGGCACTTTTTAAACACTTTTTTCCTCTTAAAATCTAATTATTTATTTCATTTTCATATATGATTTTTTAGAAATTAAGTTGGAACCCCAAAACAATATCACAGCACTGTTCTATGGGAATATTTTCTAAGTGAACTTTCGCTCCCTTTCATTGGAATCTCTGGAGTAATTTACCTGATGTTTGCAATGTCTTTTTATGACACACCATTATGCAAAAACAAAATAGTTTGTTTGTCCATAGAACCCCTCCAAAGGGTAGCATCGGAGGGTCAGATTTTTATTGATTTTTATAAATCACATTCAAAAGATGTATAATAGTTGCTACATAAGATGTGAATGTGAATAATTTACTATTAAATCACTTAAAGAAACAGTTTAATAATGTTTTTACGGAAAGAAAAATCTTGGGAAAAAACCTTTTCTGACATTTCCAAAATGAGTGGTGGTGTTCATTTGTACAGTAAAAACTTTATTGTCAGTTTTTAAAATTAGGGTAGGTTGGAAATGGACAAACAAAAAAACAAAAATTGGGGGAGGGGGCCTTATGTAGAATACAAAATACATGTACGTGATGTGAAATTATTGCATCACACACATTTAACTATCTAGCAAACATGAGACAAGTGACACACATTCAAAGACACATGCCTCGTGGCCACGCAACTACAGAGCACTCATGTTGTATCACGTTTGTCGAGACAGGAAGTATGGAACACAACCTACACGGCTCGCGAGTCAACACGACACCGTCAATGCCTGTCTTATCGCACCTCTTACATGTTTCAACCAGCGAAAATATGTTTGCAAAAGAAAAAGATGGGCAATTATTAAAATTGCCCCAGACAGAGGTGAAAAACTATGTAAAATGTGTCACTTTGTGGGAAAGCAATTATTGGGGTGGGGTGGGGGTGGGGGGGGGGGGGGGGGGGGACTACTAAATACTAAATCTTCAGACCTGGATTTAGATTTTAAAAAGGTTGTCTTTAAATCTGGTTTTAAAAAAAGAGGAATTATGTTAACTAATTTTATAGATAAGAATTCACTTTTCAGAACTTTGTTTGACATTTATGCCTAATTATGAAACCTGAACTGAATTTTGCCACACATCTTTCTCACGTCATTTAATTTGGTCAAAATGTAAAGTTCAGATATCTTTCAAAATTTAGGAAATATCAGACAATGTAATTGTAGAAGGGCAATTGAGAAAGCAGCTTTCCTAAAAGAGAAACAGGCTTCGTCCTTACTAGGAACAAGGGGCATAACCAGAGAGAGGGCAGGCCATTCCCCCCACCCCATCCCCCTGCTAGAAGTCTTCCCCTAATGCCCCACAAATGAAATGGCAAATCATATATGTGACCGTCACGTCAGAATGTTGGAAGCCCGAGTCAAATCTGCGTCATCGGTATGACGTGAAAGAGCATATTTTAAGCTTTGAAATGATACCATGTTGAAGGTAATCAGACTTTGTAATCAATCACAACGTATGAATTGAAGAAGCATTCTTTTCTTTATATTTCACCAAATATATTGGTCTCTATATGAAAATTGTGTTTGCCAACAACATGTCCTTTAGACGTGACTGGTCACATATACTGTAAAAGTGGACATTTTTGTGCTACATTTATTACATTTATTTACGCAAAAACAAAAATGCGCCAATATATTCATAAATAACATGCGCTTTCCTGTGCTTTTTTAGCCCATAACTGTCACACATTTGAACCTTTTTGCCGGTATATATTCGTATGTATGTCTATGTACGAAAGCTCAAAAATCGCAAACATAAACACAAGCAAAATCGTTCAAATTGTGCAAAGCGTGTAAGAAAATTTCCACTTTTACAGTATTGTATATTAACCAAAATAAGTAAGTTGTGCCCCCCCCCCCCCCACACCAACACAGGCCTGTGTGCCACTGCTCAGAACATCCCCAAATTGACATATACTGGGTCCCCTCTTGTGGCAAATAATCTGTTTTTGGATATGACTTTCAAAAACATGCAATCCATTCGCCTAGCCTATAACTGCTTTCTTTAGTCTACTTACTACGATACTGTTCAAAGCACTCCAAACAAATTTTGCCTCAACCTATTTATCTTTGTATGTTTTTACATATTTTGCAACCGGTGACCTGCTTTTGAAGTACTTCTTAACACTTTCCACGCGCTATTGGTTTTACCATATATGTTACTGTTTTTTCAGAAACCTTAACCAACTTTCAATGTCTATCTCAAGAATATCTGAACCAATAATAGGCATGTTTGTACTTATTTCAATGCATTTCTCATGGTGATTCCAAATATGGTAATGAAATTCAATAATTTTGAAATTTTCAAAAAAAATTGTGAAATTTTGGGACATCGTCTGGAAAGTGTTAAGCTTGTCTCTTGCCCCCAAGATACCAGATCAGTAACAAAACCCTGTACATGTGAATATGGGTCTGGGCTCTTTCGTTTCCTGATAATCTAAACTGTTTCCCTGTTGGTAAATCACACTGTTACACAAGTAGCAAGTTGATGCTGGATTTCCTTTGAAGTTTTTGCCCCTAGACTTTGTAACTATACACAAGATATCCATGCCACAATTTGACTTTTGCAACACCAGGAGTATTTGAGTTGTGTTTTTTTTCAAACAAATTGAAGTCGTTTTCAGTTACACAATACCTTTAGATTTTGTAAGTATTATCGTGTTTACCAAAGTGAAATGTAAAGGAACATTTTGGTACCAAAGTCAATGTTATATCAAACTCCTAACCAAAGTTACAGATGATTGAACATCACTTTTTCTCAAAACATCAAATACAAATTGTCATGTTAAGGGCATTTAAAGTTTTGGTTATGTTAACAAATCAATGGAGTAAATTTTGAAAATTAAATACCTCAAAATGTTATGAATTTGAGTCTTTGGTTAGTTCAAAGATCATATACGAGGGGCGTTCAATAAATACCTGCAACCATGTTTTTCTCCACTCATGCGCGACGTATGCCAACTAGAATTAGCGTAATTTGAAATATGGGTCTTTATCTTTCCTCGCTATGCATGAATGAACAATATTGTTTGTGGGATTACGCAATGGCACATGCCTAAAATCAATACTCTCTGGACACTGCATGAAAAATAGCTGATCAGGGCGGAGAATATTTGCAAGCAATTTGATGCACAGTTACTTTTTTTCAAGATATCTCAAGAACCGATGCATGGAATAAGTTGCCGTTTAAAACAGTGATAGACCAGTACTATGTGCTCAACATTACTTATTTTCAGATGCAAATTATGGAGAAAAAACACTTATTATGTAACATTAAAACGTCATCTTCTTGTCATAGCTTAAAAGAAATCCTTTAATGAATAAACAGTCAAGGTCAAGGTATCCAACCGCAAGATTTGGCTTAAACCTCTTGTTCCTCATTGTTACATGTTATAGATTTAAACGGGAGATTATAAAGACAATATCTGAAACCGTTTTCTGCAGAGAAAATTTTAATACAATGAAGCTCTTTTTACCCAATTTGAGTAAATTCACTACACTGACCATAACATTAAATTAAATTGTATTTTCAAATAAATGTTTACATTTTTTAACTTTATATATGTATTGAAGTTCACCACAGTTCTTGTTTTCTTAAATTCAATTCCTTATCTGTAACTTTTACGTTGGTTGCAGTGATTGTTTAATATTTCTGCTCATTTTGAGCGCTTTCTGACCACCGTGCGTTCTACGCATGCGCAGATTTTTATTCCAAGTTCAACAATTCTCGATGTATTTATTCATACCCTGTCATCTATACAATAACGAATCCTGCATTTGCTGTGGTATTTCAGGAAATCCTAATTGTTTGCTATAACTATCATTTTCATTTCTTTGGATTTTCGGCATTTTGGGGCTCACTGTAAAAGCCTAATGTTTACCAAGATAAGATGCAGTGTATTTCAAAAAATTGTCTTTGACAGAACCTCTCCATTTAGGACCTCGTTGAACATGGTCTCTGGTTTCCCGATGCAAAATGTTAGACTTGCACACTTATCCGGAACAAAGTTCTGCTCATTTCAATACACGTGCTATCAAGCTAATTCAAAATTCCTGCCAAAGTGGCATGTTTTTTCACTGTCCAAATATGGGTTATTTTATGCTAATGCTATTACGTAATTATGAATATTCAGTAAATCCAGATTGTGTTAAATGATAGATTAAGGTTCATACTTTATAATGTACCCACTAAGATTTCACAGAATCACTCACGTGTGGAGAACAACAATGGTTGCAGGTATTTATTGAATGCCCCTCGTATAAACCACATTTTTGCTCTAAAATCAAACTACCTACTGCCGTATTGCGTCTCATTTACTCATGTTGGGTCACATATTGCATCATTCTAATGTCTTCATAGTATTTTGTAGACCGTACGGTAAATGGCCTCCTCCTCCTCCCTTTCTCCAAGCCCCCCCCCCCCCCCCCACCCCCACACACACACATCCACCCAAATCAAACTTGATTCAATACCAACCCAACCCCACCTGGGATGTGAGTAACCCACCTGCACCAGTCTCTGCAGCGACACCAAATAAGAATTCTCACTGTCGATGATGGCCTGTACTACATGCCTTCTGGCTATCTGCTTGGCGGTCAGCGTGTTGGGTTGCGGTGTTGGTAGGAAGTCTCCTCTTCCCCTCTACCCCCAAATCATACACACACTTCTACCACTCATCCCAATGCAACCTACTCCTCAAAACCTCCTGGTATTTAACCTAGACTACATCCAAGTCTTCAATATTGCCGTACAGCCGCTAAAGCCTGCAAGATAGCGACGTAAAAGGGCGACTGAGAGTTACAGTCTAGTATTTAACCTACCTGCACCAGTCTCTGCAGCGACACCAAATAAGACTTTTCACTGTCGATGATGGCCTGAACAACATGCCTTCTGGCTATCTGCTCAGCGGTCAGCGTGTCGGGCGGAGGTGGTAGGATTGGTGGCGGATGTTTATGGTGGCTGAACTTGACATCGATGAAATGTAGATCATCTCTATCTGTAGAAGTGAGAGGGAAAATATATATCGTCGCTATTCTTTCAAAACGTTGTATGTTTTTCCGGCCCTTCAGCATGTATAAAGTAAAACTGCCAATGGTTATGCATAGGAAGAGTTGATTTATACATGTTCCGGGACAAGAGAACTTGCAGGGTTTTGGATACATGTGATTTTGTCACTTAAAAATGTTTAGAGCAGACTGTCTAAAGGTCATACATAGGAAGTATTACTTTATACATGCTGAAGGGCTGGATGGAGATAAAAAGGTTTTGAAAGAATAGCGATGTTATGCAAGTTTACACAAAGTGAAAAACTCAAGGTTTGTTAAACATTTATTTATATTTTAATCTAATAAATGTAACAATAAAATAACAAATGACAAATTTGGACAACAAAACAACAAATTGTAAATGTCCACTGTAATAGCCCATATTTTCAAATCCCAAAAGCGACTATATATATATACACTAATAAACGGGCAGCATTTGGCGAGAGAAGCCTAGTCTTATAACTTTTTCTTCTTATCCTTGACTTGAGTGGAAAGCTTAGAGGACAATCTTGTTCCAACTAAACTTCACTCTCCAAAACATTGTAACGTTTTTCACTAAATATTCAATATGTGTAGTAATTTTAGCAGGTCATATGGTTCTGAGAATAACTACTGCTGCAAGAATAAAGTCTTCAAATTTGAAGAAGAAAAAAATATTACTGAAGAAATCCAGATATTTAGTACAGGGATGCAAGTGGGTGATTGATCAATTTCCTGAACTTTTTTGCAAGTTTGGCCAGACGGCTCGAGCGTGGCATAAAACGTTTAAGGAGGCTCGTCTGGAGAATAGGCTAAATGGTATTACCCCCCCTCCCCCCAAAAAAGGAGAAATTAATTAATAATAATAATAACCCAAAACACATGTTGGCATCTTTTTATGCTGAAATATCGTCATCTGATTCTGGAAATGAACAAATAAATGATTTTTTAAATATTTGTTTCCATTTCTGGTGGGGTTTTTTATGGACTTATTTCCGGAATTCCAGAAATTCTTTCATCCCTG
The DNA here is from genome assembly GCA_035610835.1 of Ophiura sarsii. Classification (NCBI taxonomy): domain Eukaryota; kingdom Metazoa; phylum Echinodermata; class Ophiuroidea; order Amphilepidida; family Ophiuridae; genus Ophiura; species Ophiura sarsii. The sequence continues at coordinate 63,192,241 of CM069446.1, read as the reverse complement.
TTAGTACCCAGTACTCACCTTCATCAGGCTCTTCCAGTTCAGTCTCTTTGACGTCAGTATAACTCCTCCAACCAAAGAAGGTCCTCACTTTGTCCATCCCTCGACTCTTGCCAAAACCTTTGACCTGCAGGGGTTAAAGTTCAAGTGGATTACAGTCACTGTCAAGACCATGATCCTTTGGATACAGTCTTAGACATGGGCATGCGTAAAGAATATTGATGGAGAAACCAGATCTCCTGTACCATCTTGTTTAAGCTTCATGGTTCTTTGTGACATCCAAAACAGTGTTCACTTTGTTAACATGACATATGCCAATAATAAGTGACAGAGAACATCTTAAATACAATGCATCTATAATATATTGCAGGTTTTTGGCTGAAGCCTACCCATGGGCTCAAAGAAATGAAAATGTTGATATGTGCATATGCATGAATCATGCCATTTCATTTACTAATTGTTGTCATAGACATTCACGTCGTCATGGTAAGTGATCATGTTTTGGCACAGTGGAAGGACACAAAAGGTTTTATTATTTTAGACACCATGGACACAAACGATTCTGGTTACTAGATTTTATATCTTTGGCAGGCAGCCACTGTAGTTCATTCACCAATGGATGGGCATGCCTACTAGGTACATTGTGTCAAAGAACTATGATGACAACCATATTATACACAATATATTCCAGTCAACAAGTCAAAGCAATGTCTCGTGTACAAAAAAGCATAATACTTTGGTCAATTTAGGTGGTTATGGAGCTCGCATAAATGACATGATACTTACTAGTAACACTGTGTGTTTTGGATATAGCAATGGTACAAATAAGCTTAATTTAAGTGAGAAAAAATCAAGCAAACAATTTTTGGGACACACTATAATGTTAACAAATTTCATGTGACATATTTGACACAGACAGATGTTACTTGTGTTTTATATCCAAGTGAAATCAGGGATGGTATTCTTGGTGTTTTTCAGATTTTTTTCTTTCAGTACTTCTTAGTTACATTTTGCACCAATAACTTTTTTCAGACCAACAACTCTGTCCGCTGCTTACATGGCGACTGGAGGCAATGTCGTACAAGGCAGGGAGCGGGCGAGTTAATCAGGACTTAATCATAAATGTTTTGTAATCTACAGGCCCCCTCATATTTAGTAAATTCATCTCATCCCGGGATCTCATCCCTTTAGATAGAAATAACTTGTGTACATTCATATGGTCGTCTTGTCTGAAACCCTGTTGATAAGTCTGCCTGCCTCTGTCCAACACCAATGGTCCTTGCTTAACACTTAACACAGACGACATTCCAAAATTTCACAAAATGTTTCAAAAATTTCACAATTATTGAATTCCATTACCATATTTGGAATCACCATGAGAAATGCATTGAAATAAGTACAAACATTCTTGGTATTGGTTCAGTAATTTATGAGATAGACTTTGAAAGTTGGGAAAGTTTTTGAAAAAACTGTTTTGAATATGGTCAAACTAATAGCCGTGTGGAAAGTGTTAATGAGTTTCATCCTACTACCAAACTGCCTTAGCTTCTTCAGACATCAAGTTGAACACAGGCAGAGTTAAAAAAACCTCCCCCCCCCCCCCCCCACCACCACACCCTCTTTTAGTTTTATTATCGATTTTGCATTCGTTTTAACACCGTGCACCATAAAAATAACATGCGCTTCCCTGTGCTTTTTTAGCTCATATCTGTCACACATTTGAACCTTTTTGCCGGTATAGCTAACCATTTCCCGCATATTTTCCACTTTTGCCTACCATTTTAGGTCTCACTAAAATTCAAGTACAAGGTCAAAGGTTACTTACCCACTCTCGATACGACTGCCATTTGATGATGATTGGATGGAAAGCATAGCAGCAAAGCATTGTGGGTAAAAGCAAATTATATATTTGTTTAATAAATACCGAATTTTTTACCGAGTGCTTTTGTGGCGCATATAGTTATACAAAACTTCAAACAGAATGTTAACATATTTAAATAAATCCTTTCTATGTTTAATTATGTAAACCCCAAAATCCAGAGGATCTATTTTAAAATCCACTGATTCATAATAAGTATTTCATCTAAATGGACACATTCTTGTTTGAGGTTTTTAGGATTTTACCAGCAAAATAAAACATCAATATTTAAATTAACGATTCATATCGCTCATGAATTTCAAATTTTCCAAAAACTTTCCGTTGCTGGTGACTGAAGCGGGGTTTGGAGCCACAAGGCATTATCTGTGATAGCTGCCAGTTGTTATATATATATATCTGGTTGTTATATGCTGAGCAATTGTAATAATAAATCAAATGTAACTCAGAGCAGCTATTGCAGATATGGTCTTTTTTGTTGAGCTACCCAGTGATGTTAAACACTACTGTAATAGCTGCCATATGTTACACACATCTGGTGCTATAATAGTGACACCCTTGTAAAAATGCAACTTTACACATGGCAGCCATTGTAGATATGGTCTTATGGCTCCAAACCCTCGAAATGCTTCAGTCAATTACAAGAGTTCAATCAGTTCGAAATTGGCGAGAAATATACGGTTTTTATCTCTCCATGTACAAAAGTAATCTAAGCATACTCGCGCGATTATGGCCAAACGCACACGGTTTTGGTCGCTAGCATGCGTCAGGCATATGATGCACAGTGCGCTTGATGCCTTCATTCACGCCCCCATCCTTCTGTATTCATTCGCCGCTGCTGTAAGGAGGTTTCACCAATTTGGAACTGATCAAACTATAGTATTAGCTGCTGAAATAAACCGTTTTTTTATTTTTAAATTGGGTTGGACGTACAGAACAAAGAACACATATTAAACATTTCATACAGATAACATGTTAGATTGGTTAAGAGGGATCTCTGTTATCCCTCAATTTTCCTGATATCCATGCATTTCAGTTAAATCATTAAACATGCAACTTCAAAAGTCTACATTCATAATTGTAATTTAGTTATTAGTTTTAAAATACCCCAAAACATAAACATTCCCAAGATAAACACTTAAAAAGTTATTGATTAGTAAATTAGTGTTGACAAAACAAAACAGATATGATGATTAGCATAGAACTATGGGAATGTTAACCTTTTGCTGATAATATATATATGGTTGGGTTTTTTAAAAACCCCAAAACAACAAAAATAAACATGAAAAGCCATGTATAATGCCAGTGAAATTGATTTTTATGGTTAATAAACTTCATGATACAAACAGAAATATGTGCATGACATGCGTACTGTGTGAGGGTCACTGCCCATCGTGGTTCTATTTTGTGGGGTGAAAATTAGAGAACAGTATTTCAGCTGTCATAAGCAGAGACAATAATAACATAGGTTGACATAGAAGCGGTAACTTCCTTCTGTAAGTCCATGAACTGATAGGAAACTTGATCAAATCCTATTGTACTAGCAAATAGGCTTGCACGACCAGGTCGCCATTAGTCGCAGTTGCGGCTATTGGCGCTAGTCACGACTACGACCTCGCAATAGTCGACTATTTCTAATTGTTTTCAATTAACGGTTTAGTGCAGTTTCGGAAGTCCTAAACATGCAAACTGAAGGAGAAAGGTCTACTTCCAAGTAATTATTACTGATGCTTGTGATGGTTGGCCACTTTATATATTCCTAATCCTGGGTACAAGTCGTCAAGCCAAATGACAAATAAAAAGTACTTAAAGTCCTTCTTAGATGATGCAAAATGATGATGCAACCACGGAAAGACAGTCAAATGCATTGTTTAAGTTATTGGTTCTTATTTGAGTCAAAACTCCTTTATTTCTATGCATTTACAACAACTAACTTCGCCTTGAAATTTCGCCAGAATTTGACCTCTAATAGTCGCTATAGTCGCTGACAGCGACTAGTCGCCGACAACGACTAGTTGCAACTATTAGGTGGCGACTGGTTGACTAGGAAAACACCTCTTGTCGTGCAACCCTACTAGCAAGTATGGGTAGTAGATACAAACTTCTGATAATCTGTATGTGCAAAACGCCAGAGCGTGTTTGAGTAATCGACGCAGTAATTACACACGAGTACCGGTAATTGTCTTTGATTGTGCAGGCACACCTTACACCAGCGCATTATTATGAACATGATGAGGCGGCATCATCTGCATACTCTCTGATGTCACCGCATATAAATAGATGAATATGAAGTTGTAGTGGCTTTTTTAGCGAATGAGGTAATATTACCAAAGCAGCACACGCCAGGAAAACTCTTTGGCTGTTAGGCCAAAAAACAAAACAAAAGTTGACTTGCCCTTTCAGGGCCAGAGTCTGGGTCTTAAATTTTATTTTTTTAAATTTTACAGGGAGATAGATACTACACAAAAACACGTTTTAAAGAAGAAGAAGAAAAAATGATATTTTTTTTGGTTGATTTTTAAAAATCTTTTTATGATTTTTAAAACAAGCAGATACTACTCAAATACACGTTTTCATCTTTCTTTATTGTTGAGTGCTTCTTTCAATTTTTTTTTTTTTTAAATTATTTTAATATTTTTTTTGAAAAAAAATTAAAAAAATAGCGACCCTAGATTTCCGAAAATTCGGGTCGGTCGGAAAGGGCAAGTCAACTTTTTTTTTGCCTTATGACACTGTGAGGTGCTTTCGAATGTATGTGTGACAGAACAATGAATATGGAAATGTCATCATTCAATTTTAGTTTGACAAATAAATTATTTTCAAATGTGTCAAATCAGTAGAATATAGGTATGTGAGCTTTGCAAATTTGCCACATTTTTTTGGCTCAACTTAAAAATTGATGATTGGCAAACTTGTTTGTTGTGATGGAAAACACCTTGCCGAATTCTGCAACAACTATATATGTTTTACAGCTTACTCTCTAGTTTTGTACGAGGGGTATCAAAAAGTTTTCGAAATCACCCAAACGGGCAGGAGCCAGAAACTTCATTTTGTTATGTGATCCTTTACAAAGTCCCTGTGCAAATTTACACATTTCTCCTACTATTTATTACCTGTCCAGAGACCGCAATAGTAGAGATCCTCAGATTGACCGCCATTGATTGATTCTCAGATTGCCTCAGATTTTGTTATTCCCAAAACAGCAATAAATAGTTTTAAAGTGTTGACAGAAAGGGTCAAAGGTCATGTAGGGGTCATTAGAGGTCAATCTGTGTACAACCCATGTTACCCATAACTTTATTGTCACCAAGCTTGTTTGTAATGACCTTTAACCCATTTCTGTCCAAACTTTAAACTATTTATTGCTGTTTGGGGAATAACACAATCTGAGGCAATCTGAGAATCAATCAATGGCGGTCAATCTGAGGCTCCTTCACTTCTGGGTGATTTCTAAAACTTTATGATACCCCCTCGTACATGCGGTTTAAAACAAGATATTGAGATTATTGCTAAATAATTAGCATCTACAATTAACAATATAAATTGATTTGAGAAATTTATAATTAGTTCTCTGGGTTACTAGTTTAATCAATTAGTATATATAAATTGATATCTAACTGTTAAAAATCTAAGTTAGTTGATATTTTAATAAAGAAAGCAACAAGATCAAATTATTTATATGACAAAACAAAAATATAATTAGCTGGATTTTAGTTTCAAATTTTAAAGAGAATAGTAAAATCTATATTAATACTATGAAGATAAAATGAACATGGCCGGATGCATTGGTTGTCTGTTATGAAGCTTGAAGCAGTAATGTCAACTATACATACTATTTTAACAGAATTTCTTAGAGACTCGGGTCGTTGTCTGGTGACGGGCCTGCGCGAAAGGCTAGTGGTAAAATCGGACTGGGTACGGCGAAGTACGACGTGGGAACCCTCTGGGTCCTGTGTCATCGGTTGGTGGACGATGTAAAGACAAAAGTTGTGGTGTTATTTTGGGACTCTTAGAGATCTTCACCTTTGGATGTTGTTGAATAGATTCATCAAGATAGGTAGCAATAATGACACAGTGAAGGTTCTTATGATTAACTGATCCAAAATGAGATACTCACTGATGTGTACATTTCGGGAAACGCTGTTGCCTTTCTCGACGCATGTTCGGTTGTGGTGAGTTATGCACTGTCATCGACGCTAGAGGATGAACAGAGACGAGGGGCAGTATCACCTTTCACATGTTTTGATGAACTTTTACTGTCTGGAGTCTAGTAAAGAACTGGCATTTCCAAAAAATGCCGTTGGGAAAACTCCCTCTAAGCGTCGGTGACAGTAAATAGCTCACCACAACCATACATGTGTTGAGAAAGGCAACAGCGTTTGCCGAAATGTACGCAGTGAATATACCATTTTGGATCAGTTCATAAGAACCTTTATATAAAAACTTACTTCAATTGGGATTTCAAGTCAGATGTGTCTTTCATATGAAAAAAATGTGTGATTGTTGTATCAAACCAAGCAGCATTTACCCAGTCAGCTACAATCAGGGGTTTATTTTTGAAAAAACCCTGTATGGTCCACCACCCTGCTTTTGAAATGGTATGTAATTGGTAAAATATATGAAGAAGTTTACACTCTTAAAAAATGCAGGGTAGGTTTCCATGGTGACTATGCAGCGCCGTGTACGGAGGGCAATCAGAAATGCGGTGACAAAATGATTTATAGAAATCGGTAATACATTACCGCTGCCGCCTCATTCTCTAATTGGATCGCATTCATAGGTTTGCGTTTCTACGTGAAAACAATGTACGTAATGTCACACGTCTACCAAGTTTCCAAACAAATTACAAGCATGTTCTTTCCTTTTTTTCCAGTTGGATTTCGTAGATTTAAATATCCAACATTATTCCATTATTTTTTTTTTACTGCTTAGGTATAATTTTTTTTTTTAAACTGTTCTACAGGCAATCAGACCTCTCAGGTAGGGTCAGTCGAGCGGGCAGGTTTTGTTTTTTGTTTTTATGGGGGTCTGGGTTTGGGTCGGGGTCGGGGGGGGGGGGGTCTTCATATATTCGAGAACAATTTGGTGAATTTGGAAAGTTTTTTGAAAAATCAGAACATTTCTACTCCAAATCTTTTTAACAATTCAAAAATTGCCGAAAATGTGCGAATATTTTTAGAAAAGATCTGTAAAAAACACCAACAGATTGAAAATTTGAAGGGAAATGGGTCAATCGAACCGTAGAACAGGGTTTTTCCCCGCCGCCTTAGCAAATTAATCTATTTTGTTTGCAAGGTGGCATTACCTGAATTTGCTATCACTTTTTTCACTGAAATAGAAATATGGAATGTTTTCTCTACGATTTCTTACACTCTAAAATGAGTTAAAGACAAATGGCAACTATTGAAAAATAACAATAAACTATAACTAAGGATTTCGCGTTTATAAAATACTACATGTGTGCTGTCTATATCCCCTACCCTAAAACAAAATGAGTATGATAAGTTGATACCTATACGGTGTTCTATTACTATAGTCTATTTGGCCATCACGAGAGAGTGACGTAACTGCGTATTCTACAAATTGCACCACTACTCATGGTGCTGGCGCCTACATATAAGGCCTAAAAAAATTAATTGTTGTGTTGCCCTCAAGTGAAATTTTTTAGACAGGTCGGTAGGTAGGGTGTTTTTTTTGGTTTTTTTTAATTTTTTTTTTAATATCTCATACAGATTCCATTTAAAAGGTTACTTATAGGCCCATTTTCCCAAAAATTAAGCTTTCAGCAGTTTAAAAGAATGAAGCTAAGGTTTTAAATCAGAAATAAACTCAGGGAGTCAATATAAATAAATCAAATGTGGGCGCCTCTTGATCCGGTGATACAAACTGCGAAAGAATCCATTTTCCAAGCGAGCCAAAACTAAAAGAAATCAAAACACCGTCGCATATCGCGTATCGACAGCCCGTGGTTTACACAGCCCGTCATTCTACAAACATTCCGTACCGTATAGCTGATGCTGTTTTTTACTAAATGTAACTACGTAAGAAAATGCAAAAAAGATACGTTTTATACTATTTTTGTATCGTATTTACTTTTAAATGCCTGAATAAATATTTGTAAACTCATATTTATTTTCTTCTCGTGTTTTCTTTGTTTTATTATTTAAATATAAAATGCTAAATATGTACAACATCAAGTGCACTGTATTATATTTTTGCCGCAAGACGACACTTAGATTTCGATGGTCCTTCGTGGATCCAATACGATTCATTTCGTAAATATTAAAAAACCGGGGTCCAAAAACGTGAATCGGGCCAAGATGCTTCGAGCTATATTTTTGTTGTGTTTCTGATGGTTGACTCGGCGAGGGATGTCATGGTGAACGGATGATTTTTTTTCGGAGTATATTCCCAGTTTATTCGGTGTTCTTGTGGTTCATGAAAGAGTTTGGTGTAGCTTTGTAACAAAAACTTACTTGGATAGAGATTTTTCGCACAGAAAACAGGTAAAATATTGAAGAAATGTATTTAAAAAAACAAACAAAAAAAAAACAAAAAAAAACAACCCGGTCCTATTTTTGAAAATTTCGGACCGGGCGCTGTGGGCAATACAACAATTAATTTTTTTAGGCCTAAGCGTTGGATACATACGCGTGCTTAAAAGCTGCATATGTAAGTTACGTCACTGTTCAGAGGAAGCCAAATAGAGTATCACCATGGCTTTTCTGACTTTTTTCCAATCAAGAGAACAAGAAATTGCTGGTATTAACTATAGTTTAATCAGGCTCAAATTGGCTTCTCTCTGCGCGCAAAAGCAATCCAAGCGTACTCGCGGGATTATAGCCACATGCACAGAAGTTTTTGCCCAAAGCTCGGGTGCACCGACATCCTTCTGTATTAATGCGCTGCTGTAATGAGGCTTCACCAATGGAACTGATCAAACTATTGACTAAACAAAGAAAACCAATTCCTACCCACACCCAATTCAACTAGGTTTATTTTTTAATTAATGAATATACATCCTAGACAATATCACAGGACAATTCATTGTCAAAATAATGACAAATTATGTTACACTGCACCGAATACACAGAAATCAGAATTGGTAGTTTGATTTTGTTAACGGAGAGTATCTCTAACATCATGCCTGTCTGTTATCAGCTTTGTGCTTGTGTGCATGCATTTGTGCAAAGGACGGGTCATGTGTGGGTGTGCAAGTATGGGGGTAAACAAAGACAAATTAAGCCTTTTCACATCACGCTTATGTTCAATCTTTGAATGATCACGACAGTGTAGCTCAAAAAGAAGTTAATCATGAATAAAAAGAATTTCCCCCAAAATACCAAACAAATTTGACCTTCCAATCAATGAAGCACATATTCAGAGAGCATATTTTTTCCGCTGATATGAAAAAAAGAATCACTAAAATTCATCTTTGCTATCAAAGTGATGCCTGTTTTATTTAAAGAACCCCTTTTGGCAGCCGTCCACAAAATGCTTGTCAAATTTGTTTGGTCTATTTGGAAAGAAATATTTATTCATGATCAACTTCTTTTTTGACTCACTCCGTACGTGGAGTCTTATTCCGCCATTTTGAACACTTGTAACATTTTCGATCCATCAACAGTCATTGTATTCAAACAGAAAAGCGTTCCATTTCTCGCAATCGATCATCATAACAAAGGGTATCGCACCTATGAGGTGACCGGGGAGAGGAATATCATCGAAAGAGTCGGTGTGAAAAGGCTAACTTTTAATTGAATTATTACACATCACAGCACCACAAAAATAGCTAATTAGAAGACAAACAACAAAATCATGCATTGATTAAATTATTAAGATTCAGCATCCTTTGTTAAAGACATTAAACACAGGTGACCATTCATCACTAAAAATCCTCCCAATAAAATAAAAACATGAAGATAAGGCAACAAAAAAAATTGTTATGTTGTCCTCCACAACTTTCAGAGAGGAGGGGCGGGCGGGCAGATTCTTTTTTTTTCTTTTTCTTTTTTTTCCTTTTTTTTTTACCAGCGGAAGCTCAAAGTTCAGCCAACAAGAAGTTTAAATCACTCTAAGAGTCGCACATATATGTTATAAACACTTAATTTAATATTCAATGCCATTAAAACTGTTTTTAAAAAATCTGGGAAAAAATACGGATTTCTTTTTTATGAAAAAATCTGGGGAAAAAAGACAAAAAATCTGAGCGGCCCTAAATCTGACGAGCGGGCGGTCGAGGACAATATAACAAAAAAAAATTGGCCTAACCACCTATATGAAGATGTATTATGTAAGCTTTCTTATTATAATAATCTAGCTGCTGTGATTGCAGCCACCACCAAAATCATATCCATAAGGTCTATCGCGAATAGGTAAAAATCCCAATTTCTATCCCACAATGCATCAGAAAAGGATAATCAATGGATTTTTTTCTGATTCGTGATAAAGCTTATTCTCTTGGCCAGACCTGGAAAAAAACGCAAATTTCCCTGCGAGATGGCCACCATTTCCCACTAGACGGAGGTAGTTTACCTCTAAATGTTTATGTATTTCTGCATTTTTGAACTAAAATAGAAAAATTCCATGCAACAAGCTCCCTTAATTTCCTATATTTTCCAGGCCTGCTCTTAGCATGCTGCGTGCACTTATAGGGTGTAATGATCCATCACCAAAATCACACCGTAAACATTCACATTTTAATACACCAGCCCCTCAATAAACCCGTTTGTGGCGATTTTAACTACTCTTACAATCCCTTTTGAATCCATAAGTTCAAAAGACATTTGATAACCAACCTACCTTAACTTCCTCCTTCCCGCCCTGTTTCTCGATGCCGTACGATGTCACCATGGACATGGACCTCTGAGTCCCGTTTGCGCCCTGCATTCGATCCACAGTACCCCTAGGGGTGTGGTCCCCGTTTTCCACATAGCTACTTATGATCTTCTCATCACCGCTGTCCTCGGAATAGTCGTCATCAAACTCCTCAGATCCCCAGCTGGAATCGGAATCGTCGTCGACCACGGGTTCGTCATCCTCGGTGGAGACGAGGAGATCTTCGTACAGGAGGTCGTCATCGATGAAGAAACCTGATTTTTAGAGTCAAATGTTTGTACAAAACTGTCATTAGATAATTGCACAAGGGTTGTTAAAGATTTGTTGGAGAAAAAAATCACAACTTACTTATCTCAAGTTTGTTTAATTTAATTTTTGTTGTTTTGTTTGGTTGTATTTTTCTTTTGAGACAATCATCTCTTTCTTTCTCTCAGTGGATTCTTAAGACCTTTTCAACTTCCTTCAGTTTAACAAAACCCTAATGTTTCTACAATATTACATTCTTTGAATAATTGACACAAAAAAATCAGTCAAGACCTTTTTCTATGGAAGAAATATGATCAGCTCTGAAAACTTAAATTTTCATCAAAAACCTGCTGTGGAGCTCACTTTTGAGATACATGACACTTTCTACAAAAATAAAGGTGATTGCACCGCTGCCCCCCCCCCCCCAAAAGAAAGTGAGTGACCCCCCCCCCCCCCCCCCCTCTCCGTCCCCCTACCATAAGGTTAATTCCAATGTCCAACATTCTCTGTTACATTGGGGATAACTTGGTTCTTCTTCGCTATACCACACATACCTTGAGCCCCTTCATCAAACTGCATGTCTTCGTAAACAGCGCCATCATCCCAGCCGCCAACTTCCAGACAATCAAACCTGTTGGCCAGATGCGACGGAGATGTTGAAAATCCTTAAAAAGAAACCGAAAGGAGTGTATTAATCAAACTGCTCATATCCAAAGACATTTATCATCATTTTACATACATATTGGGACAGTAAAATGTACATTGATATCTTGTTTGGTATTCCCCAACAGAATAAAATCTGCCAAATTATGCATCTTTCATATCTACTTGGTATCGAGCTGCGAGCGTAGCGAAATGCGACCGAAGGGAGAGCCACCCGGGGGGGCACTCAATTTTTTGGGGGGATAGGGAGTGGATTTTATGACGAAAAATAGGGTCTTAGGAACTGATTTTTTTAGTCTATAGTTCAATTTTGATTAGCAAGAACGCAAATTTGCGATTTTTTTTTTGGGGGGGGGCGGTTTAGAACACGAAATTTTCAAGGAATTGGGGCTTTGGAATACAAAATTTCGCGATTTTGTTGTTGTTGAATTTTCAATAAAATTGGGGTCTTAAGAACTGATGCAGACTCAAAAGGGGGGTCATAAGAGCTAGCAGCAGAGGGAGAAAAAGGGGGTCTTCAGCGCGGCACATACCTATACCCTTTTCCAATGTCAGTGCCCCCCCCCCCCCCCGGGGAGAGCCAGGTCTCTGCTACCAAGGTTTAGACAGGCACAATTTCAGGCTATTGAGGCACAAGTCTAATGCTAATATCTACTTCATAGTCTTGAGTTAATTCAACAGCCTAATTAGTCACACAATAAGATGTATGCGTAAACAGCAACATTTCCTGATGGATAGCCATATAATTTGCTAATCCATAGACTGCATGCACTTCAATATCTTGTTTGACATCACTAAACCTGATTCGCACTGCTGAATTAAGGTGCGTTCATACTCGCGTCGTTGCGTATCGGCCGACGTCGACGGATATCGGTGCGTGAGTTGAAATAATGTCAACTTTTGTCCATCGACGTCGGCCGATTACGCATCGACGCGAGTATGAATGCACCTTTATGCAACTATTTAACTCTTTCTTTAGTTTTTGGCTTATCCCATTGTGCAATGGGTCCCCAAACAAGATCCTGTCAAATGTTGCCAACATTTCCTGACAGAAAACGCAAATCTTGCCAATCCATTACCTCCAGAATGTATCATTCCATACTTCGTCTATATTATGCATGCAGTACTGAGTACCATTAGAAATTCTAAACTGAGCTTCTACTTCTGGTAATGGTTGAGGCCATTCAAACTGCAAGAGTCACTTCATTCGTGAATCTTAAACTAAATCAATTTATCAAGAGACGTACGATGACAACAGAGACGCAAATCCACATCTCTAAAGACAGACTTTGTCTGGTGCTATCGAGACTAAGCAAGGTGACATCCCGGATGACATGGGACTACTTGTAAAGATCAAGAAGACAAAGAAAGTGACATTTTTTATAAACAATTGGAGCTAAATTTCGAACCCTCAATTAAGTCACATGAAAGAAAGGATGACGTATACTTGTAAATGGCAAAATTTCCTGATCGAAAACAAATTAAATTGATCTATACCCATACACTGATGAACTTAAATCTCTTGTTTGGCATTCCCAAACCCGATTAACACTGCCGAACTACATGTATTAAACCCACTTTCCAGGTGTTGAGCTCATTTCAGCGTACAAGGTGTCATCAAACAAGATATTGCCTAATGTACCCTTTAATGGACAACATTTCCTGACAGAGAACGCAAATCTTGCCTATCCATAACCACCAGACTGTATCATTCCATACTTGGCTATATTATGTATGCAGTACTGAGTACCATTAGAAATTCTAAACTGAGCTTCTACTTCTGGTAATGGTTGAGGCCATTCAAACTGCAAAAGTCACTTCATTCGTGAATATTAAACTAAATCAATTTATAGGACGTACGATGACAACAGAGACGCAAATCCACATCTCCAAAGACAGACTTTGTCTGGTGCTATCGAGACTAATCAAGGTGACATGGGACTACTTGTAAAGATCAAGAAGGCAAAGAAAGTGACATTTAAAAAACAATATGAGCTACATTTCGAACCCTCAATTAAGTCACATGAAAGAAAGGATGATGACATACTTGTAAATAGCAATTTATCTTGATCGAAAACAAAATAAATGTTGCTAAACCATTGCTAAACCATTTTAAAATCGCACAGAGCAGACATATTAAAACATCTTTTTACACATTTGTAACGATAGCATACATTATAAGGATATGCATTAAAGACGCACCCTGTGCTGACAGATAATGATGACAACATAAAGTAGTGACAAATAATTAAAACAGCTAATTTCGTATGCCATATGCCTGGCATCAATCATGGTTACAGTACTTGCAGGCCTGGAAACAGCAACCATTCGCCTGCCCATAGCGGGTAACTTTTGCATCGTGCGGGTGTAGATACAAAAAGTACCCGCCCACCTGGCGGGTAAACATTTTCGAACTCACAGTGCAAGTGTGTTACCACTGGCTGGTGGAATTTCTGTTGGGCAGGTATTTTTTTGTGAGTTACCTGCCCGACTGGCTGTTGGAAAACAATCCAAAGTTTCAGTCCTGAGTACAGGTATTGCATGCTTAGAACCTGTATGGGAACTGTACATACAGTACCTGTGTGGTAGAACAAAAGTATAGCTGCATAGTAGCAGAGTTACTGTTACTCCGCAGCTATGGTATGTCAATGGAATTTCAACACTACCCACAATAACCATCCCATATGGGTACTGGGCATACAGTACCCATCCCACATGGGGTACTGGGCATACAGTTCCCATATAGGTACATGGGTACCGGGCATACAGTACCCATATAGGTACATCGGTACCGAGCATACAGTACCCATATAGGATGGGTACCGGGCATATAGTACCCATATAGGTACATGGGTACCAGGCATACAGTACCCATATAGGTACATCGATACCGAGCATACAGTACCCATATAGGATGGGTACCGGGCATATAGTACCCATATAGGTACATGGGTACCAGGCATACAGTACCCATATAGGTACATCGATACCGACCATACAGTACCCATATAGGATGGGTACCGGGCATATAGTACCCATATAGGTACATGGGTACCGGGCATATAGTACCCATATAGGTGGCAGAGTAACCATGGTGCTGGGCTAGAAACACATCGAGCTAGCTAACTAAGTCAACAAATAAACATGCAAAAAACAAAAATACACCCCAACACACAAAACCACAAAGTTATACCACATTCTGAACAGATGTGTGCAATACAAATGGATACAACATGGCGATTTCAATGGTTGGGTTTAGATTTAGATTTCGTAACGCTTTTAACCTGGACTTTTAAAACTTCATGAGTTCCATTCAGGGAGGCAAGTGGGTGATTGATCGATTTCCTGAACTTTTTACGCGAGCTTGGGAAGACGGCCCGAGGTTTGCGCGCAGCATTGAACATTTATGGGGGCTCGTCTGTAGAATAGGTTACAGGGTATCACCTAAAAATAACATGTTTGCCTCTTGTTATACTGAAATATTATAATCCGATTCTGGAAATGAAAAAAAAGGATAAATGAAAGAAAAAGGGAAAAGAAAAGAAAAAGAAGAATAAAAAACTTTTTTTCCCCCCAGATTTTTTTTCTAGATTCCCAAAATTTTCGGAAGCCTTGCATCCCTGTCCCCTTAATAAGCCCACCTCCTCCCAACCATTCCCACATTTAACGACAATATCTGATTCTAACTACGCTAATTTTCAAATCTTTAGTGCTGTTACATCGACCTGCCATATTATATCGAAATGCTTTTAATCATATTTCTACATAAACACACTATGAAATGCATCTAACCACTGAGTTATTACAAGCACTATGTATTCAATTGTGACAAGTGACAGATTCAATTATTTTCTGCATTTTATTTGTTGCAATAACACATGATTTTCAGAATTTTTGAATTTCCAAGGACGAAGAATAAATTACAGAGCAATTGCAATTCAACATACTGTAAAACCACTTTAAAAATCACCAAAAGCCAACACTTTCGCGAGGGTTTAATAGCGCGATTCCATAATTTGACTCTGAATTTCAGCTTTTACCATGGTTTATTTCATTGGATTTAATTTCGTGAATTTAAAGTCCTCGCAAAATTTGCGAAATAAAATACATTGCGAAATTAAGTGGTTTTACAGTTACTCAAGTCTGCTACTGAACATAAGAGAGGAATTGGAAGTCAGCCAATTTCAAATGGATTTTATAATAGTCAGATTTGATTGAAGGGACAACTCATACGCAAAATATCTATTTGAGGAAAATCGTGACATTTCAAGAAAAACATGCTTATTTTAACCAACAGACACAATCACGATGTGTGCAAGGACAAATTTGTAATAAAACCATTTCCCAAAAAAATGTTGGAACACAATGGCACTATGTTCATCCTATAAGATCTACGCTTTCTGGCACATATTAATCTTATAAACACTCATGGAGACGAAGGAGAGCATTCATAATTGACTAATTCTTTCCCAAAAAAATGTGTAGCATAACCTGACAGTGACACCCATGTACATGTTTATTGAAGACCAAGAGATCCACACTCCCCCTGTATTCACACATATTCATTTTAATTGACTACTGCATAAACCATTTTTTCCTAAAACCAACTCTGTAGGTAAATTCAAACCGTAAAAATGTCCCCATCACCCTTGCAACATACATGCTTATCTGACCATCAATCATCCGTGAGGTGGCAGCATTCTTAATCAACCAATGCATAAACCATTATTTTCTAAAAAAATCTGTAACATACACTAACACTTTCCATGTGGCAGTCATCTGCAGACGACAGTTCCAAAATGTCACAAAATGTTCCAAAAATGTTGAAATTATTGAATTTCATCATCATATTTGAAATGACAAATGCATTAAAATAAGTACAAACATGCCTAGTATTGGTTCAGTAATTCTTGAGATAAGACTTTGAAAGTTGGAAAAGGTTTCTGAAAAATCTGTTTTGATATGATCAAACTAATAGCCATGTGGAAAGTGTTAAAGGGGCATTGAGAGATACGTATGGGAGTGCGCCCTCAATTATCCTGGAAATCAGTTTTTTTGCATCAAAGTAATACTTAGGCATATACTAACTACCATCTGAAACAGTTTACCAACATTAGCCGTTATCATATAAATTTCATGATTTTCTTAGTTTTGATATGATCATATCGAAACTAGGTGCTGAATTCAGAAGTCATGCTATCGTTTTACCCACAGACTTTCGCGGCAAATCTCAACCCAGGGGTGCTGTTATTTGCTTATTTGGCATGAAGGCGATGTCGGAATTATATGACAGTTTGGATTTGGGCTATGTTGATGATTATCGTGAAGTTATTTGCTCATTTAGTATATCGATCCATCTCTCAATGCCCCTTTAAGACTACATGTATGTATATTCAAACTGTACTATCAACACTCCCTTCTTGCTATGTACATATTTATCTAGCAAACTACCCAATACTAACGCATCAATCATTACAGCCTATAATTAAATTATTCCAAATTTGACACTTTCAAATCAAATCACAACAAACGGACACGAAAACCTGACTCTCGGTAAGCAAAGCGTACACCACCCCGATCTCCCATCCTCCCCTGTGAATGTTGTTGAATCTGGGTCGTACGTGTAACGTAATATTCCATTTACGGCTAAATATTACATTATACTGTCAAAACACGGTGTTGGTACACAGTGTTGATACACAGCAGACATGCGATTGATTTAATTAGCAGACGACCCATTAGGCAAATCACTATTGATGTGCTCTTCCTCGCTGCATGCGGAATGCAACATTTAAACAAATGCAGCAGCCTCATAAGGATTCTTTTCTGTTTAATTTCTATCCATGTATGATGATACATGTATGAATAAATTGACCAAGTTTTTTACCATCTAGACACCCAATGTACATATCAAGATGATCACATGCATATCACAAGAGGGCCATTGAGAGCTCACCCAGGCCCACGAGTGCATGCAGAATGTCACTCCAAACAGAGAATATTGGCTTGATCGCGTCACATAATATGGGTCATCGCGCCAAACATGGCATCCCACGAGAAAAGTTCACAATCGATCGGTGCTGTTATTGATTACTGGTGTGGAAGTGTGGAATTGTAGAAATACTGGCCATACTTGTCACGTATCAAGACCCACAATGACATGTTGTCAATAAATGACAATATTATAGCCTCTGTTACAAGTTTTAAATAATGTAGACAGTTAATTATCTGATCCTCCCTTAAGTCAAAATGGCCCTAAGTTGTGATTTTGACCATTTACATGTAACAGTAGGTGCTGACTGCCACTTTATTATCCCGGGACAAGAAAACAATCACGTGCTGACCCATACAGTGTGTCAACTATTAAAGACAGAAACAATTTCACAGGTGTCTTATCAATAATTATGCCGTTTTTGTTTTCATCAACAATCTAAAACTGGTGATATCTTCAACCTGGTTAAACGTCAACGTTTTAACGCACCTGGTATCCCTTTCAGCCCTCAACCCCTCGATCTCCCTGGGCGATCATGGCGGGTGATAAATAAGGATGGAATTGTTGAATTCGGGGTGGGGGGGGGGGGGGGGGGGGTCTCAAGATTGTTTGCGAGACAACTGAACCCTTTTGCCCCTGATGTATACATACCTGCATATGGGTCATTCTCTGAAAGGTTGTTTTAAAAGAAGGAGAGCATCTAACAGAAGGAACACTGAAAAACATAGTGAACAACACACACTGTTGATACAACTGGCCATCACCAAGTCCAATTAAACCCTGAATGACCGGGCGACCAACCAGACCGAGAATAACTTACACACAATTTACACACGCAAGTTTGTATCTCGGACGGGCTAACGACTTTGATTAACCCACGACGCACAGGAATACTAAGATACACATACAATAATGATGTGTGCGGCGGAGATGACCCCGGATGGCCT
Source organism: Ophiura sarsii (assembly GCA_035610835.1). Classification (NCBI taxonomy): domain Eukaryota; kingdom Metazoa; phylum Echinodermata; class Ophiuroidea; order Amphilepidida; family Ophiuridae; genus Ophiura; species Ophiura sarsii. The sequence continues at coordinate 63,173,682 of CM069446.1, read as the reverse complement.
GCGGGATTTTATTTCTCGCTCGCTCACGGCAAAACGCAGGTTACACTTGTCTTGACTGACACAAACTATACTAAAGACTTTCATTAACCTTTTTGAAAATCTACATTCTAAGTGGCCAACGGGGTAGGGTGGGTGGATGGCCTAGCTTGCCCCGCAGGCAATTTCCTCTTCCCGTTTTTCCAAATAGCTTGGGTGAGCAAATGGCCAAAGCGACTATACCATACTATAGAGCTATGCTATAGTAAGGGGAATTGGCCCCTCCCTACTTGCTGTAGGGCTGTTTCAGATTTTACTGAAATTGCTCTCAGTAATTTCTATCCACGCGGCTATTAGTTTTACCATATACAAAACAGATTTTTCAGAAACCTTTCCCAAATTTCAACGTGTATCTCAAGAATTACAGAACCAATACTAGGCATGTTTGTACTTATTCTAAGGCATTTCTCATGGTGATTATAAATTCGGTGATGACATTAAATAATTTAAACATTTTTGAAACATTTTGAGAAATTTTGGACCTGTCGTCTGCAGACGCCTGCCGCATGGAAAGTGTTAAGCACTCGCGAGCCAGGCCAAATATGCCATTTATCGTAACCACTTGTTTGAATTTAAACCACAATGCAACACCTAACGTCTTTATATCAGAATGTGCAAAATAAGCAGTGCACAAGCGTCCTGCATAATTCTTCCCTTAGAGACCATGGCAAAATGTCACACTCGTCCTTGTTTTAATCCCACAGGAGACTGGATATTTCAATATAGTAGTTAACCCTAACACTCCCTAGACACAACAAAACCAGACAGTGCTTCATCTTGTACCGCGCAATCATTTGGTCAATCTCGTACCACGCTCCGCCAGGTGTTCGACTTTTGCAAAAAAAACTTGTTTTTTGAACCAGACCCGTATAGCTCAGTCTGTAGAGCATCAGACTTACACACACGCGGCCCGGAATCAATCCCCAGTGCATGCGGAGACAAATTTTCTCCTCAAATTTGACCATTTTTCTCCCCTGGTTTTATTTACAAAGCCTCGCCCGGTGAGTTAGGTTAAGAGTCAACACAAAGTATTAGGCCTATATGGTCCATCCACATGTCTGGTTAGTTTTCTTCCTCAACAATGTAAATCGCTACTATCCCATCATCTTTCGTAGCATCATATGGCACTTTCAAGGAGTTTATACTTGTATAGCATCTACCAGTCTGTGGTGGTTTTTAAAGAAATTTCTGATTTGCATCTGATTTGCATTATGTTTTAAGTTGAAATAATCAAAAAGCCATTTTCAATGCTTTTTAATATTTTTCAATAATTTCCTACCCTTATTATAGGTACGGTGGGGAAGAGCAACATGAACAACTTTCATCAAATTAATCACAACCAATAAACTAGCCAAGTGAGGCTCTTTAGCTGATGTGTAAGTTCTTGGGAAAACTTTGCAACCACATTGTCAAGGAGGTATGGATCCCCCACTTGCCATGGCTAATTTGTTGCAAAATGTGGTTGCAGTGACTCATGCACCCTAAGAAACACAGGGAAATAGATGCAATAAAAATCCCTTTAAAAGGGATAACACAGACTCAAATATATTGCCCTGCTTTTCACTTGGAAGTGACACTTTTTACAGGTGTTCATACAGTATTCTATGTGTTAAGGCAAGTGCGAAATCCTACCGACCAAGTTGCAATCCATATACCCCCTTCCAAGAAAAGTCTGTCCCACTTAACACTGGTCTGTATGGACATGACCAGGTCTTTTCATGCCTGTGGCCAATTTGTCACAGAATGTGGCCACACTGGCTCTCACACCACATAGGTGCTAAAACTCTCAAAAGGGAGATTGATAAACTGTAAAATAGATTATGTGGACATCGGCACTTGATAGTGAACTTAAGTCAGCTGCAAAGAACGTCAGCACTTTTTAATGCTACAACACATTCTAAGTGTAAACATGGAAGTGCCTTTGCCATTGTTGGAATAAAATATTGTGACTTTAAGCTCACCCACATCCGATTGGCTAGATTTTTGTATCTATGGCATGAAGAATGCTACCGCCCACACGCTCATTATTTATCACGAGAGGGCAGTCCTGAACTTCTTTGAGGGTGACTACAAACATTGAAATTGTGGCTTCCACAGATGTAAAAAAAATCATTATTGAGCCCAAGACTCAAAGTCCTTGAAGAGGTTTTAAAATGTGTTTACCGGCACAGCGCTGAGAAAATGAGATCCTCTCAGTAGGGAGAATGGTCCTTTTAATCATTAACAATCTGTGGACAGAACCGTCACCAAATAACCCCAATATATCAGGCCACCACAATCTGCTGCGCGGGCAAGCACCTTACCAATATCGTACGAGTCCGGGTCCTTGCTTTCCTCAGCAGGATCGGTGAGAGATGCCGTTCGGGAGACCACACGGTGTTCACGATGCCCGGTCTGTTTGTCCACTTTCAGACGGATGGTGAATAATAAATTGTTTCCCTGCATTGCTATATTTAAGGATAAGGAGGGTGGGGAGACATACGGCGTCAAATTTTTGTTGTCAAAATTGATTTAAAGGCATATTATGTGATCTTTTCCAGGGAGCACCCTCTATTCATGATTTTTTTTAGAAAGTAGATTTTCTTGCAGATAACATTTCTGATCATAAATCATAAATATATTCCGAGTGACAGAGCGATACGATTCCTATAAGTACTTCAAAATCATGGTTTAAGAGTGAATTTAGAGTGGAAAAAGGATTGTAGCGCAGACCTGACAGTTTATTTTCACTCTAAATTCACTCTAAAACCATGATTTTGAGGTAATTAGGAATTGTATCACTCTGTAACTCGGACTAAATTTATGATTTATGATCAGAAATATAAATCTACAAGAAAATCTGCTTCCAATTTTTTTTTGAGACTTGAGGGCGTCTTTCAAAATCATGGTTTAAGAGTGAATTTAGAGTGGAAAAAGGGTTGTAGCGCAGACCTGACAGTTTATTTTCACTCTAAATTCACTCTAAAACCATGATTTTGAGGTAATTAGGAATTGTATCACTCTGTAACTCGGACTAAATTTATGATTTATGATCAGAAATATAAATCTACAAGAAAATCTGCTTCCAATTTTTTTTTGAGACTTGAGGGCGTCTCCTGGAAAAGATCACACATAATATACCTTTAATAAAAAAAACACCATAAGATTTGCTTCAGGGCCATCACCGCATGTGAATTTCTGATGGCTGTTGGAAGGGGGAACGAGCATAGCTAGTTAGTGTGACGGAGGGGATTTCAGATTTGTTATTTCATTAATATATCGCGGATTGGTTTCCAGGGCTGTCATCTAATGTGATTTGTTAAGGTTGTGGTGTAGGGGGGGAGGGGGGGGGGAGGAGAGCGTAGCAAGTTAGTTTATTGCAGCAAATACCAAAACAATTATATCAGCGATGATATTCCACTAACATATTCATTTCAAAGACATGTTTTCCTTTTAGCTATGGTGCTACCCGCAAAAAAAGGAATTTCCAACTGACAAACCATAGCATGACATGCTGAATGAAAGCCACCAATCCAAATGTGTTAGTATGAGTAGCTACAAAACGTTATCTGGTTTCAACATCTTGATGACAAAAAAGAAGACTAAAGCAGCTAGCCCCCCCCCCCCCCCCCCATCACAAATCAATACCACTCGTGGATAGCCATCTTCCTACATCTGAATGCCCTCAACACAAGCTAACCGCCAATGGGGAAACACAGAACGATATTGCAATAGGCTTTATTATATAACTTTGCCATCCACCCCTAATGCAGCAGTTAAAATTTAGTTTTACAGTTAACATTACCAGCCTGATTAGTGACGCACCATTAGATACTCATGGGGCATGGAAGATTTCTAAAAAATAACTTTGCCCACTATCCAGGAAAAAACAAAAACGTTACCCACCAGCCAGGAAGAAGAAAAAGTTGACCCACTGCTGAGTAAAAAAAATAAAAATCTGACTCACCCAACTCATGTAAAGAAAACTTTAAAAAACTTTTTTTTTAAAAACTTTGCCGACTTTGCAACAAACAAAAAAACTTGCCGCATAAGGCGGAAAAAAAATGTTGCCGACTTTGACGGCCAAAAAAAAAAGTCCGCCCGACCCCAACTTCCATGCCCCTCCCCCTGAAAATCAAATGGTGCGTCCCTTATACAAATATAATTCGTCTATTGCCTAGCAACCCATACCAGTTACACGAGCACCATCGTTTCTCGGTCTTGGAACCTCTTATATGGAACTTTAAAAAAGAAAATATAATGGTCTGCAACTGTAACACAAGTTTTGAAAGATTCATCAACACTGTTTTTATAGAGTAACTCTGCCAGCCTAACATTTGTAACAACACTGATACATCAACACATTTAGTAAAACAACCTAGTCAGCATGAGTTATGTAGAACACAGACTTATCAACACTTCGGTATAACAGCTCTGCCAGCATGACAGACATTTAGTAATGCAACAACACTTTTTCTCAACACTTTTTTTGTTAAGCAATTCCGTCAGGTGGTTAGTAATAATAGCAAAGCAGATTCATGAACAGGTTTCGTATGCAGTAACTCTGCCGGCCTGATAGACGGTAATGAAAGAATGGTGATTCATCAACACTTTTTTATGAACCAAACCAGTCAGCATGAGAAATCATCACTAGCAACATACTATTCATTGACACTGTTTCTACGAAGCAAATCCAGTCGGCAAGAGAAACCGTCACATAACGATATATGATTCATCAACACATTTTACGAGACCCCAAAAAGGCATGGCGCATTGTGAATCCTATGGGTGATGACGCTCGCATGTGCCAAAATAATGCGCTTTACGCTTGGATTACTTTTGCACGTGGAGAAATAAAACTCGCATATTTCTCGCCAATTTGGAACTGATTAAACTATAGTCCTGTACTTAGCAACGCACACTTCATTTATAGATTTTACAAAGCAACACAGTCAGCATGAGAGACAATTTAGTATTGCAGTAACACAAGGGCGAAGCATTATTCTTTCAGTATGAAACTCATAGTTTTGAATACACGGTTTCTTTCAGTGTTCCCGAAAGCAGCGTTGTACTGAAATGTCCGTCCCACAATGCATTGAACATAGCTATAACAAAGCCGTTGAATTAATCTTCGGTCCGTGACCATTGGAATTCAAAATTCTGTTGCACTGTGGGTTTGGGATCAAATTTTCTATACAACTTGGCTTGTGGTCTGAAACCCCAAAACCGCATGTTGAGAGAGATGAGGTACTGCAATGAGCGTGGCTACAATACAACAAAGCAGATGAATTAACCTTTGGCCCATGACCATTGTAATGCAAAATGCTCTTTGCAATGTGGGATCGAAATTTCGGTACAACTAGACTTCCGGGCTGAGACCCCAAAACCGCGTATTGAGTGAGAGGGAAAAAAAGTTTTAAAAAATTGGAAAAAAAATTGAAAGAAGCACACAACAATAAAGAAAGATGAAAATGTGTTTTTGAGTAGTATCTGCTTGCTTAAAAATCATAAATTGTTTTTAAAAAATCAACAACAAAAAATTGTTTTTCTTCTTCTTCTTTAAAACGTGTTTTTGTGTAGTATCTCCTATCTCCCTGTAATTTTTTTTTTTAAAAAAGAATCTGACCGTCCGACCCACACGTCAACTACTTTCTTTTTTTTTGCCTTATACATGGCTTCGTGTTATATTTTTATTGTATTAAAAGTTATATGAATTTAGTGTTGTAAAGCTATATTAGGAAAAGGAGCGGTTGTGAACCAATTAGTAGCCTTATATTAAGCTAATGACATACAAGCTAACAGCTATAACTGATGACAGGTCTTTCTTACACTTTTCCCACCACCATAATTTGTAAAATAGAGAGCAAGAAGGTTGTATCTGAAGACTCTGCCATACGTCACGCATCATTGGTAACCTAATTGTGCTCACATCAAAACCAATGAATTATCACTTGGGAGCTATTGCAGATACAACTTTGTTGCACTCTCACCACCACCTTCACCAAGATGTTTTAAAACCCCCATCACCAAAGCTCCTCCATGTCATAAGATATCATAACACATACTATACTCCATTCCACCTAAAATATTACAGACCAGGCCAGGTGTCTTTTTCTGGTGGCAAATGTTGTCAAAAGTGAACCTTTCCCCCAAAATGTGGACCTTTGGCAAAAGTGGACCTTTTGCCCAAATTTGGAATAATGAAATGAAAAGTATGTCTAATAAGGTTTTAAAAATGTTATGGTTCTTTTTTTGTTACAGTCTGTGTGACATTTGAATAAGTGCATCATGGTATTAAAATAAACTACATATCACAAAGCACACCCAAACTGAAACACATCTAGATGGTTTTGTTGCCCCTTTTGCACAAGTTTCTCATGTTGTAAATGTAAATAACTATTGTGTTTACAAGACATGTGTGGATCAAACCACATAGGGTAAACTGTCTAAAACAATGTTTTATTTGGGCTTTGTCTAACACGATATATAGTGGTACTAGTTTTAATGTCGGTGGGATTTTTCAAAAAAGTTTTATCAAACTGCAATACCAAAACAGGCCTATTAACAGCAAGCTTACACATCCAAAACAACATAATAACATCTCATTTGATGAATTCATCTTATATAAAACTACAACTTTTGAAGGTGTAGTTTTGGACAGCGTGTACATGTACTATTGGGTGTACTTTTTAAGCTCCTCCAAACAGTCTCAAATGCCTTTCGGTAGTCCAAGAAAGCCATATGTACCTATTTAACCTAGACAAATATTGGCGAGTAGGTGTGATGATGGTAAGCCTACATACATGGCTTTCTTGGACTTACAAAAGGCATTTGACACAATGTGGAGGAACTTAAAAAGTACACCAACTAGTACACGTTGTCCAAAACTACACCTTCATAAATTGTAGTGTTATTATATACAGGCATGCGCTTGCTTTGCAAATATAACATATTGGCCATGCAGAAATGCAATGTCAACAGCTGCATAACACAAGCTAGCTTTTCCAGACCAAAATTATTATTTTTGGAACAGAGCTTACAGGGACTAGTCAATTCTAAGCAAGGTTGTCAATTCAAATATTTCTTTATCACCCTTCACAAATCATAGGAATTCTACTAATTAGTTTGTCAAGATGGACACATACTAAGGAGCCATATATACATGGTGTGTCCCAAAAATTACAACCTTACATAAAGTGATCGTGACTTCAAAAAGAAATATCAACATTTAATAAATTATTCCAGAAAATAAGTGCATTGTTAGCTATATTCTGATGTAGTTTGGTGGATTAAAAGAAATGAGCACCATTTCATATTTACTTTTTTATTTGCCATCGATCACTTAAAGTTAGGTTTTAATTTGTTGACACCCTGTACATTCGAAATCCATAACCCTATGGTACGAAGACATTACCTTAATCTTTCAAAAAGGGAGTGTGAATTTCAAATGGGATTACCTGCATGGGTGACTTCATTTGAAATCTACACTCCCTGTGAGGGGATTAAGGTAATGCTTTCTATAGAGGGTGTATGGATTTCTAATGGAATAGCCCATTGTATGGCAAGTATTCTATCTGGGGAGGGAGAGAGAAGTTGAGAATGTGCAGACGTTAAAAAAAATGGGAAAGAAAGAGCAATTTAGAGGGGGGGGGGGGAAACATTTTTTTAAACATATTTGTGTTGTTTGTTTTTGGAAAAGTACGTTCACCATACCAGCTTCATTTTTAAAATTCAGAAAACAAAATTTACAAGGTTTATTTTTCTTTTTCTTACACCCCCCCCCCCCCCCCCCAACCTCAAAATCACTCTATTTTTCAAACAAGGGGTAATCTGTATTGGCTGAGACACACTTTTTCTTCTTGACCTTTGATACAAACCGTGACAAATGAAGAGATGAAGTGGTGCAGAATGATGAACACATCAAACATGAAAAAGATAGGTGACCACAAGAGTTGATGTAGTGCCGCACAATACACACACAATGCCAGCCAGTCACAAACTTGCTGCCTTCGTCAGTATCGAAAGCTTTCCTAAACCCTACCTTCATAGAACTCATTATCATGCCATAGAGTGGCCTCCTCACCTCCAATATCTCTGTCTCGCCTCCTGCCGCCACCGTAATGCTCTTGCACCTCGTAGACATCATCTTCGCTGTCGCTGTCGTGACCACCGCCCGTCGGAAGTTGCGTCGGCCGGGGTATCTTGGGCTGATATCGAAATGATGGCTTGTCTATAGAAGATACTCCTTTATCGAACGCCCTGGAAGGGTGTTCGGATTTGTTTCCATACAGGGCCGGTGTGCCTTGGATCACTTTCCCTGTTCTATGTTCTAGCACTAGTTTATTCGCAAGGGCTGCTACATGCCCGCCACCAGGGGGCGCTTCGTCCGTGACCAACTCTTCCTCGCTCTCACTCTCAACGCTCTTTGTTCTTTGCATTCGGTCGGCTTTAAACGGCATGTTCCCGTTAAGCTCGTCAGCCCTTTGAGCCGACATTATATCAATAGGTTCAAAATTATCGCCCAACACAACGCCCGTTCTCTTATCCTGGAATGACTCTATGTTTTCGTACACCTCGTCGCCGTTGTCTTCGCCGTCTCCGCCGCCCAGAAGAGCCACTGAACGCTGGGTACCACCATCCTTATCCTGCCAAAAAAGAGTGACAAAACAAACAAAGGAGGCCGAGATGAGTTATTATTTTCATAACCTGCCAGTTATTTTCACATGTAAATTACAACGTAAATCAATGAAATATTACAAACGCTTCCAGCTTCGCCACTCTCAAGTATCGCACTTGTTGTCGTTCAACGGCGTGACGCAGCGTCTTTATGTAAACACTCGATGAGCAAAACTTGACTATATCGTTCTAATAATCAGGTTGTGTATAGAATATGAAGAGGCCAAATATTTAATGATGATCTAGAAACACTCGTACTTTGATCAAAATATGGTCGCCAATGACAAGTATTGAATGTACTCAAAACCAGATTACTGTGCAACTATTGAACTTCAACAAGATATTAATTTTCACTAATTTTAAAACTCGCCCGTAGCTGGGATTTTCAAAAATTAAATACCATACAAAATTATCACTAAGTACATGTATGATGACATACAGCGCACATATGTTCATACTTTCACAGATTCCCAAAATTGCCAAAAAATTGAGCTTATTGGCATTTTGTGAAATTACTAGCCGACAAAAATTAATTTGTTTTTCAGTACAAAACCGGCTATTTGCACAACGTCTGCCGCACAAACTCTATTGATATTAACAATATACTGTACTATTGCAATAACATTCTTTCTTTATCTTCTCAAATTGGCTAATTTTATTGCAGGAATCATTACATTTTTTTAAACAGAACAAAAATCTTATACAAAATCATGACAAAGATAATATTTTTTTTCAAATCAGACAGAAATCTTACTGGTCGGGGGCGAAGTACACAGTTAGTCACGGGGCAATGTCATCCAGTCATGGGGCACTGCATATCGAGGGTTGAGCGCCAGAAGGCCGTAACTCAACTTTTGGGCAAAATGAGATTTTGGTACCAAAATAATCCATATAACCTAGATTTTCAGAACCATAAAGAGATAACTCATAAACAGTCTTAATTTGACTGAAACTAGAGTTATAAGTTAGGTGCTACAGTGTACTGTAATGAGCCCCGAATATTTCAAAGTTGATTATCTCAGAATAGCATTTTTTGAGTTACGGCCTTCTGGCGCTCAACCCTCGATATATGTTTGCTTTGATCAGGTACAAATGAATGTAGCATGAGTAGATAGTCTCATCAAAGATAACAATATATCGGTTGTAAATTGGACTTTGATTATGATTATAATTATGTATCTCAACAAAGAAATTGAGATTAGGCCAAGGGGAAAAAGGAATCCCTGTTCCAATAGACCCGACCAACTAAAAAAAAATCAATTAATTTTCAAAATATTTGAAGGGAAAAACTGAGAGAGAAAAAATGGAGATAATCTGAAAAAAACTCCACTTCACAGTATTTCAACCCAATGGCTTAACAATATTTTCACTATTTCAACAAATTCAATTTGTTGTGAAAATTGTCGGGCTTAGGCAAGGATATTTTAAGAATTTGTTTAGAAATCTTTTTTCAAATCATTTAAAATCACGTGTTTCTTGGCCAAAAATCTGCGAATAATCTTTTTTTTTCTTTTTTCTTTTTTTTTAAGTCCAGATTTTTGCAGATTTGTGACATTTTAGGTTTTTTGGGTTTTTTTAAATTACAAAAAAATTAACAAAACCCAACCGACCGACCCTACTTCACAGGTCCGTCCGCCCATAAAACAGGGTGCATCTTTTTCGTCGCCTTATAGCAACATTTATTTTGTATCCTAGTTCCCATGCCCCCTTTAACCATGTTGTGTTGACCTGTCGTGAACCAACGCAAACCCGTAGTCGGCTGCATCACACACGTCTCTATTCAACGCAATACGTTTTCAAGATATAATAATTTTGTATAAGTTTTATTCCATATTAATTATAGGACAATAAATGCCTATATGTTGTTTCAAGAGAAATTAGACAAATCAAGGCACGCGCTGATGTTGATATGTGAATAATGGCACGACCCCGCAGGGGGAGTGCTATTGTGTAATTTTTCGAGAAACAAAACATAGCATGTATTGACCTAATTCATACATGACACTATACAAATCAAAATTTGCAATTCTGTGCATACTTTTAATCTCTTTAATAACGAATAAAAACATGTGAACAAGTTCGCTAATACCCGCAACGAATCAACACAATGCCTGAACCATACAGTGCGCGCGTGGAGGGCAATTAGACCTTTCAATGGACTCAATGCACGTATTCTAGATCTCTGCTGTCTGATTGGTTTGACATTACTAAGTGTGTATGAAACAATGTTAATACACAAATTTCACTGAAAAAACAACAACTTTTCAAACTTTCTCTTCATAATAATATCTTGTTTAGGAAGAGTTAACACACAGTAAGTTTAAAGGAAAATTTGAGTCTTGCATTGAATACATCTGTATACGATGCGACCGATGATGATACATCAAATTGAACAGCAAGGTGACGCAGCTGACAAATTGTCTTCGCCATGTATAAATCAATCAACGTAAAAGATATGCAAATTTAACAACCCCCTATAAAACCGCAGAGTGCTTCTCTGCATTTCCCTCTCGTCATTTCAAATTCACGTTGTACCATCAATCCATTTGGGACACTAGGTACAACTGGGACGCCCACAGATCGACAAACACTCCGCAACACGAAGAGGAAAAAAAGGAGAGCGAAAAAAACTTAAAAGTACAGAACAAGTTCTCACTGGCATGAATCATCTTCGTCGGTGGCAATCTCGATATTTCCCCGGCGACCAGTGTAAACAAAAATACAGACGCCAAAATTGCTCCGACTCCGAGTAATAGATCAAACTTTTTTTGTGTGATGTTGATTTATCTCTTTTGCTAAATTGAATATATACAGTGGAGGGAAAGGGTTATTCACCCGTTGTCACCACGTGGAAGTAAAGAATCACTCACCGACTACAGAATGCTTAGTATTTTTGAATAAAGATTCCGATTCATAAGATTTTGAAGTTGAATTTTTGTTTGAATTTGAAATTGATCTTACTATCTATTGAAGTAACAAATACGACATGAGAGGAAATTCACACCCGAGAGACCCGAGTTCTGTTGAAGTGGACATTTTCAAGCTACATATATATTTCTGGGCTTTTCGTAAACTTGAACCACCTACTGCAAAAATAACACCAAACAAATATATTTCTTATGCATACAGGGTGAGTCAAAAAGAAGTTTACCCGGATTGGTGATGTTTTAAAAAAAATTTAAAATGACACTCGAGAGTTCAGTAAAGCATATATTTAACAAGCATTCTCTCCTGCTTATAAGGAAAAAAGAATGACACAAATTGATCATTGCTAAGAGGAGTTATGGCTATTTTAATAAAGGTACTCATTTTGCAAGCTGTCCACGGAATACTTGACAAAACAAATGTTAAGTAAGCATTTTAGCTTGACAAAACATGAGCGCTTTCAGTAAAACAGGCATAACTTCTCTTAGGAATGATCAATTTGCTTCATTGATTTTCTCTAATAAGCAGCAGAGTATGTTTGGTAAATAAATGCTTTAATGAACTTTTAAGTGTCATTTATTTGTTTTTAAAAACATCACCAATATCGGTCAATAGGGAAGTACGCAGCTACAATGCATACTTAACATTTGTTTGGTCAAGTATTCCGTGGACAGCTTGCAAAATGAGTACCTTTATTAAAATAGACATAACTCCTCTTAGCAATGCTCAATTTGTGTCATTCCTTTTTCCTAATAAGCAGGAGAGAATGCTTGTTAAATACATGCTTTACTGAACTCTCGAGTGTCATTTGTTTGTTTTTTAAAACATCACCAATCCGGGTAAACTTCTTTTTGACTCACCCTGTATAAGTCTATGTGATGAAACTACAAATCGCAAATTTAAAAACATGCAAAACCGTTGAAATTCTGCAAGGTGCGAAAAGTTTCATTGTGGACCGGAAAATGGTCAAACTCGCCAAATGACGTGAGTGGGATCAATCAAAAAGAGTAATTTATTTTGGGGGGAATCAGCACATCTGCTTACAGAAGATAGGCTTGTCAAATCAACATCACGTATGGGGTTAAAGGATTATATAATTTCTTGATATCAAGTTTTATAATATTGAAGTTGCTCTTTTGAAGATAGGATAAAAACAATTATATTTCCAAATGATATTTTCCCATATATCTCGAAATAAAACACAAAAACAAGATAAACATTATGATGCGAGGTCACAAATTGTGATCAATATTCCCAAGAATTTCTTTCATTTCATCATTTGCCAACCCAGCAATTTCCAACTCATATTATTTATTACTCATAAGTTATTAAAAAATCATATCGTGTCTGCAAAATGTGAACCTATCTCTGATCTCTTTCTCCACACAGTGACTCACACATATATTCAAAGACCACCCCTGAATCAAATTTCCTCTTCCCGACAAATTCTCCAATATCAAGTAGCCGTACCGTTCCGACCGTCGATCAGCACTCCACCGCCGACATCGACGAGAAGTGCAGACTTTTCAAATAAAAATCAGTACCAATGTGGATCGCTTAAATCCCGAGTGAGCCCACTCCATCGCATACTTCAAATATCCTGTCCACGGGAATCGGCCCCCCTAAATGGACCGCATTGTTCTTGTGTTGTAACCCCACACCGCAATGCTCGTAGCGCCAGTCAATTGATGGTGATAATGCCTCAGCAGGGGCAAGGAGAGTCAAAGAAAGCTTTGGTAATTTATGTGTATTTTAAAAAGTGATTTTTATGCGCCTCTATTTTTTTCTCATACTTGTTGTTGACTTTAAACCATTTAGCATATTGGTGAATTTACTATTTAGCTGTTCTTTACATTGATGTGGTTTTTTTTAAATGCTTTATCTTGTTTTTGTGATTTATTTTGAGATATATGGGAAAATATAATTTGGAAATATAATTGTTTTTATCCTATCTCCAAAAGTTTTTGATTATCACACAAATATTTTGGAGCATGAAAATCTAAAAATCTGTGAAATTTAAAAAAAAAAAGTTTTTAACAATATTCATATCTTTGCTTATAATATAAGTGTGCAGGCTGACTGAGAAGAGTCATAACTGATTTTTTTAAATCATAAGATTACCAAATTCTCTGTGTGGTTGCATATGTGATCTAAACACCTAGGCACAGTTACAAAAGTGGCTGCATAAAGACAATATTTGAAGTTTTATGAGGAATGGGTTAATCTAGAAGATGATTGGATTAAAATCAAATTACTGTAATTTTGCAACAATCATTTTACCAAATTCAATTGTGTAGAATGATCAATATATCAAACACTCCCATTTTTTCTCATATCTGTTGATGATCTGTTAACCTATCATTTGTGCCTTCTAAACTCCCCAATTCTTTCTTTAAAGTGAGGAAGCTAGCCAAATAATGGTGCTTATTATGGATCCTCCAATAATCTGGAAACAAGCGATTAAGCAAACTCTCTCTTATGAACTAATGAAACATGGCCCTCCAACTTGTATTTAATAATCCAAAAATACATAATTTTCATTCAATAGGGACAAAATAAATGCATGGGAGTCAGATCTATACTTGACTCAAATATTCAAAGATCACTTATTAAATAGACATAGGAATATTGGAAGAAAAGTGTACGGTTACAGAGCGCATGCAGCCTCGTTATCCTCCAGGGCCTTGCACTAGACAGTATATTAAATGAATTTGTCTCTCAAATGCGGGGATGTGCCGCCAAATAGGGTCCCACTTTTCACCCCTCTGGTAAATGAATGACCCCTTTTTCATAGCCATTTTAAATTTGCTGTTTTTTCACAGAAAATGTACAGTAGGAAAATTATGGGTCTTTGGTAAATTTATGGGCCCCTTTTCTGTCGAAAATTGGTAAATGTTTTGGTCAATTTTCATTTTGCTGGCGGCACATCGCTACCCAAAAAATATCTGAGTACCCCTCCCCCGGCTCAAATGTCTCAGTTCCTGGATAACTTCAATAAGGCACCAGACTGTATGGTATATAAATTTGTCTCTCAAATGTCTCGATTCCTAAAAAACAAAGACAATTTAATAACATTTACAAGGCGCCAATTGCAATCAAAGTAATTACGTTATATAAAACGAGTCGTGCTACAATAACACTTCGATAACATTACTATAAAAGGCGTCATGGAAAAAACTCAATTGTTCGGGCCCTGCAGACTCAGAATTTGCAATTTAGAGATTTTCATTGGTGTTTTAAATTCACAAAAAATATCTCTAAATTTAGTAGTATGGTTTTTGTTTGTTTTGTTTTTTCATATTTTTCAAAATTTCTCTTTTGATTTCTTCAAAAATGTTCATTAAACTTTTTCAAATAATTTGCACATGTTTTGAGATTTTAAGATACCAAGGATACTCTTCTTTTTTTGCGGGAGGGGGAGGGGGGGGGGGGGGTAAGGGGCTGATAGTTGCCAAGTTTTTGTTTTCAAGTTTGGCTATTTCACAATACTGTCCTGTAAGCTCTTTTCCTTTTTCTTACTTTTAACTGTGTTTACAAACTCTGTTATCTGTTTGTTATCTACCAATATCGTTAGTACAATATATGCATTTGTGTCCTTCGGCATGTAGCAATAAGATGTTTTTGCTATCTTCATTAGATGGCAAATATATTCAGTAGCTATAAAAAGACGTATTAGTTTTCTTCATTATGCAGCAAAGCAAAAGGAGTATTTGCTATCTTCAGTAGAAAGCAAAATCATCTAAGACGCTCCATTTCTGAAGCTCTTTTTTCAATTTCTAAAACTATTATATAAAATGAAGCCAGTAAAATCCATTAGGAATGCATGATTTATAATGAAATCTGTTTCACTCAATAATATCTATCTGTATGAAAGGAGGCTAACTCCTTTGCTACACAGAGCACTTAGTTCAGTCTCAGGGGCACAGTTGGCATTTTGTGACAGATATAAGCAAGTAAAGAGGGGAACCCATAACAGTATTCATATTTCCATCTCACATTTTACTGCTGAATAACTTGTCAATGATCCTCTGGGGCTTTGCACTAGACTGTATTTTAACACACATTTTTGTCTCTCTCTCTGAAATACCTGAATTTTATTTGAATTTTTAATAGAAATCTATGAAAAGTTAATAATGTTTACAAAGTGCCAAGCCAATTACAATCAAAGTAATTAGGCAAAAGAGTCATATTGAAAATATTACAATATGGTGACGAAGAAGAAGAAGAAAAACAGCCACTCTGACCCAGAATTTGCATATTTTAAAAGATATATTTGTGTCTAAAGGTGCCTAAGCTCCCCCCCCCAAAAAAAAAAATCGTCAAGTGTTTGATTGTCCATATATCACTTTCAAAAGTTAGGTAGGTCGGTTGGGAAAAGTGTTTTTCTTCTTTTCTCCCTTGACCTTTTTTCTCCTTTGTACTTGTTGTGGTAACCATAACAGGGGGGGTTTCTGAAGTATTTTTATTTTCTAAACACTTTTAAATAAAATTCAAAACATATTGAAATTTGAAAGAAGAAAAAGATTAAATTTGATGAAAAACAATTTTCAACAACAACAACAACAACAACAAAAAAAGATTTTGGGTCGGAAGGATTTCTAGGGTCGGGCGGACGAGGACAATCAAACAAAAAGAAATGTTTTTGCCTAACGATTGTCATCCTGAATTCCTGATAACTATCCATGTTTTTCTTTGCATGGCTGTCCATCTTCCTGAGATCTTTAGTAGAAAGCAAATCAGACTTAATTGCCCATTTCTAGTACTCTGGATATTAAACAGTGTTATAAATGATGCAAGTAAAATCCTTTTGGAAACGCATCATTTACAATGAAAACTGTTTCACTCTCTCGTTTCTATCTGCTAAGGCGGCGAACCCACGAGTCCTTCGCTACATGGAGCACTTACTCCAGTCCCAGGGGTGTAGTTCAAAGTTGGTATTTTCTGACACATATAGCAAACAACTAAAAAGAGGATCCCATAAAAGCATTCAAAAATCCATCTCACATTTTACAGCAGAATATTTTATCAATGGAAAAAGAATTGATATAATCTTGAGGGGTGAAACTGATACATATCTATTTATTACTTGTAGCGAGTGACGATCCATTAGGGAGAAATGACTCAGCACTGCAGTCATTTGGTATCAGAGATTCTGGGTGAAGTTTTGACTGTAAAGATCAGAAAAAGAAGGAGTATGCCACTCATATACTATAAAAGCCAATATTTTCGCGTAAAGATATTATCACGCATTTTGGTGTCATAGACATTTCGCGAATTGTTTTTTTCGCGGGCGACTTTCAGGATGCACTGCATGAATGTTGAAAACAATATTTTTGCGTGTTATAATTTTCGCGGAAAAAGATTGTGCGCGAAAAGCGCGAAATTAAAACCACCGCAAATATTTCAGCTTTTACAGTATATATATTGGCATTATAGATATGAGTGATTTTCAGCATTCCTTTTTCATCCTCCCCCCTACTGGTTCTCAAGATCGTCCATTTCAGCCTGGTTTGGTTTTCTAAAAAAACACATTTCCCATCAAAATGTCCAAAATAATTATTCTGAATAAAGCCCACCCACCCAGTTGAAAGGGGCTATTCTGGGTTTCTAGGGCCCTCTAATAGTTTACTACTGAGGTCCATGTTTTAGATTTTGAGGCTCCATACCTCTACCCAATTCAACATTAAGTGACCCCCTCCCCTGGTTAATAAAGATTGGGCTGGAATTGAAATATGATGATTTCAAGATCAATATTCATCATCCGTAAAGTGTCTGAAAAATGACACTATGACTTAATAATAATGGCTTGTTTAGTTAGTATAATGGGCTGATCAAATAAAAGTTGAGCCATCATCTCTCTTCCTTTTCCCTCATTGCTAACTCCATGGACACACACACCAATACATGGGGGGAAGATTCACAATTTGTACATCGTTTTATTTTGCAATCTTCAGCAGATAGCAGATACAATCTAAAATATGTTGCTATCTACTGAAGATAGCAGATACGCCATTCTTTAAACAGATCTTCAATGTAAATAATGCATGATGGATCCAAGATAAATTTTCATGGTGACCATGTACAATACATGGGGGAAGGGTTCATGATTTTTAACATAGTTCTATTTGGCAATCTTCTGCAGATAGCAGATACAATCTAAAATATTTTGCTATCTACTCAAGATAGCAGATACGCTACTGACTATCTTTAAACACAGATCTTTAGTGTAAATAATGCATAATGCATCCAAGACACATTTTCATGGTGACCATGCACAATACATGGGGAAGGGTTCATGTTTTTTAACATACAGTTTTATTTTGCTATCTACTGAAGATAGCCGATACAATCTAAAATATTTTGCTATCTACTGAAGATAGCCGATACAATCTAAAATATTTTGCTATCTACTGAAGATAGCCGATACAATCTAAAATATTTTGCTATCTACTGAAGCAGGGGTGTACTTTCGGCGCGAATCCGCGAATCGATTCGCGTAAAGATTCGCGTAAAATCACTACCGCGCGAATCCAGGTGGATTCTCGCCAAAAAAAACAACAACAACAAAAAAAGCTTCTTTTTTTTTTTAAACTTTTTTTTATTTTTTTTAAACTTTGTTTAGAACTTTTTTTACTTTTTTCTTTTCTTTTTAAGTCCAAAACAGGACCTTAGATGACTGGTATTTTACCCTTAGTCAACAAACATGCCGAATTTGGAAGTTATGCAAGCTTATAGCCTTATTCTTGATATTATTTTAATTAATTTTAAGAAGTGTTTGATTCAATTTGTGTACTATTATTTTCTAAGTATACAATAGTACAATAAATGTTTAAAATGCGGAATTTAAATTCAGTAAAAAGGATTCCCGCAAAAATATTCTGCGAGAATCCATTTGCGAGAATCCATGGATTCTCGCAAAATTCCTCTGCGAGAATCCATTTGGATTCTCGCAGGATGTCGCGAAAGTACACCCCTGCTGAAGATAGCCGATACGATCTAAAATATTTTGCTATCTACTGAAGATAGCAGATACGCCATTCTTTAAACAGATCTTCAATGTAAATAATGCATGATGGATCCAAGATAAATTTTCATGGTGACCATGTACAATACATGGGGGAAGGGTTCATGATTTTTAACATAGTTCTATTTGGCAATCTTCTGCAGATAGCAGATACAATCTAAAATATTTTGCTATCTACTCAAGATAGCAGATACGCTACTGACTATCTTTAAACACAGATCTTTAGTGTAAATAATGCATAATGCATCCAAGACACATTTTCATGGTGACCATGCACAATACATGGGGAAGGGTTCATGTTTTTTAACATACAGTTTTATTTTGCTATCTACTGAAGATAGCCGATACAATCTAAAATATTTTGCTATCTACTGAAGATAGCCGATACAATCTAAAATATTTTGCTATCTACTGAAGATAGCCGATACAATCTAAAATATTTTGCTATCTACTGAAGCAGGGGTGTACTTTCGGCGCGAATCCGCGAATCGATTCGCGTAAAGATTCGCGTAAAATCACTACCGCGCGAATCCAGGTGGATTCTCGCCAAAAAAAACAAAAACAAAAAAAAAGCTTCTTTTTTTTTTTTAAACTTTTTTATTTTATTTTTTAAACTTTGTTTAGAACTTTTTTTACTTTTTTCTTTTCTTTTTAAGTCCAAAACAGGACCTTAGATGACTGGTATTTTACCCTTAGTCAACAAACATGCCGAATTTGGAAGTTATGCAAGCTTATAGCCTTATTCTTGATATTATTTTAATTAATTTTAAGAAGTGTTTGATTCAATTTGTGTACTATTATTTTCTAAGTATACAATAGTACAATAAATGTTTAAAATGCGGAATTTAAATTCAGTAAAAAGGATTCCCGCAAAAATATTCTGCGAGAATCCATTTGCGAGAATCCATGGATTCTCGCAAAATTCCTCTGCGAGAATCCATTTGGATTCTCGCAGGATGTTGCGAAAGTACACCCCTGCTGAAGATAGCCGATACGATCTCAAATATTTTGCTATCTACTGAAGATAGCAGATACGCCATTCTTTAAACAGATCTTCAATGTAAATAATGCATGATGGATCCAAGATAAATTTTCATGGTGACCATGTACAATACATGGGGGAAGGGTTCATGATTTTTAACATAGTTCTATTTGGCAATCTTCTGCAGATAGCAGATACAATCTAAAATATTTTGCTATCTACTCAAGATAGCAGATACGCTACTGACTATCTTTAAACACAGATCTTTAGTGTAAATAATGCATAATGCATCCAAGACACATTTTCATGGTGACCATGCACAATACATGGGGAAGGGTTCATGTTTTTTAACATACAGTTTTATTTTGCTATCTACTGAAGATAGCCGATACAATCTAAAATATTTTGCTATCTACTGAAGATAGCCGATACAATCTAAAATATTGTGCTATCTACTGAAGATAGCCGATACAATCTAAAATATTTTGCTATCTACTGAAGCAGGGGTGTACTTTCGGCGCGAATCCGCGAATCGATTCGCGTAAAGATTCGCGTAAAATCACTACCGCGCGAATCCAGGTGGATTCTCGCCAAAACAAAAAACAAAAACAAAAAAGCTTTTTTTTTTTTTAAACTTTTTTTTTTATTTTTTAAACTTTGTTTAGAACTTTTTTTACTTTTTTCTTTTCTTTTTAAGTCCAAAACAGGACCTTAGATGACTGGTATTATACCCTTAGTCAACAAACATGCCGAATTTGGAAGTTATGCAAGCTTATAGCCTTATTCTTGATATTATTTTAATTAATTTTAAGAAGTGTTTGATTCAATTTGTGTACTATTATTTTCTAAGTATACAATAGTACAATAAATGTTTAAAATGCGGAATTTAAATTCAGTAAAAAGGATTCCCGCAAAAATATTCTGCGAGAATCCATTTGCGAGAATCCATGGATTCTCGCAAAATTCCTCTGCGAGAATCCATTTGGATTCTCGCAGGATGTTGCGAAAGTACACCCCTGCTGAAGATAGCCGATACGATCTCAAATATTTTGCTATCTACTGAAGATAGCAGATACGCCATTCTTTAAACAGATCTTCAATGTAAATAATGCATGATGGATCCAAGATAAATTTTCATGGTGACCATGTACAATACATGGGGGAAGGGTTCATGATTTTTAACATAGTTCTATTTGGCAATCTTCTGCAGATAGCAGATACAATCTAAAATATTTTGCTATCTACTCAAGATAGCAGATACGCTACTGACTATCTTTAAACACAGATCTTTAGTGTAAATAATGCATAATGCATCCAAGACACATTTTCATGGTGACCATGCACAATACATGGGGAAGGGTTCATGTTTTTTAACATACAGTTTTATTTTGCTATCTACTGAAGATAGCCGATACAATCTAAAATATTTTGCTATCTACTGAAGATAGCCGATACAATCTAAAATATTGTGCTATCTACTGAAGATAGCCGATACAATCTAAAATATTTTGCTATCTACTGAAGCAGGGGTGTACTTTCGGCGCGAATCCGCGAATCGATTCGCGTAAAGATTCGCGTAAAATCACTACCGCGCGAATCCAGGTGGATTCTCGCCAAAACAAAAAACAAAAACAAAAAAGCTTTTTTTTTTTTTAAACTTTTTTTTTTATTTTTTAAACTTTGTTTAGAACTTTTTTTACTTTTTTCTTTTCTTTTTAAGTCCAAAACAGGACCTTAGATGACTGGTATTATACCCTTAGTCAACAAACATGCCGAATTTGGAAGTTATGCAAGCTTATAGCCTTATTCTTGATATTATTTTAATTAATTTTAAGAAGTGTTTGATTCAATTTGTGTACTATTATTTTCTAAGTATACAATAGTACAATAAATGTTTAAAATGCGGAATTTAAATTCAGTAAAAAGGATTCCCGCAAAAATATTCTGCGAGAATCCATTTGCGAGAATCCATGGATTCTCGCAAAATTCCTCTGCGAGAATCCATTTGGATTCTCGCAGGATGTTGCGAAAGTACACCCCTGCTGAAGATAGCCGATACGATCTCAAATATTTTGCTATCTACTGAAGATAGCAGATACGCCATTCTTTAAACAGATCTTCAATGTAAATAATGCATGATGGATCCAAGATAAATTTTCATGGTGACCATGTACAATACATGGGGGAAGGGTTCATGATTTTTAACATAGTTCTATTTGGCAATCTTCTGCAGATAGCAGATACAATCTAAAATATTTTGCTATCTACTCAAGATAGCAGATACGCTACTGACTATCTTTAAACACAGATCTTTAGTGTAAATAATGCATAATGCATCCAAGACACATTTTCATGGTGACCATGCACAATACATGGGGAAGGGTTCATGTTTTTTAACATACAGTTTTATTTTGCTATCTACTGAAGATAGCCGATACAATCTAAAATATTTTGCTATCTACTGAAGATAGCCGATACAATCTAAAATATTGTGCTATCTACTGAAGATAGCCGATACAATCTAAAATATTTTGCTATCTACTGAAGCAGGGGTGTACTTTCGGCGCGAATCCGCGAATCGATTCGCGTAAAGATTCGCGTAAAATCACTACCGCGCGAATCCAGGTGGATTCTCGCCAAAAAAAAAAAAAAAAAAAAAAAGTTTTTTTTTTTTTTTTAACTTTTTTTTTTTTTTTTTAAACTTTGTTTAGAACTTTTTTTACTTTTTTCTTTTCTTTTTAAGTCCAAAACAGGACCTTAGATGACTGGTATTATACCCTTAGTCAACAAACATGCCGAATTTGGAAGTTATGCAAGCTTATAGCCTTATTCTTGATATTATTTTAATTAATTTTAAGAAGTGTTTGATTCAATTTGTGTACTATTATTTTCTAAGTATACAATAGTACAATAAATGTTTAAAATGCGGAATTTAAATTCAGTAAAAAGGATTCCCGCAAAAATATTCTGCGAGAATCCATTTGCGAGAATCCATGGATTCTCGCAAAATTCCTCTGCGAGAATCCATTTGGATTCTCGCAGGATGTCGCGAAAGTACACCCCTGCTGAAGATAGCCGATACGATCTAAAATATTTTGCTATCTACTGAAGATAGCCGATACAATCTAAAATATTTTGCTATCTACTGAAGATAGCCGATACAATCTAAAATATTTTGCTATCTACTGAAGATAGCCGATACAATCTAAAATATTTTGCTATCTACTGAAGATAGCCGATACAATCTAAAATATTTTGCTATCTACTGAAGATAGCCGATACAATCTAAAATATTTTGCTATCTACTGAAGATAGCCGATACAATCTAAAATATTTTGCTATCTACTGAAGATAGCCGATACAATCTAAAATATTTTGCTATCTACTGAAGATAGCCGATACAATCTAAAATATTTTGCTATCTACTGAAGATAGCCGATACAATCTAAAATATTTTGCTATCTACTGAAGATAGCCGATACAATCTAAAATATTTTGCTATCTACTGAAGATAGCCGATACAATCTAAAATATTTTGCTATCTACTGAAGATAGCCGATACAATCTAAAATATTTTGCTATCTACTGAAGATAGCCGATACAATCTAAAATATTTTGCTATCTACTGAAGATAGCCGATACAATCTAAAATATTTTGCTATCTACTGAAGATAGCCGATATGCTATTGATCTTCAGTGTAAATAATGCATGATGCATCCAAGACAGATTTTCATGGTGACCATGCACAATACATGGGGGAAGGATTCATGATTTTTTAACATACAGTTTTATTTTGCTATCTACTGAAGATAGCAGATACAATCTAAGATATTTTGCTATCTACTGAAGATGGTAGATATGCTACTGACTATCTTTAAACACTGATCTTCAGTGTAAATAATGCATAATGAGTATAGGTGTATGTAATGAAGCTACAAATTGCGAATTCAAAAAAATGCAAAACAGATGAAAAGCTAAAAAAATGTGAACAATTGATTACACAAAAAATTACCACTAATGAGTAATACAGTAATGAATCCCAACCCTATTCCAACTGGTAGGATATGACTTGTTTCAATATCGATCCATATAATTTCAGTTTATTTTGCTATCTATATCATTTGTGCTTTCGAAACATAATTACTGCATAACACATACTTCCACCGAAAAATACATAAAATAAAACGTATTTACTATCTACTGAAGACAGTTGATAGTGTATATCACAAGGGTTGATATTACAACTGAAGACAAATGATAATAAGAAATGGATTTTAAAAAAGCCAATTATTAGGTAATAAATATTGTTTGAGTATGCCCATTTGGGACCTTGCCGACTATGAAACATACAATTTAAAATGGCAGTATTCCCTACAACCTAAACACTAAGATCACAATTTTGTTTTCAAAAAGAATACAATAATAATAACAAATAAAGTGATCCATTTCATAGCCCAATAAAAACAATCTTGACGCATCAAAGTCTTCATCTACACCAAACACATCACCCAGCACCACCATAACCTGCACTTACATCTTGCAAACTGTGACTTCTTAGGCGACAAAAAACCCTGTTCTATGGGCAAAAGGACCTCTCAGTTAGGGTGATTTTTGTTTCGGGGTTCTTTTTCAGAAACATTTTCAGCCTTTTTTTTAAATTTAAATTTATTTTCAAAATTTGAAAGAAAAAATATGCAAACATTTTCTATAATTTGTTTGAAAATGTTGGGGGAAATGGGTTGGTCGTACCCATAGAACACTTCTTTTTATTCCTGTCGCCTTACTCATCACCTACTAAAAGAAACCTGATAAGCATCTTAACAATGTAGAGATCTCATCATCGGTGGCGTACCGACCGACCGACCGACCGGTACGGTGCCAGCAGCGATAATGAGGCTCAGTGGGGGCAGCTGTGTAGACAGGTCTTGTGTCAACACAACATTCTAATATTAATAGCTCGGTTGACTTTGGGATAACTCGTAAAGCCTTGCTTATTTTTAGCATGTTTAGTATATATGACTATGCGTGTGTATTCTGTTAGATCTTAAACAATTTTGCCTGTGTTACGACGGCAAAGAGGGATGGCATCCAACTGAGCATGCTCAGAGCAATTATCGCTCCGATAAACATTACGATCTCCTCCTTTGACGGCAATGTGAATGAACTGTGAACTTCTAAATTTTCCTTGATTACGTGTTGGTTACAGGCGAACATTTCATGTCAAACTAGTCGTGATAAATAGTTTATATGTTTCATTTAATTCCACGAATGTAGTGAGGTCAAATATTGAACTATTCAGAAGTATGACATTTTTTTATATGATTAGTGCAAAGTTCCCCCCATTGAAAACTACAGCACTCTCGTCATGGCTAAACCTTGTTTTCAGTTCACTTAAAATCCCTTTTCGACGCCAAATGCGCCAATGAAGAATAACGTGTATTGATTCTTTTCTCATTTTGTGCTCATTTTCTGGACTTATCTGTGTGTTTTTGTATTTCTAATAGTTATGGTGTGCAGAAGTTTCCATAGCACAATCGATTTTTATATAACTGTTGGGTTTATTTTGTGTGAAAGATTATTTACGGGGCGGTGTTGCATACTCAATATCGTCAGCCTGCTTCGATAATCGCCTAACTCACTTTTCAGCGAAATTGAGTTGTTTTTGTTTGCATAAATCATGACTTCAAAGTCATTGACCAATTAAAAGTGTTGATAAATGCACAATTGCAATTCTGCCTAAGTCAGCATTGTGAGTTAGGCAGATTGTACTAATGTAGAAAATTGTTTAAAATGGGTCATATTAACACTTATTAGGCATATAAAAGCCACATTTCCCTTAAAGGTATATCCCCAACCTAATTCTATCCAACAGTTACTGCTCCTGTTGGAATTCACCTGCACTATTCATGTTGCTATTCAACATATCGTCAGCCTGCTTCGATAATTGCCTACCTCAATTTTCATACTTTTGTTGTTTTCTTAAAGAACTAGAAAAAATGAGTTAAGCAATTATCGAAGCAGGCTGACGATATGACATTTTAACAGGGAGTGTGCAATGTCACCCACTGTGGATAACCAATACATCTCCCTTCATACCATATGGATTATTTCCCAGATCTATTGGCTTCTTTGGGTTCAACGGAATGTGTGCATCCCATACTGACTTACTAACTCGGTCATAAAAACAAAGATAAAAGCACATTCTGTTTGTCCGGATTCCATGTCCCATTTATCCAGGATATCATTAGTTTCATGATAGCCATATAGATGTCCTCTATCCAAAGTTGCCAATCTTGTAGTCCAATAAGTCACCCAATTGTGCGACTTTTATCCATGATATCATTAGTTTCATGATAGCCATATAAATGTCCTCTGTCCAGAGTTGCCAGTTTGTAGCTCAATAGTCTCCCAATTGGGCGACTTTTATCCAGGATATCATTAGTTTCATGACAGCCATATAAATGTCCTCTGTCCAGAGTTGCCTATTTTGTAGTTCAATAAGTCACCCAATTGTGCGACTTTTATCCAGGATATCATTAGTTTCATGATTGTGCTACTTTTATCCAGGATATCATTAGTTTCATGACAGCCATATAAATGTCCTCTGACCAGAGTTGCTAATTTTGTAGTCCAATAAGTCTCCCAATTGTGCGACTTTTGAAGATCAATACAACTCTTCCTCTTCCTTTGTGCAGTGATATCGATGCTTATTCCAGTAAGTGGTACAGCATTATATATATTGCAGCGCTGGATTTGTCTTTGATCGCATGGAATCATACGTTATCATATTATAGTTTGATCAGTTCCAAATGATGAGGCTTATATGTATCTGTGTGCACAAATGGAATACCTACTTGCCCACCGCTTGGTGATACCCACGTATGATGTACAAACACACAGTTTCAGCGATAAATATGCGCAACAACATGGATTCTTTTTGCACAGGGACAAATACAAACTCACAGTTCCCGCCAATTTGGAACTTATTAAACTAAAGAGTCAAGCGCGCAATAAATCAGGCTGTGCTTAATAAATATGCACTGACTAAACTGCAAAGAGGAAGGAAAGAGAGCATATAAAAATACAATGTTTTGGAGAAGAGTTTGTACAATATCTAGTCCTAACGAATTCATTGGGTTTAATCAAAATGGCTACTTCCCCACCAGAATTGGGCCACTAATTGGACCGTTGCATTTAGGCAACATTGCCTGGCTGCATCGAGCACCAAGAATGACTGCATCAAGCATAGAAAATATCTTCAAGATTGTCTAATCATAGCCGCGCACCAATCATCAAATCTCATTATCGGCCCAATTTGATTACATGACCGGCTAGACAGTGAACTTTGCTAACTGCACACGTCTACGGAGAGACCAACCACCTCTCAGGTATGGATTAACATTCTTGGCCGGCGAGTGTTCAACATTCTGCGACATCGCGATGATAGGGTATCGAGTTTAAGGCCTGTGTTACATTACGGCACGGTGTTCAAAAGCAGAGATCATACTAAGATGTCGTAGAGAACGGTGGACTCAAACAATTTTTTGCAAATCCAATATTGTCTCAAGCAATCGCATTAGGCTATATTAAAAAAAATGTTTTGTCTCAAAGCTCTTCAGTTTTTCAAAACCTAATGCGGAATGCGATTTTTGTTGTTGATTTTTTGTTTGTTTGTAAATATGAAATATTGAAATCCTTGTAAAAGTGAACTTTTGTATTTAAAATGATGTGATCAATACAAATCTGAAAAATAGGTGACATTTTGGGATTTTTTTTCCTAATGCTCATCAATTAACTAACGCGCACAGGCTCTTTGAGACAAATGATTTTTTTAATATAGCCTTCCATCTTTTGTATAGTTTGGAATTATCTAGGTTAAATGGCACAACAGAACAAAATGTCTGGAGCATTTAGATGTCTGGGTGTCTAGTTTCAGACATCAAACAAATTATAACTGCATATTTATCTTTAATCAGTAACAGTAGGGAATCATGACTGATAATGAGCCTACTAGTTAGTATAATAACACTTTCCATGCGGTAGGCGTCTGCAGACAACATTCTAAAATGTGCATAAAATATTTCAAAAATGTCAACAATATTGAATTTCATTACCATATTTGGAATCACCATGAGAAATGCATTGAAAAAAGTACAAACATGCCAAGTTCTGCTTCAGTAATCCTTGAGATAGACCTTGAAAGTTAGGAAAGGTTTCTGAAAAATCTATTTTGTATTTGGTAAAACCAATAGCTGGGTGGAAAGTGTTAAGACACCTGATAAGTACAATCAATCTATTTTCTAATCCATCTAAAAATTCGTAAGTCAGGAGATGCACTCATATATATTAGAAGTGTAGGTTGTACGACCCACCAAGACATATTCATCTTCCTCTACTAGATCAATTTTCTCAGAATTTCAACTAAGCATGAAATTGCAGTAAAAAGCCCCTTCTCCTAATTTCAAACAGACTTTTCATTTCTTAACCCTACCCCCCCCCCCCCTCCCCCCGAATGCTCAAAAATGCTAATCCGAAGTCCCTCTCCAAACACATGCGCCGTCAGTTTTCGATGACGTAGTCAACCGAGCCTATATAGTGAGCGCAGTATACTGCGCGAATGTGTAGCTGATAGGGCCGTGGCTTAGTGGGTGGGACGTGGGGCTTGAGAACGGATCCCCGGATCGAATCCCGGCAGGTTCCCGGAGATTTAGTTGGCATTTAGTCGAAAATCATGATCCCGGTCAAAAACCTTAAACCAGGGTTAGGGTCAAGATCCTCAAATCATAACCCTAACCTCCCAGAGTTGTATTTATGAATAAAACTATTAAGGGAGGAACAAAGGTCAAATAGCGACCCCAAAAATGGGGTCGGCTATCCCCTGGGGGCTTGCACCTGGCGGCTGCCGAGGTGGTAGTCAGCAATCACGCACAATTCCAAGTGGGTCAAGTTCCCAAAAATAACATTTTGTAGCCTATATATATACCTTTCTGTGGTTATGCAAAGAGATACTGGGAGCAGGGACCACCAGCCCAAGCGCTTCTGTTCTATCTGTTGCTGCTGGATTTTGTTTGATTAGGCATTGTCAGGGTGGTGTTTAAGATTTTGGGCAACATCCCATCCCTACCCCCTACCCCATTCAAATGTGAATGCCCCCACTAGTTAAGTGTGTCAAATTCTCCCAGAATCTAGTTCAGGGCATCAAGCAATCTAAATACCAAAAAAAATGATGACATTTTGCACCTTCATGTATCTTGTTTCATGCAGCAGATACAACTCAAGCGTGACATTATTGTTTATGCCTATCACCTACAGCTTGCATCATAGAGCCGTAGATTATTATCACGTTAAGCTATGTAACGTAACACTGTTAGCAACTAACACTGTCTGAGATACATGTTATACACAAGCTGATACCCCAGCAACCAAAAGTATTAGGACCTAACATTTAGGGAAAACACTGGGAACCCATTGAACTACTGTGTTCGCATTTTGGTAATTCTAGGTTTCCTAGTTCCTACAAGTTTGTTTATGAATTTGGGGTAATGTTGAGACATAAATCCTTTTAACAGAAAACATTTATAACAATATTTGGTGATTTAAGTCTTTTTAGTTTTTAAACAACACATGTATACATACACACACACAAACACATTTTCACATATTTTCCAAAAATGTCACATATTTTCCCAAAATGTCACATATTTTCCCAAAATGTCACATATTTTCCAAAAATGTCACATATTTTCCAAAAATGTCAACATATTTTCCATAAATGTCAACATATTTTCCAAAAATTTCAAAAAAAAATCTTAACACATTTGTAATTTTTTGGCCCGTTTTTAATATATTCAGATATGAGTGCTCCCAGTGCAATTTCACTCCAAAATCTAGTTCGGGACTCATATGCCTGGCTTGGAAAAAAGATGAAATGTTGCACCTTCATGTATCATGTTTCATGCAGCTGATTCAACTCAAGCGTGACAGTATTATTTATACCTATCACCTACAGCTTGCATCGACGAGCCGTAGATTATTATCGCGTTAAGATATGTAACGTAACACTGTTAGCAACTAACACTGTCTGAGATACATGTTATACACAGGCTGATACTACAATGGATATTTATAGATTGATATTTGTCTACGCTTTAGGCAAAAACAGAAGCATTTGAGATTCTTATGTTTGCTTGCCTCACGCATATTTCTTTTTTTCTTTTTTCTTTGGCTCCGTATTCGCTCACACTCTCCACATTCTGTGATCAAGGTCATCGCATCTCCACAAGAACGCTGTTGACTATTTTATTTCACCTCCATGTATACAATGAGATGCAACGTATAGTACAACATATTTTATCAAATATTTAAGCGACAGGGATGCAAGTGGGTGATTGATCCATTTCCTGAACTTTTTACGCGAGCTTGGCAAGACGGACCGAGTGTTTGCACGTGGCATCGAACATTTATGGGGGCTTGTCTGGAGAATAGGCTACAAGGTATCAACCAAAAAATAATAATGTTTGTCTCTTTTATGCTGAAATATCATTAAACGATTCCGGAAATGAAGAAAAAGACAAATGGAGGGGGGGGGGTGGGGGGGAAATGGGAAATGGCCTCATAATTCCCAAAATGAAATTTCCGGAAGTCTTGCATCCCTGAAGTGATTGTGAACATTATATATGACACACAAATCGTTAAACACCCTACTTTCGACTTTATTTAACAGACCAAGAAATAGTCATGGGCGTGGTTTTGTGAATAATCGGGGGAGAAAAAAAAGTCAAATTTGAGGGGGAAATCGGTCTCCGCATGCGCCGGGTATCGAACCCGGGCCACTTGTGTGCCAGCCTGAAGCTCTACCGACTGAGCTATACGAGTCAGGTTAAAAAAGTGTTTTCATAAGTTGCATTACAGGCACGCGTGGTCCAACGGATTCACCCTCGCTCCACAATACAAAGGTTGTGAGTTCGAGCCCCGTTGGTGCCAGCGTGTTGTGTCCTGAAGGCACTTTACCGCACTCGCCACGCTTCACCCAGGTGTATAATTGGGTACCGGCATTAATTCATGTTGGGAAGTAAAACAGACTCGCTGTACGGGAGGAGTGGTGAACCCCCACAGCCAAATATTACATGGGGGAGTCTGGCCCAAACGCTAATGAAAGAGAGATGGGCACTCCGCGCGCGAGCTTAAGAAGCTCGGCGCGAGTCTTTACTTTACTTTTTTACTTATAAGTTGAACGCCTGGCGGAGCATGGTACGAGATTGACCGGGCGATCTTGCGGTACAAGATTGTAGCACTGTCAGGTTTTGTAGTGTCTAGGAGCATTAGGGTTAATGCAACATACAAACCCTCTAGTGCACTTGTGCAATGAATTTGTCAAGTCTTGACACTAAACTGACAATCATTAAAATTCTACTTTCTACAGTAATTTGACAAATTAAGAAAACAACATTCTCCACCATATGCTCTGAGCATCAAAATGAGGCTTTACACATGGCTTTACGCATCAATTCTGTGTTGGGCCTCACGCTATTAACACCCTCAGGCTTGTGAAAAACAAGGTACTCTGTGTTGTTCGTCTAATACATGACATATAAACTCTTATGCCTTGCTTGGTCAAATTGGCCAGTCCATGCACCGATCACGCAAGCGAACTGACCATATGTAATCATGTTCTGATCTAAAGTATAGGACTGCGGATAACAAGTCAAGTTAAGGGGTCGAGAGCTAACAGAGATGTGTCAAAACTTGATTTCCTGACAGAGTAATGTTTATCTTGGACATTTAAAGATGACATACAAATCATTTAAATCATATAATCTTTCTAGATAGCATCCATGCTACCATATGCTCAGACGATCAAACATTAATTCATCAATTCTGTGTTGGGCCTCACTCTATTAAGGTTGGTGTCAACCCTGTTTGGCGCCAAATTATCAAGCACTGTAACTTTTAAATTATAAATGTGATGTACATAAAAGTATACATTTTTTGTAATGAAATGAGTCAGAGAATCCATTTTTGGTATCAAATTTTACTAAAATTAGTGTTTTTTACATTTTTGCCCAAAAATCACCTTTTTGGCGTCAACAATTTTCAGACAACCTAACAATATCAGTTTTTAATTAAAAATTCCAAAATTTCACCAAAATCATCTAAAGTGAATTATCTAGGAGCGAATTTTTTTTTTTGGCTTAAAATTTGTTTGTTTTGAAAATATTGACCAAAAAGTGCCAAAAATGAGATTTTTGAGATAAAAAACATTTTTTTGGCACTTTTTGGTCAATATTTTCAAAACAAACAAATTTTAAGCCAAAAAAAAAAAATCGCTCCTAGATAATTTACTTTAGATGATTTTGGTGAAATTTTGGAATTTTTAATCAAAAACTGATATTGTTAGGTTGTCTGAAAAATGTTGATGCCAAAAAGGTGATTTTTGGGCAAAAAATGTAAAAATCACTAATTTTAGTAAAATTTGATACCAAAAATGGATTCTCTGACTCATTTCATTACAAAAAATGTATACTTTTATGTACATCACATTAATAATTTAAAAGTTACAGTGCTTGATAAATTTGGCGCCAAACAGGGTTGACACCAACCTTAACACCCTCCGGCTTTCTAGAGCCACAAAGTGCTCTGTGTCCTCCTTAAATACATGACATACACTCTATACCTTGCTTGGTCAAGTTGGCTGGCCAGTCAGCCGATCATTCAAAAGCGAACTAAGCATCATGCACTGATCCTCAATATAGGACAGGGCTAAACAGTTTGATTTAAAGTAATTTGTCATCTTGGCTGCACAAAGAAGACACAGTATCACCATGTGCTAACACAAATTCTGACGATCAAACGAGCGTTTTACAGAATCAAAATTTGATTCATTGATTCTATATAGGGCCTCTTGCCTTAACACCCTCCGACTCTAGTCTGAAAAACAAAGTTCTCCCATGTTCTTCTAATCCATGACATTATACCAGGCCTTCTCAAATGGTTTGCGAAGAAAAAAATGTGTCGGTCGAGCCCATATAGAACAGGGTTTTTTCCTCGTCGCCTTATGGTTACTAAAAGGAAAGGTAAATCTAAATCAAGCCTATCTTGACCCCCTTAAAACAAGTTCACGCAGGCATAGATATGGTGGCGAGTAGGTGTCCAGAATAACACTGACTTCCAATCTATATAAAAGCCTCCAAGTCATACCTGGTTTAAACATGTACATGTATGTAGGCAACCACAAATGTCTCTTATGGATAGGGAAGATAAATCTCAATCGAATCTATCTTCATCCCTTGAAACAAGCTCACGTAGGCGTTGCTATGCGGCGAGTAGGTGTCCTGAATAATACTGACCTATAAAAAAGCCTCGGAGTCATACATAGTTTGTAGTTTAAACATGTATGTAGGCAGCCACAAATGTCACTTATGGTTACTAATAGGGAAGATAAATCTCAATCAAATCTATCTTGACCCACCGGTGAAACAAGTTCACGTAGGCGTTGATATGCGGCGAGTAGGTGTCCATAATAAAACCGACATCCAATCTATATAAAAGCCTCTGAGTCAAATCTGGTTTGTTGTGTAAACATGTATGTAGACAGACACAAATGTCTCTTATGGTTACTAATAGGGAAGTCAAATCTAAATCAACCCTATCTTGACCCCTTTAAAACAAGTTCACGCAGGCATAGATATGCGGCACGTAGGTGTCCGTAACATAACAAACATCCAATCTATGTAAAAGCCTCCGAGTCATACCTAGTTTGTTGTTTAAACATGTATGTAGACAACCACAAATGTCTCGTATGGTTACTAATAGGAAAGATAAATCTCAATCAAATCTAGCTTGACCCTTTAAAACAAGTTCACGTAGGCGTTGATATGCGGCGAGTAGGTGTCCTGAATAAAACTGACTTCCAATCTATATAACAGCCTCAGAGTCATACCTGGTTTGCTGTGTAAACACGGGAATATGTGGGCGGCCGGAGCCGCGAATGTCTCTTGCCTCTTGCGTGTCCATTCAGGGCGGGTTTAGTAAATGTCATTTCGAGTCTCAGAAAAAAAATGTTGGGATTACACCCATCAGCTCCTGAAAGAGCACTAGTATTGAACTCTGGATATTTACACTCTCATTTACAAAGGTGGATAACACACTCAGGTAATGGACTAAACAAATATTGTTCTTGCTATCCACAGATACACTAAACATTTCAAAATATCGAGGGCTTAGTGCCACAAGGCCCTATCTGTAATAGCTGCCACTTGTTATATACGGAGTTGCTTATATGCTGAGCAGATGATAAGAACTCAAATGTAACTCAGAGCAGCTATTGCAGATACATCTTTTGTTCAGATACCTAGTGGTGTGAAACGGTCACTATCTGTAATAGCTGCCATATGTGATGTTATGTTGTGCGCGCTTGCAAAAATGCCACCTTACATATAGCAGCCATTGTAGATAAGTCTTTTTATTATGCACTTATCAATTGCAGCCCCGGCCCCGGGGGACCCGGGGATAGCGGGGATTAGGGCCGGGACGTACAAATTGCCGATGTGACGTCCCGGCTACAGTCGTGTACGGTCCCCGCAGGGCCCCGGGTACGCCCCTGCTACGCCCGGCCTCAGACAGCCGGGCTAATATTAGCGAATCGTTATCATGTTACACGGTTCACTGCGAGCATTTTCATGATTTACCGTTCACTACTATATGGTTTTGTGAATAGTTTAGTTTATACAGTGCTCCAGAACAAAACTTACCAGAGGCCTAAAACTAAAAATACTATAATGTTGGCATGATGAATCTAGTCAAAAAATCACTTTATGGATATCATATTGTGTAGCTTTATTTTTGATAGATCATGCGTACCCACCGGCAACATTGGAAAGTTTTGATCCAATTTATTTATTATGAACAAACAGTTTTTAAGTTTTTAAAATGGACCGACAACATGATGATTGATCTAATTGACTTGGGAGGGGGATTTTGGACCTTCATGGGGACTTGGGAGGGGGGAATTTAGGGGGTGGGCTCCCCCTCCCTGACTTACGAGCCTGCAAGTAGGTGTTGTCTATCTGTCCGGGCCCTATCGTATACATTGTTCCAGGCAAAAGCACTATATGGTCAAATTGTACTAAGTTTACCGTAGTCATGGTAGTGAAAATCCAGGCGCGGCGACTAATTTTAAAGTTTAATATAGTGCATGTCTGTATTTTATATCTCTATGCCCCGGTGTGGATGATATGTACCTTAGTGTACATCCCCGCTATGTGTGCGTACACCGCGGCTACACCCCGGGGTGTACATTTTTTGTACCTTAGCGTACGTCCCCGCTATGTATGTGTACGCCCCGGCTATGCCCAGGGGTGTACATTCGTGTACCCTAGCGTACGCCCCCGCTACAATGCCCGGCCTATTTTTTCAGTAATGTACGTCCCCGCTATGCCCCGGCTACACGCCCCGGCTAGCGGGGGCACGTTTTGTACGCCCCGGGTACACGCCCCCGCATAGCCGGGCCATGTTTTTTGTACGTTTGCGTACGGTCCCCGCATAGTCCCCGCCATGCCAAGGGTCCCCCGGGGCCGGGACTGCAATTGATAAGTGCATTATTTGAATGCTCTCAACAAGTGCCTTACTTAAAACCCTAACGCTCTTGAGTCTTACAAAGTATTACAGTATGTCATATGTAATAATTTGTAGTACTTGGTTGTATACCCCTGTATTAACTGAATTCATAGTAGTTTGTAGCACTTGGAGTTTCACCCCCAAAAACAAACTTGTAGTAGTTTGTAATACTCAGTGGTCTGATACACCAGTGCATGCACTCAAATGAGGTGGCCCAATCACTCATAACTACAAAATGACACGTATCATTTTATATGCGTAGTAATTTGTAAAAAAAGTAGTACTCTGTGCGTAGTTATTTGTAATACTCTGTGTTTTAGCTCCTGAGCAATACAGGTATAACATCACAGGGGACACTCCAACTACTACAAATTACTACAAAATACATTGGAGTATTTTGTAGTAATCGGGGATCTTACAGAGACCAATCGTTTGGGGGTTAGGGTTTTAAAACTGTAAAGTTGGAAGTTTTCGCTCATTTTAAGATCAGCAAACGCGAAAATACAAATATGTGAATATATTCCTTGTGTATAATGTAGATCTATGTAAGGAAGCTCACAATCGCAAAAATAAAAACAAGCAAACTTGTTCGAAATGTACGAAGCACAAAAAATTCCACTTTTTACAGTACTTGATTTACCACTTGAGTGAACTTATGTGTAAAGCTTCCCTTTTACAGACTTTTTAACAGGTCCAACCATCAGAGTCAGCACTAGAGGATTCAATGAATTGGACGTCATGCACCGATTCGATTGAATGTAAAATAGGAAGGGTGCGATTCCCCTTTGTAGTCTGTTGCGCATGGCGACATGGACAACCTTTTGGAACTGTCGTCTGCAGACGACTGCCGGGTGGAAAGTAATAACATCAAAGATTAGTTTATAACATACATGTATGTAGCCAACATATCATTACTTTTAGTAGAGTGAAACAAACAGTAAATTGTGTATTATTGTTAACACCTCTGCATTTACACTTACAAATTTACCCCCCCCCCCCCCCCCCCCACACCTCACCCCATTCCACCCTCCCCAAAACATTGTCTCCATTGGTCTGAAAAGAGCAACCAATCATGATATTTTCACACAAAAATCCTAATCATTCTGTAAGCTCAAGTATGAATGGTTACTTGGATGATTACATCATTCCAAACACCAATAAGAGGCTCCGTTAGTAAAAGTGTCCTACTTTGTCTGATTGTGTACCTGTTCCTCTAACTCTATTATATCCCTTGAAGCGCAATACTAGATTTGTGAAATTATATCATATCTCGGTGTGAATGATACATACAATCTCCTCCTTGGGTAAAACTCACTTGTCAAATTTGTGTTATCTGGCTTATATTACAACGCTAACACAACTTTCATACTTTTTTCCTACGGGCAAACTCTTACATCAGAAAAGTGTATTAGATTATAATCTTCCCCGGTCTTTTAAGGGTATACAGGACTTTTATCTCAATGTTGGGCAAAAGGCACTTGTCAAAAATGTTATATCTGGCTTATATTGCACCCTCTAACACAGCTTTCATACTTTTCCCTACAGGCAAACTCTTACATCAGAAGTGTATTAGATTATAATCCATACCCGGTCCTTTAAGGGTATATGGGACTTTTATCTCCCATGTTGGGCAAAAATGCACTTATCATATTTGATACATTTGGCTTATATGACACCGCTAACACAGCTTTTATACTTTTCCCTACGGGAAAACTCTTACATTACAAGTGTATTAGATTATAATCCTAACCCGGTCCTTAAAGGGTATACAGGACTTTTATCTCAATGTTGGGCAAAACGCACATGTCAAATTTGTTACATTTGGCTAACATTACACTGCTAACACAACTTTCATACTTTTTCCTACGGGCCAACTCTTCCATCAGAAGTGTCCTAGATTATAATCTTTCTTGGTAGGCAGCTCCTTTAAGGGTATATGGGACAGTTACCTGACTAGCTTCAATGTCATCTTTCTCTGTCCACTGTCATCGCAAAAAGCGTACAATTGTGCGCTAGACGTGTTAAGGAACTTCTTCAAACTAAATGAGGCACTCAGAGTCTCTTGACACTTTGTTATGCATCTATATGGAGCAAGTTTGTCAATAGAATCTAACATCCATGTCGTGCAAATAGAGCAGTGCCTATCATATCCAGTCTCAACATGTTGAATTTTTGCCACTTAAGTTCATTACATACTAGCCAGTCGCAGATTGTGGCATTCTTGAGTTGCTTCAGTGGATAACTCAACAGATCGAAAGACCAGTCCCGTACGAGTCGGATTGAATTAGACTGCAGCGATTCAGGCTTCGTGACCTGGTGCGACATGTCCCGACTTTTTGAAAGTTGTGTGAGGTTACCGCTCTCAAATGACCAGGATCACAAAATGACCTTAGTATGCGATCAGAATACGATATATAGGTGTGAGTCATCTGTGCGAACAACGATTTGTAGATTGAGGCATGCTATTACAAATATGATGCTGGACCTATGTGTGCCTGAGCCCTAAATTATAAATTAACCAAAAAGGTTGGCTTACAAGGGCGGATCAAAAAGTTTTGTCACTTGGCCCATGTTTCTGAAGATGGTCAGACAATTTCAAAAAACTACAGTCATGTTCCCTTGAATTAGCTTCCCTTGACATCTATCCAGTGTTGCATCCTCATTCTACACTTCTCGAAGCATTAGCGGTACTGCAAGGTAGAGATTGTCTAATCTCTGAATGTACAGCTTTGGCTAGGTCTTAGATCCTTGAAAAATACCTCCCAGGTTTGTTGGTAAAGAGCCAAATGTCTCAGGGAGCCAAGTTGGGTGATTAGGGTGGATGTTTCATCAAATGGATACCATTTTTATCAAGGTATTTAAAAGTCTGGTTGAGGCAAGCTTTGTAAGGACTTACATTGTCGTGATGCAGCATGATTCGATACCGTCTTTGTAGGCTCCATTTCACAGGTAGATAAGGAGCTGCTGAAATGAGCTTGGCAAATTCTATACAGGCTATATATATCCGCACTCAATTTGAATGAGAGGGAGCTAAGAATGTGATGTAAAGGATGACAATAAAGTCAGTATTGTCTTGTGCAGTCTTTGGTGACAGAACTTACTGATCCGCCCTCGTATTATGAATCCTTCCTTTAAAAAACCAACCATTATAACAAATCAATTTCAAATTAGCAAAAACATTGCACTGTGGGTAGTGCATTATAGCCGTGAAGCACAATAAAAATCCATCCTCGTCAAGATCGGCTTTCCTTCTCAAGTACCCTCTTCTACGACATCATCGGAAAGATTGGCAGTCTAACTGAGCACTCAAATCCCGCGGGATCTATAACGCATATGTGACGTGATCCGGCGAAATCAGTCACATGTCGGCATGTTTTCAATTTTGATATTTGTCCATAATTTAAAAACAGGTGAAAAATGCTACAGTATGGTCAAAACCACACTACAATCTAACTTCTAGTTGTTAAGTTCTAAACGATTTACCAACTTAGAAAACAAAGTAAAACATAAAGAATTTGTCGCTTCTCTTAACCTATAACTCAAAATCAATATTCCCGACATCCGACTCATTCCGCTTGATCGCGTCACATATCGTCTGGTGCCCCCTGGCACAACTTGTGATGCGACGGTGGTCGCTATTCAAACATCACTCGTTTGCGATTCAAAACCTGATCGTTATCGTCCTGTCGCTGCCGATGCTAAAGTGGTGCGATCGCTTGCGAACATTGTATGCATGATGTACCAGATAAGGCAACAACAAAAAAGTTGTTTGTTTGTCAACGTCCGACCGACCGTGTACTATAGCCCGGACCGTGTAATTTTTTATTTATTTAATATAATTTTTTCACAAACATTTTTTTAAAATCAACAACAACTATTTTAAAAATTACATTTTTCTCATGTCAAGTCATGTATTATGGCCATAATTGACCCCCACGTGACCCCTCATGTGACACCATACCATGTATTATAGTATTATGTAAGTTTTTTTGGGTCAAGTATGAGTCATCTTAAAGATCTGACATGGTTCAGAATTCGGCGTACTGGCTAGGACTGAGCCAGAACAACCACTAGCAACAGCAGCAACAACAACAAATCCGAGCTACCGACCCTACCTTTTGAGGACCCTCTATGGACAAACAAACAACTTTTTGCTGTTGGCCTAAGCACTCTGAAAATGTGACACAATTGAGATGTATCAGAAAGTTACAACGGTGTTATTTCACTAAGTTAACACTGTAGCCGTCATAAGTATAATAGAATACGTTTTTATGGGATATCCAGTAATATTAAAGTCGATACATTTGTGTTATTTAAATTTAGGGGTCTGCCTAGATTGCTTTTCTGTTTTTCATTTTTTTTTACATAAACCTGTGCCCAATAAGCCTATTTTCATTTGGGATTTCAAGCTACCTTTATGGTGCACAAAATACAAATATTGATCAAAATATTGCCAAATATCTATTAACAATAATCTTCCCAGAGACCACAAATGGATGTATTGCGTGCTTGCCAGGTCTATCTCGTGGCACAATCTGGTGAGCTAAATGGTCTCGAAAAAGTAACTTTTTCGAGCTCCTCGTTAGCGCAATCAGTCTGGGTTTAATCCCTGGCGTGGGCAAAGAGTGATCTTTCCCTAAAAAAGTTACCCATCTTTTTGCCCTGATAGTTTAATTGTCAAAAACACTCTTAGCGAGTTAGAATTAAGGTGTAATTTCATTAAATTGAGAACAATTTACTTTCAAAGACTGATAATAACAGCCTTTTCCGATGCCTATTTTCTTTTCAGTAACATAAATACTCCCCTCCGCAACGTTTTATTGCTGTCAACGTCAATAAAAAACCATACAACAGAGAAACTCAACACCAGAACTTCTACTCTCTCTCTCATTCCCTCCCTGAAAAAGAACAACTTTTTTATTCTCCGTCTGACGTTAACTCTTGCAAACATCGCCGCGAAATAGATAACGATGACGGTCCGCCGGGAGTGTCTAATTGAGTTATGCCGGAGCGGTTATTTACGGGTTTGCAATACGAAACAAGAGTGCTCTTGGCGTTGCGTCCGTCTGTATCCCTGGACTTGTCCGCGCTTAATTGAATGCTTGCGCCGGGCGATATTGCCATTTGCCGATGCTGCGGTTTATCCACCCAAAGAGTTCTTTTCTAATCAAAGTTTTCCATCAAACAAACATTCAGAGTCTTCGTAAGAATGTACGCTCGGATTCACCTCAAAATTCTAACCGTGATTTGGTGACCCGTTAAGAGGATCCTTGAATAGCACAATTTTCTCAAATCTTCATAGGTTAAAAGCTGCGCC
Source organism: Ophiura sarsii (assembly GCA_035610835.1). NCBI lineage: Eukaryota > Metazoa > Echinodermata > Ophiuroidea > Amphilepidida > Ophiuridae > Ophiura > Ophiura sarsii. The sequence goes on along the minus strand of CM069446.1, from coordinate 63,133,127 downwards.
CCCCCCCCCCTCCCACACACCACTACAGTGATCATTGCAGACATGAGAATAAACATACACTTATATGGGGGGGGGGGGCTGAAAACACCTGAAAAAGTGTGTGAAATTGGACTAAAAAGGCCAAAAATGCATTGAAATTACAAGAAAAGACCGGAAATTTGGACAAAACAAACCTTAATTCAGATTTAAACTTGATCATTCTCATGACTGTCATTGTCTCAATGAAGTCAATGATTAACCCTAACCTATTCGGGGGAGGGGAAGGGGGGACAATCAAGCTAACAGGGCGAAAACACTGGACAAATGAGGAAAGAAAAAGTGGTGTGTGCCACCTCCCAGAATTGAACCCGGGCCGCCGAGGTCTAACCGAGGTTGGAGTCCAGTGATTGTGCATCACTTTATGGGGGTTGCTCTCAAAAACATTGCGTGATTGTGAAATGAAATAGACTGGGGAATGGGGGTCCACCGGCGCGGTGCTTCTGTTGGATTTTGTTGGATTTGGCAGTGTAAGGGTTAGAGTAATAAATTAGGCTCCTTCAGATACTTCTACTCACATTTTGGGTGCCATTTCTATCGGAAACACTGCTGCCTTGCATCTTACTACTAGTGATAGACAGGGAACATGACGGCGCACACCAAGTCGTGCAACTTTCAACTTCTAGTGCATTTTTGGTGTAAGTTACACCCCGGACATGCACGCAATACATTATGATTCATACCTAAAATTGGATACACGCTCGACGCTGGCATGAAAATATGAGAGATCAAGTTTGATTCATTCTCACTGTGTGCTTTTGGTATGTGTTACATGGAGAAACACTCGTACAATCTATATTAGTTGCAGGCTATATAAGTACTAAGAGAGGTAGGCAGTGAGCCAAAGAAGATTTTAAAGACACCACCACAATGCATTTTTGCAAAATGCCCTAATTCTGGTCTCCAATTTGTCTTGGTTCCCATAGACATATGCACACAATCATGGCTTCATAGCGCATTCATCGTTGGAGCTCTTAGGTTCTAGTTTACATCAATGAATAAATTAGTTATCAGTGTTCCTTTTTCTTATTTCTAAAACTGAAGAGCTCCAAAAATGCATCGTGTGAAAAAAGCTTTAGTTGGCTGGCGTTCGCGCGGTGCATTGTGGGAAGACCTTAAAATAATCTTTGGCGGCGAGCAAAGTCAGAAAAAAAATCCACAGCCGTAAGAAGTGCCTAACATCGCTTCCAAATTAAGTGCAGGGAACCAAATCTGTTGTTGCCGTGGACCAAATATGTTCTTGCCGAGAACCAAATATGTTATTGCTGAGAACCAAATATGTTATTGCCGAGAACCAAATATTGCCAAGAACCAAATATGTTATTGCCAAGAACCAAATATTGCCAAGAACCAAATATGTTATCCCGAGAATCAAATATGATATTGCCAAGAACCAAATATGTTGTTGCCGTGGACCAAATATGTTATTGCCGGGAACCAAATATGTTATTGCCGGGAACCAAATATGTTATTGCCAAGAACCAAATATGTTATTGCCGAGAACCAAATATGATATTGCCAAGAACCAAATATGTTCTTGCCGAGAACCAAATATGTTATTGCCGGGAACCAAATATGTTATTGCCAAGAACCAAATATGATATTGCCGGGGACCAAATATGTGACTTGTCACATCAAAAAGGACATGTTGTCTGCAAATACAGATTGATATAGAGACCAAATATATTTGGTGAAATATAAAGAAAATAATAGAAAATAATGTGCTTCTTCAAATCATATCAACATGGTGTCATGGTGTCATGGTGTCATTTTCCCCTTAAATTTCAACATTTTCAGAAAAGGAAAAAGAAAGAATTTTTTTTCTTCCAAAACCCCAGATGCCTTAATTTTACATACAATTTTAGTTGGGTTGCATTGCGTTGGGTTGCATTTCCTTTTTGGGTGGGGACTGAGGTTAAAGTTTCTTGTTTGGAAAAGTATTGGTAGTCTTGCACATAGAGCAGGATTTGTTCTTCACAGCATCAAGTAGAACTTTTCAGAAAATGCATAGTATTCAGACTATTCTGTGAACGTACGACAGATGATACAAAATCTTGTTTCCTAAACAAATTACACTGGGAATTGATGATGGGAAACAAACTGGGCTATTACATTTGAAATCCATATACCCTCTATTGAAGACATTACTTTAATCTTCCCTACAGGGAGTGTGAATTTCAAATGGGGTTACCAGCATGGGCGACTCCATGTGAAATCAACACTCCCTGTGTGGAACATTATGGTAATGTCTTCCATAGGGGGTGTATGGATTTCAAATGTAATAGCCCAATGTTCGCTGAGAAGTCAAAACCCCGCAGACAATCTTAATGTTATTAGGTATTCATTTTGGTTTTAAATTCATTATTTGAAAACAACCAGACCGAAAACATCCCAGGAGGATCTCAGCCACATGAAGTAACAACTATAATATTTAACTGCGGAAATGTTTGTTTTAAAAGGCAACAGGGAAAAAGCTGTTCTGCAGGCAAACTGACCTCTAATGTAGTGCGACAACAATTTTTACAAATTTTCCACAAATTTTCAAACAAAAACAATTAAAAAGATGTTTTAAAAAAACATGAAAATTCTAAATAATATGTGTGGGTCTGCCGACCCATAGAACAAGATGCAGACAATCTTAATGATATTAGATATTCAATCTGGTTTTAATACATTATTTGAAAACAACCAGACGAAAAAATCACATGAGGATCTGAGCCACATGAATGTAACTATAATATTTAACTGTGGAAACGTTTGTTTTAAAAGGCAATCGGGGGGGATGGGGGGAGCTGTTCTACAGGCAAACTGACCTCTCATGTAGTGTGACGCACATTTTTACAAATTTTCCACTAATTTTCAAAAAGAAATTTAAAAAAATTGTTTTAAAAAACCCCGAAAATTTGAAATATATGTGTCGGTCTGCCGGCCCATAGAGCAAGATGCAGACAATCTTAATGTTATTAGATATTTATTCTGGTTTGAAATTCATTATTTGAAAACAACCAGACACAAACATCCCAGGAGGCTCCTCCACAGTCTGATGAAGAAGAGGGGAAAAGACTCAATTTTAACTGTGGACATTTTCATTCTTAATCACTTTCCATGCACCAAATATTTAATGTGTGTGTGAACATTATTCCTAAAGTTGGGGAGGGAAATAGAGGGAGGGGAAGGGGTGTGTATCATACAGGCCTCAAAATAAGAAATGAAAAGGGCAGGCAATTCAAGGCAATTTGAAAGGGGCACCAACTTTATCCAAGGCCAATATGTACTTTTAATGGAGTGAAAACAGCCAGAAATTGAGGGCAATGAAGCTACTAGGTGGGGCCTTTGATTAATTTGAGCCCTGGTATCATATACAAAGGTGGATAGGCCTACTGTGCTTCAGAGATGTAACTTGGTAGTTTCACAATTACCTGAAAAAGCCTGAAAATTTATATTTTCCTATACTTTGTACAGACCTATTACTTTCTACAGACAAAATCCCCTGAAACTAAGAAAATCTGGACAAAATTACCTGATTTCAGGAAATTACCTGAAAAGTAACGTCTCCAGGTGCTTAGATGGAGACTTTCAGAATGGAAACATAAACAAGTACTGTTTCCATGATGACTCACAGATACCCCAAGTAAGAATTTCAACAACAAAAAGTCCTCTTTGGTTTTTCGTTACATTTTGTCCCCTTAACAATCATTTCTTAATTGTACCCTAAACAGCATTCCCTTATCCCCCTTTTTTTGTTGCTATTTGTGATACCCATAGTACACATATCTTGCCCAAACCCCCTACCTTTTTACTTTTTTAAGAGCATGATATCTCCTCTGAATACAAGAATGACACCCCTCCTCCCCCTGAACCAGTCAAAAGATTAACCTAGGAATTGAGTTTCACTTATAAAAGGCAAGGTGCAGAAAAAACCAGCCAGCAAAGCAAGAAAAAGGAAATCTGTAGACGACGACGTCAATGTCGTGCTGTTGATATTTACTATTAATAAATAACCAGGACTGAAAGGAGACACAACATAAATGATGAGAACCGGTTATCGTGAGTATCAGATATTCATTGCGGGTTTTTTAATTCATGATTTGACAACAACCAGACTATCAAACAAAATTGGAATTCTCAAGCAGCTCTGCGGAATGCATTTCCGACGGAAATGGCAGATGGATAAATTATTCAAAACCCGACAGTTCTAGAAACTAAACGTACTGAATACTGATATAAAAAAGCTTTTTGATATTCAGATTTAAATGTTTTCGGTGGCAGTACAAAGTGCTCTTTTATTTGCAAAATTCATGGAAGTTTTTTTTTTAAATATGAGTAAATGGAGATTTAGGCCAAGAAAAAAATAGCTGTGTTGCCCTCAACACACAATTCAATGATTTCCTATACCTAGTGCAACTTTGCTGTTGTTATGCGCGGTAATTGAAATCGCCATAACTATAAAAGTATCCATTCGATTTTGTTGAATGAGGTATCAAACTGCAGAGAAGAAATTTGCTCATTGAATGTATATCTCAGATTTTTGGTACCGATTATCTATTTTGAATTAGCCAACCTCAAAGCACCTGGTCCGGAACTTTTGGTGCTAGGTGTATTTAAAGTATACATGTATGTGTCCCTCTAATGCAAGCATGTGCAACCTGCGGCCCACGGGCCACATGCGGCCCGCAAAGCAATCCCAAAATTCCCATTGATGCGGCCCGTTTTAACTGGAATTCCATAGGTTACACAAATGGCGGATTGATTTAGTGGTGTGCTCCCTTATAATTAGTAGGGTGACGCACTGCATTGAGTAAATATAACTCAAGGCGTGATTGCGTGTTCAAATCCCTAGTTTTAGAGGAAATTACAGGAAAAGAAGCGGGTATTCAATGAGCAATGGACTTGGGATTATTTCTTCATTGAACAAAACAGTGCGTCTCTATGCCTCATTTGTATGGTGTCTATTTCCTGCTTCAAAGAGTACAATCAGATGCGGCATTACGATTCCTAAGCTCCCCCTCCCCTATTACCCTTCCTCTGGACGTGTTTTGGAATGTTTGACATCACTCCTCCATCACTGCGGCCCGTGAATGGATCTCAAAATCACAATGAGGCCCGGGTGGTAGAAAAGGTTGCACTTGCTTGCTCTAATGGGTCACTTTTTAGCAAACAAATGCCCCAAACATGGGTTTTAAATTTTGAAGAAAAAAAACCCACCATCAATTTGTTAGGTATAAACACCCCCGAAAAGTGGGTCATGATTTAAAATCTCCAGTGGCACACCCCCAACAAATAATTTGAGTATCCCCCCCCCCCCCCCCCCCCCCCCACACACACACACACACACACACAACACACCGGAAACCAGCTGCTCAACCTGGTTCCTACACCAATTTTTCTGACGGGTTTCCAAAACCTTTGCTTAAAATTCCACAAATCCACAGGCTCTCAGTTACCCTTCCTTAAACTCAAGATCCAACACACTCTCCTTTATATCTCAAAATTCATATTTGACCCAGTTTCTAGACACAAAATCAATTTTAACTTTCCCAGCCTTACACGCTGATGTTCAAATGCTATACCATGACATGAACAGCATGCTTTTGATTAGGGGGGTGGGGATACCTGTGTTAACAAAATTCCACAAAATCCACACAGAGTCTTATAGTTCCTCTTCCTTAAAACCTAAAATGCAATCCTCTCCTTTATATCTCAAAATTCATATTTGACCCAGTTTCTAGACACAAAATCAATTTTAACTTTGCCAGCCTTAACTGGCTGACGTTCGAATGCTATACCATGGCACGCACAGCATGCTTTTGAGTCGACGGCAGAATAAAATACCAATTAATACCATCTCCGTGTCAAAATATCCAGGTCTCGCGCCGTGCCTTAATCGCAATTAATTCAGAATTGAGTGCTTGCGGTCAGTCGGCAGTTCGTAATCAATACGTTCTGATTCCATAATCAATACCCAATCTGATATACCCTATCCCGTGCTGCCAGCCTTTCTTCAAATGTGTCTCCGACCAAATGATATTTACAAAAGATACTGGTTCACAAAGACGCCCCATTTATTGTGTGAACTAGCCTAAACTTTTTCTTATCTTTTAGTTCTAAAATGTCCATATAGGATAAAAACATGAGACCAAAACAACCCAAATATATTTTAAATGATTAATTGACCTACTAAATGTACTCAAGAAGCCCACTGGATTTGGCAACACCGTTGCAATTCATTCACTAACCCTTACCCGTGGTGAATTTTGGGGGTCGGAAAAAGAAGCTGTTGCCATGTGGTATAGTAGGGTTAGGGCTAATGAAGATTCTTAAATAGTGGGAGCCGTTGTGATTATGGATGTCAACAGGCCATTTGATTGGTTTTTGGCTAATTTTTAGCCGATAGCCGATACGCACTATATACACTCGTCAAAAGAAGTTCCTTGCCACTTAAATTAAATTAATATTTAATAGAATATATATAATTATATATATAATTGTATATCAAAATAAGCAGAAAGTAATCCTCTAACAGCTTAACATGGAATTTAGACATGATCACTCATGCATGGCAGATCCCAGATTCACTTGACAATGGCAAGAAGATTGCACAAAATTGGATAATCCCTCCATTCAAATGACTGTAAATGCTCATTTCTTGCAATTTCCTTTTACGCGCCTTACCATTGCTTAATGATTGTGCTCAGCCATGCATGAATGCGTACATCTTAATTTCATACAGACATGATAGAGAATTATTGTCTGCTTATTTTGACGTGCAATTGTTTAATTTATATTAAATATTTATGTGAAATATTTGAACTTCAATGAGTGGCAAGGAACTTCTTTTGACGAGTGCATTATGAGTCCAATAATATATAGTTTGGGGGCGGGGCTTAATTCATACCTTAAAGTGTGTATGGTCATTGCATTAAGATGTTCGAGCGGTGTATGCGTTGTGCGTATAACGCAGCGCTGGGGTGTGTGCGTGTGTTAAAGAATGTGATTATTTGAAGCAGGAATTTGGTAAACAACTCACTGGATTCGCGGATTTTATAAAGGGGGAAATTTGTTGGTGTTTGATTAAAACAAATCTAACAAAAAGCGTTATTACAGGATTTATAATAAAAGATAAAAATTGTGCTATCAAATGTGTACAAGTCCTTAAAACAATTACATAATCTAATTGTTTCTTAGGAAATCATACAACATAGCTAACTCACTAGTTGCATTTCCATTACGCCTTAAACAATTTTATAAAAAATACCATCCCCTAATTTCTGTGTGTGTGCGTGATGGTATCAAAAGTGGATATAAAATCAAATATCAACAGATTTAGCTCACTTCGACGGCCAGATCAGACGCGAAATATATTCTTCGTTTTAAACGGATTTACGACAGGTCGGTGCTGTTACCTGGCGCCATAACGCCCGATTTAACGCCGATGACTGACCGTCGCATCGGCCAAGGCCGCCTGACGTTTCCATTTCCTTAAACAATTTAAGAACAAATATTGTCTGCTAATTTGTGTGTGTGTGTGCGTGTGCGTGATATACGGTAACAAAAGTGGATACAAAATCAAACGTCAACAGAATTAGCTCACTTCGCTGGCCAGATCAGGCGCGAAATAGATTCTCCGTTTTAAACGGATTTACGACAGGTCGGTGCTGTTACCTGGCGCCTGGCATCATTACGCCTGATTTAACGCCGCCGACCGACTGACCGTCGCATCGGCCAAGGCCGCCTGACGTTGATATTACTGACTGGATTTAATAGAGAGCGATGCTCATCTGATTTTCAATCGCGCCAAGAAGGCTACTCGGAAAAATCGATTCACTTCAGTCACGATATCTGGCCTGACACACAACAAGGCTTGCCATAACAGAAATAGAAAACTATACGGCACCTGTATGGAGGAGATAGGGTGTCACTAAACCTTTTTTAGGAGAGAAGGATAAACTATCCGTCTAAAATAAAGAAACTTGATAACAGTTGTTGTTGCAAATTCAAGTTTACGAATCAAAAAGTTAAGAATAAGGCGACAAAACAAAAACATGTTGTATGGGCCCAATTTTTTTCTTCCAATTTCCAACAACAAAATGAGGGGGGGGGGGGGGGATGTTTTTTAATGTTTAAGTTTTTTAATGTTTTTTTAATTGTTTGAATTTTTCAGAAAAATGTTGAAAATTCACCAAAACATCCCTACAATTTTTTACGACAAAAATAAATCAAAAAATGCCTGACTGAGGTCTGATTGCCCGTACAACAGGGTGGTGTGTTTATTGAAGTCACCTTAAGTATCAGCTTCTCTGATTGGTTACAATAGGGAGATACATCATTCATGCAGCCAATCAAAGATAAAGTTAGAAAGATGCACCTGCTTATAAGATTACCCAGCTTCAAACATCCTAATCATTCTGCAAACTCAATTTTGAATGGTTATTTGGATGATTACATCATTCAAAACACCCAATCAGAGGCTCTGTAAGAAAAGCAATGTCAAGGTTTGGTTAACTGGTCAACTAAAAACAAACCGCTAACAGGCACCTGACAAACACGTCGGAATTAATCTGCACTTTGCGCCTCGCACCAAATTGTCGCGCCGCTTCCATCAACTGACCAATTTCCATTTTTTAAATGGCGATGATGATGACAGTTCGCTCGGGGCGCATGGATAGTGCAGGCGCGTCGTTGTTTTTGTTGAATTAGTCCGGGCCAGGCTGAAGCTACATGAAAATATCCATGAGTGACCAATTAAGGAGATAAAGTGGCTCCAATTTATTTTTAAAAAGAGCCACAACATGGCATATTCAATAAATATAGAGAGATTCGATGGGATTTGCAAAAAATAATGAGCAAAATGAGCAGGAAAGGTTTTAGTATAACAAAATTAAATTTTGCCTGACAATTTTGCCTCAGACTTTTTATTCCTACACATTGCATTTTCACATTTCTACATCACATGTCATACATTCATATCTCAAAGATAACTCATTGATCCATCAATACATATTTTCTTCAAACATACGTTCATACATATTTTTGCTTTACAACATAAATCTATGTACATGTAAGCATGTCAAAATTATCTTTTCAAGATTGTCACAAAAATATACAAAGTATTATGAACAGCTGTAATTTCCTCATGTTCAACTTTTTTTTGAATAAATATTTAAAATTGTGATGTTTCAAGGCTTAACAAATGTATGTTTCTTCTTGTTCTCTTCTTACTTTGCCTTGTTACATTTCAAATATGATTCATTAATTCATCAAAGCTCATGTTCTTACAAATCTTTGTAATTTCACTATTTTGAATATTATTTTATTTCCGATTCCAAAATTCGAAAACAAAGGTGCTCCTTGATTTCCTTGATTTCCCTTCAGACATGACTATCACAAGACCATTTTCAAATACTCCCCTCGGCGCATTTGAGCATTGTGGGGAGAGCAATACCTGTTACTTAGCTTCTTTATGACCAATTTCAACATGTGGAGAAATAGGGAGGGGAGTGTTTACTTTCTTAATCAATGATACGTCAGCTGTGGTTCCTTCCATTTATTTGCTGTGGTGGTGACTTTGTTCACTGGTTCACACATCAATTCCTCACTTTGTTAACCAACCATTGAGTTTGTGTGGCAATCAGTTTGATCGTAGTTCTGTACCCAATGATGGTAACCCGGGTGGCCTAGCAACATTCAGATTTTCTCCATTCAAAGTATAATGGCACGGGTAAGTGTTAACGGGAAAAAAATTGGAATTTTGATGCAGCGCAGAAATGTTAGGACACATCACAAACATTATTTTAAATTAGACGATTCAATCAGGAAATATGTCTACTCCATACAAAACACACACAAAAATTGGAATTTTAATGCGTTACGGAAATATTAGGACACACCACATCTTTCAATTTAGACGTTTCAATCAGGAAAAATGTCTTCTCCATACAAAACACATAGAAAAAACAAGTACATCAAAGCTTGAATTCTTAAATTGTGGGAGTTCATCTCTCTCTCATTGGTGTGCGTTCGGTGGAGTTTTCCCGCCCACTTGACCGTGTTAGTTCAGCCCTCCAATACGGAGCCAATTACGTGTTCAATTACCGGCCGTGCTGTACTAGCTCGGCCGTGTAAACACACTTGCATTTCCAATGCAAAGACAACCACCCCCTCGAAAGCCCGATCGCAATTTGTTGGTTTGTTTATCTAAAGATAGGAGCTCAGCTATTTCGCTGACGTTATCCATCAATTAAAATAGCTCGAGTGCTCTAACTCGTACTTCGTTTTCAGAATCAATTTGCACGATGCTCACAAGAAACTCTATGGGAAAGATAATTTTTTTTGGAATAGCAAGTATTACTCATAATGTTAATGGCAGGCAGGGGTCGCATTCTGACGCGTCTGCGCGTCCTAGACCTCTCACTTTCTAATAGTGACGCGTCAGGTTTCAAATTGGAAAGACTTGCGGGTCCCGATCAAAATTGAAGGGACCCCTTAAATTTGACGATGTATGGAAATGGAAACCTTAAGAAATTCTGTATATTACATATCCATCCTTTGCTCACAATATAAATTCATTAAAACTTCCCGTAAAAAAGTAAAATTTTCAAATACCCAAACTTCAGGACCCCTCAATTTCTTGGGGGACCCCTTAAATTTGTTTTTTGAAGTCCTACGGGGTCCTGAAAAATGTCATGGGACCTCTCACATTTTTGATCCAGTGCTATCCCTGATGGCAGGGGAGGTCAAATGCCTGCCCTTTCCCTTACAAGATGAATTTCTCTCCACCCCAGGGTTTTAAGGGTAGGTTGCACAATATTGTGAAAGTGGTTAATTTCCATGGAAATAATAGGCGTATACGACGGGTATTTAACAAATTATAAATATTTTAAACAGGTTCGCCGCCATGGTTAATTTCCGCGCAGTTTTTTTTCCTTCGTGCAGTTGACTTTCCGTGCGATTGATTTTCCGCACTTTGTAGATTTTCAACCGTTTTGTGTGAGTTTAAATTTGTGATATGTAGCTTCATCACATAGACCTATTATACACTATAGAAATATATTCGAGTGTTATCATTTTTGCAGTAGCTGGTTCAAGTTTTACAAAACGTGAAATAAATGTAGCGCGAAAAATTCCAATTTTACAGTATACAACTACGAGACACGTACCTTCCAAAGCTCCTCGGGGCGCAGCACCTCGTCGTAAACGGGACCTTCTGCCTGGTCCATCAAATCCATTCTAGTCTCCCCCCTTCACCTGTCTCTCTTGCCTCTACCGTTTGTCACCCCCTCAACCAAACCAGCCTTTGTTAGTGCAGTAACGACACCACCACCGCAACGTCTTCCCCAGCGACTAAGCGGTTTGTATCCTTCTGTCCGACACTATCTGTTGCCATACCCGTGGGCCGTATATAACATTCCCTGTTTGAGTGAATTGAGCGATGCTATACAGAGAGAGAGATGGTATCGGTGGTCTTATTTCTTGCCTTGGGTGATCGCTATGGTGATTGTTAGTGAGTCGCTGATGTCAAAACCACTGAGTAAACTTGTGATGATAATGGCGATGATAACGTTTTTATCAAACTTCTCTCTTGTGTGGAGTTGTGACGTGCCCAACCAAGTAGATCGGTTGATTATTCTGCCCAGTGTGTGTTACAGGTCAATCTTGTATGTTTGTCAATGTCGTCTGTGTGTCTAAACACGTTTTGTGGTGACTTTATGCTATGCAAACCAATCTGTAAGAAAGACAAGAGAAAGAAAAGACAAATGCGTTATTGTAAAATTAGATGTGTCAATGCTACATCATCTTTTTCTCTCCTAATTGCATATACACATGTCACTGCTATCAGCAGTAGAGTATACAGCAGGCATGAGAATGAAAAAGAAGAAAAAACCCTGAAAAAACTGAAAATGTGCGTGAAATTGGGCTAAAAAGGCCAAAAACAGGCTGAAATTAAAAGAAAGTGCGGAAATTTGGACCCCAAAAATCCTGAATTCAGTTTTAAAAACTGAACATTCTCATGCCTGATACAGAAATTTTGTTACTATCAGCAGTAGATAGCATACAGAAATTTTGTTACTATCACTATCGGCAGTAGATAACATATACACATGTCATATTAAATCTTTGAATACGGTAAATTGGATTGTTTGTAGACATAATATTGAGATTTCTTTGCGTATAAATCAGAAAGAAGTACAAGATGGTACTCTCGATCAATGACGTTTCACTACCACACTAGTAGCCTTCATCATACTGGCAACTCTGATGAGTAAAAGTAGCTATAAAACCCAGTGAGCAAGAATTAGAGTTAATTCTTTTGGATGTATACAATACACAAAGAAATCTCAATTTGACTTGTCATATTACTTTCAGAAGTAGATGGTATCACAAACATAGTATTGTTATCAGCTGTTAGGCAAATACAAAAATTGACTTGCCCTTTCAGGGCCAGAGTCTGGGTCTGACGGTCGGATTTGTCTTTGATTTTTTATTTTTTTTTAAACAGGGAGATACTTCACAAAAACACGTTTGGTTTTTTTTGATTTTTTTTTTTTGATTTTTTTTTTTTTGATTTTTTTGTTGATTTTTTTTATTTTGAAACAAGCAGATACTACTCAAAAACACGTTTTCATCTTTCTTTATTGTTATGTGCTTCTTTCAATTATTGTTATCAGCCGTTACTGTAGATAGGACATACACATGTTATACTTTCATTAGATAACATTACTAAATGTTATCAGCAGTAGATGGAAAGCATAGAGATCAGCAGTAGATAGCACATATAAATGTAAAACATTGCTATCAGCAGTAGATAGCATGTCAATTTTTCATTTGCTATCATCGGTAGATAGCACACGCTTAGAAAAAATGGTTCTAAAGTTGTCCTGCCAGGAGAACCCTTAAAGGTTCTTTAAAGAACCAAAAATAGTTCCCCAAACATGATTCAGAACCATTTTTGGTTGATACAGAACCATTTTTGGTTCGATGAAGAACCTTTTGGGGTTCTTCAATTTTCAAGAACCTTTTTTGAAGGTTCTATAAGGAACCTCTCTCTTGAACCTTCAAAAAAGGGTCTTGAAAATTGAAGAACCAAACAAGGTTCTTCATCGAACCAAAAATGGTTCTGTATCAACCAAAAATGGTTCTGAATCATGTTTGGGGAACTATTTTTGGTTCTCCTGGCAGGACAAAAAAGGGTTCTTTAATTTCTTAGAGTGCATAGACAATAGACATGGTATGGCCTTGGGCACTGGCATCACCCAGCACAGTAACACAGCACTTGCAATCAACAAAATAAATATCAATGTCATAGCCATCAGGTTTTACAATTTATATTAAACATGATATCGCTATCAGTATGAGATGCTCATAATTAAAAGCAAATACGTCCTAGCACAAACTGTCTTAATGACTCTCAATGTCAAAAGCAATGCAAATTATGTGTCTTGATTTTATATTCACTGCAATTAGGCCTTAAAAAAAAGGTTTGATTGGCCAAACCCGACCGACCCTAAATACATCGCCGACCCTGAATATTTTCTATTATTTTGAGGGAGAAAAAAAGAAAGAAAAAAAAGAAAAAAAGAAAAAGAATAAAAAGTAAAAAAGATGTATAAAAATTGAACAAAGTATTAAAGTTTCTGACTGTTTGCTTTCATTTTCGGCTATTTTAAGTCCCCATCGAGATGAAAAGTAGGCGATCTAAAAAAATTATTATTATTTTTTTTTAAAATCCCGACCGACCTACCCTATTTGTTTTTGTCATGTTAGGCCAATCAAACTCTTTTTTTAGGCCATAACCCTAAGCGCACTGAATCTCACTAAATCTCACTGCCAGAAACTATCTCCAGGCACGTGCTGCTGCATTGCCGCGATGACGTCACCTACCGCAGGCATATGTGGCCACGGAGTTTGTGGCCGCATAGCTGCTAGGGAGTTAGCTCAGTTGGTAGAGGGACAGACTTGGGTGCGGATGGTCCCGCGGGTGCTGGGTGATTTTTCGGGTAAAAAAAATAGCACTTTTTCCCCCCTCCCCCCGATACGCACAAAAAAACTAGCTTTACTGGTTAGGGTTAATAAATGTCAATTTTTGATGTGCATTAATGACACACTGAGACACTACAAGGGTATTGAAATTAGAAATAACAATTAGCCCAATTGTGTATGTGTAGGGGGAGGGGCAACAGATCCATATGTTCAAATGTTAGATTTTCTTTTTGAACATTAAAAAAGTAAATTAGTAACAATATTTTGAAATTTTGAAGAAAGAAAGAAAGAAAAATGCCTTTAGTCAATTCTTTTTAAATGTTGTCATTTTTGATTTTTTTTTTAAATGTTTGCTGTTGTCCTTGAATATGCCATCATCAATATAATCATAATCTTATCATCAATATAATCATCGTCTTAATTTGAAAGGACTACCCAACCCTAGGCTTTTTAAAACCTTATATATCATCAATTAATTGTCTGTGCCTCAAGTGCGTATATTAGGCCAAATTAAATTAATTGTTTGTCTCAAAGCTCCTCTCCTGTTGTAAAACTAATGTGGAATGCGGGGTTTTTCAAGTTTTTTGTTTTTTGTTTTGTTAAATATAAAATATTGAAAGCCTTGTAAAAGTGAACTTTTGTATTTAAGATGATGTGATCAATGAAAATCAAAAAATCTGTGAAATTTTGGGCTTTTTTTTTTTTTTGAAAAAAGAAAAAAAAAAAAAAAAAAAAAAAAAAAAAAGAAATCAGATTTTTGTTTTTCTAATGCGCATCAATAAACTAACGCGCGCGGGAGCTTTGAGACAAACAATTAATTTAATTTGGCCTTACAAAATCACTGCCCGGAAGTGCTTTCAATCTCTAATAAATTCATACAACAGCAGCATTACACTTGACTTTCCTTTGCAAGAGAGATTTTGAAAGCCGATTCTTATCCATTCATTTTTCCTTCTTATATTCTATTAGTATCTCCCAACACAAGGTCATGGATAAGAGATGAAACAGCATTAATTTCAATTGATGGAGGAGATCAGGAGAAATTGTATACGAAAGTAAGAGCGTGTGACATAAGATGTGTGCACAATTTAAAAATAGACGCAAGATTTCCTTCTTTATAGGGACATCATTCGAGCCGAAATTGATTTGTACTTATGTCATGCTTGAAATGAAATGTCATATGATGCGACTTGTTGGCTAGGAGCTTACGATAAAAATAGAAATAGAATATCATACGTGGACCATTCTATTGCAAGACGGCCCCTTTTTTAATTTAATTTTACATCTCTTTTTGCTTTGGCTGATATCGACTAGCTAAAGAGGATTTGGGTCGATTCACCATATACCTCACAATTTTCATTACATTACCTTTCAATAGAAATTATTTTAATTATTATTACAACCATATTAAAAAGGGTATTTACTGCAAACCTTTTGGAATCTATACAAGCGAGCTAAATAGAAAAATACATAAAAACATGAAACGTGGAAACGATAACATTAGTTGCTAAGTAATCGCACTACATTTCCAATTGTTAAACCCAAACACAAGCATCATACGCCCACTTCATAGAGCCACCACTGTAAAACACTAAAATGTCATGGCATCAATTTCACTGCATCATAATTTCACGGCATCAAAATTTAGCTAATTTACAAAACACCAACTTTTAAGTTGAATAATCTTGCTATGTTATCCTATGTATGAAATCTTAAAAGACATTTCAATTAAGCAAATAGAGTTCCTAGCGAAATTAACCAAATTAAAATGCTAGCGAAATTTTGTTGCCTTACAATATTATCTGCCCTCAAAGCGTGATAAAAAGACGCAAATTTGAATGAATTTCAGACACTAAACATTTGTTGGGAATAATTTCCCCGCTGGACCTTACGGTGTCTACGACACATGTCTGATCAAGAAACAGAAATGTAATATCCTTGAGGCGAATTCATTATTACATTGCATGCAAATTGCTTCACTTTCTTACTGTTTTCAATCACACACACACACACACACAAAATCATTTTAAAAGTGTTGTAGCAATTTGATTTAATCCCGTGTAGGGTTTTTGGTTATAAATAATAGATTTTGATAGTACTAATTTGATATTTTGATATTTTGCTAATGAAGATGAGTATCCATATAATTAGTGAATAATATTAGCAATACATGTTGGAAGCCTTGTAATGTTAGGAGTCTGACACACCATTTAGTTTTGCACTAGACCAAGACTATGTAAAGCACATAACATAATCCTTTAGCAACTAATTCATCAATTTACAAAGTCCTTATGTATACAAACAACTTGACCAACAAACAACTTGACCAATGCGAGGACTTTTCCTTCTGGAGTTGAGTTTCATCCAATAGTCCTCATATATAAGGTCCATATAAACAACTTGCCTATTCAGGGGACTTTTCCTTCTGGAGTTGAGTTTAATCCAATAGCTCTTATCCAAACACAAAGTCCATATCCATATAAACAACTTGCATATCCAGGGAACTTTTCGTTCTGGAGTTGAGTTTAATCCAATAGCTATTATCCAAACACAAAGTCCATATCCATATAAACAACTTGTATATGCAGGGGACTTTTCCTTCTGGAGTTGAGTTTAATCCAATAGCTCTTATCCAAACACAAAGTCCATATCCATATAAACAACTTGTATATGCAGGGAACTTTTCCTTCTGGAGTTGAGTTTAATCCAATAGCTCTTATCCAAACACAAATTCCATATCCATGTAAACAAATTGCATATAAAATCCAGGGAACTTTTCCTTTTGGAGTTGAGTTTAACCCAACAGCTCTTATCCAAACACAAAGTCGCATCTGCCTCACAAGAAACTATTCATTCTCGGATTGATTTACAGTCCCAGACTTAATTAGTTTTGACCTTTGAAAATCCCAAATTGCCCATCAACCCATCCAAGAATAAAACAGGGAAAAAATCAGCAACTTGTTCGGAGACTATTATACAAAGATGACAGCTCTGAATTCAAAGGTCAGTCGGCTACCGAAGCACTTCTACACACGCTCCACGATCTATTTGAAAGTAAACAGATAGTCGTGTTTCGCTCGAGGACTGATACGCTGTACGAGACACTGTGGTAAACAGACACGATGGTAGAACACGGCCAAAACACACACCACCGCCACGTGTATGCACATGTATAACCAACAGCGAACAGTCGACTGAGTGGAGGGGGAAATAAAATATTCTGGTTTGTTTCTGACGGAGACATGAAAGATTTGCTCTGTTTTTGTCTCTGCCTCTGTCTCTGTCTCTGTGGGCGTGTCTTTATTTATCTAGCACAATATCACTTATCTTCAAGATTTTAATTGCAAAATTCAGAGGTATATCAAAAGAACTAGTTGTTTATTTTAATTTTATTTGTGTCCAATTAAATAATTTGAAAAAAATTGATACATATCAAGTTTCTCTATAAAGATCTTAAATTTTAATCACTCCTCGAGACAGAAAAACATAATTTAAAAAAACTGAAAAGGCTGTGACTATCATGTAAATTGTACCCATATTTAACAGTAAAACATGCTGGGAAAAGAAAAAAAGAAAAGTGGAATAAAAACAAGTTGAAATCAGCTTCAATACTGAACATTTACATGCCTGCTGCCCATCCAAATACAAGATGTCATATACACAGCCTAATTATACCCAGAAACAGTCCAGAAACGATCCATATCCGTAAGATTTTTGATGCTCATCATACCATACTTCCGCATCCATCCATCCATCCATCATACCATAATGATGTGTAAACCTAGACGGGATGTATGAAAGGTCACTGATCAGACTGCGGTGATCGGGTATCCCCCAAGTTAGATGGTTCAATTACTGTTTTCTTCAACGGCAGGTTCTTTTGTGATTTGGTGAGCGTGGCTTAGTGAGATAATACGCTACTTCTGGTTACTGTAAAAGTGGAAATTTTCGTGCTACATTTATTTTCGCACTTTTTGCGCTCCAAGCAGCTACCCCATAAATATAAAACATGCAAACATATTTATTTTGTGTATAAGTCTATGTAATGAACTTTCGAAATCGTGAACTTAAACACAAATGAAATGGCTGAGAGTCGGCAAAGCGTGAACATTTAATCGCGCGAAAATTACCACTTTTACAGTTATCATGTACAGGGGTGTGATTGAGCCTTGTGACTTTGGGAGCACGGCCCACTGAGACAATACGCTACTATTAGTTAGTTAATCATGAACAGAGGCGTGATGAGTCAATCATAAAGTCAAAATAATATTGTGAGGTATATTGGGACTAGCCTGGGACACCGAGGTATATAAATATGAAGTATTCATTGACTCGCGCTGCCTATGTCTTATCTCTTATTTATAATAGTTCTATAGTTCGGTTAGTTCTAAATTGGGGAGCCTTCTAGCAGCAGCGCGTTAATACAGAAGAGCGTTGGCGTGTATAAGCCACTCATTACACACCAGAGCGCATCGTGCATCATTTGCATACGCCAAAATCGCGCATGTACACTTGGATTGCTATCTTCTGAAGATAGCATATCCTACTCATGCTGTCTTACAAAGATAATCCTGAGTTATATACATATTTATATATATTCTTGAGTAAGGAAATATAAAAAGGTACGAAGGCAACAGACCCCTCAGGTAGGATCGGTCAGTCAGGCTTATTTTCAACAACAAAAATTGAAACTTTAAAAAATAATTAAAAATATTGTAAACAATTGCAAAAAACAAAAAAAATTAAAGTCAAAATTAAAAAAACACCAAAAAAAATACAATTTTTTAATTTGAAACAAATTGGTCGATCAGGCCCGGTGAGGTAAGGGGTGGGGGTGGGGGGTGTCGTCGCCTAAATAGTTTATTAAACATTATATGCAGATGGAGTGTCTTTACATCCGTTATTATATTTCAAGGAAGAATCATACTTGAACAAATGAATCAAACACTTTTCATAATTTTTGAGAATCTTGTTCCATATTCACTTATAAATACATAGAGGAAAATAATGCCACCAAAGTTGACAAACACAATTGGGTTAGTCACGCCTGTTAACAGTGTTTGTTTTCCCTCCGTCTCGTAATATACACGATTGATATGACTGCATTACTATATATGCAACAGATAAAAAATGACACCTTTATCACCTAAAGGGAGATAATATCGAGAGAGATAGGGGGGGGGGGGGGGACTTCTGGAATTGAGTTAACCATCTACGGAACAAAAGACAATCCCGTTCCTTGAAGCTATCTTAACCCATATAAAACTGATTGTTCAAATAGCTTATCTTGCTTCACTCTAGGCATACCCATACCATTCTAAACCATGTTCAGGAAGGAGAGGGAGACGTCGTCGGAAGCTCCCATAGGTATGTTACTGTGAATGGCCTACATCTGGCTAACTAGAACATTGAATCATTTAGAAGTATTCATTTTATATAGATACAGGCTATAGGGAAAGGGTGTAATTTTTTCTTCTTACCCTTATCAAATAAAGCTGTCGGGAAAGTAGCATTTTAATTGGATCGTATGCTAATGGTTATACTCAAGGAGAGCGTTACATAGCTCTTATTTTGAATTATTATTAGGAGTGTGGTAGGTGAACGCTCTGCCAAAGAGAGTTCATTTAAGTTTTTGCTATCTACTGAAGATAGCACAGTATTGTCATGTTATCTGCTGGAGTAAACCCGCTGTAAAGTTTGTTTTTGACTAAAGATCACATCCTGTGCTATTTACTAAATAATGAATTCTTAATTCTCAATTCTTAATTATGTTTCGTCGCTTTTGTTATGGCTCATCAAGTTTTATTCTCCCATGTCTTCGTATACTGTATTACAAAGGAAAGAACCCTGTAATACATATCTCAGATGATATTATTAAAATTAAAAGAGTACAGTAGGCTATGCTATCTACTACTGAAGATATCATAGTATCATCACATCCTGTCAAAAATATAAAGATATTCCAATGTTTACTATCTACTGAAGATAACTTACTTTGCTATCAACTGCATATAAACAAATCAATTTGAATGAGTGCAGTGTACTACCTACTGCAGATGACATACACCCTTAAAATTATGTAATCATTAAGGATGGTGTTAACCATACACACCTAACCTAAATTACGGGGTCAGATTTTGATTGAGTGCATAGTTGCCACCATCCAAGGTCAAAATGATCACATTGTTTTAAGAGTGTAGCATGACCATGCTTACTACATATAAAGCCCACAGAGGTATACAATGTTTGCTATCTACTGTAGATAACATATTGCGCTATAAATTGAAATAACCAAACACTACCTCAACAACTAACAACGATGCATTTACTGAGTATTTACAATTGACTAAAATTGGCTCAATAAATATACTCACTACCATGCTCACTATCTGCTGTAGATAACATACTGTGCAATTAACTGAATACAAACCATTCTCCTACATGAGGCCAAAATAACTTATTTCACTAGCAGTATATACCTTGTTGATAAGGCGGAACCTGGCCGTACCTTTTTCGTTTCCTTTTTGACCTTTAATCACACGGAAGCAACCATTGACTTTTCCTGCGCATCCCCATCCCTGAGGATCAACAAGCGATACCTTTGAATACCAACGCACTGTTAAGTACCTTCTTGGTGAAAACAGGGACTAATTATAGCACCCTCTAATACGGTGGTTTAAGTAATCAACTACTTGTAAAGTGACTCAAGTTTGAGACCACCTTAAAGGTCATGTATGTACACTCTTGTGGCAGGGTTCTTCAGTGAAATGACACTTCCCCATTAAGGCTCTCCAGACTCCCAGCCTCAATTGTTATGATCGCATTTATCATCAAATTTGCAGCAACCCATAATCTACAATGTTTGAACTCTCATCACTAAGAGTCATCCATTCCCTATCAAAGATTTGTCATTCCATGTAAAAAAACACCTGAATTCTGTTTCAGTATTGTTAGTGGGGTCATTAACTAGAAGTAAAACTCTGCAACAAAGACCCCAGTTTCTGTCTCAATACGTCCCCAGCCGCTGCAATCTAACCAACGCCATTTCAACATCTAGATCTAACTAACGCCATTTCAACATCTAGATCCCAGGGTCAGAAAACCATTTATACCCACACATAAAAACTTGCAGGGAACATCCTCTATTAGCGATCCACCCACTGCGCCTGTGCATCGGATTGCAAGGAGTGAACTGCGCACCCTGGGATCTACGACTCAACAATTTTCTGCCGATGATGGATTATTCTTTTCTTCTGGCTAGGAGGGGTTTTCATAAATATCTGCAGATGGCTCTTAGTACATTTTGATCACAAGCCAAATCTAGTTTGATCTAACCAAAGATGGTTAAGCTACAGAAACCACTTGCCATAAAATATCTGTAAACCATTAGTGTATGGCATTCCATTGGTTGAAACCTGTGCCATAAAAATGATCACTTAGAACCAGGTCAACTGTGAGTCCAATACTTTCATCTCATAGCTAGTAACAGTATAGCTACACTTATCATAACCAGATGGCAAAAAAAAATCCACTTAAAAAGATTACAAAAGTAGTGTGATAGTCACATCACGTATTAGCCTCAATGGCACATCATTGCTGTTCTGTCAAAACATTGTATGTTTGTGGGCCCTTCAGCATGTATAAAATAAAACTGCACAACAGTTATGCATAGGGAGCATTGCTTTACACCAGGCATTCTCAAATGGTGGCGCGCGCGCCACTTGTGGCGCATCAAGGCATCTATAAGTGGCGCGAGAGTGGTTAAATTTGTTTTAAAAATAAATCATATTATGATATAGCCAAATTCCATAGGCATATGACAGTCAGATGTATAAATACAGCAATTTTTCTCGCGCTACGCGCGTATGTGCCCTCATTAGTTAATATGCTGCCTACATTATGTTAACATATTTTGAAATTAATGTTATAAAGGGAATTTTGCCATTTTAAATTCAAAAAAATATGACCAAGTGGAGCTTCAACAAGTTGGTTACTAAAATGTGGCGCATCAGTAAATCTAGTTGAGAAAGCCTGCTTTACACACATTCAAGGGCAAGAGCATTTTACAAGGTTTTGATATCTGTTTTGGCCCATGAACATGTTTAGAGCAGACTGCCTGACGGTTATACATAGGAAGTATTAATGTATACATGCTGAAGGGCCGGATGGACATATGAGGTTTGGTCAGAACAGCGAAAACATGTTAAAGGCATACCTAGTGCTATATTGGGTTAGTTTGAGTAAAGAACACTACACTACGCAACAATTCTGCATTCATAACATGGCAGAGAAGAAAATATTTGATGGTTCATTCCCAACTCTTGGCGGAAATAAAAACCAAGAATATCAAGAGCCACCAAGTGCCTCGAATACAGTTTGAGGACACCCTTAAATTCTTTCCAATAGCTTGAACACAACGATAGCACTGGTTCCGTGCCTGCCTCATCCACCCAGCTAGTATATGAGCTTTAGCTACGTGTAGTGGTTCCATTGTCCAATGATGAGCTATATTCCAAGCTGCCCCCCCCCCCCCCCCCCCCCCTAGGTCGAATCTCACTACGCTCATTCTGGAATTTCAGATAGCAGCACGGAACCAGTGCTACATAATGATATCACTATAGTTAGATCAGTTCCAAATTGGCAAAGCCACTTTACCATCAGGTTATCATCAGCAGCGAATGAGTACAGAAAGACGCGAGCACGCATGAAGGCAACCATAGCACTGTGCATTATATTTGTGATGCGTGTATGCCGCCAAAAACCATGTGTGTGTGGCCATAATCACGCGCGTACGCTTGGATTACTTTTGCGAGCGAAAATATCAAAAACCGAATATTTCTCATCAATTTGGAACCGATTAAATTATAACAGATGTTAAAGAGACTTATGACAACCACCTGTAGGCCTTATGTTCAACATAAAAAAATACCAGTAATACAGCATTCCAAATCTAAATTCACCACTTGAATAATAATATGCACATCCAATTATCAATCTGCCTTCGTTCAGAGCTTTAAAGAAATCTGTGAATAATAATCGCGACAACCAAACCTCAAGCACGATGCATCTTGATCGCAAGTCAAATGCAGTTCTATGGTAAATTGACGGTCTAACGACAACCACTTAACGATGCCATAAAACACCCGTAAACCATCAAGGGATGATATTTCATATTGGTAGAATCGAATGCCATAAAAATGCCAGTTTTAACTAGGTCAAATGAGCCTTGATATACCTTTGTATTTTTCTAACAACTGGGAAAAAATAGCCCATGATGATAAGCAGATGGCAAAAACAGTAACTTTACAAGATAGAAAACTAGTGTGATATGCTCTCGTAATGTTTAATTAGGGAGGGCCAATACTCGCTCCTTGCACGGATCCGCCATTCGAGAGGAGAGCCTCGAACTGGTACCGCATTAAATGGGCCTATTCCATAACATTATGTATCTAGTTCGACTCTCTCTCTCTGCACAATATGATGCAACACTTTCATTCAATCTGATTCCAGTTTCGAAGCTCTCCTTGTAAATGGCAAATCCATGCAATGAGCAAATTCACACGTTCAAAAAAATTATGAACGGCTTCTGTAGTTTCCAACATAAAAGATAACAATAAGATAAAAGTGGTAATTTTCGCGCTTTGCCAACTTTCTGCCATTTCGCTTGTTTTTAAATTCGCGATTTGAAAGTTCATTACATAGACTTATACACAAAATAAATATGTTTGCATGTTTTATTTTCGCGGTAGCTGCTTGTGGGGTGGAAAGCGCGAAAATTAATGTAGCGCGAACATTTCCACATTTATAGTACTTCCTAAAGACCTTCCTGGGGGTTGGAACCAATTTAGCGAAGGGGATGGGGAGCTTGTGAAAATGTGCAAAAATAAAGCAGATTTGTTTGCGGTTTTTAGATTCCAACAGGGGCGGGGGTGATTAAGTCTCCAAATCCGCACTCTTGTCACATCATTGCCATTCCATAAAATATCCAAATCCATTTTTGATCTCATTTGATTAGAAGTCAAATGCAATTCAGTCCTAGACTGCAGGTCTAACGACGACCACACGATGCCCTAAAACACCCGTAATTACGGTATGAAATTCCATATCGGCTAGAGGAAACTTACGTCATAAAAATGTCACTTATAACTAGGTCAAATGAACTGTAAAAGTGCTACATTTATTTTCGCACTTTTCGCGCTAAGATCAGCAAGCGTGAAAATAAAAATGTGCAAATATTTTCCTTTTGCATGTAGGTCCATGCAAGGAAGCTCAAAATAGCGAAAATAAAAACAAGCAAATTTGTTCAAATTGTGCGAAGCGCGAAAAATGTCCACACACGAAAAATTCCAATTTTTGTTACTGTCACCACACTGACAACTGCCGTGAAAAATTCATATGGAAATGATCAGCTGAAGGTTTGATACACTGTAGCATATGTCGTAAGCGCTGAATGATGTATGTATGACAAATGACGGTCATCTAGTTTGCAATATTGAAGATATCCCTACAATTGACATCTGCCTCTTTAAGTTCTGTATCACACACTTCTCAGTTTCATCATTGAATAATCATGATGATTGGACACAAATATATAATTATTAGAGAATAAAGTTACGGGTCATAGAATACCGGGATACTTTCGTTGCATCTTTGAATATTTCAACCCGCGGTATGTGTCACTGGAGGTTTGAAAGCCTGACCAACTTTTAATCGTGTTTTAACTTAGAAAATGGCTGATTTAACTGCGATGTTTGAGGTTATTTCTCGCAATTTGGGACCTATGTTTAGGGTTTCCCAGCACAAATCATACCCTCTTTGTTTACGGATGTTTTACAAATATAAGCAACCCCCATTAGAACGGGCGGTACATATCTGTATACCTTACATAAGTAACAGTACCGCCCCCCCCCCCCCCCCACACCAGATTTCAAAACCAAACCTGAGTACACTGTTCCAATCACCTGTATATATCTTTCAAATCTTGTGCCAGAAAATGTAAATTTTACCGCTTCATGGTTTTTTTGATTACACTCAAATTAGCTACATTCAGATATTTAGTAGTTTGTTATTTTCAAGCTTGTTATATCTATTTACAACTACTACCCTACTTTAATACTTTGTTGGACCCCTTCTTTCCCTCCTACTCCTCAATTCATTAATATTAAACACACATCTGATGATCTGATACAAGTACAGAACTGATGATACAATAATGGAGTGTTGATACGTGAGCTGTTCAATAATCTATAGAGATATGGGCCGTTCTGGAGCAAATTGGTACAAAACGATTTACAGAGCAAGTGGATTGGTCAGTTAATTTGAGATCCTTGCTTTAAATCCTGGTAAAAGACAATTTATTCAAAGGTGACAGAGGTTGAATGCAACACATTTCACCACCTTTAGTTAATGGTTACACAATTCTACAAATCTGAATAATAGCTGATGGGACACTCAACTCACAACATCATCGCCAACACTGTCTCCAGGTGTTACATTCAACCGTGCGCACCCTGTGTTTAGCATACCAGACAGTAATCACCCGTGGCTTTTTCGAGCGCAAAATGCGATGGTTACATTATGTTTCCCCAAGTGACAACTTTGAATTCCACTAACAAAAATGGTATTAAGTATCATCATACATTTTGGTGATGCCCTACATCTTTCATTTTAATGTCTCACATTTCATTCCGATCAATGGTAAAATGATCCTGTCTGACAGTGTGAGTCTCCAACAATGTGTGTTTCTAGAAGATAACACAACTACCCTACTTTTAACTTTGTTAAAACCCCCTTTTTCCTCAAACTCTTTAAATCATTAATATTAAACACACATCTGCTACAAGTACAGAGCTAATGATACAATGATGGAGTGCTTTTACGTGAACTGATCAACAAAACCAAGAGATTCGCCTTTGTGGAGCAAATTGGTACAAATCAATTTGTTGGACCCCTTTTTCCTCCAACCTCTTGAATCATTAATATTAAACACACATCTACTACAAGTATGGAGCTGATGATACAATGATGGAGTGCTGATACATGGTAATTTGAGATCCTGGGTTCAAATCCAGTTAAAAGAAAATGCATTCACAGGTGACATAAGTTGAATGCAATGCAGTTCACCTATTTAGTTAATGGTTACACAATTCTACGAATCTGAATAACAGCTGATGGGACTCGCGACATCATCGCCAACACTGTCTCCAGGTGTAACGTTCAATCGTGTGCGCCCTGTTTTCGGCATCTGTGACGACCGAAGCAGACAGTAAACACCTGTGGCTTTTTCGAGCGCAAAATGCGATGGTTACATTACGTTTCCCCAAGTGGCAACTGTGAATTCCACTACAAAAATGGTATTAAATATCATCATACATTTTGCTGATGCTCTACATCTTTCAATACAGTGTCTCACATTTCATCCCGATCGATGATAAAATAATCTTCTGTGACAACACATCTACACTACTTTTAAACTTTGTTGGACCCCTTTTTCCTCCAACTCTTTAAATCATTAATATTAAACACTCATCTGCTAACAAGTATGGAGCAAATGATACAATGATGGAGTGCTACGTGAGCTGATCAACAAAACCAAGAAATTGGCTGTTGTGGAGCAAATTGGTACAAATCTATTTGTTGAAACCCCTTTTTCCTCCAACCTCTTGAATCATTAATATTAAACACACATCTACTACAAGTATGGAGCTAATGATACAATGATGGATTGTTGATACATGAGTTGCTCAACAAACCATAGAGATATGGGCCGTTGCCGTTATGGAGCAAATTTGTACAAATCAATTTACAGAGCAAGTAGAATAGTCGGGTTATTTGAGATCCTGGGTTTAAATCATGGTAAAAGAAAATTCATTCAAAGGTGACATAGGTTGAATGCAGCCCAGTTCACTACCTTTAGTTAATAATAATAATAATAATACACAGCATTTATTCAAGCGCTTGATACGTAAGATCTCCAAGCGCTTTACAATATAAATACAATAGGTAATTACATGATAAAATACACAATTTCCCACAAAATATGTTATAAAACTTAAAACTACAGACATTGAACCACAAGCCAGTAAAAAACCAGTGAACCAGCATCTGGTCATAATATGGAAAATCCGGCATGAATCCGGTAGAATACAGATACAAATTAAAAGGCACAAAATATTTAAAAGTCATCATATATAGTATTTAAAAAGTCATCAAATTTAAAAAGTCATCAAATTTAAAAAGTCATCACATCGCGAGATCGCGTTTAATGTTCAAACGATTCTCTGAATCATGAATAATTGCTGGAATTTAAAATGCTGATGGGACACTCAACTCGCAACATCATCGCCAACACTGTTACCAGGTGTAACATTCAACCGTGCGCACCCTGTGTTTAGCATACCAGACAGTAATCACCCGTGGCTTTTAGAGCGCGAAATGCGATGGTTACATTACGTTTCCCCAAGTGACAACTTTGAGTTCCACTTACAAAAAAAAAAATTAAGTATCATCATACATTTTGGTGATGCCCTACATCTTTCACTTCAATGTCTCACATTTCCTCCCGATCGATGGTAAAATGATCCTGTCGGACAGTGCGAGTCTCCGGCGATGTGTGTTTCTAGAAGATAACATAACTACCCTACTTTTAACTTTGTTAAAACCCCCTTTTTCCTTTAACTATTGAAATCATTAATATTAAACACACATCTGCTACAAGTATGGAGCTGATGATGATATAATGATGGAGTGCTGCTACGTGAGCTGATCAACAAAACCAAGAGATTCGCCTTTGCGGAGCAAATTGGTACAAATCAATTTCCGGAGCAAGTGGAATTATCAAGTAATTTAATATCCTCGGTTGAATTCTTGTAAAACAAATTCAAAAGTGACTCAGTCTGATCAATACAGTGTTGCCACATTGCATTCATACAGCTAATACAGGACTCAAAATAAGAATGGGCCTGGAGACCAGATGCCCCTAGTTATTTGTTACTGGGGTCTGCAAGTGTTTTGCCTTTTTTTTCAGTGTTGCATAATTTAACAGATCAGGATCTCTGATTTACCGGTGGTTCTATACCCGTCTCATCCAACCAGACAAATTTAAGTTGTATGAGCTATACTATTGTTAAAACAGTTCCAAATTGGCGAGAAATGTGCGGTTTTGATCTCTCCGCGCGCAAAAGTAATCCAAGCATACGCTTGCGATTGATTATGGCCATACGCACACGGTTTTGGAGCTGCGATACACATGATCGTCAACCCTGGGGTATTTCCATTACTGCATATATTATGAGACCGATAATATATAGTTTAAGGCTGGGCTTAATTCATTCAAATAATAATGCCTTCAGTGCATATGGTTAACAAATATGGTACAGCCTATACATTATGAAACCAACGTATATGGCAAAACAGCTACAAACTATATTTTATTCTTAACAATTGCTCACCATTGGTCCCTTCTGGTTTCTGAATAAGAACCAGACTAAGTAATATAGTTTAATCAGTTTCAAATTTGCGAGAAATAGTCGGTCCTTATCAGGGATAGCACTGGATCAAAAATGTGAGAGGTCCCATGTCATTTTTCAGGACCCCGTAGGACTTCCAAAAACAAATTTGAGGGGTCCCCCCAAGAAATTGAGGGGTCCTGAAGTTTGGGTATTTGAAAATTTTACTTATTTATGGGCAGTTTTAATGAATTCATATTGTGAGGAAAGGATGGATATGTAATTTACAGAATTTCTTAAGGTTTCCATTTCCATACATCGTCAAATTTAAGGGGTCCCTTGATCGGGACCCCAAGTCTTTCCAATTTGAAACCTGACGCGTCACTATTAGAAAGTGAGAGGTCTAGGATGCGCAGACGCGTCAGAATGAGACCCCTGGTCCTTATTTATCTGTGCGCAAAAGTAATCCAAGCGTACTCGCGCTATTATGACCACATGCACACAGTATTGGCAGCATGTATGCGGTATTGGCCGCGTGCACATGACATGCGGAAGATGCACAGTGCGCTTGTTCCCTCCATGCGCGTCCATGACCTTCTGTATATTCATTCGCTGCTTTAAGGAAGCTTTGCCAATTTGGAACTGTTCTGACTATAATATTTGATCAGCCTTACCGTAGAACTGCCAAACACAGACTAGCTGTGAGAATGAGTCACTCGTGTCTGATGAGTCTTTGGGGATTTCGGAGAAGAAGAAGAAAAGTTGCTTCAATCATGCAGTGTTTGCTCTGGGTATGTAGTATAAGGCCACCAAACAAACAAAAAGGTTGTCTCAGAATTATTTTGCAAAATAAGCTGAAGTGCTGTGCGATTTTGTTTTTGGGTCTTTTTTTTAAGGATTGGCTATGATGTATTTATTTTCATCAGCCATGATTAATTTGACCGGTTTCCAAATTATGCATATCATTTACGTGTTGATTCAAGCTTACAGAGAACCACAGGAAAAACATAGAAAGAAAAAAAGAAAAATGCATCGCCTATTTCACATACCAATGCATGCGGGTTTCTGAGACAAACCTTCTTTTTGGGGGCCTAACAGTGTGTTAGTGTTAGATGCAATCATACAATTACAATTTCATTCCTTAATTTCCCACTTGTATTATTATTAACATCACTTTCTCTTTTTTTTCCTTCAAAATGTCTAGTAAACACCCTTGGGATACTGTTGCCAATGAAAGCGTTCCGTGTTCAACACCGACACCTCTGTCGGCTTAATGTTGGTTCACAAATTTGAGATGAATTCTAAACATGTTTTTTTTCTTCAGAATATTTGTTACACATAAAAACTTGTTAAAATACATGCTATTCAGTATAGCTTGGTATTGATACATCAGAGAGCTATCATCTAACATACGGAAAATGTGTATACTATGTTATGGAGTGGATGCAATAGGAGTGTGAGGCTATAGTTTGATCAGTTCCAAATGGACACGGTACATAATCTCCTGGCCACAGTTCGACATACGTGGGCGCACTTCGATCAGGCTGCGCACGCATGCTTGAACTCACAAAATACTGCCAACCAACAACACCAAAGCACCTGATTGGTCAAATTTAAACTGACGCCTTTTTAACGATCGTCACGCTGCGCCGTATCCACCAACACAGTGGGGCGTGATGGTGCATGGAAAAGCTCATGAGTTTTTCAGTTCTTACGTTTGAACACCAACCAATCAGAGCCTTGAGGTCGAGATGACGTAGTGCGCACAACGGATAACCACTGCACCGTTTTGGGGGTGAGGTTGAGCAGGCGTACTTTACGCGAGCTCAACCTCATGTGACGTGGGTCCATTGGCGAAGCCGCCTTACAGCAGCGAATGAATACAGAAGGACGCGAGCGCGCATGAAGGCAACTATCGCACTGTGCATCAACATGTGACTCGTGCGTGCAACCAATACTGCGTGCGTGTGGCCATAATCGCGTGTGTACGCTTGGAACTGATTAAACTATAGAGCTTTTAAACCACACATTTGTATCATAACCACGATTTGAATTGTAAATGTGATACGTCACATCAAAAGCAACATTTTGGTGACAAGGCTCAAATATTAAGTTACTGTTACACATTGAAAAAGAATATTGCATTATGTATTTTTCATAATGCATGGACTTTCTGATTGCAGTGATATCAAGAAATATCATGTTTCCTAATATTTGATATAAATAATAAAACAATGGATTAGATAACAGTTGTCATCTGGATTCACTTTTTTTGTTGGCTATAATAATCACATTTCATCTCACCTTCATCAGGCATCAGGCTGTTTGAACTGGTGGTCATTTGTTGACCCGGTGATAGGTGACCCATGTTAACCCCTCCCCCCCCCCAAAAAAAAAAAAAAAAACACAACAACAACAACAAAAAAACAAAAAAACAAAAAAAAACAAAAAAATTACAACAACAACAACAAATATTAATTAAAATAGATAAATAAATAAGTATTTAAAAAAAATCAATTGCCTATAAACCACGTCACCTCATTGTTGATCAACAGCATCAATCAAGTGCCTGGTTCCATTCCATGCATGGGGAAACATGCATTGACTGTTGCATTGACTGCTTTGCATATGACTGGATTTGCTTAGTGTGTGGTTTATAACAGACACCACCTTCTAACTGGTAGGCAATGCACACACGCATACCTGCCGACAGACAAGTTTTGAGGCAATGTGGGTGCAAACTAGCAATCGGTCCCAAGTGAGTGAGCTTCTAAATTGACAAAGTGTAAAAGCATTGAATTCAGGAAAGTAACAAACATTCACAAAAATGTCTCCAGTCTCAAGAGGAATTACAGTTGCTCTTAAAATGTGCACTTAACACCTTCCTGCGGCGGCAGTCGTCTGCAGACGACAGTTCCGAAATAAAATTTCACAAAATATTTCAAAAATGTCAAAATTACTCAATTTCATCACCATATTTGGAATCACCGTAAGAAATATATTTAGAAAAGTACAAACATGCCCAAGTATTGGTTCTGTAATCCTTGAAATAAAACTTTGAGATATATGCGAACCTTTTCTTAAAAATCTGTTTTGTATATTATGGTCATACTTAATAGCAGCATGGTAGGTGTTAATCTGCTTTCAAACACAATGGCTTTAGGATGTCAATCCTGCTTAGAGCACTCTACTAATGATTTTCTAACAATATAGCTCGGATTGACGAATATTTTACTCAGCAAAATAGTAGGAATTAAGGGAGCTTTCCATATACCATTTGAAATTTGAAATTTTATCAGAAACGGGAGTGAGATTTTGAAATAAAACACCAAGTTATATCATGGAGAAATTTCAGGGATTTATGCCACATTTTGTTTTAGAAATCTTTTTGAATTTTCGTTTAATGTGTCAACATTTTACACACACACATTTTTAAATTCTCTTCAGCCTTGAAAGTACTAACCACATCAATAATTTGCTCAGCAAATGAAATATAAATAACCATTCACCATTACAGATTAAAATATAATTTTGACAAAAAAAGGAGGGCAAATGCAGGGGTTCTTGTAGTGACTTGAATCCAACCATCACAGGAACTAGGGTCTTGACAGTTCAAGTAAACGCTGAAATCAATAACCAAGAAAAACTACACTCAAATTTAAGTGGATGCATAACCAATATATTAATAGAACCACTACGCCTCCTCGTATGCCATTCCTAACAAGTTCTGTGAGTGTTCTTAACACTTTCCATGCGGCAGACGTCTGGACAGTTCCAAAATGTCACAATTTTCCCCAAATATTTCAACATTACTGAATGCATCTCCATATTTGGAATCACCATGAGAAATGCATTACAACAAGTACAAACATGCCTAGTATTGGTTCAGTAATTTTAGAGATAAGACTTTGACAGTTGGGAAAGATTTCGGAAAAATCAGTTTTGGAAAACTATAGATGTATGGATAGTGTTAACATCGGTATAAGGTACCGTTTTAAAGTACATGCAAAACCAATATTTTAATAGAGCCATTAGGTTTCTCGTATCGCGTTCCTACCCAAATTTGTGAGTGTTTTTCGCATAATCAATTGGTATTAGGTACCGTTTAAAATTCACTCCACGGGTCTCACGATGATCGAAGCACTGCTCTCCAATGCACCATGAGAATTTAAACCAGCCATACAAACAGTGTTGCCTACAGAACATTGAGAGAAAGGAGCCCAAATCAACATGAAAAGTAGCCCAATGTACCATAATTGGTTTTGGGGTAAAACATTTGTGGGCTTGGCAACCATGGATTGGAAGTTTGGATTAAACTCTTCTCGTCTATGGGTCAAAGTAGCAAAAAGAAGCGAAAGTCAAAAATACAAAATGCCCCCATAAAAAGCTTCTTTGTATGCGTTGAACTTAGAGGGCTCTTATTTTTGAAGACAAGGTCTGAAGTGTCACTGTTGAAGAATTTGAATTGCATTTGTGCCACTATTTGAGGAAGTTGGGCATTAAAAAGTAGCCCAATTATATCTTGGCTTGGGCAACGCACCAATACCGGCGAACAAACAAGACTCATAAAAACAGCCCAAATGGGCTTATTCAGGCAATACTCCATCCACCATTTCCAGCAGCACATTATACCAAAGACTAACTAGATATGAGCTGTGAAACCTTTTGAAGATGCAAAAATGCAAGAACCTAGAAAGGAAAAAAAACAAAGTTACCCGGCAATGTGGGCATTTAATGTGATCGTTACCGCGCGGGTTGGGTGACAACGTGAAAGAAGCGATCCGATACCGTCGCTCTCGGGTGTCAGGGCCACCTGCTTCCGTGAGTGAATGCATTCGGTATTTGACACAGTTATACATAACGAGTGAGTGTCACATATTGCCTGCGCTTTCCTGACGCAATGCATCGCTGAATTCTAGGTATCCGTAACCGATATGGAGATGAGAGCACAAAAAAAAAAATATTCATAGGTGCTCGATGAACGAACTATAATGCACTGATAAAACTAAGATTTCATTTTGGACTGATAAGAAGGAAATTGTTGAGATAAATACACCAGAATTGATATTAGTCAAACAATTAATCCTCAAATTGAATACTAAGCTTTATAATTCTCCAAACCAATTCTCAAATCCTATACTTTGCAAAATCTATGACACAATCATAAGTTGTCTTTATGCAGGCATGAGAATGGAGTTTTTGAAAATAGCAGGAAAGTGGTGAAAATTCCTGAATGAGCGTGTGAAATTGGGCAAAAACAGGCCAAAATTAAATAAAACTGCGTACATTTTGACTACAAAAAAGCAGGAATTCCTGCTTTTTCCTGAAGATTCTCATGCCTGTTTATGTCATATCTCTCATGTCTAATGTGTAATGATGTCTTTTAGGAAACAACCTTTTTCAAATAGACATCGACACTGCCATTTAGGCGAAAATCGTTCATTGACCGACCCTGTGACAAAAACCATGTCAATTCGAACACGACAGCTTGGCAGTCTAACTCAGCAACAAAACAATTTTGTTGTTTCGTCCTAAAAAGCAATACACTAAAGCTACATTACGTCATATTTACAATACTTACATTGCTGCCATGCTGAGTACCATATGTCCTACTTTTCCCTTTTATTACTTGTTTGTTATATGACAATTAATAACCATTAAAATCATCAGTGCATTTTTATAAGCAGCCAGTTGCTAATATTAAACATTGCTGATCATAACATCTGCAACCATGCCTTTTCTGTAAAACACAATATTTATGCACCATCAAATGTTCACGATTATGAGGCCAAGACAAATAATAAGTTGTGTTGCCGTCAGTGACCGACCCTAAAATCGTAAAAACTAGGGTCGCATTCCTTTCTTTATTTTAGATTTGAATTTTATTAAAAGTGTCTAAATGTTACAATTTCTTGCTTGAAATGAATAAGTTAAGCTTAAATAAATGGTTGTTAGACTATTGTCACACTAGAAAATTAGTTAAATTGACATATGGGCCTATATCAATTTTGTCTTGACATATAGCATATATTTTTCAGCCAAAACAAATTGGGAAAAAAAAGGGAAAAAAAGGATTTCCGATACCGACCCGATTTTAAATTTTTTGGCACTTGAGGGCAACACAACTTATTATTTTTCTTGGCCTTACGCACAAATCATTTCCTTTTTTTTGCAATGCCAGTAATTTTCACAAATACATTTCTTTCTTTTTTTACTTATAAGAATGTACGAGAATAAACATTTCACGAATCCTTGTTTGTCGTAAAATGTGTGAAAATGTTCCTGCATTCGAAAATTTTGCTTCGCGAAATATCCAAGCTTCACAGTCCACAAATCAATGGTAATACGATCACAATCTCATAAGCCAGATAATTCCCTACTAATAACTCTAATCCAATTTTCTGCCACATTTACATTTCTTGTTTGTATAATTAGATTTAGTCAGCGATTATTGGCTATAATTACATCAGTTCTGAAGAAGCGTGAAGCGTACACATTTTAATTGCTTAACTGATGCATCTGATTGAGTATGTAAAAATCAAATACAAACACAAATTCAATAGGCCTGATTTGATGCTAAATTATATCAGATGTCAGTTTTGTAAAGTGTGTTAATTAATCGAAAATACTTGTAGTCCCTGAATTAATACATATTTTGTTGAGTGCACAATGATTACGCCTGACTTAATTACAGGCAAATCCAATGTCTCTTAATAATAATAATAATAATAGATTGTTCTTATAAGGCGCAAATAAATCTTCCAGTGAACTCAGAGCGTGCAAAAACATAAAACAAGCAAACAACAGATAATTGCACAGATTATAACAAGTTGCACAGATTATAAGGATCTCTCAAAAATTCAACTTGAAAATCGAAGAATATTTTGAAATAATTCCAGACAATTGTAGAATTAAGATCAATCGAACATAATGTAGTTTTAACTTGATTAAACACATGTTAATAATTTAGCAAAAAATAAACTCCAAAAGATGCAACGGCTACGCATTTCGCTTTTTTACACGCTTCGTAAAAACCAAAGTACTTAGCATGTAAAATTGTTTAGTCCATAATAAATTTATATAATATCTCGATTCAAAGCAATTTTTGGTCTTACCTATGATTAAGCTATCGCAAATTCGTCTAGTGCAAAGACTTCTATTGTATAATTATATAGATTTTTTCTGTAATACACATAAACTATGCGGTACCCTACCTCTTTTGTAGGATTAAAATCGCTACCTCAGCACCAACAGCCTAGCTGGTATAGTGGTAATGACATTTGCTTTAGGATAAAAAGGTCCTGGGTTCAAATCCAAGCATCATTAGATTTTATGTAAAACCTTTACTTCAATTTATTTTCTCAATTGGGAACAAAGTTTCGAAGTCAGAAGAATTACGACTATCAGTTCCAAATTGGCGAGAAATATTTTATTTATGTATCTCCGCGCAAAAGTAATCCAAGCGTATGTGCCCGATTATGGCCACACGCACGCTGTTTTGGTCAAACGCACACGTCACGCACATGGCGCACAATGTGCTTGTTGCTCCAAGTGTGCCTACACCCTTAGTGTGTTCATTTGCTGCTGTAAGATGGCTTCACCAATTTGGAGCTGATCAAACTATAGGCTAATTCGTGATAGAGCATACTCATAGGTAACATACATTTTTTCAACGAAATTTTCAAGGGGATGACTGGTATTATACTCGACATGCTAATGCGATTCCCAGGTGTATATATATATAAGAAGATAGCATATGCCGTCTGTAAAAATCTCGCGCCTCAAATTTCTCCTAATATTGCGCGGTTCTTTTATATTGTGGCTGGCTTTTAATTAAACTACAGATGTTCGGTAGGATTCATGTTACCGAATGGGAAACATAAGCTGTTCATCCCTAATTCAAGACCGGAGTACAGAATGGATTGCTCCTTGGTGGTATTTGCCGGTAGCGTCAGTTTTGGGACCTAGCACCATTTTTTCTTCTTAAGATAAGATTAAAATGAAATGCGGGTTATAACTGCAGAATATGAGCAATAACATAATGTATTTGTGCCACATGCTATCGACTTGAGATAGCAGGAACATTTATTTTGTGGTTTTTAACTACAGAACGTCAACAATTCAACACCAAGTATATTTCACATGCTGTCTACTGAAGATAGCAGACATTTTTGTATTTATCTTCATAAGATTAAGTTTAAATGTGGTTTATAACTACAGAGAATGGCAACAACAATTCAATTATTTCAAGTACTGATATCTACTGAATATAGCAGAAACACATGGCACAATCAGTGTGTTCGTGTGCTATCTACTGAAGATAGCACTTTTATCATCTTTATATATACTGAAGAAAGCACTTCAAATGAATGTATATGGCACTTGCTTGGGTGTGCTATTTACTGATTTTATGACACTATCTTTAATAGATAGCAATGCAAAGTATCAAATGTGCTATCTTAAGTAGATAGCCTTTGACGTCGTATATGTGTGCTATTCTAACAATGCTATGATGCCATCTGTGTGTATGTCTGTCAAATTAGAAACAATTCAATATGAACTGGTTTTGTTTTATCTGATGGAACAGATCATCAATGTATTCAAGATGAAATCATAGTTGAACGAGACATTTAATTTCATTCAATTTATAGCACTTTGTTTAAATTACTCAAACATATTTAGGTTTCGATCCTTACTATATTAACGGGAATTTTGTTTGTCCTTTATTTGTTTTTCCTTTTTTTTCTAAGCATGGTTTTATTAACCCTTACCCCCGAGGCAACTTTTCCAAAGATTTTTTTTCGCGGCCAAATAGCGAGGGGAAAAAGTGACCCCACTCCCCGGGGCTCGAACCCCGGACCTCTGGGTTCAGAGGCAGACAGTCTACCGCTAGGCCATGGGGGGAAACCATACATGGCGGAGTATATTCCACCCTGTATATACCCTGGGGCCATTATTTCATCGAAAAACTGCCGAGCCGGGTGACACAAGTACACCGCATCGTAGTACTCAAGAGTGTTAGGGTTTTAAGCCACATTTATTACCTGGTCAGTTACTTGTTTTGTTGACAGCACAGCACTATCCTGTATGTTCCCTAAAGATTGCACATCAAAGCACCAACATCTCTTTACATGCTGTCTACTGAAGATAGCATCGTAGCAACCATCCCTTACGAAAATGCAATCAACAAAGCGAGCTTGTAACGTGCTTGGTGAGCATGTTACGAGCTTGTATGTGCTCGTAGAAAGCTCACACGAGCTCACTCGGAGCAATGTGAACTCGTACCAGCTCATATGTGCAAAAGCTCGTAATCACATTTACGATCAAAAGCTGGAAAACGTGCACGTTGCGTGCATGTGTGAGCTTACATTGTCAATTACGAGCTTACAATTTTTTACAAGCATCTTGCGCGCTTGATTCTTACGACCCCTTTTTCAATTGCGAGCTCTTAATAATTTTACGCGCTTTTTACGAGCATGTAATATTTGTGAGCTGCAAACATCTTGCGCCCTTTCTTGTTACAAGCACAAATTACGAGCACATTCTCAATTACGAGCTCGTAATCATTTTATGCGCATTTTACGAGCATGTAATATTGCAAGCTTGCACACATTTTGCGCGCTTTCTTGTTACGAGCACATAAACTTCGGACTTGGAATTAAATTAATAGTCTGCATGCAAGCTCGTACATTTTTGAGTTTGCAAATCTTGCACTTCAAAACTTAGTTTGTAAGTTTAATCAATGCAACATAACTATAATCAATTTCAAAGAATTAATGTGTATCAAATTTATTTCTCACCAAATGGGAAGGTTAATAACTGATTGTATTATACTAGCCAAGAGGTGTACCTAAACAGAATATATAGCTTTGTGTGTGATCCCTTCTGATGGTTGTTCATAAATAGCGCCCTCTTTTGTTTTGAGTGTCATTCATAGCAACCAGCCCTGCAAGACTTTCTCATGGCTGTGCCTGTGGGAATATTCTCTTTGCTCTTTGTACATCATGCAACTGAAGCCTTTCTCTGATTTCAGGTTTTGTATTAGTTACTGGGTTATTAATATTAGTAGTTATGTCAGGACCTTCAGGCATCAGAGCAGTTTTCATGCCTAGACTCTGGTACTCAGTCAGGGTAATTGAACTGCACAATTCTGCACCCTTACATTACTTGCTTAGGGTATTTTGACTGCATAATTCTGCTCCCTTGCACTGACTATGCCTGCCTATACAGAGGTTTTCACTTGCATAGTATCAGGCCTGGTGATATGTTCTTGATTTGCTACCTAGTCAGTCCTTTACAAGGGCTGTTCAGTATATTATGGTACCAATATTTGCTCCCTAGATGGAGAAGTTTACCAGTTTGAGAAGGTTTTTTATATTGCATAGGCCTAGCCTAGACCTAGCCTAGGCCTAGGGCTAGGCTAGTGTCAGGCCTGGAGCTAGGCTAGGGCCTATAGTATGCTCCTGATTTGCTACACAATCAGTCATGCACCTTTGCCCCTGCCTTCTTGGGCTTAACTGTACCAATGAGTTATTATATTAACTATATGATAACTCCTTGGTTGTACAGAACCCCTGTTTATTTTTCTTCTTGTATGTATGCAAAGCTCACTAGTAATGCCTGCCGGCAGTAAAACATGCTTAATGTATGTGACGTCCGTCCGTGTGTGCCTTTTGGTTAGCATTTTTGGTTAGCCTTTTTTCCAGAATACTGTATCTTTTGAACGGATGGACGGATTGAGTTCAAACTTTCAGCGATAGGTAGGCCATGGAAAAACATTGTGGCTGCTTTTTTGGCGGTCTAATTTGCATAGGTCATCTGAGGTCAAAGGTCATCCAGGGGTCAAATCGTAAAAGTTGCCCGATTGACTTCAAACTTGGAGAAAGGAAACATGAACACCGGTATTCTGGTTCCCTGCACCCTGGATCCCCGGGACAACTCATCCATAGGTGCAGGTTCAGGATTTGCATTTGCCAGCCGTAACCGTACTTTCAACACATTGCATTGTCGCTCTGTTATGGCATGAGGTAAATAACGATCAACACACTGTAGCTGAGATATCGCATCGAACGCTGAATGCATTATCTATCGCGCTGCTACGGCGCGATGGGAACGTGCTATTAAATGCGTGTGAAGTCCGGCGCTGTGGTTAGCAATCCCGTTAACATGTGCACATCCATCGCGAGCTCGCAGATTTGTGCTCGTATTTGTCTCCCGGATACGTGCTTGTTTTTTTGTAACAGGTATGATTGTGAGCTTTCAAATATGAGCTCCCAATTTCTGAGCTCGTTTTAGCTCGCCAAAAATAAGCTTGTTACAAGCTCGGTTTGTTTCAAATACGAGCTTGTCATTTCTGAGCTCGTATTTTGTAGCTCGCCAAAAATGAGCTTGTTTCAAGCTCGGTTTGTTTCAAATACGAGCTCGTAGCTCGCAATAAGCTCGGTTTGTTTCAAATACGAGCTTGTCATTTCTGAGCTCGTATTTTGTAGCTCGCCAAAAATGAGCTTGTTTCAAGCTCGGTTTGTTTCAAATACGAGCTCGTAGCTCGCAATAAGCTCGGTTTGTTTCAAATACGAGCTTGTAATTTTTGAGCTCGTTTTAGCTCGCCAAAAATAAGCTTATTACAAGCTCGTTTTGTTTCAAATACGAGCTTGTAACAAGCTCGGTTTGTTTCAAAAACGAGCTTGTAACAAGCTCGGTTTGTTTCAAAAACGAGCTTGTAACAAGCTTGTAACGAACATGTTTCAAGCTTGTAACGAGCATGTTTCAAGCTTGTAACGAGCATGGCATTTTCGTAAGGGATATGCTGTCGAATACTGACTTTTACTACAGAAAGCAAATACACTATTTCACATTCTATTTTCTAAAAATAGCATCTTCACACTTTCCACGCGGCTATTAGTTTTACAATATATACAATACAGATTTTTCAGAAACCTTTTGCAATTTTCAAAGTCTATTTCAAGAATTACTGAACCAATACTAGGCATGTTGGTTCTTATTCCAATGCATTTCTCATGGTGATTCCAAATATGGTAATGACATTCAATAATTGTGAAATTTTAAAAACATTTTGTGAAATGTTGGAATGTCGTCTGCAGATGACTGCCGTGTGGAAAGTGTTATGGACTCAATTATTCCTAAATGTAAGCTATCTATTGAGGATAGTGCAAATAATATTTCATGTGTTAGCTACTATTAAATATAACTACTGAAAACCGGGAGGGTGAGATAGTCTGGTGGGGTCACCAGCATCAAAATGTTTCGGGGGAAAGAACAAATCTAAGTGAGGAGGGGGTGTGGGGGGGGGGGGGGGGGGCAAGGAAAGAATTAGGGGTGGGGGATGCACATGAAGCGTGCACATGTTTTAGCTTTTAAGGTAAAAATTGCCTGAAATTAGCTTAATTAAGTCTGAATTAGACATTTCAAATCAATTTTAAGCCACTTTTAAGTAGTATTGACATTAAAGACTCTGATTTCTATTGTTTGGGGGTGGGGTGACAACATTGGGTAGGACGTGAAATCCCCCCATGACCCCATAGTTCCGCTGCTGATAGTGTCTGAATGGGTTATATACTACACCAATCAAATATCTTACTTACTAAATCCATTTGTATTTTTGGCTAATCTTTCAGGTCACATGATGATGTTTATATTGTTCATGTTTTTGTTTGTATATTTAGCGCCTCGGAATAGGTTGCCTAGATAGATCGGTTTTATGATACTTGAATGTGTGATTCTTGATATGCAGAGACCTTACAGTCCTTCACAAATATAATTGTATTTCAACCATTAACATTCAAAATGCCATTCACATCAATTACTCAGTGAAGATCATGAATCGTTGAATCACCTCTAAATTATTTCTTCCTCCGAGAAAAGAAGAAACTGTACGACACATATCCTCCACCGGACCTCAGCACATCATCGCTAACGACATATGACATTAAAAATTCATCGGAACAAATCCCAAGTGTTTTGCTAAGCAATAATCTAAAAACATCCGCACGGAACGGAAAACATTTCTACTTTATAAGTGGTTATTTTTGGTCTTGAATTTCTTCACGGTCTATGGACTTGAACCTCTTTCCGTTCATGCGTTCATGAATAGGCAATTTTGGTGCTCCTTTTCACAGTTATGCAATCTTGAAAACATTGGTCAATTTTTTTTTATTTTAGCGCAACCTCTATTTGTAACCATACCATATGTACAGCCGCCAGCCATACACCACATATCAGATAAGAGCCAAGGACCCTACACCTCACACCAACCACACAGTGGCTAATAGTGACATTAACTTCTATACCACATACCATGATGTAACTGTGGTGTGTGGTTCTGTATGGTGTAGTAGGGTTAGGGTTTTAAGATACTTGAATATGTGTGAAATTAATGTGAACATTTTTGTGGCACGAAAATGTCTGTGTTCACACTATTGAATAATGCACTGTGCCATTGCTCATACATTATTACATGTATTTATCGTACTAGTATTTGCCTCGAAGCGTGAAAGTACCGAACATAACACCTACAGAGCACCAGACAAGATCCGTTTAAGCAGAGGATTTGTGTGTAAGTTTTTCGATTGTGACTGCTATCTCTAAATCTGTCTTCACAAAATGTTACAGAAGTTATTCCTGCCAAATTATTGGCATTTGAAAAAGCAAATAAGCTCTTTTTCTGATAAACTTATCACTTTAAAAAAGAAATCATTTTTGTTTATGCAACACAACACTATTGGCCAGTCATGCATGAAATGAAATCATTTTATTTTTAAGTTCAAATAAGGACCAGCTAAAGAAAGAAAAGACTTTCTTTTAATTGAAAATAAAGACAATTGAAATTAATTTTAAACAGCACTGGAGACATTTTTGTAACTTTCTTGCATATGATTTTGAAAAGTGCCACTTTTTCTAAAAACATCATTTTGGGGAAATGTTAAAGTTTTGGAAGAAGTGAACATGCTATTGAAAAGGGAAAACATTCGATGGGTAGCCAAGCATTTCTCCTTTTTATAAACGTTTCAATTTTTCAAAACATACATTTGTGTGTGGAGTTATGCAAATAAACAAGATCAAATTTTAGGGGGGGGGGGGGGGGGGGGGGCTTACTTTTTTTGAATCCTTTATTACTTACAGCATACGGTGCAGCAGTCCAGAAAAAAGTTGTCATAAATCAGACATCTTTTAAATGCCAAAATGTGCTTTAAAAAACCCAATTATGCCAAATTGGGCTACATTATGCCACTTCTTGTCTTGGACTACATGTATTTCACCATGAATTGAGCAACTTGGGACATAATTTCTGGCAATACTGTTCTACAACTTACATCACATCAACAGACGCCACACATTAGTACACTACTCATAACGGCACAACATTACAATTACCGAATTTAATGAATATGTCTATCCGGTTACGACACTCAAGGATGCGCAAATATCGTATATCTATCCCTTTATCAGTCAGAAAAGTCTTAAAATTTGGTGTGAATTTACACAACGTAAGTTGATCCTTGAACGTATCCACTCGACGACGATGATTTTAATCGTGAAAGCTAATTCCAACCCACACATATCAGTGTGTGTTTTTAAGTGTTGGACGCTTTTTTACTCGAGAGCGAGAACCTGTCAACTTTGTTACATTTTATTGGCTGAACGCAGAAAATAAACAAGTTTGGGAACTGACACGCTTATGTACTCTAATAGGGATTTCATTACATCGCTAAAAACGTAATGACGCAATGAAACTTTGTTACATTTCATTGGCAAAAACTAAATAAGTTTGGGAACTGACACGCTCGTGTATTCTAATGGAAAATAATTCCAAATGACACATATCAGTGTGTGTTTTTTTGAATGCTTTTTTACTCGCACGTAAGAAACTGTCAACGTTGTTACATTTTATTGGCTGAACGCAGAAATCAAACAAGTTTGGGAATTGACACGCTTACATGTATGTATTCTAATGGGATTTCATTACATCGCTAAAAACGTAATGACGCAATGATACTGAAACAGTATTTCCGCTATTTATAGTTTACCTGGTGCTTAGTGTGTTTCATGTAATGTGATTACATATGAGTGGTAAACATGATCACATGGCTTTCATTTTAACAG
The DNA here is from genome assembly GCA_035610835.1 of Ophiura sarsii. Taxonomy (NCBI): domain Eukaryota; kingdom Metazoa; phylum Echinodermata; class Ophiuroidea; order Amphilepidida; family Ophiuridae; genus Ophiura; species Ophiura sarsii. The sequence continues at coordinate 63,089,547 of CM069446.1, read as the reverse complement.
TATTTGTGACATAATCAGTCAGCTCCGGAACTCGAGAGCGCTAAAAATTGCACCCTTTAGAATTGATATACCAAGATGAGACTACCATTTTTTAGGCGAGTGACACCATTGTAATGAATTTTTAGGGTAAGTGTGATACTTTTTTACAGACTATATAAGCCTTGTAGTGTTATATAGTGATGACATTTTTAACATTATCTCGGAGATAAAGAGACTTATCTTATTGTTTAAAATCAGCAAAATATGATTATTTTTTTCCCCCACAAAATTACTGTGACAGGAGGCCGTTCCTTTGGAAACATAATCCCGTTCCCAAGCCCGCCCTCTATAGAATTATCAAACTTATTCGTCATCCAGCGGAAGACATCCGACTCCGGTCACTTGATGCATCGCTGTGCAAAAAAATGATGGCAGTGCGTCATTAAATAGCACGCCCTCAAGCCGAATGTGCTCTCGTTCCGGAGCAGACTGATAATACGCCTACATTAAGTTCAAGAAGTTTTCTCTCTCCGTCTAGCTACGTTCTCTAGAAATTCCATCCCCTTTCAATCTATGAAATTAACATTTATTCACCTTGATAGCTAATTAATGTGCCTTGTTTGAGACAGACTTAGGCCTAAAAAAAAAGGTTTGATTGGCCTAACCCGACCGACCCTGAATACATCGCCGACCCTGATTTTTTTTTTTTTTTTGAGGGAGGAAAATTTAAAATAAAAAAATAAAAAAATAAAAAAAAAATTATAAACAAAAATATAAAAAAATCTATATAAAAATTGAACAAAGTATTACAGTTTCTGCTGTTTGCTTTCATTTTCGGCTATTTTAAGTTCAAAAGCAGGTGATTTCAACAACAAACAAAAAAATCCCGACCGACCTACCCTATTTGTTTTTGTCACGTTGGGCCAATCAAACCATTTTTAGGCCTTATCTAGTATCATGAAGATGGGCAGGCTGTCATGACAAAGCTCAGACAGCATCAATTTGATAAAGGTCATTCCTAATAGTCTTTTATTTCATTATTCATAGACAGTATTTTCCATTTAAAATTCAGTTGTCACCATCTCCATGACAACGTCATCACTTGCGAAGTCTTGAAGCATTTTGACGCCATACTATTTTTAACATCGCACTTGCGGATGGATGACAAGATAGCCTCTTCTAGGTATACTACCAACTCGCAAAAAAAACTATACACCTAGCAAAAAGTAATTTATTGGGTTTTTTTATTGCTGCATTCATCTGTATACGCAATATCACCCAGTGATGCAGTAACTATAGTTTGATCTGTTCCAAATTGGCGAAGCCTCATTACAGCAGCGAATGTATATGGAAGGATGTGTGAAGACAACAAGCGCACTGTGTATCATACGAGCAATGCGTGCGGGCAGCAAACCAATGTGTATGTGTGGCCATAATGGCGCGCGTAAGCTTGGATAATTTTTGCGCACAGAGAATATCTCTCGCCAATTTGAAACTGAATAAATTATAGTATCAAAAGGTCATAAAATTATGTGTCATAATTGCATATTTCACTACTTTATTTGCTGATTCATACTTTTAAGGATTGTGGAAAAGATCAAATAGGTCTTATTATTCAGCAGGTCAAAATTCTCTCCACAAACAGATTTTATTTAAAAAAATGAGAAGCAGTGGAGAACCATACACAATTTGTGCGTTTGCATTATGCTGATGAGCTTCAAACAGTAAACCAAAATTGCACCTAGGTCCCTGCCCCCCCCCCCCCCCCCCCCCCTTCACCGAAAACCATATAAATATTCATAAATGACTAACTATTTATTGCCCTGTTTCCATTTCATTACTCATTATTCAGATTTCAAGAAAACAGAATCAATAGGCACTCGCTACTTTCTAGGGCATTCCTGTACAATATTCATAGAGTATTACCGGCCAGGAAATTTGAGCGAGGGAATTACAGGTTTATGAATAGTAAATTCTGATTATGGCGAGGGAAGCAAAAATGATATTGATTTTTCAAAGAAAAAAGGAATATGCCAATATGGTAAAGATATGATAAGAATTCTAAAGTGTGACGGAAATAAAAACTTGCTACAATGTTAGAAAATACTGTCTTATGTGTAGTGTTCCACGTTCTCCACTTGATCAATGTTGAATCACATAATTTGTTCACCATCAGCACATGGCCTGACAACATTGAACGGTGGGGAAGGGGATGGTATGAGGAAGGGGATTTCTTCAGGCAACCATAAACAAGTTTAAAATAGTGTGATTTTTTTTAGTACAAACAATTAGAGTCCATTTAAAACTGGGTCAGTCGGTCGGAAATCTTTTTTTTCTTTTTCTTTTTTCTTTTTTTTGGCTGAAAAACATATGGTTTATGTCAATACAAAATTGGTATAGGTCCATATGTCAATTTAACTAATGTTTCTAGTGTGATAATAGTCTAAAAACGTTTAGTAAATATAACTTATTCATTTCAAGGAAGAAATAGTAACATTTATAAAGGACAAATTTAAAATCTAAAAAAAAAGAAAATTAAACATTTAAAAATAAAAAAAATTGAAAAAGAAGAGGGCAACACAACTCTTTTTTTTTGTTGGCCTAATGGACACTCACTTGTAAAATAACTTTGAAATTTGTGCAATCAAAGGTTTTTAACAGTCTCTGCCTCTAAGGGCATACCATGTGGTGATTCATGGGTCCTCAGATCACTTTTTTTTTTAAACTAGTGATACATTACCATAACATTAAACTACTGCCAAATTTTAAAATTCCTAAAAGTTTTGGTTCGGTCGTAAAAAATCACCGACATTTTAGGAACAAATCTCAGTAAAATGATTACTACGTTCCCTATAAGTATAACTATGCGCACCATGCACATCCCAACGAAAGGAAAACATATTTTGAAACCTCCAGTTGGGTACACAACAAAAGTGAAACAAAATCATTGGGATCTCGTTGGCGCGTCACATTACGCTGACCTTGAAACCGTGACAAACAGCGTCCTTAGCAGTTTTCAAGCCCTTATAGTTTGACGCGCCAACGAGATCCCATTACGTAAACAAGTTCATATGGAAGAACTCAGAGCCTTTAACATATTCAAAAGTAAAAATTGTTGGGATCTCGTTGGCGCACGGAGATAATCCAGGTCAAAGGTCAAGTGTTACCATTTTTAGCCATTTTCGCACCTCCATAAATCCGTGCGCCATCTTTAAAACACCTTGGAAATGACATCTACTTGCAAAGATGGTTTACCTTGAATAAAAAATGAAGAAACTGGTTTGGGATCTCAGAGACTTTATTTTTAATGATTTTTTACAAATTTGCTTTAAGAGCAACTTGCACTGCATGCGAGTCAATAATAGCCCTTGTGCATTGTCCAAGTTCTTGTAAATCAGTGCGCCAACAAGATCCCATCAACTTTTTGATTTATTTGCTTAGTTTGGCCACCATTCAATAGATACCACTAGAAAAAACTTTGGGATTTTGATGGCGGTTAATTCTACATGATCGCAAAGTTGAGGTGTCAAGCTTTATTCTCGAGCCTTTTTGGGCCATTTATCAGATTATCAGAATATCAGATTCCTTTGGTGAATTTTGACATGTCATATAGGACATTGTTTTTCATGCATTTTAAACCATTCTCAACCCATCAACATTAATCTGTTGCATGATGTTTCATAAATTGCATATTATGTCTTCAGAATTCAACAACCCTGTCGAATTCGGAAGACATGACTTACATATTTTGAAATCGACATTACAGACTAACATAGATGTGTTCAGAATAGTCTAAAATGCATAGAAAACAATGTCCTATTTGACATGTCAAAGTTCACCAAAGTAATCGGATATCCTGAGACTTGGTCTGAAATGGCTCAAAAAGGCTTGAGAATAAAGCTGATGACACCTCAATTTTGCGCTTATTTAGAATTCACCGCCATCAAAATCCCGAAGTTTTTTCTAGTGGTATCTATTGAATGGTGGTCAAACTAAGCAAATAAATCAAAAAGTTAATGGGATCTAGTTGGCGCACTGATTTATAAGAGCTTGAACAATATATGTGGGGCTATTACTGACTCGCATGCACTGCAAGTTGACCTTAAGCAAATTTTTAAAAATCGTTTTAAAAATAAATCTTGAAGATCCCAAGCTGGAATCTTCATTTTTGATTTAAGGTGAACCATCTTTGCAACTGGAGATCATTTCCAAGGTGTTTTAAAGATGGCGCACAGATGTACGGAGGTGCAAAAATGGCTCAAAATAGTAACATTTGACCTTTGACCTTGATTATCTCCATGCGCCAACCAGATCCCAACAATGTTTCCTTTTGAATTTGTTAACGGTTCCGAGTTCTTTCATATGCACTTGTTTATTGAATGGGATCTTGTTGGCGCATCGAATTATAAGGTCTTGAAACTGCATAAGAGCGCTGTTCGTCAAGGGTTCAAGGTCAGCGTAATATGACACGCCAACGAGATCCCAACGATTTTGTTTCACTTTTGTTATGTACCTAACTGGAGGTTTCAAAATATGTTTTCCATTCGTTGGGATGTACGTAGCGCGCATAGATATACTTATGGGGAACGTAGTAATCGTTTTACTGGGGTTTTTTCCTGACATTTCAGTGATTTTTAACGACCGAACCAAAAATGTTAGGAATTTTAAAATTTGGCTATGGTATAATGGTATGGTAATGTATCACTGATTTTTTTATAAAGTTGATCTGAGGACCCATGAATCACAACACCCCCCAAAATGGTACAATCTTACAGGCAGAGACTGTTAATCTGCCAGTATTTCAAAATGTTATTTTGTTCTTAAAGGGACACACTGTCATGTTGAATTTTTTAAATATTAATTAATTTACTTCAGAATTCAAGATGAACATTAAAAATTGCCATTATTGTTATTTCTACTAAAATTTAAAAAAAATGATTAAAACAATGTTTTAAATATGTTGGAATACCACCCTTAACCATGTCAAATGCTGATCGGGCCCAATCAGCATTTTTTTAATCAACGTTATGTTGTACAGAGAGGGCTGATTTTTCTTAATCCTTATAGGTGTAAGTTCATACATGTAATACAATTGTAAAAATATACAAATCTCAGTTTCATCATATATTTTTGTAATTGAGGGCGCTGCCTCCACCACATTTCTTAATGCCCCTTTAATGCAAATTTAGATGTACAAAAGTTTTGAAACCTTTTCAAAACATTATATCCCCGGATAAATAACTTGCAGTATAAAAATAAATACATATTTGGATAGAGAAGACTTGTAGAATTATTTTGGTACCAAACTTAAAATAACAGTTATCTTTTGTGCCAAAATACAGACGAAAGTTTCCTAAACTGTAAAACTGCACTTTCATATGAAAGCGTAGTAAACTGCTCACAAAAAGTATCGAAACACTTAGAAATGATCCAATATATAACGGCTCGAAAGGGTATGCATTAATCGAAGCAAATAACCAAGTATATAATTTTGTTCTGCGTATTTTGACACCTCGATCGTTGAGATGCGATGTTGCGGAGCGGAGTTATTGTCATTTCAATGATCGTGGGTCCAGATTCAAAAGTGACACTCATCCCTATTGAAAAGCACGAATCTGATCATTCTAAACAGTAATGCAAACCTCTTTCTATAGGATGATTGTCACTTTTGAAACTGGACCCACGACCATTGAAATGACAATAACTCCGCTCCGCAACATCGTATCTCATCGATCGAGGTGTTAAAATATGCAGAACAAAATTATGCACATGGTTATTTGCTTCGATTAATGCATACCCTTTCGAGCAGTTATATATTGGATCATTTCTAAGTGTTTCGATACTTTTTGTGAGCAGTTTATAATGAGCTGGATAAAGTCAAGGATACCACAGAGGGAAAGAGGTAGGGAGGAGAAAAAAGGTTCTCTACAATGACTTTTTTTTTTTTTTTTCAAATTAATATAATCCTTATTATGTATATTATTAATGTTGTGCACAACATTTTTCAAGTGTCAAACTTATTTTGAACAAAATCCACATAAATGCAATGTGAGGAACACACAGCATGTGATGTCAGTGACTTACACGGTGCGTTCATCAAATTTAACAATTTTATGGTATTGTGAGTTATGTGGCCAAACCTTTCAGCGTGTTTTTTATACTGAGGGGCCTCAAAAAGGGGTCATGTTTGGTACCGAAATGATTCTAAATGTTCTCTCTTACGAATATATTTTAAATTTGGTACTGCAACTTATTTTAAGAGATATTTATACAAATCTTTAAAATGGTTTCGAAACTTTTGGGACACCCTGTATTTACCAAGTTTGCCTTTTATTTCTACCTGTCTTTTGGCACGTGAAGTTGGTAAAAACTTATATCACATACGACCATTTCTTTTTTCATCCCACGTTTCACTCGGGGCAGGTGAGCCGGGGAAATCCATCAACATTGGATAAATCAATGCATGATAAACACAGAGTGTATTTATAGCGTTCAGTTAATATCCCTGCTGACTTGCATAAAGTCACGTTTGTGCCTTCGTGCGGCCAAAGACCCAGAGGTTATAACGTATGTATAAATCATATCTTGATATTATGTGCATTAGGTGTATTAAAGTCTGAAGAAGCAGGGAACTCTATACTGTTCCAAAATAGCGCCCACGCAATTATAACGGAATGCATATCCTGTTTTCATATATGAATCATTAAAGGTAACCCCAAGGTTCCCAATTGGATCTGCAACATATTATTTTAACCTTTTCTCAAAAGAATGATAAACCTACACAAATCCAAAGTCTCTTAAATCTATGATCTATCTTGATAAAGAAAAGATTGTCTCACTACTTCCAGTAAAATTTGGGATAAAAAAAGCGGGAGGTGGGAAGGCAACTGAAGTGGGGGTAGGGGAAAGGGGGAGGAGTAAGAGGAGGGGTAGGTCGAAAGGGGGAAGGGTAGGTGTGAAGGGAGAGGGTGGAGGGGTATTGAAGGATGGGATAGACAGGGTTGGGGGAGGGACAGGATAAGTGGGACAGATGGGTAGGGCCTAATGATCAAACTGCACCATTTTGGTGAGAAGCATGATTGGTATACAAATTTGTCAAATTCTAAATAACTTTTTGTTCTCTCTTAAAGGTAGATGTTCCGATTTTCAACTTGAAGTTTTCTATTCTACATGAAAGGTCATCCTTAAAAAAGTCGTGTTCCAAAGTTTGAGTTGCATAGCTCTAATGGTTCTTATTTTAGACGCACAAGATGCTGTGAACTGTGCCCATTGAGTAGTACACAAACTATATCGGTGGTTACCACCATTCGCGGTAATTCGACGTTATTTCATCGATTTCTCCGTAATTATACCGATTTAGGCCGTCAAATGTCAGTATGATGATGAGAAAAATACGAGCTTTCATATGATATGAAAATCTCCGTATGTTTGAAATAATTCTGTGTTACGAAAATGTGATCGGGTCATCTACCTTTAACCCTAACCACCGGCAGCGTGTTTTAGGGAATAAAACTATCTGAGGAGAAAAACTGGTCAAATTTGAAAACAGGCACTGTCGACGCGGGGGATAGAACCTGGGTTGCCTGGGGGGGCAGTCCGCCTCCTATCCAACGGAGCTAAAAAGGGTAAATCTTGCAAACACTTTTTGCTGCCCATATGACAGCTTGCCTGGGCGCAGCCGGAGATAGACTGCGGAACTACGCGCTACCGGCACGTGGTAGAGTAGTATATTTAGCATTCAGGGCCGTAATGGAAAACAGTATGCTATTCCCACTTGAGTAGAGCGGACACAATCACTTGCCTAACCAAAAACAACACAAGAAGCTGCCAAAAAAATTACAGATCAGGAGGAAGAGAAGACAAACTTCACTGGTCATCGTAATAAGGGCAAGTACGAGTCAATCCATCTCGGGGAAAACGTGAGCCATTTTGTAACTGTTATCGTTCCTTTAATCCACTGCACTTGAGTTCTTTTAAGCCTGACATCGGGCACCCAGGGTTCACTTGTGCGTCTTAATTATCTAAAGAGGTTGTCAAGTAGTATATATCCTATGTTAATCAAGATTCACTAACCGGAGTGGATATATCTGCCCAGCCTTTCTCAAGGGTACGGGCTGTCTACTTCATAGATGTAAGGAGACATGTGGTCAATGCCCTGGATAAGCTCATGTCATCCAAAGTTGTTAAGTCCAGAGCCAGAGTCCAGAGCAACATACAGGGTGAGTCAAAAAGAAGTTGTACGGATTTGAATATTTTTTCCTGAGAAAGAAAAAAAAATTGACCTAAAACTCAAGCGATATTTTGACGAGAATATTCTTCCGATCATCTGAAAAAAAGAATGACTGAAATCAATCATTCCTATCCAGAGTTATAGCTATTTAACTAAAAGAACCCATTTTTTTAGCTGTCCACCGATACGTAAAACAGAACAAAGTAAAGAAAATGTTTAAAACTCATCATTATCATATCAGGGATAAATTGTTTTATTCCTCATAATGCAAAATCATAGAATCCGTCAAAAAGGGAAGATTAAAGTCTTATTGTAGTCACTGATTATTCATTTTAGGCACACCATTCCCACCTATGTTTGAAACTCCCGGGCTTTAATCTTATTTGAATATGAATGACCGTGTGTACATTTTGCTGCCCACTTAGAGTGGGTAGATATCAAGAGAATTTAGCGTTTCATGGACAGCTAAAAAAGGGGGTTCAATGATTTCTTTTGTCATATGAGCGGAATAAGTTGCTCTTTGAATACATGTCTCATTGGTTTGTCAAATTTGTTTGGTCTATTTTTAAACAAATATTCATTCCCGTACAACTTCTTTTTGACTCACCCTGTACATTCACCTGATTCTGTTTCAAGGGTAATGCTGTCTAGGGTACTGGCTGTCTACTTCATAGATGTAAGGAGACATGGCAATAATAAGTGGTCAATGCCCAGGATAAGCTCGTGTCATCCGAAGTTGTCGGTCGGTTGGAAGGGGTCCAAAAATATAAAAATTGAGAGCGGGGGAAATGCGTCCCCCAAACCGGCGACATGCGCAAAAAAATGGTTACTTTTCAGGCAATTTTCAAAATATTTCACAAATTCTAAATGTTCTAAAAAATAAAAATAAACTTCAGGGAAAATTCCAAACAAATGTGTTGATCGGGCCCATAGAACAGGTTTTGTTTTTGTTTCGTGGCCCAAGTCTAGGCCATCTAAAATAAAGCACACACTCTCCACCCCAGATGACACAAGCAAATCACACCTCGCATCAGGCACCGATAGCACAGGGTTAATACCGTGTCTAGCCCCGGAATAGTCGCATAAACACGTCGCATAATTGAATGATGCGCTCAACAATTAGATTAATGATGTGCAGGGGAAACAAGATAGGGGGCATAACACTTGCTATAGTTTGATCAGTTCCAAATTGGCGAAACCTCCTCACCAAGGTTGTCCGTGGTGGCTGGGAGGAGCCGGCACTCACGATTGCCGACTGGCTCTCTGCCTCATAAAACAAGAAATTATGTGGCAAGAACCCTCAAAGTGCATTAATAACCCCTAAAAAGCATTAAGAAGGCCTCTAGACCCCATGCAATGATCCACTGCACTTCGTTTGCAACACTCATTCCGTTCGGCGTCAATAAAATTAACCGGCACTAAATTTTGGCTAGTGACAACACTGCTCCTTACAGCAGTGAATGAATACAGAAGGACGTGTGCGCGCATGAATACAACAAGCGCACTGTGCATCATGTGTGTGTCATGTTTGTGCGACCCAAATCGCGTGTGTGTAACCAAAATCGCGCGCGTACGCTTTGGATTACTTTGCCAGCGGAGAGATAAAACCGAATATTTCTCGCCAATTTGGAACTAATTGAACTATAGCAACGCATCATTTGGTATGTGTCCTCACTACTCGGGTATGGAATGCCTCTGAAGATAAGTTTGACACAATTAATACTATGACTTAAATAACTTAACATACAGTACATGAAATACTAGTTTCCGAATTCCTAGACCCAATCTTCTCATTAAACACTTCTTTTAGAATTAGGAAATTTGAGAGATACTTAATAATGGAAACCTAACACACGCTGGATAAGCATGATTTGGTATGCATCATTGTTGCTACCTGGGGAATGGGAATGCAGCCTTTCTTGATTAGTTAGATACAACCAATGATATGACTTAAATACTTAAATGATTTTTTCCCCAAAAATGTGGTTTTCATGATTTTGGCGGTAAAAATTCACATTTTTTGGCACTTTTTGGTCTATAACTCAAAAAATAATCGATTATTAAAATAATTTAAAAAAAGGCTCCTGGGGAATGTTATCAGGATTATCATAAAACTAGTATGACAAAATTTAACAAAATATATTTTGAGTTATCTTTTCCAAACCTAAAATGGGTCAAAAAACGTGTTTTTTATAATTTTTTCCAAAATGGTCAATTTCATTATTATGGTTGGATTCATTGAACCCTTTTCTGCAAAAAACTGTATACGTTTATAAAGATTAAATGAATATTGAAGAAGTTACAGCAGTTTTACGGAGGCTGTACCTGAGAGTCCACACCCCCCTTAACATGGTACATGAAATACCGGTTTCCAAATTTCTAGACCCAATCTTCTCATATTAACACTTCTTTTACTTTTAGAATTAGGAAATTTGAGAGAAACATGATGGGAACCTAACACTTGCTAGATAAGCATGATTTGGTATGCATCATTGTTACTACTTGGGGAATGGGAATGCAGCCTCTCTTGATTTAGTCTGATACAATCAATGCTAACATATGGTTGTTCATAAAATACTGGTTTTCAGACCAAATCTTCTCATTTAACACTTCTTTTAGAACATGAAAGTAACAGATTACTTTCATGTTTAGAATTAGGAAATTTGAGAGATACATGGTATTAAATGGGAACCTTGCTAGATAGGCATGATTTGGTATGCATCATTGTTGCTACCCGGGGACTGGGAATGCAGCCATAGATTCGTTACTATGACCCTAAGGAACTTATGTTGAGCCAAATCATTTTAGCTTCCAATCTTCTCGTATAACACTCACCTTTGGATTTAGGATTGTAGCGTGGCCTGCAAACTAAATCACAAACGATGATCTGTATCAAATCCAATAGCATTATTCAAACTTTTCATGTTTGCTAAAAAGTTAATTGCATGCTTTAACACGAAAAGGATCAGTTTTCCACCAATTATACTGTAGGGGGAAACAAATAGTAATGCAATAAAATTTCACACTTCATAGAACTGACACATATTTGCATGGCTGGTTAGCAATCATGTAATCAATCATCAGCCATCTTCACAAATTTCGCTCAGAAAAAAATAATAATAATAATAATAATTATGTTACCATAATTTCCTTGGATTAGCTAGATACAATCAGTGCCTATCAGTGTAATTATAACTATCATTGAGAACAAATGGTACAAAAAATACATGTTTTTAAGCAGTCAAGATCAAGATCTCCCCCATGAAAGTGGATATATCTCACGTAGCATCGGAGTAATCTGATTTTACACGTACGGTTACTGATCCCAATCTCCTCGTCATCTAACCGAATGTAACATAGCTACAAGTAGGTTGTGTTTCCGCAAAGCACATTTCCCGAGCTGCACAATGTGATAAAAACTTATCTCGCAAATCCACCGTGTAAAATTGGGCTAGATTTCATTTCCGGAATCATATCAAATATGCTATTTCATTCACTACAATGTATACATGTATACATTGTACACATTTTTTGTTGTATCTAGAGGCGAAGAAGATTTTAAAGACACCACCACAATGCATTGCGTTTTTTGCAAAATGCCCTTATTCTGGTCTCCAATTAATCTCGGTTCCCTTGGACATATGCACACAATCATGGCTTCATAGCGTGTACATCGTTGGAGCTCTTAGGTTCTAGTTCACATCAATGAATAAATTAGTTATCAGTGTTCCTTTTTCTTGTTTCTAAAACTTCAGAGCTCAACAAATGCATCGTGTGAAAAAAGCTATAGTTGGCTGGCGTTTGTGCAATGCATTGTGGGAAGACCTTAAAATCTTCTTTGATCTAGAGGCTGAGATTTCACTCTGATTACTTGATGTACAAATGGGATTACTCTGGAAAAATCAAACCAGCGGGGAATTAAACCAGCGGGGGGTAAAAAGAAAACGCTTCAGTCGCAGTGCCATTTTTGCGTATAATCCATAGGATTCCTTTGCTAATTCACTGGGGATTCCAAATCCCGTTAGGTGCTTTACACAGTTAGAATAACATCGTGATGAGTCATATTGCCAAGATTTAGTAATGGGACTTGATTCGTTGATAATGTGGACTTATTAAAGCAACAAGAGTTTGCTACATTGTAGCCAAAAATGCATTTTAACCCCCCTGAGCATTATCTGCCTGTATAACGGTGCCTTTGATTGGTTAATCACAAATTATACTAATTTGAATATCCAATTAAAACACTGCTTTGAAAATATGTCACTCTAATCTTCATCAGGGATACATTTATTCTAACAATGTCTCTGATTGGTGTAATAAATGATGTATCTGTCTTTCTGACCAATCAGCAGGTACTTCTCAAGGGGTTAAGTCTAATTTCCTGACTATCCATATACTTATGAGACCTACAGGTACGCTTTATCTGTAATAACTTATCCTGGAAAAAAGATTTGAAAACATGAATATTTCTAGTTAATCAGGGCAAATGTCATTTATTTCTGTCGGGCAAATGACAACAGCAAGATGGTACTCCAACCAGGCCTCAAAATAAGAAATGAAAAGGGCAGGCAATTTAAATCAATTTGAAGGGGCACCAACTTTAAACAAGGCAATTATGTACTTTTGAATGGAGTAAAAGCAGCCAGAAATTGAGGGCATCTACTAGGTGGGGCATCGAAAGCAGTTGCCTCCAATGCCTTTGATTAATTTGAGCCCTGATTCCAACATACACCTGTCAACAAATGCCATTTAACTGAGCTCACCAAGTTGTTTGAATTAGGCCTCCTGCGAAATAAATCCTTTTAACAATATTGTGGCCGTGGTATGTACCAATATTTTCCTTTTACTGAACAGCAAAAGTGGACGACAGTAGCGAATAGGATTAGAAGATATTCTGCATAAATCTATTTCGTCTAGAGTCTATCTGTATCAATGTATGCCGCCTACCTAATGATAAACCACCCAAACATTCTCCATTTATAAAATTCTAACAGGGTGAAAAAAACATTACTTTGTTCACACAATTTACTTCCTACCTATAGCTGTATGGGATCCATTTGCCACCACGGATATCCAACGCCTAGAAATGATACAGCATAGAGCTGCTCGGTTCGTCACCAAAAACTATAGCAGGGCACAAGGATCCATGACTCAGATTATGAAACAACTTGATTGGCCTACACTGGAACAACGTAGGAAACAAAGTCGCCTGATCAATATGTTCAAAATACAAAACAAATCTATTGCCATACCAATTTCCGACTATATTCAACGCCAAACCGTCAGTAGCACAAGACAGTACCATCCGGCAAAGTTCCGAATCATGAAAGCCAACAAGAATGTATATAAGTATAGTTTTTTTCCCACGAACCGTATCAGATTAGAATGACCTCCACCCCAAATGTTATAAATGCAGTCAGTACCGAGGGATTCAAAACAGCTGTTTCAAGTGCAGTTTAGGGTTTTTTTCTCCATCTTTTGTGTCATTTTTTATTCTTGTTTATGTGTTAACTTAACTTGTGCCATTACATTGTTTCTCAATTAGATATTGCTTAAGGCAACATTATTGAGTATATAATGACGTTTTGATCATCTCGTATGACCAAAACCCACTTTGCTTCAGGAAGTGTTAAATCCCCCCTTTTGTTATCACTAGACTTAATCCTTAAAGTCGCGCTGACCAATCAGGCGCCAGCTCTGCCAAGCAACATTATTGAGTATATAATAGATGTAGATGTAGATAGCAACATGTAACAGTAACTGAGTATCCTAAGTGGATAAGAGATAGAGTCACATTACACTTTTACAGTAAAAGTGGGCGACAGGTAGGATTAGAATATATTTTGCACAAGTCATGTAGTTTGATCTGTATCAATGTATGCCGCCTACATAATGATAAATAGACTAAACATCCTCCAGCTATCGAATCATAAACAGTGGATGAACTAATACTTTGTTTTAAAAATTTACATTATAACATGAGTATCATAGTGGACTAAAGGTAGTCACATTACACGTTTACTAAACAGTAAAAGTGGGCGATAGTGTAGGATTAGAATATATTTTACACAATCCATGTAGTGTGATCTGTAACAATGTATGCCGCCTACATGATTCCTCCGACTGTCTGAACAAGCCTTATGAATACTAAACAAAAATAGTCAGATATATCCCCCCCCCCCCCCCGATGACATGCCTGTACCCCCACATCCCCCCCCCCCTCCCCAAATTGAAGACCCTAGTTACGCTACTGGGTGGAGGTGTACTACTAAATTGCACCCAACTGAAGGTAGCAGCGCAGGTATTTTATAAGCATGGTTCCCTAAAGATTTCTTCTTACTGACCTATCTCTCTTTAACACTTTCCACGTGGCTATTAGTTTTACCATATATACAAAATAGATTTTTCAGAAACCGTTCCCAACTTTCTAACTTTCTAAGTCTATCTCAAGGATTAGTGAACCAATACTAGACATGATTGTACTTATTTTTAATGCATTTCTCATGGTGAATCCAAATATGGTCATGAAATTCAATAATTTGGAATTTGTTGAATCTTTTTGCGAAATTTTGGAGTGTCGTCTGCAGAAGCCTGCCGCGTGGAAAGTGTTAATACTAGACATGTCTGTACTTATTTTAATGCATTTCTCATGGTGAATCCAAATATGGTCATGAAATTCAATAATTTGGAATTTATTGAATAATTTTGCGACATTTTGGAGTGTTGTCTGCAGATGCCTGCCGCGTGGAAAGTGTTAAGCATTAGTATGCAAATCAAAAATAGAAGGAATTGCTACACATGATACACTTTTACCTTCTTATAAAATCCCCCAAACAATCATTGCATCTGGCCTTTTAAAACCAAAATGATGGAAAATCAATCGCAAAATCCACTGACCACGCAAACAGAAGCACTTTGCCTTGGGACCAAGTCCCCACTGTGTGTACACCTAAATAGCCTAAATCGCTATACACAATATACTTTTCACCTAAAATCTTCGCACAATTGCGCTAAGTATTTGAACAAAAAGTGCGCCGAATCGATAGCAGATGGTGATGACCAAAGCAAAAAAGGACCGCCTCGTGGAATTAACTTAGCGACCTACATCTTTGCTTTTGTGACAACGGTCTCGATCGTTAACCATTTCACTGTGGATAGGCAAAACAAAGTTTTCAGAACGAGTGTACTTTGGGGACCAGACAGGCATCAACTACGTGGTAGAATGAGGTGTACTATGTAGTTATACTGAGGCACTATCATGTAATTGATGGTAATTTTCCCAGTTTTGCTCAGATTCTCAACAAAATAACCAAAAATCTAGTTGAATTTTCTTAAACTTGCCAGTCTTTCAAACCAAGTAACATGCCAAACATCCTTACATTGGGTAAATTCCTAGTGAATTTAGCATAAAAAGTTTTCAAGTAATGTGCCTCAAATTTTGGAATTTGATATAGTAATGATTTTTGCTCAAATATACGACTTCGAAGTGGAAAAAACAATGAAAGACATTGTGCGCCATAATGCTATCTTCAGTAGATAGCAGATTTTTGAACCATGATTCTCGTAAAAATTGCTCTGTGCTAAGTTGAACTATAAGTTTAATCATGTGTTGTAAGATATTTTGCAGGGAAGTATTCAAATTACAAGAACTGTCTGTGATGTTGACCTATGTATTCAATAGACACAAGTAATCAATTCAATCAATTATAAAAAATGAAACCAAAACACACAAACAAACACAAACAGAAAACCAAGATTAGGGATGAAAACATGCATGACTCGAGTGATGACCATATCTAGCCCTGTGTTCTTTGAACGGACAAGTTCGCTCATGTTTGTACTTATTTTGAAGTTCTCTCACCTTCGTGAATAAGAATAAACTACACACACATTGTGGGAAATTCAACTTAAAAAGAGTCTTACTATTAAACCAAGACTTGGCATCTTTGAACTTATCTGAACACATTTTTCCCACTAAGTTGAGAAACCATCATAAAAAATCCATATGAATTTTGTTCAAATATTTAAACGTGAATAATCATACCGTGAGTATGACATTATTACCTCGCACTTAAACGGTTAACAGGCCACTGGGGGCATCATAACAAACCTAGTGTTTGGATCGCTACATCTGTGCCTCTTATCGCCAGGGTTACTCGTTGACATAGAAACATGAACAGGATGCCTAATGGAGGACGACCGTATCTATCCGTCGGGATTTGAAAAAAGTTTCAAGGAGTGATGGGTCAACAGCGGAAGAATTATGTTGCGTGTTGCGAGAATTCAAACGATTCTCTTTGATGAGTAAAGCAGCAAAAAAAGTGCTGAAATAAACTCAAAGGCTATCTATCTTCCAGGGTATGGACGGGAACCATTTATACCAAAATTGAGAGATAGATAGATAGATAGATTCAAGGTATTTATAGGGCGCCATTTCATATAGATCACAGCGCCATTGAACCACCAACATGAGGGCCATGAAAGCGACTACAACGAGTGCTGCAACTGGCTGCCTCATATAATTTATGATGAGGGTTCAATGAAGAGGTAACAGACCCGGGATGATCCCCTACTCTTTACGAAAGAGTCTAGGACCTTTTTACGTGCTCAGGTTTTGCTCTTCCTATGCACCGGACCAACATTTGGATGTGACTTCCGAACCATGAGGCAATTGAGACTAAGTACCTTTGCCCAAGGATACAAACATGTTAGCCGTAGCAGGGCTAGAACTCACAACCTTTGTATTGTGAGTCCTGCAGACCACACATGCTCTCAACATTTTTCAGACAACCTAACAATATCAGTTTTTGATTAAAAATTCCAAAATTTCACCAAAATCATCTAAAGTCAATTATCTAGGAGCGAAATTTTTTTTTTGGCTTAAAATGTGTTTGTTTTGAAAATATTGACCAAAAAGTGCCAAAAAAATGTTTTTTTCTCAAAAATCTCATTTTTGGCACTTTTTGGTCAATATTTTCAAAACCAACAAATTTTAAGCCAAAAAAAAAATTTCGCTCCTAGATAATTGACTTAAGATGATTTTGGTGAAATTTTGGAATTTTTAATCAAAAACTGATATTGTTAGGTTGTCTGAAAAAATTTTGCGCCAAAAAGGTGATTTTTGGGCAAAAATGTAAAAATCACTAATTTTAGTAAAATTTGATACCAAAAATGGATTCTCTGACTCATTTCATTACAAAAAATGTATACTTTTATGTACATCACATTTATAATTTAAAAGTTACAGTGCTTGATAAATTTGGCGCCAAACAGGGTTGACACCAACCTTAAGAATCAATATCCTTTGGTGTTGTTATTCATATTCATGCTTACAACTTACTTAATATCTAAGAGCCCCCACCCCCCGGGTTAAATCGGCTATCACACTGGCGATTGTGCTATATTTAGAATACTCTGCAGCATTTCCCTTCAAAACTCCAGAATTTACACCAATAAAATCAACATTTACAGCACTCAAAGTCCTTTAACAGATCAATATCCTTAGGCATTACCATCCATACCGATGCTTACGACTTAACATCTAAGAGCGCCCCCTCCCCGTGGAAACGTCCATCACACGGGCGATTGTGCTTTATTTAGAGATACTCCACAGTGCTCCGCAGTATTTCCCTTCAAAACTCCAGAATTTGCAACAACAATATCAACACTTGTACAGTATCAATATCCTTTTCACAGCTAAATATTCTTTCAGTGCTCAAGCACACACAAAAAAAGAGTTCTCAAATAAACCCAGAGGCAGTGCTCCACACAGCTCTGTCATGTAATACCGTACTCCATTTAACGGGACCAATCGCGACATACAATACAAGTCGTACACAAACAACATCCTACAAAAGACAAGGGGGGAAACACGCCACCTGATATGGTTTGAGAGTTTGTCATACAAAATAAACTCTAGTGACCGAACAACCGATGCTCAAAATTATATTTTGCAATTGATAAACTGCAATGTTGTATGCATTAAATGCTGACTTATAATATATGAGAAGCAAAGCGTTTTAGAAATTAGACAATTTTTTTTGGATATTTTTTTACTTAGCTCAAGTTGTTTTAGGTAAATGGTATACCAATAGTAAATCCAGTACTGTAAATATGGACATTTTCATTCAACAATACTGTTTTGGTTTTGGTTTTTTAAAGTTCTTAAAGCGGCTATAGCCAAAATAAAAATACACTGGTATATTTCTTTTGTGTACATATGTAACAATTGTTCAAATCGCATATTTAAAAACAAAAGCAAAATGGTTTATATTTGGCAAAATGTCCACATTTGCAGTCTTTTTTCCGATCACAATGTTTTCTACATTTTTCCATCTGCCGTGGGATATTTTGCTTTACAACAAACGACAAGGTAAAAGTGTGAAGATTGGTTCAAAATGAGCAAAAAGCCTGACAAATAACTGTGTGAAAATTTCTACATTTACATTGTTTTTCCAATCACGATAATCTCGCTTGTCGCATTCATTTGTCACCTATTTCATTTTGTCGTCTGCCGCGGGATATTTCGCTTAATAAAAAACGACACATAAAATGAGCAGATTTTTCCCAAATGAGCAAAAAAGCATGAACAAAAATTGTGTGAAAATTGTCACATTTACGGTATTTTATCCAATCACGATCATCTCGCTTGTCGCATTCATTTGTCACCTATTTTATTTTATCGTCTGCCGCGCGATATTTCGCTTAATAATGAACGGCAGGTAAAATTGAGATGGCACCCGACGCAAATTGTCGCCCCGAGGGACAGTTATTAATCGGCAACTGACAGCTACTAGTGTTACACATGTATAATCGCAAATCACTGTGATTTATCAATCTAGTGAACCATCTATAAAAAAAATATGTGGAATTTACTATCTAAAAATACATATAAATACAACCTTGTTTTTTTCTTCTTTGAATCATGATAAAACAGAGAGATATGCTTACCTTAAAACTTCAGTTAACCTTTTCTGTGCAATTGCAATCTGTATATAGAGAGGATTAGAAAGGGTGAAATAAGAATTGTAAGTCAGGCATGAAACCATGAAAATTGCTTAAATATTTGCAAAATAAGGGACTGGTAGTTAAGATTCTCAACATTTACTGTTGTACAGGGAAGTATTTGCTTAAGGCCAAACAAAAAAGAATGTTTGTCTCAGAAGCCCGCCCGCATTGGTATGTGAAATGAGCTATATGGCACATATGTCTACATGCTGAGGCCTAAAAAATAATTACAAAATTGATTTATTTTTGGGGGGATTTTTTGGATTTTTGGGGGATTTTTTTAAATTATTTTTTGTTGGATTCTGTTTAAATTTCTTTTTTAAAGGCCTCTGTAAGCTTGGATAAGCAACAACAACAAAAATTGCATACCTCATAGCTTTTTTTCTAAAAAATAAAATAAAATAAAAATATCGCACAGCACTTGTTTGGCCTACTAAACTTGTTTTTGTTGATGACATTTTTACATTTATTTCCGCATCTGAAGACAAATCCGTTCCCAAATTATGTTAAATACAAAATCCACAACACTATTAAGAAAATACAAATTTCATCATTTTAGAGTATACATTGGTTACTTATGCTAAACATATTTCAACGTCATGCCAGATTTGAAATGTAAATAAACAAAACAGAGTTACATCTTTTATTCATAGTTCTTCAAAACAACATCCAATAGTATAAATGAATAATCTTATACACAAAAGACTCGCATCGTTCCGTAACTATGGAAACATAATCTTGCAGGGAGGCCAGGAAAATGACTATAAATAGTAATTATGAAGAGGAAAAAAACGACAATACGTCAATGATATTAAACTGCTACAAAGATTTCAATGCAGGTCACTTTCTTTGTACGATGATGAATTCTATCAGAATTAAGGGATTCATTTTTAAAAACGGTGGAGCTTTAGTAACCACTCTCCTGACTTAACTTAGTTAAGACGACAAGAAAAAACCAGCAACCTGTTCAACAAACCTCTTAGGTAGGGTCGACCAGTTAGGCATTTGTATATTCATTTTTTTAATAAAAATATATAAAATGTCTAAAAAAGTCTAAAAATCATCAATAAATGTGTAAAAACATGGTTTTTAAAAACAAATTAGAAAAAGAATGGGTCGGTCAGGCCCGTACAACAAGGGTTGGGGTTTTCGTCGCCTAACCAAGGAGCTAATTCCACAATAGCCAGCATTTTAAACGAGATATATAGCATTTTCTTTCCATTGAACAACCTTACATTCTGTATAGAATTTTGTGGATACTTTATTTTGAGAATTCAAAATGATTGCTATTTTAACGGACATTTAATTTCACGAATCTGGGCATTTTACTGCAAATTTGTTAGTTTCGCGGGTATTTAATTTCGCGAATCCACAAGCCTCGCGAAATTCATAAAATTAAATCCCTTGCGAAATTAAGTGGTTTTACAGTACGTTGTATGTGAATTGCATCCATTTTGATCAGATTTTGTCATAAAAACCAAGAGTAGAGTAAACTTTTATTTGCCTATGGCAAAAAAAAGAAGATGTTTGGTTGCCCTCAGAGGGCAACATTTTGGAGGGTCGGTAGGTCGATCCTTTTTTCTTTTTTTCTTTAGGGCCTTTTTTTTTAAGGGCCTTTTTTAAAGGGTTTTTTAGGGGGTTTTTTGTTGTTAGGCGTGATGGCGTTTTTTAATAGGATTTTTTTCAAATACAAATTTCAATGCTGTTTATCGCCTCTGACATGTGTTTTTTATATTTTAAATGTGAAAGGAGAATTAAGACTTAAATATTAACAGCAATTTTCAAATTTTATGTGTTGGGAAAAATATTTCAAAAAATTAAAAAAATTAAAAAACGACCGGCGGATTTCGCGATTTTTGGGTCGGTCGCGGAGAGCAACCAAACATCTTCTTTTTTTTTGCCCTATGCCAGACTTCCGAGTGTTGCAAACAGGACCCTGCTTTCAAATCCGCACTTGCTTATTCGATATAGAAGTTGAACACAACATTAATTAGCAATTAGCCCACAAATTCCAGACAAACAATGTCGTCATTGCTTCACATTTATTACTCTTCGTCAATTTAGTCCTACCGTTAGACCCCATCCTACCACCATCCTTCGGTTGATGGTGACAAACTTTCTGTCCTATCAGAGAGGACTTGGGCCATGTCCAATTGCAATCTAATTAAGACGTGCTGTCATTTGTATCCAATGTGTGTAGCGAAAAACAACGCTTATTTGTTAGGACTAATTAACAATTAGACAGCTTTATTTAATATAAAGCTAAAACAAGCAGTAATTAAAACCCTAATAAAATAATATCGATACCCTGTCTGCATTTGAGACTAGACAAAACATGACTGAAATATATATTATTTTCCCCTTTGATTATCCCCACACTTATTGTTCAAGCAAAACAATCAAGAATAGAAAAAGGCACCTGCATCAATTTGCCCAAGGAAATCCTTATTTCGGTTCATTTTGCTATTTTATTTATTTCATTATTTATTTAATCATTTTATTTTTTTCATTATTTATTTAATCATTTTATTTATTTTCATATTTAGTTCATTTAACGTTATATTTTGGTTTGCTGGGCTGTCTTTTACAATACAACTTTACAAGGGATTTTAAACTGGTCTATTTCTAAACATTTTTTATGTGGCAAAACACATTGGTAGAGAATAGAATCAGTATTTCAGTCAAATTGTACCAATATTATGAACCATCCTGCCGACGCACTGCTCACAACCTCATGTTCTTACCACTTTCCACAGGGCTAGTAGTTTTACCATATGAAGAGGTTTTTTGCAAAAGGGCTTTATCCACTTTGGCTCTTATTGAGAAAAAGTCAAAAAACTGTCTCTAAATATTCAAGTTGAGCAATTGAAAAACTGAATGGATTATGAAAGAGGTACACTACATACTAATTGAAATTGAAATAAATTTAAAATGTGCTAGTTTTCAATTTTTTTAAATCATGTTTACATTTTGTGAAAATTTGGATGTAGGCCCTTTTGCAACAAAACTCCATCTGTTTGTACATAGAGAAAAAATACCACACAAAAAAAAATCATTTATTTTAATCATTTAAAAAATAAGTTTGATATAGAAATGTATAGGTCACAATCATATGTTTCAAGGAAATAAAGTCATTTTTTACAAAAAGACCTACATTCATTGTAAACAGCCATTGAAGTTGTTGTTTTGTTGCAAAAGGGCCTGTATCCCGATTTAATTCTGGATACAGGCCTTTTTGCAACAAAACAACAATTTCAATGGCTGTTTACAGTGAGATGTAGGTCTTTTTGAAAAAAATGACTTTGTTTCCTTGAACTCATTTTTGAAAAAAATGCACCATAGCCCTTTTGCAACAAAGCTCTTCATATACAAAACAGATTTTTCAGAAACATTTCCCAACTTTCAAAGTTTATCTCAAGAATTATTGAACCAATACTAGGCATGTTTGTACTTATTGCAATGCATTTCTCATGGTGATTTCAAATATGGTAATGAAATTCAATAAGGTTGGCATTTTTGAAACATTTTGTGAAATTTTGGAATGTCGTCTGCTGCATGCAGACACCTGCCGCGTGGAAAATGTTTAACATCAATGTATTTTGCGCCAAGATGGACTACAAATTGTGTGATTTGTGGCCTTAAAAAACTATAACAAGAACTAAATTATGTGATCCACTACATCAAAACCTGGCGTAAGTGAGGGAAAATATTTTTTCTGATTTGTTGATGTTGAAAATGCTGAAATTACCAGCTTTAAAATGATG
Source organism: Ophiura sarsii (assembly GCA_035610835.1). Taxonomy (NCBI): domain Eukaryota; kingdom Metazoa; phylum Echinodermata; class Ophiuroidea; order Amphilepidida; family Ophiuridae; genus Ophiura; species Ophiura sarsii. The sequence continues at coordinate 63,066,567 of CM069446.1, read as the reverse complement.
TATCACTTGTCATAATTGCTCAAACCCTTGTCAATGAAAAATCAATATTTCACATGAAAATTCCCTTGTTTTCTATTGATTTGTGACAACTATATTGAGCTGTATTTCCATAAGTGTTCTGGCGACTTACACGGCAGGTTTTGTTGTAGTGGGTCACAATTATGAAAATAATTTCCTCTGTTTGTTCTGAGACGAATATTTGTTACTTAAAAAGGCCCAAATTTCAACTTGATGTTTTCTATTCTTCATGAAGGGTCATCCTTAAAATAGTCATACAGCGTGTCCCAAAAAACTGGGTCCAAAACTTTCAGAGCTTATAACTTAAAATATGGGAAACATAGATGCTTCATGTTTAGGAATATAAAAGTAAATATATCTGACATTATTTGGTGAAATTATAAGACCAATGGGATATAAGGTTTGAGAAATACAAAGCTTTGCATACAGCGTGGTCAGAACCTGTTTTTTCCGATTTTGCCCATAAATCGTCCATGCGTTGCATTTGCGCATCGTATTGACGTCATCAAAGTTTTGCCTTTGACTTGATAACAATCACTTACTTAGGGAAATCTTCGTCAAAAGGGGGATAAAAAGTGTAAATACCTATGATTTTTGTTAGAAAAATCAATAAATAACCTTCTGAGACACTGCCATCTTTGAAGCAGTTCAAGAACCATTTCTTCAAAATTTGAAACCAGCCGTTAAGTCAATCATCTCATCAAAGGAATTAGAGGCAGGGCTGGAACGTCAGATTTTTTTCAACCAGCCAGTTGGGATCGGGCAGGTAACTCACAAAATGCCTGCCCGACAGAAATTCCACCAGCCAGTGTAACTCTCACACTTGCACCGTGAGTTTGAAATTGTTTATCCGCCAGTCGGTTGCCGGGGTACTTTTCCCGACACAAAATTTACCCGCTATGGGCAGGTGGGCGGGTGCTATTTCCATGCATGGTATCAGGGTAACAGTTGCTCTGTTTTTGTATATATTCAACAACAAGGTTACTACAATGGGTATTTCTAATGCTGAATATTGATCTAAAATACCTATAATTTAACCCTTTTCTACTAAACATAAGATATTTCGGAGAATAAACACCATGCACATGATGTAGGGAAAACTTGCACACAGCGCAAATGCAGCATAAAAGGTGGTTTATTGCTAAATTGGAAAAAACGGGTTCTAACCACGCACTGTTGAAAGCTTTGTATTTCAGAAAGTTGCCATTTGATTGGTCTCACATTTTACCCAATTAAGGTCAGGTATATGTCTCTTAATATCCTCAAATATGAAGCAGCTACGTTTTCAACTTTTAAAGTTACAAGCTCTGCAGTTTTTGGACCCAGATTTTTGGGACACGCTGTATTTCAAAGTTTGAGTTGCATAACTCCAATGGTTCTTATTTTAAAAGCACAAGGTGATATGACATTTGCCCATTGATTAGTACACCAACTAGCTGGGGCGGTTAACCACCTTTGGCGGCAATTCGCTGCATTTTGGCCTATAACATCTAAATGGAACATATCTCGCGCCTAAGATTTTGCAGAAACAATATAGGTTTTCTTTTGATATCAAAATATGTTGATGTGAAAAAAATCTAAAGTGATTGGAACATACACCTTTAAAACAAGATGAAAATACTGGACAATTTGCATCAAAATATTAGCCCAAGATGAAATGTGGTTTAACTATACTTAAAAGTGAACCCAATTTGGGCTGAAAATAACCAGTTTGGGTAACACTGCACACAACAACTGCAGGCACAAAGAATAACACATACGTTCAATTAAAATCATGTAACCCAATTAGAAAATTAGAAAAGCGTTGTTGACTTATTCGTTCAATTCTATCGTTTCATATTTTTAAACGAATTAAATCACTATTCATGCACACAGTTAATGGCTGTAATTACACGCTGTACTACAAAACCTTAACGCATTCCCTTCTTTGTTCAGACAAATTATTTATTACTCAAATTCCCGGTGTCAATAATTGATTTTTTTGGTTCCATACTGTCGTACAAGTCAATGCATAATTGAGTATTGTTGCGTTAACGTATGCGGCTATATTTGGCTTATGTTGTTCAAAGAGTGTTTGGTAAAATTGATTATTTTTTGCAGTACATTAATTTTTGCTTTAAGAGTACATGTATATCAAAATATTTATTTGTATGAAAATAAAAAAGCAAATATACACAATGCTCCTAACATAAAGTGTATCATTATGCATATATATGCGAATCTAATAATTTATAAATTAAACAATTTCCATCATAAACAATTGTGAATATTTACAGTCTGCAAACAATAAACACATGAAAATAGTGACTTTGACAGTGAATTACAAGAAGCATTTGACAGTGTGATTGAAGAAACCAAACAAAGCAATTAGTTGAGGCGGAAAAAATCAGGGTAAAGCAGTCAAAGTGATATTTCCACTAGATGTCATGGTGATACAGGGATAACAATCACTTTCACTCTTGCTATGACATTATTGTTGATGTTGCGGGGATTTTTCCCGGGGGGGGGGGGGGGGGGGGGGGGGTCGGTGGATATACCAAGCGGGTACGCATCCGTGTCCAAAAAAACGTCGAAAAGGGTCCAGATTTCACCACACGACGTCATCGACGTCTTTCTGAAAAAGGGGTACTTTTTAGGGGGCATCGCACTTCAGGGTATCCATTACAGCATCGAGGTATCGACATTTAGGGGTACTAATTGTTGTATATATGTGTGATTTTTCAATAAACATGCAAAATGTTGAAAAAAATCTTCAATATTTCCCTTCTTTAATTGTATATCCCTGGTATATCAAAAAAGTTGCTGATTTTTCAAGCCTCCCCAATTTCGATGTAAACAAAGCACCACATAACTGAGCATTATTGAGTGTCGGTAACGCCGTTTAGGGTAGGGTTTGTATGTGTACTCGATCCATTTAGGGGTATCAAAATAGTGTTCTGGTTTACACCATTTAGGGTCCGTTTCAGAGGTCCTTGGACGCGCATGTGTACCCGCTTGGTCTGTTCACTGACCCCACTGATATTTCGCATATTTTGTAAGAGCTGACCGGACAGCTAGAACAAGGTTGCTGGGATTTTTATAAAGACATTTCACAAATTTTGTAAGAGCTGACTGGACAGCTAGAACAATGTTGCGGGGATTTCAATAAAGACATTTAACAAATTTTGTAAGAGCTGAACGGACGACGAAAGAAGGGGGAAAACCCCAAACATGCTCAATGTCTTGCACAGAGTGACATCTGCGTTGGATTTCAATCCAATCATTCACATTACGAAAATATTGTTAACATTTCCCGCCTTCTGATAAGGCAGTTTTCATATGTGTGTTTTTAGAACTTCGTGTCCATTTTTAGAACTATGGCCAAACAAAGTGTTGTGCAATTTTATTTTATTTTTTTAGAAAATGGGGTATGCGATTTTTTTTTTTGTTGTTGTTGCTTATCCAAGCTTCAGAGACCTTTTTTAAACTTTTTTTCTAAAAATCAAAAAAAAATTAAAATATGTGGTACCAAAACAGTCATGAGGCAATAAACCAGGTCTTGAAAATACAAATTTCCGTCAAACAACGATAATTTTCCCTCCTAATTGTTGAAGTATTTTTTCCTTTTTCAGGCTCGATATTTTCCCCAAACACAAATTCTCGAGCACGGAGCTTTAAAATCCCCCTTTTTTCAACTACAAACAGGACCACGGTCACGTCGAGATAACCGATGAAGTTGTCAAAACATTTGACAGATATACACGGGTAAATTCATTTAATCATCTTCCCAACAATCCCTCAACTGGGATTTTAAGATGGATGTGATGTCATTGAAACAATAAGGTATCATTTATCTATACTACATGGCTACATGTAAAGGACAATGCCTGAAAGGTGCTTGGCTTCAGCCAAAAATAAAATGGTTGTGTTTCCCTCAGCGACCGACCGTCCCTAAAATCTCACAATTTAGGGTCGCAAATTTTTTTTCTTCAAAGATTTAAAATTGTCAAAATATTACTATTTTCTACATGAAATTAATAAGATTGCTTGAATAAATATTTATCACACTTTTAATCAAATCAAATGTCTTGGCATGAACCACGACAGCCACGGTCTGTCAGTAATATTGTTCAGCAAAAGAAAAGAAGGGAAAATGGACTAGCCAACCTCAATACATGGTGAGTCAGATCAAAAAGAGGGGCATGAGCAACTTTATGAATCGGGACGAGGGCACCTACATGTTGTGTTATCTCTACAATCCACTACTGAGAAAAGAATGTATTGTATTAAACAGCGCATTGGTCAATTATAATGATTTAAAAAATAATAAAAATACTTTTTAACTCCTCTTGATGCAAACTGATATGTGCTCATCCTACTACAAGTAGCTTTATACATACAATCACATTTAGCGTTAGCCGTACTTCCACGGTTGGTGTAGTGTTTTTTCAACAAAACAAGTCACTTGATAGGATTTTTATGCATGCGATAAAAATCTAATTGGGTTAATATATTTATTTGCCAAGAATAGCATAAACCATATAAATGATTTATCGCAAAATACATGTTTTAATATCTATATGGTACATCTGCCTCCCCCAAGGATTATGCTTAGGTAAAAAGAAATTTGTTTGTTTGTCCTCCACGACCGACCTAAAAATACGAAAATCTTGTGTCGCTATTTTTTTTTTAAAATCTTTCTGTTGACGTCATTAAATGTCAATATTTTTGTATATTTTGTTTCCCAAAAGTGTAGTAACAATGTTTATCCATTATTTTGCGTGTTTCAGGCCGCAATCCATCGATTTTAAGCCAAAGAATATTGCTCAAAATTCGTCAACAATTTCACTTCTATATATATCTATTGTACATATAGACCTATGTCAAAATGGAAGAAGTGAGAGGGGGGAAAAAAGAAGAAAAAAGGAGAGACCTACCTACCCTCCAAATTTGAACCAAAACCTTATTTTGGCCTAATTAAAATTTGGGGAAAGAAAGCCTTTTAAAAAGTCTGCTCGTTTCCTGTATGGCTCTCATTTTGTTTTGTGCTGCAACAATGTTTGCGTTTTCGCGCCTCAAGCATGTCAAGTGGCTGCCGCAGATATAAAAATGCACAGATATATTGTTGCGTATAGGTCTATGTAATCAACTGTCAAATTTTTAAACCAACAAAATGGTTTTAAATCAGCAAAAGCAAATGGGATCAAATGTTATTAATCTTTTTAGGAGTTTTTGGATGATCTCAAAATCAACCTTGATTCTAGAAATAAATATTGGTTTTCGTAAAATTCATTTTTGTATTTAGGCTTTTTGCAAACACTTTATTTATTTTAATTTGAGTTATATGATTTAAACGAAACAGCCTCTGGGTTTAACACATAGACAACAAATTATAGCAAGCCTTCCTTCTATTACTTCTATAATCAATTTCAGGTCAAAAGTAGCACTTTGAAATTATGCCATCATCCATCAACATAACTATTCCTTAAAATCTGTACCTTACAGTTATAAATATGAGCCAGTTATACAGACACAAATAAGCCATTTACAAAAAAAACACAATTTTTTCCTATAAAAAAAATTAAACGAAAACAAATACGGTGTTCAGTGATTAGTATACCCCATATATTTTGTCTTACAAAACCAAGACGTGCTAAACAGCACAAAATAAAAAATTATGGCCTCCATTTGTTATAATTATTCAAAGAAAATCTATCAATTATATATACATCAGAGAGAGAGAGATAAGTTTGCTTCCTGCCTTCAAGCAATTTATTTAGCTAAGATAGATTCATGCAAATTACAAATATAAATTATCCATCAGCAATTTGTATTTCAAGGCTTTGAGTTATGGCAGAGAGATTATGACTATTGTTCATATTCAGAAGCAGCAGTCTTGTACCGTGGGAGGGGTTGTAATTACGAACAAAATACAAACAACAAATTGATGGGGAAAAACCAATTATCTGCCTTGAAATGTGGGGAGTGAGACATGTAGCTTGGATTGTTAAGAAGGGAGCTGATGGGTTGTTTTACTCAAACATGGGGTTGGAATTGTCTCCATCATCCCCCCCCCCCTAGGGCTTAGCCATACTGTGAACAAATTGATACAATTCAAAGTAGACTACCGTATCCCTATTAAGCACCAAGGGCGCTTAGCAAAGTTATTTTGGATGGGCGCTTATTAAGTTACCTTTTTAAAGTCATTTATCGTGGACTCTGTCTAATTCAGCATGGTTGCGGATAGTTTCTTGACACGCACACCTCTTATAAACAGTACTAAAGATTCATAGTGAGAGAGCTGAGAAAGGTGATGTTACTCTTACACATTGCAACACCGCAAGTCCCTCAAAAATGCTACCTAAAAGGTATAGTACGGGCCTGATGTAGACATTTCATTCAGTAAACGTACCAATTTGTTATGCTGGTTTTTGCCGATGGCCGTCCATCAATAATTTGTTCATGTTTTGTTTATGCACTTATCCATTGCATCCCTGGCCCCGGGATAGCGGGGATTAGGGCCGGGACGTACAAATTGCCGATGTGACATCCCGGGTACAGTCGAGACAAAGTGTACAGTCCCGGCCACCCTTACCCAGGACAAAGTGTACTACCCTGGCTACAGTCCGCAGTCGCTTAAATTCTTTCTGCAACCATAACGGGATGTATTTCTATGTGTTCCCTATGTGTTATTAGTCTTATTCTGTCAAGCGCATCACATCTCTAGCTTATGTATAGCTGAGCCCGGGATGAACATTTGTGTACCCTTAGCGTACGTCCCTGCTACACGCCCCGGCTAGCGGGGGCACATTTTGTACCTTCCCGTACACTCCCCCGCATAGCCAGGCACAGTTTTTTGTACAGTCCCAGCATTGTCCGGGTCTCCGGGGGCCGGGCTTGCAATTGATAGGTGCATTACGTGTATGAGCATTCCTATAATCCCCACACAGCAAGTAGGGCACAAATGTTAACTGAAGGACCACTGTCAATCACTGAAATGTTGATGCCGATGTAGAAGGAACCGACGGGTCTCCATTGGAGCCATAGTCCATCCTATACAGGGTGTCCCTAAAAAAAGGGTGCACATGTTCGCGCAACTTGTTGACCATGAAGTCCTAGAGTTTGGTGTAATATGTTTATACACACAGAAAGGGGAAACACTCAGCTTTCAGATGCCGTTTATTTTATCTGATTTGGATTTGTCAATCCTGAGATATACCCAGTTTATCAAAGCTACCCAGAATCGACGTTGTGCCACTTTTACATAAAGAATGCTTATGAGCGTCAAAACGATACTAACATTGGTCTATCCACATGGACATCAATCATCTTGAAACATTGGGGTGGGCATTTGACCAGAATTGTTTAAAAGAGGCTGAGGAAAAAAATGATGTCCTTGGAATATAATATGGTAAGGGATTTCTACGAGCAGTTATTCTGGGATCCCTCTGAAGTGCACGCCGCACGTTATCAATGTGTTACTGTGTGTCCTGCCACTGTTCATATCTTAGTCTTCCAGAATGTTCTTTATTAATATTAATATTGGTGCTTGTATACCATCTACCAAATATTTCCAATACTCCTTAGGTGTATTCCTAGATGGTACGTGAGTGCTTGGGAAATGAATGGCAAACTCTCGGGACTCTGGTGACTTCTGCTGGACTTCTTGTTTCATGATATTTTTAAAAACCATGAACACCTTCTTCTAATGAAAATTGAGGCAGCACCCAGCCATATGGACGTCTGTCTTGTTGTGTATCCAGGACACCACTGAAACTAAAGCATGCAAGTATTCATCAAATTATCCGAGGCAAACTTAATTGATTTAAATTTATACAAACTCGTTTGCCTTATTATTAACAGCACTATGAATAATTTACCAAACTAAGAAAAAACCTAACACACAATCATGATAAAATCTAAGGCAGCTTGTAATTTAGTGTTAACTAGATTGGAACTCTTCTCGCTCAATTGAAACGACACAATATCAATTACCAATTACCACATTTTCATCTCAAATTTGTGTGTGTACCTGAGCCAGAGCGCGACACGGTTTTGGGCTGGTGTTATACTAACAATTAACATGCAAATCCATACCTTGAAGGCAGGCTTTGATAGTCAGCGTGGTAACGTCTTAAGTTTGCCACGCTTTCATATAATCAGTGTGATGGATAACTTTACATCGGTGAGTTTGAGTTTAGCCTGTTGCGTTGTTACAAGATTGCGCAAGGACGTATTCATCAAATAATCTGAAGAAAACTGAATTGATCTAAATTTACATACAAACTCTTCTGCCTTATTAATAGCACTATGAATAATTTAACACACTAAGAAGAAGGTGAAAAAATGATTTACTGTTAACTAGATTGGAACTCTTCTCGCTCAATTAAAAGGACACAATATCAATTACCAATTACCACATTTTCAACTCAAATTTGTGTGTGTACCTGAGCCAGAACGCGACATGGTTTTGGGCTGGCGTTATACAAACAATTAACATGCAAATCCATACCTTGAAGGCAGGCTTGGATAGTCAGCATTGTAAAGTCTAAAGTTTGCCACACTTTCATCAGTGTGATGGATATCTTTACATTGGTGAGTTTGAGTTTAGCCTGTTGCATTATTACAAGATTGCGCAAGGAGGTATTTATCAAATAATCTGAAGAAAACTTAATTGAAATTAAAATTTACATACAACCTCTTCCACTAGGGCCTATCTTCCACCTTATGAATAAATTAACCACAATAAGAAACAAACATGAATGATAGAATCCAAGGCGGCTTATAATTTACTGTTAACTAGATTGGAACTCCTCTCACTCAATTGAAACGACACAATATCAATTACCAATTGCCACATTTTCATCTCAATTTTTTTGCGTGTACCTGAGCCAGAACGCAACACGGTTTTGGGCTGGCGTTATACAAACAATTAACATGCAAATCCATACCTTGAAGGCAGGCTTCGATATTCAGCGTGGTAAAATCTCAAATTCACCATGCTTTCAAATAATCAGTGTGATGGATATCTTTACATCGGTGAGTTTGCGTTTAGCCTGTTGCGTTGTTACAAGATTGCGCAAGGACGTATTCATCAAATAATCTGAAGAAAACTGAATTGATCTAAATTTACATACAAAGTCTTCTGCCTTATTAACAGCGCTATGAATAATTTACCACACTAAGAACAAATCTAACACAAATGATAGAATCCAAGGCGGCTTATAATTTACTGTTAACTAGATTGGAACTCCTCTCCCTCAATTGAAACGACACAATATCAATTACCAATTACCACATTTTCATCTCAAATGTTTGTGTGTACCTGAGCCAGAAGTCGACACGGTTTTGAGCTGGCATTATACAAACAATTAACATGCAAATCCATACCTTGAAGGCAGGCTTTGATAGTCAGCGTGGTAACGTCTAAAGTTTGCCACACTTTCATATAATCAGCGTGATGGATAACCAAGTTTGAGTTCAGCCTGTTGCGTTGTTACAAGATTGCGCAAGGACGTATTCATCAAATAATCTGAAGAAAACTTAATTGATCTAAATTTACATACAAACTCTTCTGCCTTATTAACAGCTCTATGAATAATTTAACACACTAAGAAGAAGGTGAAAAAATGATAGTATCCAAGACAGCTTGCAATTTTACTGTTAACTTGATTTGAACTCCTCATCGCTCAATTGAAACGACACAATATCAATTACCAATTACCACATTTTCATCTCAAATTTTTGTGTGTACCTGAGCCAGAGCGTGACACGGTTTTGGGCTGGCGTTATACAAACAATTAACATGCAAATCCATACCTTAAAGGCAGATTTGGAGTCAGCGTGGTAAAGTCGTTCGCCACACTTTCAGATAATCAACGTGATGGATAACTTTACATCGATGAGTTTGAGTTTAGCCTGTTGCGTTGTTACAAGATTGTGCAAGGACGTATTCATCAAATAATCTAAACAAAACTGAATTAATTAAACTCCTTTCGCTCAATTAAAACGACACAATATCAATTACCAATTACCACATTTTCATCTCAAAATTTGTGCGTGTACCTGAGCCAGAATGCGACACGGTTTTGGGCTGGCGTTATACAAACAATTAACATGCAAATCCATACCTTGAAGGCACTGGCTTCGATAGTCAGCGTGGTAAAGTCTTAAGTTCGCCACGCTTTCATATAATCAGCGTGATGGATAACTTTACATTGGTGAGATCAAGTAGAGCTTGTTACATTGTAACAAGATTGTACAACGAATCGTTTAAGATTCTGTTCCAGTCGTTGGTTTAAATTGGGTGAGAGAGTAAGAAAAATTAATCTTGGCGCTTGTAATTATTCAGTGGCGCTTGTAATTATTCAGTTTGACGTCATGCTCTCTCTAAGGCCAAATTTTTGTTTTGTTATGTTGTCCTCGACCGCCCGCTCGTCAGATTTAGGGCCGCTCCAATTTTTTTCTTCAGATTTGTTCTTCTTTTTTTCAGATTTTTTTTTTCAGATTTTTTTTTAAACAGTTTAAATGGCATTGAATATTAAATAAAGTGTTTATAACATATATGTGCAATGCTTAGAGTGATTTCAACTTCTTGTTGGCTGAAATTTGAGCTTCCGCTGGTAAAAGATTTTTAATTTTTTTTAAATCCGCCCGCCCGCCCGCCCCTCCTCTCTGAAAGTTGTGGAGGACAACATAATTTGTGTTTTTTGCCTAACCAATAGAGTTTTAATTCTTCTTTCTTTCTTGCTGGATAATATTGCCGCATGAACTCCCAACCATCTGAAGTTTGTAGCTTAGATCAATTACATTGTATTCAATTCGCAACATTTAACCATGACTTGAATATAGATAGGCCTAGTATGTCTGATATTGTCGCATCAATCCTATTTGTTTGAAGTTCATATCTCGGATCGGATATAATTACAACATACTTCATGTTGCAATATTCATGTATAACCATGATTTGAATATAGATACGATAGAGCCGATAGACCCAGTATGTATTCTAGTATGTAGTTACAGTATGTTGCAAATATTACCGCTGCATGAATACACATACTGTACGTGACTCATAGTGTCGAGAGGTACATTATTTTTATCTACCAATTTTATATTTTGCAATTTGGAACAAACTATGTTATAAAATTTAGAGAAAATAAAAAGTAATTATTCAACTTCAAATTTCATTAACAAATATCCATGTTGTACGGCAGTATATTTGAATTGCTCTTCTCAGTCGAATCTCTGATTGTAGGAAGCAGGCATAGTTTAAAACCATAACCCTAACCTTCCTAGACACTACGGTCACTACAGACACTATGGTCACAACAATGTCCACGCGCATGCTACAGCATTCGATTCGATAACGTCATCAACCAAGCTGATATGTGGGTACGAAATCGCTGACAGGGCGAGCATTGGCAGGTTAGCAGAGTGGTTAGGGAAGCGGCGCGGTGTTTGGAAGATCTAAGGGTCAAATCCCTGGAGTTTCGAGGCAAATATTTGGGTAAAAAAAACATAATTTGTCCCCCTCCCCCGGTTTCCACACAAAAACATAGCCTGGCTGGTTAGGGTTAATACACTTTTCAAAGCCCATCAGGTACATTTGATACATAAACATCTCCTTTTTATATAATTAAACACCTCAAGTGAGTGCACTCCGGTTGTATCTTTTCAATTCATCAATTATTGAAACCCATCCATCCATTCATTCACAACCAACCAATTTCAAATTAGCCGGTACAGTTACAATCCCGCTAAGCTACCTATGACAGTGTCCCATTACACATACACCAGCGCCTCGTGCATACGCCCTTGCCCGCCCGTGCAACACCGGCGATGACAAGCCACAATTGCCCAATTCAATTTGCCAGCTATATAAATGCGTGTATACAGTAGCATGTATATCAGGATATAGGTTACTTTAAAAGTAATCCCTGACAAGACGCTATGCTTACAGTCAATACATCATTGAGGGTAGAATTGACCATGGCAGGGAAACTTTAGATGACCATGTTAAATCTTAATAAAAGTCCTTCTTTAATTAAGCACCTCAGATGCAATTTAAATTCAAATTTGTCCACTGTTTTGTATGTAACACATCGCTAGATGGTGGTAGTAAGCAAGCTAAATAAAAATCTGAACTATAGATGGACTTCACCACACTCAAAGTAATCCCTTATTACTGCTGTGTTTGAAGACTTTCGTCCAACTCAACAGTTTATTAGGCCTATGGCAAACTTTACGGCATGCACCAACTTTATCGTGTGGAACTTTTGATACATTTATTATTCATGCTGACGTAGCCATTTCTGTTTTCCAAAGTAATCTATACATATCCATACATATTTGGTTAAAGGGAGATGTTCTGATTGCTGGCCCGATTTTCAACTTGATGTTTTCTATATTATAGAAAAGGTCATCCTTAAAATTAATGCATTCCAAAGTTTGAGTTGCATAACTTCAATGGTTCTTAATTTAGAAGCACAAGGTCACACAGAATTTGCCCATTGAGTAGTACACAAACTGGCTGGTGGTTAACCACCTTGGGCAGTAAGTAATTCACTCCATTTTAGCCTATAATTTCTAAATGGAACATTTCTGACCCCTAAGATTTTACAGACATGATGAGAAAATTATGGGAATTCTTCTGATATAAAAATTTCTTGATGTGAAAAAAAAATCATATCCCCAAAAAGAGATCGGAACATACACCTTTAAATTATGGTGAATTGTCAACAATTTTCAAATTCCAAATTTGTTCACAGTTTTTAAACATTTCAAACAAGAACAGTGTATTCAACTAAAATTCAAATAAAAAAGTTTGGTCCGGCCCGAAAAACAGCGTTTTTCCCATCGTCTTGGCAGTATTTTGAAGCCCCTTAACAGTGTTCAAAGTTGATTGCCCCAAATTCCAAAATTTCATTTGATTTGGACGTCCCCTGAAGTACGATATAGCGCCTGTAAAATCTCCCCATAGCCAAATAATATGGAAACTACATTTGGTTCATTTCTCACTATATAGATTTCAGAACATTTGACCTTGCCACGATCTAAAATGTCAATTAATACACGGGCTAAATTTGCCACAAATTAAATACATGTTAACTTGCTAGCTGCTGCATCAGCCATGCATATTATATGATTAAACCGAGCAAGCAGACATGTTTTTTCCATCTAAAGGTGTCGATAAATTATCGATCCATTCAGCACTATTCACTATTCGTATTTCATGAAAATATGCTCAGTACATTGTACTATACTACATCCCACATTAATACGCTCATGACATCAGGAGTGTTTTTATTCAAGATGGTGACCCAATTTTGGTTCAAATTTTTTCACATGGTGTTTACTATTCCGTGTGAAGATACATAATATTTCAACATTTGAGTTAAATTGTACCAATGGTTTTTATTGACAGAAGCAAACAAAAATACAGATCTGCCCATAACAGTACACAAGATTTCTAGGTAAGTAGTATAACCACTTTTGGAAGTAAGTTATTCACTACTTTTCACATAACCCTAACCCTACTACATCATACAAAATCATACAGCCAGAAACTATCTCCACGCACGTGCTGCTGCATTGCCTCGATGACGTCACCTACCGCAGGCATATGTGGGCAGGAAGTTGCTGCCCGCATATGCGCTGGGAGTTTAGCTCAGTCGGTAGAGGGACAGACTTTGGTGCGGATGGTCCTGCGATTGAATCCCGTGGGGTGCTGGGTGATTTTTCGGGTTAAAAAAATTGTACTTTTTCCCCCTCCCCGATACGCACAAAAACATAGCCGCATAGCCGCAGGAGTTAGGGTTAAGGACACAATCTTTCTTGTGCAGTTTAGATTCTGGTAATAGTAAGCCCGACCGGCCCACTCTTTTATTTCTTATTTGAGACTTTTCTTTTGGCAAATTTGTGTGGATTTTTTTAAATTAATTTTTAAAATTTTAAAATTTTATGAAAATTGCGAAAATTGTTCAAAATTTGAAAATTCAGACATTTTTACAAACATTTTTTTGGGAAAAAACAACAAAACGAAACAAACAACGCCTGAACCAACATACCTTACCAGGTCTGTTTGCCCGTCGGACAGATGTTAGATTGTTGAATTGGCACTCAAATACACTGACACTATGTTCATATTCATGTGGGACAAAGTATAGCGGATATTAACAGACACCGCTAACGAGAAGCGACGGCGGTACACTTTGCACGAACTTTTAGCAAGACATCTCCGGGGTGACACAAGACGTCAACGAGGTGCGATTTAAATAATAAATGATAGATGGATACAAATAACTGTAATTAGTCAATGTCATCACTGATTAGAAGGATGACAGCGGAAACAATCTATTCAAACCGATAATTCCCAATCGTTTTATCGTCGCTGTTAATTCCGTCAAAACCTCATATGTTTTTCCAGCCCTTCAGCATGTATAAATTGTAACTGCCTAACGGTAATGTGAAGGAAGTAATGCTTTATGCCGGTTCAGGGGGTAAGAGCACTTCCAAGGTTTTGATAGATGTGTTTCTGGGCCTTGAACATGTTTAGAGCACACTTCCCAAAGGTAATACATACGAAGCATAACTTTATACATGCTGAAGGGCCAGATGGAGATACACAGATTTGAAAGAACAGCGACATTATACAACTTCACTGATTTAAACAAAACAGTCGTTTTTGTAAGTAAACAAATCTTAATTTTGATCTTTTTAGCCATCATGTTATTCCAATTCCTATGTATATTCAACATTCTTAAACAGCTAAGAGAGTTTAATCAATCCCATTGGTTCTCAGAGAAATCAGCGACATTTAGATGAGACAATTGAACACGGAAAGGTGGGGCTTACGTTTTAACAGTGCGTCCGACATTCACAATGCGTGGTTTGCTTCATAACGCGCACTTCTGCAGTGCGTCTTTGGCGCTTTCCTGCGCTTACGCTGGTGCCGCGACGCTTACGCATGGTGTACTCATCGCATGGGATTGGATGGAATGTTTGTGGGTTATTCGTTCCTAGCAGGGGTTAAAGTTGTCAAATGTGGACAATAAAATGTACTTATTTCTTTGATCAATGTCTAAAGTATGATTGTTTAAGAATGAGAATAAAGGTATTGTTTTTAGACCGTACCTGTGTTATATTGTCTGACATCAATGCGTTCGGTAGTATTATCAGGTTCGGTCTAAAAACAATACCTTTATTCTCTAATTGACTCATCTTAGACTCAGGAGTTTGACTTTTTAACAACAACAAATTGACCGAACATTTTTTTTTGAGACAAACTGTATGCAACTCCGAAAGCAAATTTAGTCAAAAACGAATGTATAACGAATCCCCACCTGTGACAAAAAGAGCTACATTTGTGACAATTGCGATATTTTTAAACCATATTGACCGACCCTTTTTGTGACAGAAATGATTGCTCTGAAAGAGTTCTATTCAAACACAAATCCTCTCCACGATTTCTGAGAAACAGTTTTGCCAGAAGAAAATTGTGATACAAAGAGTAGGATGGATGACTTACAATAAAATGTAGCCAATATTGATCTTGAAACTTGTGTTTCTACGCGGCAGGTGTCTGCAGACGACATTCCAAAATGTCACAAAATGTTTCAAAAAATTATTGATTTTATTACCATATTCGGAATCACCATGAGAAGGGCATTGAAATAAGTACTAACATGCCTAGTATTGGTTCAGTAATCCTTGAGATAGACCTTGAAAATTAGGAAAGGTTTCTGACAAATTTCTTTTGTATAATATGGTCAAATTAATAGCTAGCGAGGAAAGTGTTAAATCCCCAAATCACGGTTAAATCCCCAAGTCACAATTCTGTTTAATAAGTAGCCCAGTCAGGCTGCAAACGTACATCACTGGCAACCCAAACTTGACCTCACCTCACCTATTCACCAACCATTAAATTGTATTTGATCACATCCTTCCTAAGAAGAACAAAGAGGTTTCTCTTCGAATCCAAGATGCAAGTTACGACATGCCGTATTAAGTTACATTTATCATGCACCATCACTGCTATCTTCGGTAGATAGCTGTAGATGTGTTTCGTTTCACAGAAAAGTGAATGGAGTTCTATTATTTGCCAAATTGTCTCGGAAAGAGAGATGGTAATGTGACAATGACATTGGGATAGTTATATTCCCTATTTTTTTAAATCGTTCGATCGTGAATGGCAAATACATTAGCACATAGGAACATTGATTTACCTTTTGGCTATTACTATCTTCAGAATGCTTTCAATTTCACAGAGAGGTGAATGGAGTTCTATTATTTGCTAAATTGTCCTGAAAAGAAGAGAGATGGTAAGCCCGCCCCCCCCCCCCCCCCCCCCAAAAAAAAGATGTTTGGTTGCCCTCCGCGACCGACCTAAAAATCGCGAAATATTTTTCTCAACACATAAAATTTGAAAAATTGCTGTTAATATTTAAGTCTTAATTCTTCTTTCACAGTTAAAATATAAACACCACATGTCAGAGGCAATAAACAGCATTGAAATTTGTATTTAAACAAAATCATATTAAAAAACGCCATCACGCCCTAAAAACTTTAAAAAAACCTTTTTTAATTTTTTTTAAAGGATCAACCTACCGACCCTCCAAAATTTTGCCCTCTGAGGGCATCCAAACATCTTCTTCTTTTTTTTGCCTAATGTGACAATAATATAGTGATATTTATATTTCCTATTTTGGAATATTTGCATCACTGGCAAACACATTAACACTTGGAGACCTTGATTTACTTTTCAGCGTAGTTAAAGAGACACCTGGGATATAAATGCTATAATAAACATCAGATACATTTTAAGGCAACACTTTGTTACAGCAGATGCAGGATATGAGTATCCAACAAATATCCTTGATACAAAAATCCATACATGACCACTAGCTCACCTTAATACCAGCGCATATGCTGCGTCTTCACCTGTACCACTATCTTCAGTAGATAGCATCTTTAAGCTATGTCAGAGGACCAAGTAAGATAACAACAGAGTTAGGCAAGATGGGACTATACCACATAAATCCTTGATACAAAAATCCATACAAGACCACTAGTTCACCTTAATACCTGTGTATGCTTAAGCGTCTTCATCTGTACCACTATCTTCAGTAGATAGCATATGCTTTAAGCTGTGTCAGTAGGCCAAGAAAGACCACAACAAAGCTAGGCAAGATATGACTATACCACATAAATCCTTGATACACATTCCATACGTATGGCCACTAGTTCACTTTGATCCCTGAGTATGCTAGTTCACCTTAATACCCATTTATGCTTATGCGTCTTCGTCTGTACCACTATCTTCAGTAGATAGCATCTTTAAGCTTTGTCAGTGGGCCAATTAAGATAACAACAGAGCTAGGCAAGATATGACTATCCCACACAAATCCTTGATACACATTCCATACAATGACCACTAGTTCACCTTAATACCCGTGTATGCTTATGCGTCTTCGTCTGTACCACTATCTTCAGTAGATAGCATCTTTAAGCTTTGTCAGTGGGCCAAGTAAGATAACAACAGAGCTAGGCAAGATATGACTATACCAGATAAATCCTTGATTACACATTCCATACATGACCACTATAGGTAAATTAATAATTGAACGAACACAACTAAGCAGCGTATCGCGTACATTGCGTGAAGCGCGCACAACCATTCGCGTGGTAATTTCGGGCGCGTTCGTCTTTGTACTGTGTTCGTGATGTTCGTTCAATTATTAATTTACCTATAGTTCACTTTAATACATGTGTATGCTGGTATAAAAGTACTTCTACATCTATGCCACTATCTACAGTATAGAAAGCAAAGTCACAGAAAATGCCTTAAGCTGTGCCAGTGGACCAAGAAGGACAACAACAAAGCTAGGCAAGATATAAGTACATGCATCTCACACAAATCCTGGATACAAAAATCCCTACATGACCACTAGTTCACCTTAATACCCATGCTTATGCGCCTTCATCCGTGCCAATATCTACAGTAGACAGCATCAACTCATCTAATCCGGTCAAAATGATGACACAAGTCAATGCCCGCCTAATTCCCACAATGCCATACATGTAATCTTTGTGAGCTCACTAGACTTTAACTGCGCACAATTTCATGCTACATTAATTTTCTGTCATTTCCGATGATTTTCCAGCACGTAATATGATTAAGCCAAAATTGAAATCATGTTGTAAAAAACCCATAAAATCTGTACATCAAGCCATGCATCACATATGTTCAAATTTGCTAGCCCAGATAAAAGCATGTCTTCTGTTTCGAGCTATTATTGAGCAAATCAGAGACATATGTAAAACAGTTGCAGCAGGCCTGAATTAATAAGCTTAATTTTGATTGATTACCCGGATTATTCCATAGTTTGTTACTATCCAGCGACTGTAAAACAAGTGCCCAGAGGGCTTACACAAAACCAGACTCAATGATATAGCGGGTTGTTCGTTTGTTTTGTTGTTGGGGGTGGTTTTTATCCCATTTTTTTGTGGCTATATTTATTTTTTGCAGTTTAAGGATTGGCATACACATTAAGTCTTTTACATTTAGGCCACACAAAAAACATCTGTTCTATGGGCAAACAGACCTCTCAGGTTGGGACGGTCAGCGGAGTGTTTTTTCCTTTCTTTTTTTTTTTTTTTTTGCTCGTTTTTCTTTCTTTTTCCGCCTTCAGAATGACAGTAAAAAACCCAGAAATCTGTTAAGATTTTGCTGAAATATTTTTCACCAATTTCTGGGGGGGAAATGGATCGGTCTGCCCCGTAGATCAGAGGTGTGTGTTTTTTGTGTGGCCTTGGCAACATTTGGACTAACATAAGATTCCATTGTGTAAAAATGAAAAAATAAGGTATCATTTATCATTGCTATGCAACACTGGAGCTTTAAAATGTTGTGATGACATCGCAAACTACAGTGCTCTCTACAATTATTCCAAAAAGGTTATATATTTTGCATTTATCATGTTTGTATTTGAAGATTAGAGATAAACTACATGAGAGCAACACGAACGGTAGAATTATGACAATATTGGTAAGAGTGAATAATCATTAAAAAATCTACCACACTCCATCACACACACACAATGACAGGTAAATATCACTAATAGTTATTCTAAGAACATTACACATGCAATTACTCATAGCAATTAATGAGGCATACAGTTTGTGGTTTTTTAGTGCTTGTATAACAGGAATTCCATTTTTCATTTTTGAGAAATGTTGAAGCAAAAGTTTGAAAGATCAGATCAAAGTCTACAACCTATATCTAGCCCTCCTCGTAGGGCCACTATTTCAAAAACCAGCCTATCCAGGGAAATACTAAATACTAGGATTGCATATAGAAACACTAAGTCAGCTATCCCACGGGGCGGTTCTCGGGTTGCCTAGCGGTTCTCAGATTGAGAGCAGCTCCTGCGCTAGGGTAGGACCTATAGATATCTGCTTCATGCAGATTAAGGCTGTCAGTGGCTGTCAATACAATATGATTTGAAACTTACCAATCTTAAACAGGGCAAACACTATCTGAAAATGACGGCAAAATGGTTCACAATTTTGGACACATCGTTTTTAAATTGTTATGCATTGCATTGTAAAAAGGCGTTTATGGATGGTTACACAAGACAATTAGAGCAGGATTTCACCACATGTTGTAGGGATCCAAATGTGTTTGCTTAAATGAATTTGACAATAATAAATGGACTCTCATGGATTCTCTCCATAATTTGGTATCAAAAATGATCAAAAAAATAATAAAGAAAGTTTATGATTAGGCCTATCCATATAAATCCTTGTAAATCGGTAGAAAAGAATTTATTTGAGAAAAAACTCTTGGATTCTCACCAAATTTATGACACAAACAAAAGGGCTATACATTACAAATTATGCAGGGTTTGCAAATTAATTCACTTCAAATGGCATTTGCATGGACTAAACCTGATTCTTGTAAATTTTGAAATTTTAAAGCAGAAAGAAAGCAAATGCTTTCCTAAATAATCCTTTGAGAAAACCAAAGACCAATTCTTACATTCTACATCAAAATTCTATCCATATAAAATGCCATATTAAACTGTATCCCATGCTGTCTATACAAAAGCAGCTTCCGCTGTTTTAAAGATTGATTAACTATACACCTCTTAATTACATCTAGACAGTTGACATGTTATCATTAAATATTCAATATTGATTTCCGTGACGAGTTGATTACATTACGCAAAGGTTTCCTGGCCGGCTCGCGTTTTAATAATTCTTACAACCAGCCAATGGATTTACATACTAACGCTTGCATAATTGCATTATCTAGTACTGTTGATAGTATCAATTGGTGGTGTTGTTTTATAACACTATTCAGATACCCCAAGGGGAGAGGGGGCATGATACACAAAAAAGGTGGATATCATGCTCAGGTATGTACTTCAAAATGGATTTTAACATTTTCCACATGGCTATTGGTTTTACCAATACAAAAAACATTCCCAACTTTCATGGTCGATCTCAAGGATTATTGAACCAATATAAGGCATGTTTGTACTTATTTTAAGGCATTTCTCAAGGTGAATCCTAATGTGGTTATGAAATTCAATATTTTTGATATTTCTGAAACATTTGTAGACTTTTGGAACTGTCGTCTGCAGTCGTCGCTTGCTGCCTGGAACGTGTTAAACATGTGTTTTTCAAGCGACCTGATGATACCCTAGGAATTTCAACTAGATCCCGCTCCCAAATTTTACTAAATTGTTGTCCCCAAGACAAATTGATTTCCATGTTTATTGCTCAATTACATATAGTTTTTCTTGACTTTTGCTGATTTTACAACAATCTAAGCACTACACGTGTGTACATTGCACCTTAGCAAAAAAAACTACTGTTTTACTTTTAGCCGGATATAATATCCCCCTTTGATTTCAAGCTGCTGCTTCAACAACAAAAACCAAAAGAAATCATGGGGCAAGTCATATTGAGATTTCACAATTTACAATTGTAAATGATTCATAATTCAGTTTGGTCTTTACAACAAAGGTATATTATCACAAAGTATATATACAACCCTAAGGAACACGCTCAACCATCAAAATAGCATTAATTTCCCTCCCAAAAAGAAGATTTTCCTTTCAATTACTCTATTATTATCATCCTTATTTTCTAAACTAAAATGTCCCTCTAAATGTCATTTATTCCTGCATTTGGTGCTTTCTGAATCCCAATTTCCCAATTGTGTAAGATATATGGTTGAATAATAAGGGCTGGAGCTTAGGCCAAAACAGATTTGTTATGTTGTCCTCGACCGCCCGCTCGTCAGATTTAGGGCCGTTTTTTTTTTTAAACAAATCAGATTTTTTCTTCTTCTTTTCTTTTTCAGATTTTATTTATTGATTTTTTTCAGATTTTTTTTTTAAACAGTTTAAATGGCAATGAATATTAAATTAAGTATTAATAACATATATGTGCGACTCTTAGAGTGATTTCAACTTCTTGTTGGCTGAACTTTGAGCTTCTGCTGGTAAAAGGTTTTTGTTTTTGTTTGTTTTTTTGAATCCGCCCGCCCGCCCGCCCCTCCTCTCTGAAAGCTGTGGAGGACAACATAACAAACAAACAAATTAGCCTTATGACATTATTTTAGTGCTAGGCAGATAGTATTGAACATGATGCAGAGCTCTTAGCGTTATCAACAATTCTACACATTTTCCCAATTCCACAATAATCCTTTGATAAAATAAAAGCATCATAAAAGAATTTAATATCCAGAGGCACTTTGGGTTTTTTTTCACCATTTATGTGCACTGGCTTACTCCGGGGAAAGATAAATACTATAATCATCACAATCCACCCATAGAACTAAGTATAAAGTTCTCAGTTTTAAATATTATTGTGAAAATCCCATTGGTTTTGTGAAAAGCGAGTCTACTGCTACCCAATTCAGGGGTAGAATTTGGATTCGCGATCGATTCGCGATTGATTCGCGTAAAATCACTACCGCGTGAATCCAGGTGGATTCGCGCAAACAAACAAAAAAACTTTTTTGTTTTCTAAGTCCAAAACAGGACCTTGGATGACTGGTATTTGACCCTTAGTCAACAAACATGCCGAATTTGGAAGTTGTGCAAGCTTATAGCCTTATTCTTGATATTATTTTCATTAATTTCGCAATAATCCATGGATTCTCAAAATTGGCGAGAATCCATGGATTTTCGCAAAATCCTTCCGCGAGAATCCTAATAGATTCGCGCGGTAAGTTCTCAGTTTTAAATATTATTGTAAAAACCCCATTGGTTTTGTTAAATAGCGAGTCCACTGCTACCCAATTTCAAACCCAGATACATGTAACCTGCTAGTATACATATGTATACGTAGTGTGTCAGTGTAGCACCCATCTAAGATTCAAACTTGATTTTTCTTGACTGAAACAAATATCTAAATGCCTACCTCGTATAATAAAAGAACTGCTTCCAAAAGAGTTAGGGTTTTCCCCCTCTGTCGATGGATATTGCCTGGTTGCTTGACAATCATAAAATAAAAGCTATCCAATAATTCTTCGGTCCATTACGGCAAATATAATCCCATAAAGGCCAGCAGCAGCTACCACTAAAAGAAGAATCTCGCTCTGATTTCTTCAAATCGTAATAACCACACAATTACGACGAGTTGGTCGCTAATGGCTCGGATACGATAAGTGGCACATAAAAAGCCTGGTCGTGGCTGATAAAATAAATCCTTGTTCAATAATAGAACACCGGTGAAACTGCCGAGATATTGATAAAAGATATGATAAATATTGGAGCGAAATCCTTGCCAGTCGTTACCTTTAACAAGTAAACCACTCAGCGCTTTACCTTCTCCTTGATATATAAATTCAGCAGCGGCGGTTCAAGCGAAACATCCGTGCAGCAGCTACGACGTGTAACGGTAAAGTAAATATCCAATGCGGAATGACGGTGTGCCGATTTTTATTGCTCCACTTTAGTTTGGTCTATCCACTTCACTCCCTGCAGTCCGTGCACGCAACTCACTGTGTGTACAACTGCTGGACTCTTACTTGCTCACACGGAGGACGCACATGGTCATACTATTATCGCCTCGGCACCGATTCGACCACGTCACTATTACACAAAGCTATCTTGTGCAGTGAGCGATTGAGAGAAGTGATTAACGACTCGTCTTGTTTCCATACTATTCAGTCCCGAGATGGATGATCGTCCGTCCGGCAGCAGCGTGCGATCGAGCGCAAGGCTTGATTTACTCAAGTATTCTCTGTCGTGTTGGACATCTGAGCTCTGTAACCACAGCTCTACTCTTTTTTTTTATCTCTCTCTCTCTCTCTCATTCTCCACCCGACTCTACTACCGTCAGTTCACACACACACATGGGAGTCGTATCGCTAGGCAACTGCTAGACTCGGGATAAATCCTGGGTAGACTTGTCTCAAGGCAAAGGATGGTGGTGTTGTCTGATGGAGAACTATTCGTAAGTCATGATAGAAACTGCTCGCAGTAAACGGCTGCCCATGCTGAATAGATTCAGTCTTTGATTGATAACTTACAATATGGTTGTCCTACTAAACCAAATGACCAAATGGACGTCAGGGTTGTTTTAAAAATCGGCCCGAATAGCCATATGTTCTGAGGTTTCTCCATAGGTAGACCAATTTACTCAAGATATAGGCATATATATGGGTTGTGTGTTTAAAATGTAGCCAAATAACACAAATGAAGAGGAGATTTGTTAAAAGCAACAAAAAAAGTATCCTATTTTATATCAAAATAAAGAAATGTCTGAAGAGTATCTTTATTTAATCACATCTGGAACAGGTTCATAAAATATTGTGCAATCAACTCAAATCTGGTAGAATTGTTCCGAAAGTAGCTCTGTTGAAATCACAAATTATATATTTTGATCATGATATGACTTGTAGCCAAGGCTCAAGATAAGCGGGCGCTAGGCGATTTTTACCCCTCAGTCCTCCTGCCATAGCGCCCGGTAATGCTGAAAAATAAACAACCGAGCCCTGATATTTTGTCCAAACCAGCGCCCGTTGATGATCGGTAAGCTTGCCTAAGACATCGAATTTCGATTTGACAAAACGATTTAATAAAAAGTTAGCTCCCGGTAGACTGAAAGTAGCTCCTGGTTCTCAATAAATTCCATGATCCGGGCGCTACTTTTGAAAAAAGTAGCTCCCGGTAAAAAAACCTGTTATCTTGAGCCTTGCTTGTAGCCCAATACTAAAATCTAAGAGATGAATCAGTCATAACAATATCCTTTCCATGGGCAATAATGATTGATTTTCTTTTGTTCTGATAGCTTTTTAAAAGCAGCTGGGGGTATGATGGGACATTCGCTAGAAACACTAAATCCCAATATCAATAAGGCTTATTAAATTATGCAATTGATTACATTAATTATACCTTAATTATGGTGATTAGTTCTAGGGAGAACACAATTAGATGGAGTTCAAAGTGATTTTTTAAATGGGCAAAACAGCATGCACAATTGCACATACATATGCAGTTCAGTGCAGTCATAATAATTAGCTGTATAGACCTGTGAATGAAATGAGCCCAGTTTTCACTCTCTTTTTAGTCAGATTTGTTTAAATGGTCAGGTTTGTTGGGCCAAAACAAAATAATATTTCTTTGTTTTAAAAAGGAAACAACCTGTGAAGCACATATATTTTTGCCAAATTTTCTGAGACATTTTTAACTTTTTTGGCTTTAAATGACCGACCACAACACATGGTTAAACTGACATGCTTAGATGTTGATGTGTGTATGTTCTAGATACACCATGACAAAGTGGCACTCTCTTTACGTTCTCAAGGAAGATCACAGAACAGGGCTCAAAATAACCAGGTGCTCTATTACAGTATATCGGCGAGAGCCTGCTGAAATGACTCCAACATAACTGCATACTGAAATACAGTTCACTTTATTTGAAATTCAAGTGAAATTCAAGTGGACTTATAATAATGGGAGCTATTTTGGGACACCCTGTATAAGCTATAATTATGATACTGGCAACTGTATTAGCTCCCATCATTTTCATAGTCCGGTGATAAGTTAGGCAATAAAAAAAATACTATCGCAGGCCAGCTGAACCAGGTCCACATTAGCATGCATATTATACAGTTTACTTAGATAACAAGAAGAGAGGTCTGAGGTCGTGCAGATTAAAACCATACAATCCCAATTTCCCATTGGACGCAGAAGTAAAAACAACTGGATTAACACGTCACGGCGATGCAATAACAAGCTCCGGGTTTAGTCGGAATTTTCACAGTGTCAACAATAGAAGACACCTACGTCACGTTGTATGATGAATATTCAACAACGATCATGTATTCATCCATATATTTGAACATATTTCACAAAAAAGGTACGGTTATTTATTTTGTAAGTAAATAATGTGTACACTAACCTGCTAACCAGTTAAAATTAACCATTTCCTTTGTTTTTAACGGGAAAATTGGTGAAATCCTTTATCAAATACATGTGCACATCTGTAATACCAACTTTCATTTTTTCGTCTTTATAATTCAAGAAGGGATGGTTGGTTATAGGGGCAAAGATGGTTACCGTCTTTGGTTAGGGGGAGTAGGAGGGGAGGGGGAACCATACACCATATATTTTGTTCACAACAAAAGAGGAAACACATTTTTGAGGGTCTTGGATATCCACAAAGGAGGGTGGGGGGCAAAAGAAGAGGAATATGGTAGAAATTAGTCCAAATCAGGGAATGGAACCCAGGCTGCCTGTGTGTGAGTATAAGTTACATTGCTACAACATCATGCAAGAAAACATGTACACCATACTAGTCATCAAAGAGTAATACCCCTTGGTCACTAATTTTCCCCTCCACAATTGTGCAATGAAATAGACTGGAAAAGCTCACAAAGCTCACAATCCCGGGGGGGGGGGGGGGGGGGGGGGGGGGGCGGGTACTCACCTAAGACGGTATACGGGGGTGTGCCGCTCTAATGGGTAGCTTTTTGGGCACAAAATCCCTAAACATGGGGTATGATTTTTCTTCTATTTTCGCGAACATTTGCCAAAATTAGGTCTATTTTCGCGAAAATTTGCCAAATTTAGGACTATTTTCCAGATAATTAGCGAAAATTTGGTCTAAAATGAAGCAAAACCCCTAAAAATGGGTACCGATTTTTCCAAAATCACCCCTAAAAATGGGTATGGGTTTTGAATCTCCAGCGGCACACCCCCGACCAAACCAAATTCGAGTATCCCCCCCCCCCCCCCCCGGGCTCACAATACTATAGTTTGATCAGTTCCAAATTGGCGAGGCCTCCATACAGTAGCGAATAAATACAGAATGACATGGGTGCGTATAAAGGTAACAAGCGCACTGTACATCATATGCATGATACGTGCGTGCAACCAAAACCGTGGGCGTGTGGCTATAATCGTGTGAGTGCGCTTGGATAACTTTTGCGCGCAGAGAAATAAAAACCGAATATTACTCGCCAAATTGGAACTGATTGAACTAAAGTTGTGTTTTGTAGTGTCCAAGGATAGGTTCAAAGCAGCAGCAAAGACTCGTCACAGTCTACTCCAATCTATATGCCCACCACATTTGCCAGCCTATCAGTTATAAATTGCAGTTATGCTCACGCATATACACCGATGATCAAATTACAAATCATAAAGCCGTGATGTGCTTTTTTTCTTCCATCTATTGATTCGTCAAACTATTCTTTTTTACCATAGACACAAAAATCGGGAACCTGGGGATCCGGTACGTATTATCGAGCAAAGAAAGATATGACGAAAGAGCAAAACGGCACTCGGCGCAAGAAAGAGAGTAAGGATATTAAAATTGCTGATGGGGATACGGCTCCCCATTTATGAAATTGTTTGAGACGAAAGGCTGTGGAGGCATTCTTACCGTTCAATAAAGCGATATTAATTCTTGGTTTCCGAGAATTATTACATTGCAATTGTAATCCCATATGGCATGCATCTTGACCTTAATTTCTTGATGTTAACATCAGCTTGTCAAATTTTCAATAATTTGTTTTTGGAAATAAATGACATTATTTTCATAGGTAAAATCTTATGCCACATAATTTCTTTATTTGTATTTATTTTTTGTAAAGTTTTGCAATTTGTTTGCAAATATGCTTGATTTCTGTTTTTGAATTTTTTTGAATTTATTTGAGAATTCTAAAAAATTGCTGAAAATTTATCAACATTTACCAAATATGGTTTTGTTTGTTTGATTTGATTTTGTGGTGGTTTTTTTTTAGGTTTTCTTTTTTGGTGTGGGGGGGGGGGGGGGGGGAACAACACCCGGCCGACCAACCCAACCTGAGAGGTCTGGGTTTTTTCATCACCAAACCAGCATAATTTGTTAGTATCAAAACAAAAAGTATCAGGCGCCAACCACCCGTTCACCTATGGAAGACAGTCTGCTCGTAAAAAACAAACATTATTTAGGTCTGTATTCATTTCCACATGAACATTTTTTCCACCGGTTTCTAAGAAAAGGGTCGGTCAGGCCCGTAGTGAACAGGGTTTCATTTTTTCTTCACCTGTTTATAATTTATGAACATTGCAAGTCCAACCAACTAATTCTTAAATAAGAATTCTTAACGATGGGTTCATAAATAATTGAGATACGGAGCAAACTACAAAGTCACCTGTTTTTTAATATCTCTTCAAAAAACAGCATTTCAGTCATACCTATAGGCAAAATTCCTCTGCTTACTCATCATTTATAAACACGGTAAGTCCAACCAACTAATTCTTATGAATTCTTAACGAAAGATTCATAAATAATTGAGATGTGGTACTACCTACAAAGTCACCTGTTTTTGGCAGGTCGTTCAAAGAATGTCTTCAGTTACTAAAGGAAAACAAAGAAGGTCCTTCTCTCATACTTTTGGAAAAATAGCTATGCTTTATGCCATTTGTTCGTTTTTTAGAGAAAAAAATAGCTATACTAAATGCGGAAATTCTGTTTTTATTGTGTTTTGGGCCCACTTTTATTATTTGCCAGTTCGGAGATTTTATTTCAATTATTTTCGGACAACTAAAAAAATAAAATAAAAAAAGTTGGATTCATCGCATAGGGTCATGCAGCAAAAGTGACTCTCCTCATACTTAGGCCTAAAAAAAAGGAAAGGTTTGATTGGCGTAACCCGACAGACCCTATTTTTACCGCCGACCCAAAACATTTTTTTTTTTTTTTTCAATATATTTTTTCAATTTTTTTTTCAATTTTTTTGTGAGAAAAAGAAAAAACAAACAGTGAAAATGTGTATTTGTGCCATTTGTTTATGTCTGTATGGTATATGTGTGCTGGTTTATAAAATTTCATAGACATTTCATAGATTTTTAAAAAAAATTAAAAAAATTAAAATCCGACCTAGTACCTACCCTATTTTTTTTCTCTATGTTACGCCAATCAAACCTTTTTTTTTTAGGCCTTATGCGCGCGTAGGTGTGAGACATATCTTCTTTTAAATCATCCTAAGCCAGGCTTTCTCAAATAGATTGTTGAAGCTCCACTCATATGTTTTTAGAATTTACAATGGCAAATTTCCCTTCATAACATTAATATTCAAAATATTTAAATATATATGTAGGCAGCATAATAACTAATATTACTCTTTTGAGGGCACATTCGCGCGAAAAAATGTCTGTCTTTATACATCTGACCGTCATAGGACTATGAAATCTGGCTATATCCTGATATGATTTTTTTTTTTTAAACAAATTTTAACCACTCTCGCGCCACTTAGGATGCCTTGATGCGCCATGGCGCGTGCACCGCCAGTTGAGAAAGCCTGTCCTAAGCCTTGCCCGGTTTTGATTTCAGTCATTGTTGCACATATTTCTTTTGTTGTGCAAAATCTGGGAAAATCTCATTTGCAGTGATTTGATATGTATTCTAGTGTTGGGAGCGAGTTTTTTTACTTTTTCTTTTTAAAGTCCAAAACAGGACCTTAATAACCCACAAAATACCCCTTGACCTACACCAAGCGTGTGCAACCTGCGGCCCGCGGGCCACATGCGGCCCGCCGACCTCTAATCTGCGGCCCGCGAAGCAATCATAAATTCCCATTGATGCGGCCCGTTTTAACCGGAACTCCCTAGTTTGACGAATGGCGGATTGATTTAGTGGTGTGCTCCCTTATAATTAGTAGGGTGACGCGCTGCATTAAGTAAATATAACTCAAGGCGTGATTGGTAATAAAATCCCTGGTTAAAATGGCGCTTGCAACAGCAACAGTAAAAAGAGGAAATTACACGAAGAGAAGCGGGTATTCCATGAGCAATACTTCCCTTCTCCCTATTACTCCTCCTCCAGACGTGTTTTGGAATGTTTGACAATCACTGCGGCCCGTGAATAGATCTCAAAATCACAATGCGGCCCGTGTGGTAGAAAAGGTTGCACATGCTTGACCTACACCATTAGGGATAGTAACTGCTAACTTAAGATCTATACTAAATTATTTAATACATTCTTATCAAAAGAATGATTTGTTTTCTATGTAAAAATACAATTTATTTCAAAAGCAACAACATCTTAAATCAACGTCCTCAGTGGGAATGCAGGGAGTTGAAAGTGTGCATTACATACCGTTTGTACTTAGATGTGCACCCAGGGAATAGAAAGTGTACATTAATCAATTTTAAAAAAACACCAAACAAACAAAACAAAAATGGGGGGGGGGGGGAGGTGGGTATCCGCCCGAAAAATATTTAGAGTACCCGGTTACACAATTACCTGAAATTCCCACCCTTAATGTATTCAATCAATATACGGATACTTTGTTTTATGTTTTCTCCTAATTTATGTTACACTTTTAAGATGTTATAAATACAGACACACTATATGAACCAAATAATTTTTACCCAGACAAAATTTGTAGCAACACGCCACCTTTTCATCATGTATAGGCCTATTAAATTCCTACAACTGTTTCATTAATTTGAAGGCCAATAATCATCAGAAGCAGCCATCTGTAAATTCATATCAAACATGTTATGCCCTATTTCTAGACTTTTTATAAAAATATGTTTGTTTACAGTGTCGTACCCACACTCATTAATAATCAAGCCATTTCACAGTATTTTTATACACATGACTGATTCACCATTTCACAGTATTTTGGTTCTTTTATATTTATTTATTTATTTATTTTTCACTTGTTCATTTATTTTAAATGTCCTTCATCTAATTCCTTTTGTAAAATTATCTTGATCATAGAGTAAAAAACGAAATAAAAAACATAAAATAAAATATTTGAAAAATGATTGATAGCATTTACTAACCTATTGCAGTAACAATACATTTTAATAATTATAGTCCTATTTTTTTTATCTGTAACCAATAAAATCCTCTGCATTGTATTAAATTCACCAACTAATTGCTCAATATAAATGCCCACTTTTTAATGCACGTAATTACACGTTAACTATACCAATCATTTATCTTACATCATTTCCGCTTGAGCGCACAGCACACTTCTACTCAATAACAAATTTGTAATATATCACACAGAATGTATTCGGGAGTGGATCATGACGGACCACTGAGTGTAATTCTCTAATTGTCAAAGCGCAACTTACGCGTATACAGGTCAAGACCCGGAAAGCAATAGTTGCGAGGTCAATGGCAACATAGCCGGAAAGCGTAGACGACGACACAGAATGTATTTGTATGCACTAAATCAGTCATTTCAAAAATCAATTGACTTTAATTAATGAAACTGATTTGACAGCATTGAGTTGAACGCAGATTCGTTTTGGCCATTTTGTTTGTATATATGTGTCATTCTTTGACACTCTCCATTGAGAACATGTTGTGGCAGTGGCATAGCCAGAGGTGGGGGCGTTCGCCCCACCAATATTTTGAGTCTGTCGGTTGAGTGAAGGTTCATTTTACAAGAGGAATCATGGAATTACGATGGTCAAATTAGTACAAAAATAGCAATTTTTCGCACGTTGTGCGCGCATATGCCACCCCACCTAAATTAATAAGAGTATTTTAGGAGCTTGTTTAGAGCCAAAATGTATCTTTAATCATAGCAAAATAAGTGTAAAAGCACAAATCCATCTGTTAAAATTTAACTTGATGGTAGACTAAGTCACACACACATAGAACTTGCCTGTCCAGGCGCAATGTATAAAAAGGACAAACTGTTAAACAATGGGGTTGACAGTGGGTGGAGAAAATTAGTTTTAAATTGCTTGACAGAACACCCCCATTTTGTGCCTCCGCTGTGTAGCTTATCTGTAAGGTGTCATTATTTAAATGTCCCTGCTTTGAATGTCCCTGTTGAAAATATGTAGTGGAGGAAATTCAATACTTCGAGGGCTCAGAAACACAAGGACCTTATCTCCATTTTGACCATTTTGAGAAAAAGCCTATTGAAGATTTTTAAACACATTGGGGAGATGGAGATGAGACCTTGTGATACTGGCTATAATTTTGAAAGGGGTTGTGTTATGGAGATAGGCTGTGTGTTACTTGAAAGAGAATTTCTTTCTGAACATTTTGATACCAAAATCTCATTTTTGAAAAAATTGGTGATGAGGCCTTGTGTTTATGAATATGAGTTCTCGACTTAAAGGGGCACTAAGAGATGTGTTGGAGGCTGCGCCCTCAATTATGATAAAAACTGGGATTAGTTTATTTTTATAATTGTATTACATGTATGAACTTACACCTATAAGGATTAAGAAAAATCAGCCCTCTTTGTACAAGAAAACGTCGATTCAAAAATGCTTGTACAGCCGCGACGAGCATTTTACGTCCAACAGTATCCCCCTGCAGTACGCGTGATACATAACGCGAACCATATTTGCATAGAGGGCGTTTTTCAATAAATAGCGATGATATTGTTTTAATCAAGTTTTGCTGTGTTTTTGTTAGTAGAAACAACAATAATGGCAATTTTTAATGTTCATCTTGAATTCTGAAGTAAATTTTTAAACATTTAACATTTTCAACACCACTTAATGTCCCTTTAAGTTATCTTGTCTTGGAATTTGATAGCACTGGACTGGCTTTTGCTCCCAAATAATGTTAATAATGTTCAAGTCAGTCCATCCCCTATGAGTCCCTACGTCAAATCAGTGACAGTTAAGCATGTCAAATTATATCCTTAAAGGTCTTCTCATCACTGTATATATTAATGCATTGAAGTTAAATGTCTGATGACAAAGAAGCTAGCCGACAATTTATACAGCTAATTGACGAAGAAAATGTTCTTGGCCACATGATCCATCCCCTAGAAGCCCCTAGTCTAATTCTATTCCTAAAGGTTGTATAATCACTGTAATATCAATGCACCACCTGCAACCTCTTCCTCTTCATTCATTGTGTCCAAAGTATGAACCACAACATAAGATAATCATCTCTATGGAGATATAACATTAGTCTTATACTTCATTTAGTGTCAAGTTGAACATGACCTTAAGCTCCATCTATCACTGTAATATGAATGTACCCCCTGCAACCCCTTCCTCTTCATTCATTGTGTCCAAAGTATGAACCACAACATAAGACAAGCATCTCAATGGAGATATAACATTAGTTTATACATCATTCAGTGTAAAGTTGAACATGACCTTAAACTCCTCAAATCACTGTAACATTACAGCACAATATTCAACTCCCTTCCTCTTCAGTCATTGTGTCCGAAGTATGAACCACAACATACGATTAGCATTCAGTGTAAACTTGAACATGACCTTTAAAAGCTCCTCAAATCACTGTATAAATGCACCACCTATATTTAAACCCCTTCCTCTTTCATTCATTGTGTCCTAAAAGTATGAACCACAACATAGATAAGCATATAAC
Source organism: Ophiura sarsii (assembly GCA_035610835.1). Lineage (NCBI taxonomy): Eukaryota > Metazoa > Echinodermata > Ophiuroidea > Amphilepidida > Ophiuridae > Ophiura > Ophiura sarsii. The sequence goes on along the minus strand of CM069446.1, from coordinate 63,033,732 downwards.
ATTAGTTTATACATCATTCAGTGTAACGTTGAAAATGACCTTAAGCTCCTCAAATCACTGTATAAATGCACCACCTGCAACCCCTTCCTCTGCATTCATTGTGTCCAAAGTATGAACCACAACATAAGAACATAAGATTAGCATCACTATCATGACTATGGGGTTATAGCATTAGCCTATACACCGTTCAGCGTAATATTGAACATGACATTAACCCTAGCTCCCATGGTCTTGCATTGGCAATGGACCAAAGAGGGGTAGGGGGTAAACAGGGAGGACTAAAAATGTTGGTCCGCGGCCCCAGGAATTGAACCTGGGTGGCCATACTGGCCGACGAGTGACTTAACCACCACACTGTGAGCACTGGGCTGCCCAGGCTAAATGTTAGGTTACTATCTATACCCGGGGTTATTGCGGCATGGGATAGACCTTGTGTGCTAATTAATGTACGCCATGTTAGGCCAAACAAAATAGAAGGTCCGTGTCAGAAGCCCGCCCGCATTGGTATGTCAAATGAGCTACGGCGCATAGGTCTATGCGCTGGGGGCTAAAAAACTGGGGGGTTTTTGGATTTTTGTTTGTTTGGATTTTTAAAAAAAAGTTCTCTTTAAGCTTGGATAAGCAACAACAAAAAAATTGCATTCCTCATAGCCTATTTTCTAAAAATTAAAAAAAAATCGCACAGCACTTCCCTTTTTTGCACAATGTTTCTGAGACAGATTTTCTTCTTTTTTTGGCCTTACATTGTTTCATACGTCGCAAATTTCTCTGAGAACCAAATCAGAGTTGCTTAAACTTTCTTAGCTGTTGAAGAATAATAAAGAAAGGGGGTAATGTGCCAGTTAAGGCTGAACGAGGTATAGGTGCCCTTGGCTAGCAACTGTTGTTAAAATCATTTATCTTGAATGTGCTTCCTGGGAACTATGGCTGCAACATCCAAAAGAGTAATTTCCATTTGTGCAAGATTGACTGATAAGGCAAGAAATATTTTTTTGTTTGGCATCAAGGACAAATAAGAAGAAAAATATATGGTCTTTCGGTTAGATCTTTCGAAATCTTTTCAATGCTTCATTGAATTAACATTTCTTTGGGTTTGGTGGTGATGCTGTTGTTTGGTGTTAAGTGTAAAATTGTCTTGAATATTTTGAAAACCATTTTTTTTTTCCCAAACATTTTAACCCTGTTTGAAAAACAATTAAACCTAACAATTTTTCAGAATTTACAACAAAATTTCATAATTTTCAAAGAAATTGAAAAGAACAAATCTCACATGTGCAAATTACTTGTTGGCCGGGTCGGTAGAACAACTAAATTAATAACAAATTTGCTGTTAACAAAGCGTATGTCACAAATCAATTCTTAAAAGGGGGAACCTAATATTATCAGGGCCTGTCAGACCACCTTTTTCATTCATATCTGTTTAATATTTCTAATGAAATTCCAAAAAGTGGGTTTTAGTTTATTTTGGGATGGGTTTTTTTCTCAGGTTAGCCGAGTTATGCAAAACAAACAACATTTTATGCCAACAAAATGTTGCAGTCTCTATAGTACAAGACTGCATTCAATTAATTATAAGATTTACAACGATAACATTTTCAGAGAAAACATAACATACCCCCTCCAGCAAATTTTTCAAAAAAGCAGCATTTTTAATCACAATCTTCCATCTTACCTTATCATATCAAATCCATGATCAGCCTTGATGTGCCGTATTCCTGTAGAATGAAAAATACAAGAGAATAAAAAATTAGAATGTTTTAGTCTCATTGACAATACAACAACTATAGTTCAATCAGTTCCAAATTGGCGCGAAACATGCAGTTTTCATTTCTCCTCATGCAAAAGGGATCCGAATGTACGAGGGTTATTTTGGCACATGCAAGCATCACGCAAAGGGTTCATTCACAATGTGCCATTATTGCTCCATTCTACACCATCGGAGTGTTAAAACTCTTCTGAATTAATTTGCTTCTGTAAACAGTTTCCCCAATTTGTAACTGACTGGACTATTATAATAGCCCTACCATGATGTAATCCGGGCTGGGAAGATTGGTACATCACATATTTCTCTGATCTTATCAATTTCTATTTTGTTACACTTTGAGTTGCTGTCTTGGGGATTTCATTATCATCAGGAGGAAGAAATGGATCAAAATATGCAAAATGCATTAATTCCACTAGGAACTATATTAACACTTTCCACGCGGCTATTAGTTTCACCATATACAAAACAGATTTTTCAGAATTCTTTCCCAATTTTCAAAGACTATCTCAAGGATTACGGAACTAATACAAGGCATGTTTGTACTTATTTCAATGTATTTCTCATGGTGATTACAAATGTGGTATTATGAAGTTCAATAATTTTGACATTTTTTGAAACATTTTGTAAAAATTTGGAATGTTGTCTGCAGATGCCTGCTGCGTGGAAAATGTTAATTTTTGTTCTCGTTTACCATACTATATCTGTCGAGGAAATAAAATATGCACATACAATTCCAAACAGCAAAACAAGACATGACAAGATTTATATTCGGCAGTGTATGAAACATCCAATTGCATGATTTACTTCTTTTCCTCAATCAAATACATACCAGTTAACAGGCCACATTTGATTTTAAATAGCCCCTGTGAATTATATATTTTTTGGTAATGCCAAATTGCACACATAACACAGGGCACGAAGCTAGGAGACAGCTTCATGCACAGGGTCTAAAAAGCGCCTCGCATCTCTAGCTTATAGCAAGCGCCCGGGGTGTACATTTGTGTACCTTAGCGTACGTCCCCGCTACACGCCCCGGCTAGCGGGGGCACTGTTTGTACGTCCGCGTACACTCCCCCGCATAGCCGGGCATCATTTGTACACTCGTGTACGGTCCCCGCATGGTCCCCGCCATGCCCCGGGTCCCCAGGGGCCGGGCTTGCAATTGATAAGTGCATTAATAGTCCTTGTGTTGATACGGTATTTTGATCTTGCCAATTTGCCAACACAGAAAGAGACAAATGTTGGCAAACGCTTTGAAGCTAATGACCACAGAGCACTAATTACAACCAAAGATATCAATCAATGGTTCATTATTATGATCACTTCAGCCCCAGCCCCAAGCCCTATAGTGTCCCGCCCTATTCTCCGGATGTAGTGTGTATAGGCATTATGACAACTAACAAGCACAAGTTTTCAAGCACGTTTTGTGTAAAACATGCCCTAACCCCTCGCCCACCCCTAACTGCCCTCAAGTTTTCTGAGCTGACTGCAACAAAATTTGGGGCACCCTTTTACGAACATTTTGGAACACCCCACCCCCCCCCCCCCCAACAAAAAAATCTTAGCTACGCCACTGACACAGATGAGCAAGAACAAGCTCTTTGTCAATCAGATTGTTTTGTCTAATATTCTCAAAATTGTCAGCCCATTTTAATATCAAAACCTTTCTATAACTACTAAACGCCCACCTGATTAAAATCATCAAAATAAACCATGATCCAGAAAACCGTTGTTAACAAGAATAAATCCCCAGCGGGCAAATTTAATTATCTCGCAGACATGGTGAAATTGTCCATTCGTCGCATCGGGAAAATCACGAATCATCAGCTTCCACCTCGAAACAGACCACCTATGGGCCTTTTTATTTTCTTCAATTCTTTTTTAAAAAATGAGATATTGCCTTGTAGCATCAGCGCATTTAATACTTTCCACTCGGCAGGCAGCTGCAGACGACATTCCAAAATGTCACAAAATGTTTAAAAAATGTCAAAATTATTGATTTTCATTACCATATATGGAATCACCATGAGAAATGCATTGAAATAAGTACAAACATGCCTAGTTTTGTTTGGGTCAGTAATCCTTGAGATAGACTTTGAAAATTGTGAAAGGTTTCTGAAAAATCTGTTTTGTGTATGGTAAAACTATAGCCGTGTGCAAAGTGTTAAGTAGATTCGTGCCCAGCCGCCACACAAAAAGTAATTTCATCAATATACTGCAAAATATTTCTAGAATGACAGGAAATCACAGCATCTAGTTTGTTGGGTGGGAGTGTCTTCATCAATGTAAGGCATTTAATGGTTTTCTGGATTTCGTTTAACCCTAACCTCCCAAGGCATGTTTGTTGGGTAAGGTCAAATTAAGGGGAAGCTCGGACCGGGAATTGACCCAGGTTAGGCCAAAAACAAAGAAGGTTGTGTTGCCCTCAGCACCGACCCTAAAATCGTAAAAACTAGGGTTGGCTTCTTTTCTTCTTTTTTTCAATCTTTTTTTCTTTTCTTTTTTTCTTTTTCATATTTTTTGATTTAAATTTGATCTTTAAGTGTCTAAATGTTACTATTTCTTGCTTGAAATGAATAAGTAAGCTTGAATAAATGTTTTAGACTATTATCACACTAGAAACATTAAATTGACTTAGGGCCTACCCATTTTGTCTCAAAATAAACCATTTATTTTTCAGCCAAGAAGAAAGAAAAAAATCCCACCGACCGACCCGATTTGAAATTGTTAGCACTTGAGGGCAACACAACATCTTTTTTGTTGCCTTAGTCTGTGCCTTCGCCTACCTGATCCACAGAGTCAGCTCTGAAATATCTAAGATTTTCCTCAGCATATGATAGCCACGAGAACACCTATAGTTTGATCAGTTCCAAACTGGCAAAACTTTCTTACAGCAGCGAATGACTCTACAGAAGGACAAGAGCGTGCGTGAAGGTAACAAGCGCATTGTGCATCATATGTGTGACACATGTGTGCATCCAAAACTGCAAATTATACAGAAGAACAGGGTTGCGCATGAAAGCAACAAGGGCATTGTGTATCATATGTGTGACGCATGCATGCATCCAAAACCGTGTGCGTGTGGCCATAATCGCTCGTGTACGCTTGAATTACTTTTGCACGCGGAGAGATAAAAAAACGAATATTTCTTGCCAATTTGGAACTGATTAAACTATAGCAGTGTAGTGTTTTGTAGTAATTAGGAAGGTTTGGATTTAAGTGCCGATAGCATATATTTTTTCAAAAGATGTAATTAAACATTTTAGATATTTTGCAGTTCTATCTGTGTACAGAAGGTGGACAAAAAGTGAAAGTAAAATTCTCATGAAATTCACAAACATCCATGATAGTTGTGGGCACACTCACGAGGCAAAGAAAATTGAAGATTAATTCTCAACTCCCTTTAATCAAGGAAACGCGGCGTGGTTAAATGAATTGTCAGACTTGAAGCCATTCATCCCGGGCGGCACCTTTGATGTATAAGGTTCTGGTTTTCACATACAATTAACTATCGTAAAGGCAGCAGGGGAAAAACACTCTCTTTTATAGGCAGATGGACATTTCAAGTAGGGTGGGTTGGTTGATATACATGTAGAGCAGGGGGGGGGGGGGGGGGGGGGGGGGGGGTAGAGGGGACCCTTCTTTCTTTCTTTTTTTAAATTATTTTTTCCAATTTTTTTATAATTCAAAGACTTTATGAAGTTGCTACAACAATGTCAACCACAATAAAATATAATTTTTTCGAAAAAGAAAAAAAATTGCAAATGTCATGCTCGTAGAATATTAGTTTTATGCTCATCGCCAAATGGGAAAATGGAAACCTTTTATCGTTTAAAGCTCCAGACCCAATAGCTCAATGCCTGATACAAGGAATAAAGTCATTACTGTACTGCGTAAACTGAGACCAAGATATAACGTAACAGCATTCATTTAGCACATGGTTTTAATAAATGATCGTGTGACAAACGGGGGCTGTTCAAATACACATGGCTTTAAACTTACGACGGAATGGCACTAGTGCCTGGCGGTAGGAATTAAGTCATTATTGCGTAAGCAGGGAACTAGATCAAACATATAACATTCATTTAGCGCATGGTTTACTAAAAGATCACACACATGATCGTGTGACAAATGCGAGCCGACCAAACTAGAACGGGATTTTTTTTTTTAGTTTTTAGAGGAGGAAGTGGTTCAGTGCCTGTCTGGTGGTACAATGTAGTAGAAATAAAGTAATTAATTATTACGTGAGCAAGGAACACGATGACATTCATCAAGAAAAAAAGGTTAACTGAAGAATTGCATATTGATCGCATGGCTACGAGGAGCCGCTCAACATATGAAGTTTGTTGGGAGCTCAAGTGGAAAATTAATTTGGTAAAAATCAATAGCAAAGGAGTCATATTACTTCGCTCGCACATACTACAATTATTACTAGTACTTTCGTTCCAGGGTTTTTTCAGTGCTTCATTATTTTTCCCCTGTGGAACTCTACAACAAAAGTGAAATTACTCAACACCACCTGTGTGACAAGTTTACTGTATGGCTGTGAATCCTGGGTGATCTCAAGATATGGGAGTGCAAAATTAATGCCTTCGCTACCTCTTGCTACAGGATAATGCTTAACATCAAACGCACGGATCATGTCCCAAATGCCACCATTTATGACATAACCAAGACCTAGCCTCTTATCCACCAAGTAAAGAGCCGTCAGCTGAGATTCCTTGGACATATTCTCCGTCTCCCTGATGAAGAGCCTGCTAAAAAGAAAGCCACCGACGTACCAACACATGGCCGAAGGAGACCTGGTCGTCCATGCACATCATATTTGACCTATATACAACGTCTACTTCTACTATTAAGGACAATGAAGGCATGATCCAAGAACGACAGATATAGTCACTCTTGCTAAAGACCGCCGTGCTTGGAGAAAACTTATGGTCGCCTGCTCTGCAGCTGAAGTATTATAATGTTGGAACTCCTAAATTTAACATCTGTGATTTAATTTGGTTTGTCCACTCATTACCAAACACTGTGTGTCCAAGTTGGTCAATGACCACATATGACAGGGTCTACAATTTACAATTATAGTTCACAGCACATTTAAATCAAATTCTAAAGTTTCTTGAGAGTCTTATTACCCCGGTGTTCTCTCTTTGTATTCAAAGGGTTAAATGATCGTTCCAGGATCTTGAAATACCACAATATTTGACTGTGTTTCGCGAACAATTTTGCTAATTTGACCCTCTTCTTCACACAAAAACGCGGACATTTTGACTGAAAATAATCCCCTTTTTTCACCATTTCAACGACACTTTCTCTATAGTCCCCCTATTAGCGCAAAAACAAGGACACATCTGGTTCAAAATACCCCTTTTTAGTATTCTCGGGACAATTTGATATGACACAATACTCATTCTATTTTATGTTATTTCTTTGCGGACATAGCCTCTCAAAAAAACACCTACTTTTTGAAATTGCGAACTTAGCTTCCAAAATGACCCCTATTTTGGAAATCATGGACATAGCTTCAAAAACACCCCTAATTTGGGGAAATCGCGGACATAAATGTGCGGAGAATATCCGCAGACATGGTACAGAAAACACCCCTTTTCCACGATACTAATAGCACATACACAGCCAGTCCAGAGTTCCACAAATTTCACTTATCGTACAGCTTCAGAGTGCTGTAAATTTGACATCGTAAATAGCCCGATTAATTATATCCCAACTTGGTGTGTGTGTGTTTATAGTAGATGATTGTCTATCTTGATCAGTGTTGCTTGAATCAAAACTTCTAAGTTCTATCAGTGTCCTACTGTGCAGGGGTTTGTACAGCAGAGTTTTGCCACATAAATCATCACTAATACTAGTACTGTCGATGAGTGCTATTAATTCCTTATAGCTCTCGGCAGCTACGCTGCCTCGTGCTATAAGTCATACAAAAATATTGCTAGTAAAAAGAAGAAAATAGAAAAGCCCATCCCTTTGCCTGTCTCTGAAGAAAAATAATATCTACATAGTCCTTGAAACAATAATGGCACCAATTGTGGTGCCGGTCAGACCAGAGATCAAATTAGCAAGACTGGACGGACACTAACAAAATCGTTATCAATTTTGCGCTAGATTTGACTGAAGAGTTTTTTCCCTAGCGATAACGATTGTGCACTTAATCACAAGAAGATGGCATAGAGATTTGAGTACTGTAAAAGTGGAAATTTTCGCGGGTAGAAATGTTCGCGCTTAGCACATTTTGAACAATTTTGCTTGTTTTTATTTTCGCGATTTTGAGCTTCTGTACATAGACCTACATACAAAATGAATATATTCGCGCGTTTTTATTTTCGCGCTTGCTGATTTTAGCTCGAAAATCGCGAAAATAATGTAGCGCGAAAATTTCCACTTTTACAGTATAACATCCAAGGCTCCACAATTCTGACCAAAATCCAGGGGAAAAGTTTCAATATTAATGCACCAATCAATAGAGCAATCAATCAATTAATTAATCAATACATAAATCAAGTTTATTGTCAGTAGCAGGTTTCTAATTGAGTATTCCTACACGTAGTGGAGAGGTTGTGATTCAGCAAGCTACAGACAGGGAGAGTAAAAAAAAGTGTACTCAAAGAAAAATGTTTATTAAAAATATTTCTTAGGCTATATTTAAAAAATCTTTTGTCTCAAAGCTCCCGCGCGTGTTAATTAATTCGTTCGCGTTAGAAGAAAAAAATGAAAAATGAAAAGAAGAAAAAAAATCCCCCAGTTTCACCGGTTTTTCATTGATCACATTTTAAATACAAAAGGTCACTTTTACAAGGATTTCAATATCTAATATTTGTAATTTTTTTTTGGAAAAACCTTTAAAAAAAAATGCATTCCGCATTAGGTTTTGAAAAACTGAAGAGCTTTGAAACAAAAGATTTTTTTAATATAGCCTTATCATAATATGAAGGCAACCAATGTATGTATGCGGCAATAGATGCATTAATTCAATATAATCAGCAAAAAAAGAATCATGACATTCCATGGTACCGTTTACCAGATGTGATTATTTTAGGTAAAGTTACTGCATTTTGAAACCGAACACAATTTTGAATATTTTACTCAATAATGCTTGATATTAATGAAACAAGTGGCTTTTGTGATAGTCAGACTCAGCCCGGACTAGAGTGTGGACCGTCTTTAATAGTGGAATTCAATAGATTTTATAAGAAAAAATATCGCAAATCTTGGTCGGTGTATAAAATGTTCACTTATACTCAAGTGAGCATATAATATGTCTATTGTTTCCCACAACCAATTTCAACCAACTAGAATTCTTTTAAAAGCTAATTAGATAACCCGTCTGCCTCAATTCAAAATCTATGAAATGTTTGCGTAGATCTTAATATATTTCAAAGTTGAGTACACTTTGATTTACTCACCCTGTACATGTATCTGGTCTAGAGAGCAGTATGGATCTGCACAGTAGAACTTACTACTTTCTACGCAGCTTCAAAAGAGATTTTCACTTCGAAACCTTTCAAGGTCTATTTCAAGGATTACTGATCCAATGTTAGGCATGTTTGTACTTAATAAATTTAATTAATTCCTTGTGGTGACTCCAAGTATGTTGAAACATTTGGTAAAAATTTACCTGAAGACATTCCGCGTGAAAAGTGTTAAAGATTGTGACTATAAGGGGGTAGATGGCTATGGCAGCCAATAGGATTTGTATTTCCCGATTACTGAAACACCCAAGAAACCTACAGGTGTATACCATTTGTCTCTACTAACCTGCCAACATGGAACTGGTTCAACACTTCCAATTTTTCTTGATTTTGAAGTAAATTTTGTTTAATTTCTGGGCATGGGGGGGGGATTAATTTTATCAAACCATTATTTGAAATCTGGGTCAAATCAATGTCCGGCGAGTAGTTTTCTGAGTCTCGTATAAGTGGCTTATCATCCCATCAATTCGTTATGGCAATCAATCTATTTTAGACCATTTTATTTATGATCAGATATTGTGAAGAGATCTTCCATTCTTTGCAAGGCCAATATACGTAAAAATCATATTTTCATGTTTATATACAAATATTTATACAAGTATTATTATGCAGGACAAGCCTGTAAATTAATTTGGTATGAAAATATCCACAACCATAGTAAAAAAAAATCAATGTTGACACTTGCTAGCGCTCAATTCAGGATCAATGAAAGCTGTTTCTACTTGAAAATCAGGAATTTCATGAAAATAAAAAACGGGAGAGAAATTGACCCAGATATGATGATGATGATGATGATGATGATGATGGCCGTTGGATGCAAGGAACGATGCCAGTATCAAATTAATTATTTACTACATGTGGGATCTCATCTTCTTAAAGATTAGGTCAGAAAATTTGTATTTCCCTATACCTGGATGGGTCGTTAGTGAATGCAAGAAAAATGGCACACATCAAAATGCACCTGCTGCCTAGTGCAAATCGGAGGGAAACAAGCTTTTGTGAAAAAATGAAAAATAAGTAAGAATTTTAACTTTCGAAAGTAACATATAATAGAACCCTGTTTTAGACCGACCTAGTTATGGGGGCATTCACTTTAAACTGTTACTAATGTACTGTTACAGTACTGTTTTAAAACAACCTACGCAAAAAATTATTGAACATTTTATCTGTGTCATACCTTGATGTATGTTTGAAATTGTTTAATGGTTTAGAGTTAACAGATCACATCCGAGATATTCTTGGGGTTAAAAGATAAGGGGATTTTATAGGCCATAATGGTTTGGTTTTGTCCTGTTCTGTTCTGCTCTGCTCTGTTCTGTCTTGTCCTGTCCTGTTCTCTCCTGTTGTCCTGTCCTGTTCTGGTCTGCCCTTCTTTTATTCTGTTCTGTACCATTCTGTTGTTTTGTTTTGTTCTGTTCTGTTCTGTTCTGTTCTGTTCTGCCATGTCCTGTTCTGTCCTGTTCTGGTCTGTTGTTGTTCTGTTCTACTATTCTGTTCTGTTGTTCTATATATATTGTTCTGTTATGTTGTGTCTGTTCTTTGCTGGTACCATTTAATTTGTATTTCATACTAACACTAACAGAAACTTCTCTTGCATTACTGTACATGTGGACATTTTCGCACTGCATTCATTTTCGCGCTTTTCGCGCTCAAGGCAGCTACCGCTAAAATAAAAACACAAGAACATATTTATTTTGTGTATAATATAAATATATGCAATGAACTTTCAAATTGCGCATTTAAAAACAAGTGAAATTGCTGAAAGTCCGCAAAGCGTGAAAATGTAATTGCATAAAAGTTACCACTTTTACAGTACTAAACTTCTGAAGATTAATTTCAATCGATGTTATTTCGGAAATGATATTCTTTTAGCACTTCGTGCAGATTAATAACATTTCTAACGCTTAAAAGCAATCAATTATGATCTATACAGACATGGAACTAAAGCATGATCATCAGATTTCATACAAAACCAGACAAAATGTGACCAGTCACGTCAAAAAGGACAGATTGTCGGCAAACACAGTTTTGAGATAGAGGCCAATATATTTGGTGAAATATAAAGAAAATAATAGAAACAAATATGCTTCTTCGAATCATACCTTGTGATTACAAATTCTGATTACCTTCAACATGTTATCATTTAAACCAATAACTCAAATTTAACTTGGGTCTCCAACATGTCCATTTTGACGTAAAAGCTGAGCTACCTACCATTGGGGATGACTTCTATTTGACATCACGAAAAAAGAATAATCAACGAAACCTCCATATTTAATATCATCAATACAAACTGGGCCACGGTATGTTAGGACACGAACTCACCTATTGAACTGACCGTTTCATCGTCTATCAAACAAAAAACACCCTCGGGGTTTGTGTTGGGACAAAATAAGACCTCCGCTTTGATCGTGTGCGATAATTCCAAAAACCCACTTGCGTTTATAACACTTCCATGAATGAATGGATGAAGACAGGGCCGGTCTTTTTTCAAAGGATGGGAAGTGTTGCCAAATGAACTATTTGGGAGCCTTATTGGGTTACTTTTTGAATACCCCTAAAATACTTAACACTTTCCACACGGCTTTTAGTTTTACCATATTCAAAAAGCTTTGTCAGAAACCTTTCCCAACTGTCAAAGTCTTATCTTAAAAATTATTGAACCAATACTCGGCATGTTTGTACTTATATTAATGCATTTCTCATGGTGATTCCAAATATGGTGATGAAATTCAATAAATTTGACATTTTTAAAACAATTTGTGTAATTTTGGAACTGTCGTCTGCAAACGCCTGCCGGATGGAAAGTGTTAGCAAATATGATTTTTGCCACCATTGGGCTACTTATCTTCATATCTTGTCTCATTGAAACTGCTGTTTAAGTAATGGATAGGGCTACATTTATCTTTTTTTAGTCCCATTCAGTTCAATGTTCGAGAGATACACTTTTTGTCCCATTGGAACTAATGGTTGAGATACCCATGGGGCTATTTTGTATCTTTTTTTATCTGTTGAAAGAGATCAATTTGGACAACTTTCTCACTCTTTTCCCTATTGAATCAAATTGTTATAGCGATAAATTGGGCTATTTGTCATCATGAATTTGGGCTAAGATTAGTGATATCAGTCAACACTGATGAAGTTGTAGGGATGAAACAAGGGCGGCATGCATGAAGAATGCCGATTACTTTCTTTAAAGCGTGCCGCCGTGCCAAAAATAAACGGAAATATTTGTTTTCTTTAAAAATCGCTGGGTAAAATACTGCAAACAAAAGGAAGGATAGCAATAATAATAAATGGATGACTTCAGAACACACCGGCTCGTTGCGATTAATTTAGGATGATGTGGTCAAGTTGATGCAAGGGTAATGTGTGTGTGTGATTTCTTAATTAACCTCCGAAATGGAATCTGCGTTTGAAAACCTGCCGACTGACTTTGAGAAAAACGGGGCTAAGTCAGCGTAGTAAATGTTGTTTACGGCTGGTATATCAACGGTTTCCAAGCGGCAGGCGTCTGCAGACGACAGTTCCAAAATGTCAAAAGTTTTAAAAAATATCAATGTTATTGAATTTCATAATAATATTTGGAATCACCGTGAAAAATGCATTGAAATAAGTACAAACATGCCTAGTATTGGTTCAGTAATCCTTGAGATAGACTTTGAAAGTTGGGAAAGGTTTCTGACAGATCTGTTCTGTGTATGGTAAAACTAATACTAATAGCCGCGTGGAAAGTGCTAAAGCTATGTGAGTGGATTTACCTGTTTGATTGTCTCCTTAGGCCGAATTAGTAAATTCTTTGGTGGATGGGAGGGAGGAAAACAATAAATAAAAAGTGGATTTTCTAGCGGGAATAAGAGAGCATACAAATTAAATCTATAGTTTGATCAGATCCAAATTGGCGAAGCCTCCTTACACTACAGCAGCAAATGGATATATATAGTTAAAGGACACTGGGCGCGCTGAAGGCAACAAACGCACATTGCATCATACGCATGCATACGCTTGGATTACTTTTGCTCGCGGAGAGATAAAAACCGAATATTTCTCGTCAATTTGGAACTAATTAAACTATAGGACGGGTGTCTTGCCAAATGCTTCATTGGTTAATGATTGATCTATTGGACGGTGCTATCTTTTGATATCATGTACATTCTGTACCCTTTATGAGACATACATTGATCTCTAGACATAGATAAATTGCCGTTTTATAAATTCACATGCTCTGCTACTTCATGTCCTTAATTGGTGATGCCTCGGTCGGTCTCTTTGTACAATTACACAAAATCCTGAAGGCCAATGGGCCTGAAAGCGACCAAAACAAAAATTCGCAAATTTGAGGATTTGAGGACATTTCTAAATAATTCTTTAATATAATTCTTTATAAAGGTATAAAAGTAGCTATACACTTGGGAAGTAGAGATAAGGCAACAACAAAAAACACCCTTTTTTACGCGCCTGAACGGACAATATTTTTCAAATTTGCAACAAAAAATCATTATTTTAGAAAAACGTTAGGGACATTTTTTTGAAATTTTGCTTTTTAAAAAAACAATAGATTTTTTTTGAAATTTTCCAAAAATGTTGAAGGCCAAAGAACAGGATGATAGCGACCAAGAATTTGCAAATTTCAGGATTTGAGGATATTTCTAAATAATTCTTTAAAAAGGTATAAAGGTAGCGAAACATGTGGGAAATAGAGATAATATAAAAATGAAGTTTGGCAGATTTTTAAAAATAGCTTCACTGGTTAAGCATCGGTTCATGGCGAGACCTTCTGATATCATCTTAACAAGGCATACATTGATCTCTAGACGTAGATAAATTGCTGTCTTAATTCACATACTCTACTACTTCGTGTCCTTAATTGGCGATGCCTCGGTCGGTCTCTTTGTTCAATTACACAAAATCCTTAAGGCCAATGGGCCGGATAGCGACCAAAACAAAAATTTGAGGATTTGAGGACATTTCTAAATAATTCTTTAATAAGGTATAAAAGTAGCTATTATACAGTACATGGGCAGTAGAGATAATATAAAAATTAAATTTGGCAGATTTTTAAAATAGCTTCACAGGTAAGCATCGGTTCATGGCGAGACCATGTTAATCATACATTGATCTCCAGACGTAGATAAATTGCTGTCTTAATTCACATGCTCTGCTACTTCGTGTCCTTAATTGGTGATGCCTCGGTCGGGTCTCTTTGTTCAATTACACAAAATCCTTAAGGCCAATGGGCCTGATAGCGACCAACACAAAAATTTGAGGATTTGAGGACATTTCTAAATAATTCTTTAATAAGGTAAAGTAGCTATATACAGTACATGGGCAGTACAAGTACAGTAGAGATAATATAAAAATTAAATTTGGCAGATTTTTAAAATAGCTTCACAGGTAAGCATCCGTCCATGGCGAGACCATCTTATCATACATTGATCTCCAGACGTAGATAAATTGCTGTCTTAATTCACATGCTCTGCTACTTCATGTCCTTAATTGGCGATGCCTCGGTCGGTCTCTTTGTTCAATTACACAAAAATCCTTAAGGCCAATGGGCCTGAAAGCGACCAAAACAAAAATGCACAAATTTGAGGATTTGAGGACATTTCTACATAATTCTTTAATAAAGGTATAAAAGTAGCTATACACATGGGAAGTACAGATAAGTCAACAACAAAAAACACCCTTTTGTACGTGCCTGAAGGTGGCTAACTCGGCTACGGTGACCGGCAATGATTTGCTTCAAAATAACAGAGGATGTGTATATTGATGAGAAAAGATGATATGCCAAGTTTGAATTTTTTCCAAAAAGCCGTTTTTGATTTACGGAATTTTTCGTTATTTGAAAACCCATTGACTTAATACAGGAGTATTCTAAAGACTTTTACTTTATTTTGATGCCAAAACACCAAGGTATAACACATTTTTTTTCCTCCACTACTGAGTGGTGATGGATGGTTTATTCACTGGGAATGTTAGTACTTTTTCACTATTCTCTAGAAACACTATATTGCCAAACTTTGTGAATTTCTACAGAAAAAACTACATGTTCAATTTACACAAACAAGGTGTCATATTAAAGGTAATTGAGTTTAGAAAGTTATCTCGTGAGTTTTTACTGATTAAGTGTTTCTAGACCTTTTTACAGCCTTTTGAAAATTTCCCTAAAATCAAAATTGAAAAAAGAAAAAAAATCAAAAAGTAAACACTGTATATGCAAAAACTCACGAGATAATTTAGGTAATATGCTTATACAATTATTCCCAAAGTTTCATGGCCATAGCTCTTTTCGTTTAGTCTACAGAAATTCCAGAAGGTGAAAATTTAGGGAATTTTCAAAAAATAAAGAAAAACATAAGAAATGTCACAAATGATCCGAAAGTCCTGAAATAGGTAGTGGAAAGACTTATCTTTACTGTGGTCTCAGTATAAAGAGTATAGATATAATTGATTTAGTATTACAGCAGTTTTTCTGTAGTGGTGTAGGAGCCGAGTTAGCTACCTGAAAGGCTAATATTTTTCAATTTGCAACAAAAAAATATTATTTTAGAAAAACGTTAGGGACATTTTTGGCAAATTTTGCTTTTTAAAAAATAAAAAAAATGTTGAAGGCCAAAGAACAGGATGATAGGGACCAAGAATTTGCACATTTCAGGATTTTAGGACATTTCTAAATAATTCTTTAATAAGGTATCAAAGTAGCTATATACAGTACACGGGCAGTAGAGATAATATAAAAATTAAAAGATTTTTACAAATAGCTTCACTGGTTAAGCATCGATTCATGGTGAGACCTTCTGATATCATCTGAACAACCAAACTCCTCATTATAAAAAACGGGAGCGATAACTGAATTATGCGTGTTAACAATTATATGGACAATGTGAAAAGTAGCTCAAATTAAATGAACATGGATATAAAGAATATCGTGATAATGTGAAAATTGTGTAAATTATGTGTATGTGGCGTAGGATTCCTATTTTTTATACGCTCTGCAGTTTTATGGACACGCTGTATATTATGTGTTCATCTTTCCTTCCAATGATACTAAATTTGTAGCACTCACTTATTTCCGTGCTCAGCCACTTGTTGATCTCTAGACATAGATAAATTGGTCTTAATTCACATGCTCTGCTACTTCATGTCCTTAATTGGTGATGCCTCGGTCGGTCTCAATGTACAATTACACAAAATCCTGAAGGCCAATGGGCCTGATAGCGACCAAAACAAAAATGCACAAATTTGAGGATTTGAGGACATTTCTAAATAATTCTTTATAAAGGTATAAAAGTAGCTATACACATGGGAAGTAGAGATAAGTCAACAGAAAAACACCCTTTTGTACGCGCCTGAATGGCCGATATTTTTCAAATTTGCAATACAAATTATTATTTTAGAAAAACGTTAGGGAAAGTTTTTGGAAAATTTTGGAATTTTCCAAAAAATGTTGAACATTCACCAAAAATTTCTAATTTTTTTCTTGGGGAAATGCCTGACCTACATACCCTACCTGAGAGGTCCGTTTCCCTGTAATAGGGAGTGTTATATTGTCACCTAATGTGAAAATAAAGTTTAGCATGTTATTGAAAAAGCTTCACTTGTTAAAGGGGCATGCATTGAGAGATACGTATGGGGGTGCGCCCTCAATTATCCTGGAAATCAGGCTTTTTTGCATCAAAGTAATACTTAGGCATATAGTAACTACCATCTGAAACAGTTTACCAACATTCGTCGTTTATCATATAAAATTTCATGATTTTCTTAGTTTCATATCAAAACTCAGGTGCTGAATTCGGAAGTTATGCATCGCTTTACTCACAGAGTTTCGCGGCAAATCTCAACCCGGAAGTGCCGTTATTTGCTTATTTTGGCATGAAGGCGATGTCGGAATTGTATGACATTTTGGATTTGGGCTATGTTGATGATTATCTTTATGTTATTTGCTCATTTAGTATATCGATACATCTCTCAATGCCCCTTTAAGCATTGGTCCATGGTGTGTCCTACTAATATCAAGTACCTTTAACAAGACCATAATTAATCTCTTGACATAAATAAATTGCCATCTCAATTCATATGCTCTTCTTATAATTTGTGTCCACATAATAGCAATGTCTCAGTCAGTCTCCATTTTCCAATTACTGAAAGCTTGAAGGGGAGGGGGTATAGTTCTAGGGGCCAAAACCAACCCAGAAATTGCACCTTTGATGAGAGTTATTTAATTAATTTGAATTGTGTTTTCTGAAGAAAACAATTACTTTCGTCAATCTAATTAATTAGTGTGTGGTTACACCCTTGATATCCTTGTACTTGTTTGCCCTCCCCAATGAAAAGTATTGTTTCACCTCAGTCTAGATGGCAAGGCAATTTATAGGGATAGCCAATTCATAAACATACCATAAGGTATACGCCTACTAGAGTTCATTGTTGATAATGACCATGTTTTTACCATTATCATTGCTAGCTATGCTTTCTTCAGTAGATAGCTAACACATTTTAAAAGAGATCCAACCAAATCAATAAGGCCTTATAGAGCTAATGGTTAAAATTGAACAATCATTATCTAATAACTAATCTTAAGTAGATAGCAAGTCCTATACCTATGCACACCACCAAATACATCTCCCATAGGTTTACACGTGAAATGCACAATTTTAAAATGGATATTTCTCGACGTTATAAGAAACTGGTATCTTAAAATTTGGTTTCAACTTGAGGATGAAAGCCATGACTACTAACTAAACGACTCATATATGGGGGTAACCGGCATTTTTTTGAGCTAGAGCCTTTTCAAAAAGTACGAGTTGGGTTTTCCTGGTCACACGCAATTGTTGATTTAGATGATGGCGTTAGCTACCGGAAATGACCTGAACACAAATGTCTCTGTTAAAATATTAAAAAATCATCATTGCATCAATTTTTTTGGACCTGAAGAACGCTGATGTGTCTGTCAAAATTCACACTATATTAATTTCACCATAACATGTAGTAAATACCCTAATTTTAAACTGTAATTTACAATAGGTCTCCCATTTCGGCATAGAAACGGGCCGGTTTTGGACTATTGCCTCAAAGGGGGTAGGGCCAGACGTTATTTAGTGGTGTGAAACCCTAAAGAGTTCTCATAGACAGTAATAAAATTAAAATAATATAATTATAAGAGGCACAGGTTTTGGAATTGTTTCCCCGGTTCGAGCCTTGTAGCAGGTCTGATGTCACCCTTTACAGGACATAAATTGATCATCAGACTGATAGATTAAACATCTTTTTACATGCTCTGTTTGCTAACTTTGTTTTGATTTCAAAATCTCAGTCGGGCTCTTTTGTCCGATTACATAAAACCCAGTTTTATTTATCAAAAACAAAATCTAGTCTTTGGGCCTAAACAAACTAAACTTTTGGAAGAAAAAACCTATCCAAGATTAAAGACATCAATTGATCTCCAGGTAGATAGATAAATTGACACCTTAACACTTTCCATTGGTTTTACCAAATACAAAACAGATTTTTCAGAAACAAGGTCTATCTCATGGAAAACTTAACCAATACTAGGCATGCTGGTACTTATTTTAATGCACTTTTCCTGGTGATTCCAAATATGATAATTATTGTCAATAATTGTGACATTTTTGAAATATTTTGTGAACATTTGGAATGTCGTCTGCAGAGGCCTGCCGCGTGGAAAGTGTTAATTCACTATGCTCCGCTTACTCTGTTCTTATTGCAATGTTGCAGTCGGTCCCCTTTGTCCAATTACGTAAAACTCTGTGTTATTATCACCTTTAACGCTTCAGCGAGTATTTGTAGTTTACCTAATCAGCGTTTAGGGAATGTGGTCTACAAGTGTCAGCAGGGATTTGTATTAAGATTTGGATTGCCTTGCTTTTAAAAAAAAACTCTCACAATCTCTCTCCAGCTTTACTAAACTGCTCAAAAAAGTTTGGATATTTTTTCAAGCACAAGATTGTCAAATATCGCGGGATATGTTCATTAAGTGTTATATATCATTTAAAAGCTGATGTGTTCATCTTTACAATGATATCCAATTTGAAGCAATCCATTGTTCCAGTTCTCTGCCACATGCTTGAGAACACGGGGAGTTCGCAATCTGAAAGTGCCAAAATCAACACTATTTTGTACTTTAGTGGTCAATGTGAACACTTCATTGAACAGATGACAAAGATGTTCTTTTGAGCACGAAATAGTGTTGATTTTGGCACATTCAGAATGTGACCTCCCATGTTCTCAAGCAAGTAGCTGAGCACTGTAGCAAGGGATTGCTTCAAATTTGGTATCATGTAAAGATGATCACATCAGCTTTACATGATATATAACACTTAATGAACATATCCCGTGATATCTGAAAATCTTGTGCCTTTATAAAAAGGAAACAAAACCAGTTCAATATAGGCCCAATCAATCCAGAATTTAGGAATTTGAGTCAGGTGTTATGAAATTCTCTCAATCTTTAAAAAAATATTTTGAAACATTTTGAAATTTCAGAACATTTTGTTTGACTATTCTAAAACATTTCAAGTTTCTGAAGAATTTGAAAAACACCTGACCGAAGACGTAAGATATAAATTGATTGCTAGACAGATAGATAAATTGACACCGTAACACACATGCTCTGCTTACTTTGTTCTAATGTCTCAGTCGGCTCCTTTGTCCAATTACGTAAAACCTGGCGATGTTATCATCACCCTTAACGCTTTAGTGAGTATTTGCAGTTCTACTAATCAACGTTTGGGCAATTTGGTTTACATATATCGGGCTATCGTATTATCGCTTTCCATGCATCAAGCCTTTGCAGACGACATTCTAAAATTTCACAAAATGTTTCAAACATTTCAGAATTACTGAATTTCATTACCATATTTGGAATCAACATGAGAAATGTATTATATTAAGTACATACATGCTTAGTATTGGAATCGGTAATCCTTGAGAAAGACCCTTGAAATTTAGAAAAGGTTTCTGAAAAATCTTTTTTTTTGTATGTACGGTAAAACTGATAGCCGCGTGGAAAGTGTTAAGATTGCCTTGCATACCCCCTGTCGATCTCACTCTCTCCCTCCATGACAGCAATCTCTGAATTTCTGTTTCACAAGTAATTTGATTAGTGGCGTTTCTGCAGGTACATAAGGGCTGAATGTTGTAAAAAAAGTTTTGTTTTGGAAGGAAAAGACAAATAAATGCGAACCACAAGTTAGGCAACGAGAAAGAAAAAAACCTGTTCTACGGGCAAACGGACCTCTCAGGACGGGTCCTTCTGTTGGGTGTTTTTTTTTTTTTTTAAAGTTTTCCCCCTTTAAAAATGACCATAAAATTCAAACAAATCTGTAAAAATCTTGCCATATTTTGACAAGCCCAAAAACTTATTTGGGTCGGAATTCATTTGCATGTGAACATTTGTTCACCGTTTTCTAAAAAATGGGTCGGTTGGGCCAGTAGAACGGGGTTTCTTTTTTTCGTCGCCTTAGCCTAAAAGATAAACATGAACCATCAGGGAAACAATGTGAGCTCTTGGGGTTAGGGTGGTTTCACAGAAATCAGATCTTATTTTAGAAGTCAGTTCATAGACTTATACCAATCATTATCAAGTTTCGGCCCAACTGCTGAATGCAACATTCAGTCTCTAGACTAGATACAAATCTTGCTTAAACAGTGTCGCTTTATTATGTTGCGGTCTTGTTTAAAATCTAGCATAGTTTTGTATCATTCTATGCTCTTTTATACATAGCTCAGGCTCTGAAGGAAGTCCTCAATTAGGCACAAAATAAATTGTTGTCTTGCCCTCAGCAACTGACCCTTTTTTTTAAATTTTACCCAAATTGTCAAAATATTATTACTACTATCACACTAGAAACATTAGTCAAATCGACATTTACCAAATTTGTCTTGACAGCCACGGTCTGTCAGTAATATTTTTCAGCAATTAATGGGTTTTTTATACCACCGACCCGACCTCAACATTTTCGGCACTTGGCCACAGCAAAAACAATTTAAACATATGATTATGAAACACTATCGTTATTAATACAAAAATCCATCATCTGGGGGACAAAAGAAACATTGTCATCTTTCTGATCATTATCATAATCATAATTATCATCAATTTATAATTTATCATTATGATCTTGAAAAAATCTCCCCTCTAAATTCATCACCTTCAAGCATAATATTCCTCTCGATGGAATATCTCTTGCTCTAGATTCCATCGTGGTTAACCTCATTGTTTGATGTTTCAAATCTCTAACTATTTGAGTTGAATTATTGAGTTGAAGAATCATCATCATCATCAATTTTGTAATTTCATCTTCGGGTTGATTTATCATCATAAACTTTTCGCTATATTCATCCCCCTTCAAGCATATCATATACTCCCTCCCAACAGAGTGTCATTTGCCATCGACTTAATTTTGATTAACCTCATTTTTGATTGGAAGTCTATGTAATGCTACAAATCTACTGTACAAGTGGACATTTTTGCATTACAATTATTTATTTTGGTGCTTTTCACCGCAAAATTAATAACATTATTTTCACTCTTTTCACCGCAAAAATAATAACACTCATGAACATTTCTTTTGCCTAGAGGTCCATGTGATGAAACTACAAATCGCAAATTTAAAAACACACAAAATAGTTTGCAAATCTGCAAACCACAAACATTTTATCGCGCAAAAATTACCCCTTTTACAGTATTTGAGTTGAATCACCTTCATTCTCATCATCATCAATTTTGAAATCATCTTGGGGTTAGGCAACAACAAAAAAATGTTATGTTGCCCTCAAGTGCCAAAAAATTTAATTCGGCTCGGTCGGTCGGAAATCCTTTTTTTGGGGGGGGGGTGGGCTGAAAAATGTATGGTTTATGTCAAGACAAAATTGGTATATATGCCAATATGTCAATTTAATTAATGTTTCTAGTGTGACAATAGTCTAAAAAACATTTATTTAGGCTTATTTATTCATTTCAAGCAAGAAATAGTAACATTTAGACACTTTTAATTAAATTTAAATCTAAAAAAATAAAATTAAAACAATTAAAAAAATGCGATCCTAGTTTTTACGATTTTTTGTTGTTTGTTGGCCTTAATTCAATCATCACATAGGTTCCCTTCAAATTCATCACCTCCAAGCATAATTCTTCCCTCCCAATGGGATCTCACTTGCTCTCCCGATTCGATTTTGGTTAACCTTCATGTCGTTATGAAATTGGGTAATGTTTCCATTCTATTTAGAGTTGAATCATCATCGGGCGAGTGGGGGAAACACTGTTTTACGGGCCCGACCGACACACTTGTTTGCGAGTTTTTTTCAAATCATGTAAAATCAGCCATTTTTTGGAAGAAAATCCTGATTTTTGCATGTTTCAGTGACATTTCAGGTATAAAAATAAAAAAATGAAAAAAACCCGACTTTTGCGAGTTTTTTTCAAATCATGTAAAATCAGCCATTTTTTAGAAGAAAATCCTGATTTTTGCATGTTTCAGTGACATTTCAGGTATAAAAAAAAATAAATGAAAAAAAACTGACTGACCGACCCTACTTGACACGTCCGTCCGCTCCATCATCAATTATACTCCATACACCCCTATGGAAGACATGGCCTTAATCTTCCCCACAGGAGTGACGATTTCACATAGAGTCACCAATGCGGGTAATCCCATTTGAAAATCACACTCCCTACCTTGAAGATTAGAATATTGCCTTCCTAGGGGGTGTATGCATTTCATATGGAATAGCCCAATATGGTAATCATACTAAGACTGATTCATCATTATAACTTTCCCTCCAAATTCATCACCTCCAAGCATACACTCCTCCCTCCCAGTGGGAAATCCCTAGCTCTACATTTCATTTAGGTTAACTTATTTTGAAACAGTGTCGAGTTTCAAAGCTTTTTGAATCGAATGAATATTCATCCACACTTTTCCCATATCCCAATACACCCATTAGCAGGCTAAATGAAACATACAGCAAACAAACATAGTCCCTACGGAAAATCATAAATAGTGTTTCTAGTTATTTCCAAACCATTTCTGACACAAATGGTGCATTTTCCCCCTTTCTTTTTGAAAAAAAAAACACCCTCTTATGATCAAGGTATTCCATGTGTTAAATACTGAACAGACAGAGATCACTTTGAAATTCATGCACCAAATATATTTTCATGTTAAAAAAATCTTGATACTTTGATAGATTTTGAAAGCTTAAAGGCATATTATGTGATCTTTTCCAAGTAGCGCCCTCTATCATAGATTTTTACTATGAAAGCAGATTTTCTTGCAGATTTGCATTTTTGATCATAAATCATAAAGATCTTCTAAGTTACAGATCGATACGATTCCTAATTACATCAAAATCATGGTTTGAAAATAGGTTGTACCAAGCGGTACAATCTATTTTTCAAAATTTTACTCTAAATTCTCTCTAAAACCATGATTTTGAGGTTATTAGGAATCGTATCGCTCTGTAACTTGGAGTATATTCATGATTTATGATCAGAAAAGTAAATCTGCAAGAAAATCTGCTTCCAAATTTTTTTTCGGGATTGAGTGCGTCCCCTGGAAAAGATCACATAATAAACCTTTAATAGGCAGAAGGCACAGCACAAACTCTTTTCGACTTCAATGTTTCTCTATGTAGAATTGGTGCTACGCTCATTATTGTATTCACGGAAGTCGTCACCAAAATTATTGTCATCTATACATCTATATGATCCTCCTCAATTCTGAAATGATCTTCCAGATTAGTTAATCATGATAATTATACCTCCAAATTCATCATCCTAAAGCATACATACGCCCTCCCAGTTGGATCTTACTTGCTCTCGATTTTGATTTTGGTTACCTGATTTTGACACAGTGCCATATAACATAGTTATCCAAATTGTATATTCATCGCCACTATTCTGATATCACAATACACACATTTGTATGCTAAATGAAACATAAAGCAAACAAACATCATCCCTGTAGAAAGTGTTTCTAGTTATTTCCAAGACGGTGTAAAATATTGGAAATATTTTTAAAAAGTTGAAAAGCATTGGAAAATCATTTATGTATTTTATCTAGTAATTGCAATGTTCTAAATAGTTTCTGATTTAGAAGTATGGATGTGGCTGTAATATGTGTACAGCCGTAGCAAACGGGTGCAGTCGTCTCTCAAAGAAAAATTTGAGATCTTATTAACAACAAAAGGAACTTTTTAATGCTCCAAAATGATACCTTTGTGGTTACGATTGGATACTGCTTTCTGATTGCTGTAAAATTGTCTATTTTCTTTGTTTATCCTTATTCCATTAATATCTCAAAATACATTTTACCAACAACTGCACCCTTTTGCCGCGACAGTACACAGTACACATATAATAAAGTATTTTATCACGGAAACACTTATGCTCTACTTTGACAAGTGGATAGCCTGCGCCTAGCGAGACTTTACACGTCAATCAAGGCTTTATGACTTCATCATACAGTATTAAACAAGGAGAGAATTTTGACTAACGATGCTTGCCTGAACAAACTGGGAACATAAGCACTAGTACTATGAAACCATTTTCATCTTGGAATACACAGACATCTGTAACAGATCCTTTTCCGCTATACATATTCACCAATAGATAACACCAGTCAGTGGTTCCGAACAGTGACGCTTTCTTTTTCCCATCCGTCCAAATATTGATTTTGCTTAATAAACATTTGATGCCAATAAAGTCCCCATTTGCCCCACGTGCGTTGTGGCAGCTGCGCGGGATAGCATTAGAACCCCGCTTCACGTTTCAAACACCTCCGAGCAAAGGTTCTGCTTACATACAATCGTGTCCAGGTCAAGATACGTGTGCTGTACGGCGTGACAAAAGGAAGGTTTTTTTGCCCCGCAGCGCTTTACGAGACAAATTATGCCCTCGTCTCGGGTGTGATGGCATTTTGCATGAAAGGGGATCAATTTTTTCATTTGGAATATGATAAAGAAAATGTGATGAGATTCCATGGTGATCAAAAATAGACTTTTCTATTGATTTATCTTCAGTGCCCAAGAGTTTAGGAGCCAAGAGTGAATACAAATTTGAAGAATTGTATCAAAGAAGCTCCATTTCGGAGGCAATATCCGCAATGTGATATATGACTATATTGGGCTGAATGGAGGCATAGTTAAAAAGTAACAAAGTAATCAAAGGTCAGTCACTATTTGTTAAGTAATAGGGAACGTCCTAACTGTTATAGCTGCTGTGTTGTGTTTCCTTCAGAGCTTTTATGTTGATCCATCATGACAAACCTGGGGCAGCCATTATGTTGGTGGGTATCCAGTTGCGTAGCCAGAGGAGGGGGGCAAGCCCCTATATTAGAGATTGTCGGTTGAGTTTGGCACTGTCGGTTCATTTAAAAAGGGGAATCATGGAATTATAATGGTCAAATAAGTACAGTACAAAGATAGCAATTTTTAGAGCGGATGTGCCCCTCCCCCCCCCCCCCCCCCAATAAAAAAATAATAATAATAATAATAATTGTCATTTTTTAATGAAAGCCCAAATGAACGTCAATCATGGCAGAATTAGTGTAAAAGAGCAAAAATGTTTGCGCACATTTGTTTAGTCGGTAAAGTCTAGGTGGTTCACCTTTTTTCTTGTCCCCCTCCCTCTCCGAATATGAAAAACTAGCTACGCTACCACGTATCCTTGCATTGACTTATAATATGTTCCTGAGAGAAAAGCAAAGTCTAGTGTGAGCTATCTTCAGTAGATAGCAAACTATCAAAGATGATATCTAGCACTTGGTTTGGTGTTGCTTTGAGTGTTGACTTTGTACACTTTAATTCAATTCAAGGGTTTAGTACCACACGGCCCTATCCGTAATACCGATATAGCTGCCACTCGTTATATATGGAGTTGATTATAATGCTGAGCAATTGGCACAAACTAAATGTAACTCAGAGCAGCTATTTGCAGACAGAGGTTTTTTTGTTCAGACCTAAGTGATGTGAAAAGCTACTATCTGTAATAGCTGCCATATGTTATACACTTCTGGTCCCAAGATGCACCCTTGCAAGAGAAAAAAAAAGTACCCAACTCTTCTGGAAAATATTGTTTCATGTGACAAATGCCCAGACAAAAATGAACATTTTGTTGGGCAAATCATCATCGAACAAACTTGAGACCTTCCAGTGACCAATAATGATTTTGTTTGACCGATAGTCAATATTTTTAACCAACCAATTAGGCAAAGTGATTGCCCAACAATTCTTTTGACCAACAAATCTACAGTGTACACTCATTTACCTAATATGACACAATAATCTAATTCTGCTGACGACGTGACGGGTCAAAAATGCCACTACCCGGCGTACCTCCGGCCACCGACTCCCTCAACAATTACATGCGACCTCCTCAACGCCAAAGATCCCAATACATTAATTTGACTTGATTCTGCCTAAAGCCACACTGGCATGACAAGCTCTTCAGAACGACTTAAGGTTGTCCGTTATGTTCGCTTGGGATATTTATCCGAGGCCTTTGTGTTAGAGAGGCTTAGAAACACGAGTAGACAGGAATTTTGTCAAGATTGCTTTTTGACCTTTCTATCAATTCAAAGTTGTCCTGTCGTCTGGCTTGGAAACCCCCAACAGTTGAGGGCTCAGGAAGACGTGGGCGACCAAGGGCAAGGTGGATTGACAGGATCAAAAATCTTGTTGGACAACCTCTACCAGTGGTGTATCAACTAGCTGCTGACCGACAACCGTGGAGAGACTTCACGAAAGCCACAAACTGTCAGACAAGACAAGAGGCGTAGCAAGCAAGCAAGCAATCCAACAGGTTATTGCATCGTAGGCCAAACAACAAGTGTGTTTTGCTTTCCTTGAGTGTACAATACTGGATAGTATTTCCTTCTTATATATTTTTACCATGACACCCCCCCCCCCCCCCCCCCCACTTGTAAATACCTCCGAACGAGGACCAAACGTGGTACTATCCAAATGAGGACCCACCAACCTGGACACACCGACACACCCGAGGACCAAGATGGCGGTTTACACAAAAACATACGGGTGTCAAACCGCCAATTAGACTGTGTACTATCTATAACTGAGGCCTAAGGGGGTAGAGGTGATACGAGGACCTCGTTTAGATAACGTTTTGACGTTGTTTGCATTTGCATTTTGCACGTATCAGGAAACCGAGGACGTCCTCGTTTGCAGGTGTGTCCGCATTTGGAATGTAAAATACGGATGTGCGTCCTCGTTTGCAGGTATTTACAAACGCACCCCCACACCCCACACACTCCAAATGCTTACTACAAAATGATTTGTTAACAAAATTGTTCACTACTGTTTGTAAGTATCCATACAGACTGAAGATGCTTAACAACTGTGTCTCTTTTAAATTCAAAGTTGAAGAATGCACTACATACAAAATTGACATCAGCATTCAAGCACATTATTATGCGACTAGTGAACATCACAGGGGCAAGTTGTCTGCAAACAAAGTTTCTAAAATTGAGGTCAATTAAGTAGTCCCAATATTACTAAAATATTTATAATAGGTTATCTGTCCACTTGCCAAACAAAATCTGATTAAGTAAAAATGGGGGAGACCTCTTCAATTGAAGAAGACATTTTTCAACAACATTTTCCAACATTAATTCTCAGATTTTCGGCCAAATTCTTGCTCTGATGAGTCACACATTGAGAGGAAACACATAAAGTAACATTTATGTTCTGCACTTGTGCACTTAAGGCGACGAGAAAAAAACACCCTGATTTACGGGCGGACGGACCTGTCAAGTAGAGTCCGTCAGTTGGGGTTGATTTCTTTTTTTTCTTTTTAACTAAAATGTCACCAAAATCTGCCAAAATCAGATTTTTTTTTAAAAATGTGTGAAAAAAAAAAATAATACAATCTGTGAAAACAAATTTTCAACAGATTTTCGACCAAAAAACGGCTGATTTTACATAATTTCAGAAAATAAATTGCCTTAAGGTATTTTTAAAGCTTTAAATCAAAATTATGCATCTCACTCAAAATGTAATAACAAAATAGGGGTCAAAAGGGTCATAAGCTCCAATTATCTTATATGTTTACTTTTTCTGCCATTTTCATCTGGATCTTAAAACCCTGTTACCACGTAATGTGCATCACATATCCATACCACCGGTCTCTCCCATTTTCATCCCTTTCCTACTACTACACATGTGCTCGCATCCAATCCCTCCACGTAATTCAATTTAGCGATAACCATTGTACAAATACCCAGTAATCGCTTACTTCAACATCCCTCCGAGGCATAATAAAGAAATTGTTTGGCCAGAGTAACCATTCAACCTAAAAACAAACCCTTAAAAAGTACAATTTTCTTTTTAATATTTATACTCAATTTGAGCTCAATAGCTATTTAAAATAAAAAAATTATAATTTACTTTTTTAATCGGTGAGACTCCACTTTAAATGCCAGCTGATTTTCCATACCATATACAGAAAAAAATATTAATCTAAAATGATGTCTCGTGTCAGCAACGCAGCAGCGAATTTCAAACCCAAGACAAATAAAAACGCCCTTACACAAACATCCAGATTCCAGCCCACTTACGAAACGTCCAATATGATCAAAACTGACGACGACGGGGGCAATTGCAAGCCTGATCAATTTATTGACCAATTGCTTGCTGTTGGTCAGTCGTAGGGTACTTTGCCCTATTAAACATTGCCCAGAGCCATGATGTCCCTGGATACTTGTACCTACTTGAATGCACCCTTGACGGGTTGGCTTTGATGGGAGCTGCTCCCCTGGGGCTTGTATGTGTCAGATCCAATTGTGCCAGGCTGGCCTCAAGTTATACGCAGGAGAAAGTCGTTCTTTCTTACCTTTAATAATTAGAATTTAATAGCATATTTCTTCGGTTCTTTATACATGTTTTGGACAGGGTGCAAAGATTTTGATTATTTTCATTCTTGCAATAATCAGGAAAAATAATAACAGTATAAATTCAGCCAAGAAAAACAAATGCCAGACTAAATAACACCTTAGCCCTACTAAATACATGTCCAAGCCTATTTCTCAGTGCATGCGTGGACGATTCCAATGACGTATCAACCAAGCCTACATAGTGAGCGCAGTATACTGCGCGAACGTGAAGCTGATAGTCATGGCTTGCATATGGGCTATGGGGCCATGTGCGGAGGGTCCCCGGTTCAATCCCGGTATGTTCATCTCCCTTCCTCCTCTCTCCCGTCTCCTCGTCTTTATTAAAAACCTGGGGGTCGGGTTAGGGTTCAACCAATCTGTCTTAGTGCATAGCATACATTTATTTCAAGATAAGCACTTGCATAATATGACACAAACTTACATTTAAGACAAAATTGAACCAAGCCTTTTACAGGGTTTATACACCTTTTTACTAATTCCATGACTTTCCATGACATTTACAACGAGTACTAAGACCAAAACTAACACCCCCCACCCCACCCCCCCCCCCCCCCCCCCCCCCCCACGTCCATTAATATTGTTCTTGTACATCACATAAAACACCTAACACAAAAGCTCCTGATCCAGACCAGGTTGCTTATATGTCAGCTAATTCAAAATCTAAAGCAGTGTCTAAAGCAATGTCTAAAACAACATGTTTAACTTTTACTCATGTATATATTTTGTTAATTTGTTATGGTATTTTATGATTGTACAGGTTGTGCGTTTTCTTAATTTTTAATTTTTAATTTATTGTTTTTATCTTTGTGCGGCGCATTGAGTTTCCTTGCCTTTTGAAATGCGTCTTTTAAATGCCTGTTTATTATTATTATATTATTATTAACAAAAACCCTAGTTTGAACTCCGCATATCTCGTCCCCAGAGTGATCAATGTGTGTGTAATTGAATCACACAGCTAATCATCCGTCCATGCCAAACTGCTTTAGCTTTGTACCCATACAAACCACCGGGATTGACATATAGACAACTCATTTGCTACAACCTTTTTTTCATTTGGTCTGGTCACTTAAGGGGGCTGCTGTGCACCTTCAGGTACAGCCTCCGTAAAACTGCCGTAACTTCTTCATTATTCATTTAATATAGATATAAAAGTATACATTTTTTTGCAGGAAAGGGTTCAATGAATTCAACCATGATCATGAAATTGACCATTTTGGAAAAAAATATAAAAAACATGTTTTTTGACCCATTTTAGGTTCTGCAAAGATAACTCAAAATAAACCGAAGCCATCATAACTTTGAAAGAATCCACTCAATTTTTGTGAATGAAGTATCAAATTATGGGGAACAAATTTGCTCAAATAATGTATATCTTAGATTTTTGGTATCGATTGTTGATTTTGAATTAGCTCACATATCAGCACCTGGTCAGGGACTTTTTGTGTTAGGTGTATACACTTGTTCTGTATCTCTGTCATTTTGTCAAGGACAAACATAATACTGTAAATGTGTACATTTGTGCGCATGTACATTTTCGCGCTTCACACATTTTGAACAATTTTGCTTGTTTTTATTTTCGTGATTTTGAGCTTCCTTACATAGACCTACATACAAAATGAATATATTCGCATGTTTTTATTTTCACGTTTGCTGATTTTAGCGCAAAAATAAATATAGCACGAAAATTTCAACTTTTACAGACTGTTATTTCATCTATTTTTAACCGTTAATTCACTCAACATTTTATTTTACCTGACAAATTTCAATCCAAGGTGAGACTCATATTCAATATTTCTTCTTTAATTGTCTTATTCAATAAATATATTTACTGTAATGTGCATTGCATCAATGAGACAATGCATATGTTATATTCAATGGACTATCTAATAATAGCATTGGCCAATGGGCGTTCACAAAATGTTGGGTTTACAAGTGCATATTAATATACAACTGATACAACCTTTAATATAAGAAATTATATACGCTTCAATACTACAAGTATGCATATGGTTAAGTTTATATCACAACAATGCTATTTATGTTTTTATTGCATTATATGATGTCCTCAGTACAAAGCATCCACTGAGGTGCACTGCCTTTGACAGGTAGCATGAGCATAACAAGCTATCCATCTTCAGTAGATAGACCTCTGTCAATGATACTATCTCCTGCCCGGTCTATCTGCTGTTTACATCAAAGTAAGTTATCTTCAGAAGATAGCACACATTTGCAGTTGTCTGGCAGGAAGCATAAGCTTGGCATGTCATCATCAGTAAATAAGGCCTAATTTATTTTTTTTGATTGGCGTAACCCGACCTACCCTATTTTAACCGCCGACCCTAAACATTTTTTTTTGTGTGTGAGAAAAAGAAAAAAACCCAGTGAAAATGTGTATTTGTATTTGTACCAACATAGACGTTTACTAGATTTAAAAAATAAAAAAAATAAAAAAATCCGACCTACCTACCCTATTTTTTTTCTATGTTACGGCAATCAAACTTCTTCTTTTTTACAGTTTACAAAATGTTTCAAAAATATTCAAGTATTGAATTTCATTACCATATTTAGAATCATCTTGAGAAATGCATTAAAATAAGTACAAACATGCCTACTATTGGAACAGTAATTCTTGAGATAGACTTTGAAAGTTGGGAAAGTTTTTTGAAAAAATCTTGCTTTGTTATGGTAAACTAATAGTCAGGCCTGGAAACATGTGGAATTCAGGAAGCTTCCTGGGAAATTTGGGTATTTGGAGGAACATTTTGCTTTTTCTAAAAAAAGAAATACATAAGAAATGGCTGGAAATCTTGCTTTCTTTCTGGGAAATTTTGTTTGCTTCCTGGGAAAAGAGGGGAAAAAATCAGCACTGCTAATACCAATAGCCGCGTGGAAAGTGTTAAGTTTATATTACCAATAGTTATCTTCAGTAGATAGCGTGCACTGAATTGGACTAAATTCCTCACATACATGTAGCATGCATGTATCATCAAAAGAGACTGCTCAATTGACAATTGACAACAGACAATTGTATTCTTATCGTCAGTTATATCACATTTAGTTATCTTCAGCAGATAGCATACACTGAATTGGTGCCATGTAGCTTGGGTATGTCTTCAGTAGATAGTATGCTATTCTCTTTTCAAAATGGGAATTTTCTAGGTATGTATGTCTTCAGTTTATTTCGCAGAGAGTAATCTTCAGTAGAAAACACATTGAAGGTGGCTATATCTGGGGCAAAATATGCTATTTTTAGTAGATATTTTACGACAAACTGATTCCAAACAAATTAAAATAAGTTGGATTTTGATAAGTTGAAAGCAAATTGTGTTCTTTTTCAGTAAATCATAATTCTGGCAGATATTACAAAAAAATTGTCCTTTCAATAACCTATTTACATTATATGAGCAGCATTTTGGTACATTTTGATATGTACTTTCTTTCATTTCTTTCAAAGGTATACACCAAATTGAGAAAAAATCTCCTCTCTCATGGAAAAATCAGAATTTCTGAAGGGTAAAAAAAACATAACAGTTGCATTAATCTTACTTTTTAAATTAAATTTGCACAATTTGTTTAAACATACACACTTCCACAGTTCGCTCTATTCAAATAATCTAAAAATGTATGCACTATTTCTTGGAAATTCTTGGAAATTCTTCTAACCACACAACTTTTTGTCATCCCATTTAGTTAACCCTTACTAATCAGACCATATAACCTGCCCGCCTTCCCTTCGCTCCGAGCAATGTTCCATATGCCCATATTTGAAATACACGAAGCGTATCCAATTCCGCCAGAGTTTGGCCGCCGGATGTCGACCGACCTCCGTCTCGGTATAATGCAGCCTGGAGGACGATTCACACTCGTGAATCGAAGGCTTGTTTTAATTTTTACCAGAAATTCACGGTAAAGTCACACTTTCCATTGCCAGTGTCCTGTTTGGTGAGGTCGTATTCTGGTCATCTCACTTCCGATATTGATGCGAAAGGGGTTTTGCCACACACCCGATGAGGTAGCCCAATCTTTCAGAACTAAGAAGATGATCTTGTTACTGATAACTACACGCAATTAAATTGATACCAGATGGAGGCGGAGTATGTTTTGAGAGGCTATTATCAATTTAACTATGGAATCATGAAATAAAGCCTAATTACAATTTATCATCATTGCTTCAGTTTTATGTTTAACCCTCTGAGAACTACCGGCCGATAGGTCAGAAAGATGGATACATCATTTATTGCACCAATGAGAGACATTGTTAGAATAATTGTATCCCTGATAAAGATTGGAGTGAAATATTTTACAAGCTGCATTTTAATTGGCTATTCAAATGAGTATATCTTGCAATACACCAATCAGAACCACTGTAAGATAGGCCGGTAGACCCCAGGGGGTTAAATGCAGGGGTAGATATTTTATCAAATGCTGTAGGAATCAAAATTCTTACAGTTCAATTTCACAAGAATCTATAGATTCATCCCATATAACTTGTTATACAAAAACCAAAAATAAGTTTACAGGAATCCTCCCTGGAATCATGAGTCTAGAAAGGTGTAATTTTAAAAAGCTTTTATGTTTGTCAAAAAATGTTTCAAATTTGGCCAAAAAAATAAAAAGTTGAGTTGCCCTTTCAGGGCCAGAGTCTGGGTCGGACGGTCGGATTTTTTAAAAACAAATTTCAAAAACACGTTTTCATTTTTCTTTATTGTTATGTGCTTCTTTCAATTTTTTTTTTTTTTTTTAATTTAATTTTTCTTTTTTTACTTTGAAAAAAAAAATAATAGCGACCCTAGATTTACGAAAATTCGGGTCGGTCGGAAAGGGCAAGTCAACTTTTTTTTTTGGCCTTATCTAACATTTATTCAAAAATAAAAATCAGCCTCAAGTATCTGTATGTAACATGCCATATACTGGTACAGTTTCTCTCGCAGCAGGCGTCTGCAGACGTCATTCCAAAAGTTCACAAAATGTTTCAAAAATGTCGAAATTATTTAATTTCATTACCATATTTGGAATTACCATGTGAAATGCATTGAAATAAGAACAAGCATGCCTAGTATCGGTTCAGTAATCCTTCAGATAGCCCATGAAAGTTGGGAAAGTTTTCTAAAAAATATGTTTGGTATATATGGTAAAACCAAAAGCCGCGTGAAAACTGATAACTATTTCTCCCGAGGTATACTCAGATTTTTGTTGGTACCAAACAATGTGCCGCCACCAAAATGAAAATTGACCAAAACAGTTACCAATTTATGGACCCATATGTTTACCAAAAACCCAGTATTTTCCTATATATTTGACAGATTTTGCTGAAATATCGGCGAAAAATAGCAAAATTAAGGATTTTAGACCCATAGATTTACCAAAAATGGCTTTAAAAAGGGGTCATCCATTTACCAGAGGGTGAAAAATGGAATCCTATTTGGCGGCACATCCCCGTAACCTATTTCCACTAAGTACCCCCCTCCCCCCCCCCTCCCCCCCCCCTCCCCCCCCCTCCCCCCCCCCCCCCCCCCCCCCCCCCGGAACTTTCCATTTTGCTACAAATCTATTGGATTATTGGGCTACTTTAGCAACACTACTGTACATATAGCATTGTAGGTGTAAAATTGATCTACCAAGAAACCAATTTTACCGGTACGGTTCTTCAAATAATGCACTTAAAGATTGGGATATGGTGACATGGATTATTCATCTTGCCGATAAAATGTTGAAAATGACTGACACATTCCCTCAAATTTAAGGGCACTATAGGAATTAACACTATAACCCTAACCCTAACCCTAAACCCCAGAGGCACCTTTTCCAAAGAAATTTTTTCGTGGTCCAAAAAAGGGAGAAAGTGCTCCCACTCCCCAGGGGCTCGAACCCCAGACCTCTGGGTTCAGAGGCAGACGATCTACCTCTAGGCCACGGGGGGAATCCATACATGGCGGAGTATATTTCGCCCTGTATAAACCCTGGGGCCATTATTTCATCGAAAAACTGCCGAGCCGGGTGACACAAGCACACCGCATCGTAGTAATTCGTGAAGAGTGTTAGGGTTAATTTGTCTTTTGCTTGAATGGGACAACAACTTTCTATGACAAGGGGAATATGATTCATGTGTCGTTTTCATGAAAAGAATTCTTATATTTACTTTTGCTTCCTTGTTATTATAAGGCACAACAAAAAAAGGTTTGTTTCCAGTAGCAAGCCTGAAAAATCAAATGCGAAATGTGTTTTTTGGTGTGTGTTTTTATTCGTCTTTTTCAAATCTGTGCATTGTTGTTACGGTTATATGCTCGCTAAAATGTGATTTTTGCCGCGGATTTTCACTTCTGTATTTGCCGTATGTTGCCAATCGCCATCTTGAAACATGTTGGACACAATTTCGACAAAAGATGGGCCCAAAATATAATTGTTCCAGTTTTTTCTATTAAAAGAAAGCGCAAAAATAAAAAAATGTTACTTTGGCCTTGCATTTACTATATTACGTTAATACGGTTGGTCGACAAAAAAAACCTGTTATGATACAGGCAAACAGACCACTCAGGTAGGGTCGGTTGGTAGAGCGTTTTTTGTGGGTTTTTTCTCAAACAATGTAGGGGGTATAGTTCGCCAATGCGATGTGCAATAATCACTTTCTAGTTTATACTGGAGATAGTTGTGTTTTTGATAATTAAATGTTATCCTAATAGTCAAAATATGACTATTTTCTGCTTGAAATTAATACTTTTACTCGAATAAACAGTTAGTAAAATTAACATTTACCAATTTTGTCTTGACGTGAACCATCACAGCCACGGTTTGTTTCAGTAACAACAAAATTTGACAGACCAACCTGACCTCAAAATGTTTTGGCACACAACACATTTTTTTGTTGGCCTAACTAACTGAATCATTGTCAGAGATATTGCTTTACCATTCTAAAACAATCACTCTCATTTTCATTACATTGTGTAACATTTTTTTCATCATATCGAAATCTGATTTAACAGTAAAATATCCTTCGTTTTGATCTTTCACCGTGTGTTAACTACAATCAAGGAAAAAAAGGTTGGCACACTTTGTCTTAATTACGGGAAAAAAACCGCCCCTCTCCCCGGAGGCAATGTTGATCCGAGTCATATTGTCAGAAGCCATGGTAGGTCCCCCAACATTGATTGATGGGGGATGGGGAAGGATATAAGAAAGGGGAGACTTTTGCTATCTATTAAACAGTGCTATGTCCCAAGTCTGATCTCAATTGCGAGCACAGGGATATTTGTAATAAGTTGCGTCAAGTGTGCCAACTATTATTTTCCTTGATTGTAGTCCCCATAGAAAGCATGTCGCAGAGAGAAATGTTCGCTTCTTCCAAAATCCTTTTCCACGCGGTAAGCGTCTGCAGACGACTTTCCAAAATGTAACAACATGTATTAAAATGTCATAATTATTGAATGTCATTATCATATTTAGAATCACCATGAGAAATGAATTGAAGTAAGTACAAACATGCCTAGTATTGGTTCTCTAATCCTTGAGATAGACCCTGGGAATTGGGAACGGTTTCTGACAAATCTGTTTTGTATATAGGGTAAAACCAAATAGCCGTGTGGAAAGTGTTAACGCATGTAGCAGTAATTAGCGGTACACAATTTATCACATCCTACATTCCGGCCGCGCAGGAAACCATCCTGCTTATCAGAGTACTAGATTTACATTATTAGTACGCAATTACGACCACATCAACCAAATTGCACAATTCCGAGGGACGATTTACCCTCTTTACGCCCCGAGCAAACTCGACCACTCACCGTTGACCGCAATCGCTCTTTACCGAGAAAACCTCAAGCGTCCATTTGAAGATTTCGCTTTAGGTTGACCTATCTATATGCAGTCAGTATAAATTGGATTCCTTTTTTTTGGACTTGGTTTTCAAAAGGAACACGTAAGTAGTGATAAATGAATAATTTATAATAGCTGACCAGGTGTGATGTAATTAAAGGTACGGAATTCCAAGAACACCGTGCAGGATGAGTGGAATCGTGCAAGGCGATAGGTAAAGTATTCACAGTAAACATGGTTGTGTAAATGATTTAATGGCTTCACGCATTTTTTACTCAAAGACGAGGGCGCTTTATTTCTACACTATCCACCATATGTTTTCAACTTTTAATACAAACCCCTCAGAAAAAGTGTGGACATTTTTTTTCAATTGCCAATTTTTCAAGATATTTCTTGATAAATATTCATATTTATAATAATGTGGTCCTGAAGAAGTCAGAGCTTATCCTGACAAAGGCTTGACACTTTTAAATTTGTTCGTCAGCAAAACCGTTAACTCTTAACCTAAAACAATTATGAATACCCGTCTTTAAAGCCTGTCTCATAATTTTATTCACATTGTGTTACATATCCATGAAAGGCTGATTTAGGGTTTAGTGTTTTTCCAGCACAAATTATACCCCATATTTAGGGATTTTTTTGCACAAAAAAAGCAACCTATAGAGCAGCACATACCTGTGTATAATCATATATGTCAGTACCACCCCCCCCCCCCCCCTCAGGTCAACCCCCCCCCCCCCCCCCCCCCCCCCCTCAGATCACACACAGTGAGAAAAAACTTCCTAAATATAAAACGTCAGCGTTGCTATGCAATAGCCCGATCTGTGTTGGAAGGGACAAAATTAAAACCTGTATTAACACTTTCCACGCGGCTATTATAGTTTAACCATAATACCAAAAAACAATTCAGAAACCTTGACCAAGAATCACTGACCAATACTAGGCATGTTTGTACATATTTCAATGCATTTCTCATGGTGATTCCAAATACAGCGATGCATTTCAATAATTGTGATATTTTTGAAACATTTTGTGAACCTTTTGAATGTCGTCTGCAGACGCATGCCACATGGAAAGTGTTAACTCTGTCCTCAAACAATATTACAAATGAACTCTTTCCCCAAACAATATTACAAATACTGCCAATTGTAAAAATCCAAAACGTACTAAAACAAAAACACAGCTGCGATAGTACAGCTACACGCCATGTTATTTCATTCGCGTCTTGGCACCAAATGGACAGCTGACCTTTACGATGCTACAGATCATATCAAGCAATTGGGGAAACCTTACGTTCCGATGGCAGACGACACTTGTGTAAATACGATAACGTCCACTCTGGAGACACGGATAGAGTGGGTCTGTCCGTCAGACACTGTTCTCTCCTCGTCGTAAATCGCATATTTATACAGGATGCTGACTGGCTAAATCCGGTGGGGGGGGGCTACTTAGTGGATATGACGATACGGGGATGTGCCGCCAAATAGGGTCCCCTTTTTCACCCTCTGGTAAATGGATGACCCCCTTTCACAGCCATTTTTGGTAAATTTATGGGTCTATCTCGCTAAATTTGAGCAAAATATGTCAAATACATAGTAAAATTATGGGTTTCTGGTAAACATTTGGGTCCATTACCCCTCGAAAATAAATTGGTAAATGTATGGGTCAGATTTTCATTTTGCTGGCAGCACATCCCTACCAAAAATATATCTGAGTACCCCCTCCCCTCCGGGACAGTATGATGACTGGCTAAATCTGATCTGAAATTGAAGAGCCTCATGGTCAGCCACGTTGTATGATCTGATTGCCAGTTTGTTCGCTGTTTTACAAAAAGTTAAAAAAGCCCTTATTTCAATAACTGTGTTCAGATAAGGCTCGTCATCTTGTATTTTACATCCACTTGAGGTGGTAGCTTAATGTTATAGTTGGTGGAGATAGACTCGATGCTATCACCCTGAGTATGATTGCTCCCTTGTCTGTTAAGTAACATGTGCGACATTTTCAAAAAAATCGATATGAATTAAATATTTTGATCCCCGAATAAAATGATTGCCAAAACTGCACAATACCTGAAATACTTCAAGTGATTTTCTAAATAGCTGCCTTCTGTTTTGGGGTCCCAAACACC
Source organism: Ophiura sarsii (assembly GCA_035610835.1). NCBI lineage: Eukaryota > Metazoa > Echinodermata > Ophiuroidea > Amphilepidida > Ophiuridae > Ophiura > Ophiura sarsii. The sequence continues at coordinate 62,994,615 of CM069446.1, read as the reverse complement.
AACCTGTTACAAAGGGTGCAGCAAGGTGGGTCAATTTAGTTCCTATGTTAGGCTAAGGTGAAAAATAACTCTCTTCTTTAGGCAATCAGACCTCTCAGGTAGGGTTGGTCGGGTGTTTATTTTATTTTTTTCAAAATGTTAGAACGTTTAAGTTAATGTTCAACAATTTACCAAATTGTCCACGAAAAGTCAACATTTGTAATAAGAGTGTATCTAATGCAAAAGTGGTAATTTTTCACATTCCACCAAATCTGAGCAAATTTTGCGAGCCATTAATTTCACAATAATAATCTTTTTCAAAGACACAATGGCACATTGAATTGAATGTATGTATACTAAAGAAACATGTTCACATGTTGTTGTTTTTCAAAACAAAACTTGAAAACGTGATCATTACTGTGACAGAAACAAATTGCCTTACACAGTCCGCCAAGTGACACAGGTAAATGGCTATTTCTCCTTCGCCATACATGTATATATCAGGATATCAAAGCCATGTACACCGCCACTTCTCTGCTCGAGCCCAAGATGACGACTCGGCATGACCCACAGCTTACAGGTGACAGAGCTTAACACTTTGCAGGCGAGACGACTGCAGACGACAATTGTAAAAGATCACAAAATGTTTCAAAAATGTCAAAATAATTAAATTTCATTGCGATATTTGGAATCGTCACAAGAAATACGTTAACATACTTGTGTAAGTACAAACATGCCTAGTATTGTCTCAGTAATTATAGAGATAGGCTTTGACACTTGGTACTATCTTCTGAAAAGAACTATTCTGCATCCATGGTATCCGACCAATTGCAACATGGAAAGTGTTAAAAAGCTATACACTTTATACCCAGGGTACTGATTATATAAATTAAATGGAAGAGAAATAAAATTATTGCTTAATCGAAGTATACACTGGAGACCCAAATCAGATACTGTCAATTGCGCTGTAATAAAAGGGCCCCTCTGTATCGTAATTATAAAAGCATTTTACACTATGGAAAGTGGTCATCTTTGACACGTCTTTGTCCAGGCAGCGAGGGCTATTTCCTGACCATACCCATTTCCCCATCTTAGTGTGGACCCCTTGATAAAACCAAACGAAATGCGCTATTCAAGAAATTCCGTTCCGGGAAATTTGGTATCTAACAGAGAGCATGATTACATATATCCAGCCATCTGTGCTAAACCCTCATTTAAGTCCACATTGCATTTCTATGTATCATTACCCACAAAATTTAACACAGGAATTGAATCTGTCCGTGTCCGTATGCAATGTCCATCTGCACCAGCCGGCGAAACCACGACGACAAATCGTCCCCTCGGGCGCCAACGTGTGGCTGCAACAACCGTGACAATCACACACGAACCCCGCAGCAACTTGGGCAATATATTACTGACCATGATGGTGGACTCGGTGGTCGGTAGGTCGGTCGTTAAATTGCAATCGTCCCAGGATTTTTTTACAGCTCGATAATCGTCCCCCGTAGCAGTCCAGCTGCGATAACATTGATGGCCCTTCGACTTTATCCTTTTGTTACTTTTTTTTTCTTCCCCGGTGTAAACAAGATAAAAGGATGATAGCAACATGGATTGTTCATCTAATACTGGGTGTGGTATTTTTTCAGTATTGTTTGTTTGTTTTTGTCGAAAGAAATTTGGAAAACAAGACAAAAAATAGCTTTTAGGTATCTGTACTGCTCAAAATTCCCTAAAGATGAGGAGAATGTGAACAGCTATTTTGTTTTTTGAAGTTACCGTGAAAGAGACACTGTATTGTAACGTAATCAAATAATCCTTGTTTACCGTAAGAAAGATGGTCCTTTAAATACTGCACAAAATACCTTCGTAGAATAGATGTATGGGCATATGGTAGCGGCGTACATATTCACATTTAGGCATGATGTTTAAATATACTGGTACATTAATTGTAAAAACTGCACAAAATTCCTTTGAATGACAAACGTATCTTGCAAATTGCGGTCACAGTTAAATCAGATTTGGGCACAAAGTTTCAGTATATCTTTATTTAAGGACTGCACAAAATGCCTCTGTAGAACAGGCGTATCTTGCGCATGGTGACGGCATACATCATGGGGTTCAGGCACGAATTCATGTAAATCAGATTGGCAAGCAGGTCCCGCACTATCGAGCTATTGCATTCTGGGCAAAATATGCTTATAGCGAGGGTGTAGAGGACAAACGGTAACAAACAGATGTTGAGAACGGTTACCAAGGCACCCAGAACAATGGCAGCTTTCATGTAGCGCTTCCTCGGCGGGGATCCCGAAGGATTCGGTCCATTTCCCCTGTCATTCGCGATAGATCCAGGTACGCCCTCGCTCGAATTGCGATTGTTGACGCTGTGCTCCTGTGCATCGTCCGACTGCGAGAAATCTCCGGGTTGAATCGCGATCTGACCCCTCAGCTTAAGACTCAAACGATGAATGAACAGTACGCTGTACATTTCCACCATTAAAAGCGGCATAAATATGACCAGAATGTAGTAGACGAGTGAAAACAGAGCGTTATGTTTGACCGGATTGCGGCACGCTTTTCCGTAATCAAACTTCACCCCGGTTGGCAGTGTGACATATGACCACAATATGATCTCGCTAAGTCCCACCGCGACGCCGTAGATCCAGGCACCCGTAACTTTACACAAGATACGGAATCTAGACTGAGTTTTTAGGTACTTTGGATACTCCTGCGAAACCAGTAGAAATCGGTCAAAACTGATGGCTGTCGTCGTGACTATACCGACCGTCAAACAGGCGTCTCTGAGCATCTCGCGCATCTGGCATCCGATTTGCCCGTACGGCCAATAGCCCAAAGCTCTGGAGGGGAACTCAAACAAGCAGACGATACCAACTCCAAGGTCTGCGCACGTGAGACTCAGTATCAGCAAGTCACTAGCTTTGTCTCTCAGAGCGGGGACCTTCCAGAATGCCAGGATTGTTCCCATGTTCCCAACGATAGTAAGGAGTATAATTACTGCAATGGCGCTCATATACACGATGTAGAGGCTAGGAGCGATACTGCCGTTGATCGGCCTGAGGAAAGTTACGTTCGACATTCTGCTAGAGATTCTGCTCCGTAATAAACCTGACAACCAGTACCACTAAGTACAATATATTATTTAACAAAAGGTGTTATCATACAAAACACAAAAATGACCTTGTTTCAAACCCTCAATAGATTCACTAATAAGGTCAAACAAGATTCTAGCTATTGAAATGATAATGGTCCTCCATAACTATTCAATACTGATAGAGTTGCAAAAAAATGTAAATTGCATTTGATTCAATATTTAACACATGCAGAAGTTTGATAATGTGATATAAGGTTGTGAGCGAGTCCCGGGTAATCGAGTCCCGCCCGATATTTCCAGTCCCGGGTGCCAAATTTGGTACCCGGATACCCGAAAAGAAGAAACAAATTTACTTCTTCTTTTTTTAAGTAAAAAACATGACCTTAGACGGACTCGTATTTGACCCCACATAATACCCCTTGACCCACACCATGAGGGATAATAACTCCTGAGTCCTAACCTAAGTTCTTATACTAAATTATTCTTATCAAAAGTATGATTTTTTCAACACTGAAAATGAAAGTGTATACAATTAACATACAGGTTTACTTGTCTTAACAGTTAGCCCCAGGAATGGCAAATCTACCTTATTTTGTTGTTGATCAGATTAATGTAGATTTGCCATTCCTGGTTCACAATGTAATACATTTTATTTCAAAATCAACAATATCTTAATTAAAATAGTGGAGATGCAGGAAAATAAAAGTGTACATTATAATTACTTACAGGTTTAGTTGTACATGTTAAGATATTGTTGATGTGGAAATAAATTGTATTATAGTGTGAACCAGGAATGGCAAATCTACATTAATCAACAACAAAATAAGGTAGATTTGCCATTCTCGGGGCTAACTGTTAAGACAACTAAACCTGTATGTTAATGTACACTTTCATTTTCAGTGTTGAAAAAATCATACTTTTGATAAGAATGAATTAAATAATTTAGTATAAGATCTTAGGTTAGGAGTTATTATCCCTAATGGTGTGGGTCAAGGGGTATTATGTGGGTTATTAAGGGTCAAATACGAGTCGTCTAAGGTCCTATTTTTGACTTAAGAAGGAAAAAAAAAATGAAAAAATAATAATAATATTTCGGGTACCCCTAATGTGATAACATAATGTGATAACAGTCTACAATTTATTTAAGTTAGCACTAATGAGGTAAAATGGTTGATTACAATACCATACATACCATCCACAACACAAATGTCTTGATTAACACCGTCCATGCGACTATTAGTTATACCATATACAAAACAGATTTTTCAGAAACCATTCCCAACTTTCAAAGTTTTATCTCAAGAAATACTGAACCAATGCTAAGTACAGGCTGTAACAACAAAAAAAGTTATACAGTTTTGAAAAAAATATTAAAAATGTCTCCCATGGAATTTCTGTTTCGAGTTTTTAATGGTATGCGAGGGGAATTTTCTTACCTTTCGAATAAGCTTTGTTTCATGACAATCGATGGTCGGTAAGCAGAGATATGATCAATTGTCTAAAAGCAGTCATGAAATCACCTGGGCCACTTTGGTATAATCAATGGTAAAACCACTGGGATGAATATGCATGGAATCGAACCAGGAACATAGCAGTAGAGAGCCTTGTTAGACTACAATGGTTCGTTTCAAGTGGTTAAAAGTATTACAAAGAAGGTTAGGTCTTTACAAATATTATTTATTTATTTAAATTTATATGTTTCGTTTTAATATATTTCTTATAGTGATTTTTAATCAGCGCTCCTTTTACTTAGTTTGCAAATGGACTTTGATTACTAATAATTACAGCATGTTCTACTGGCTCAACCGACAATTTTTTTTAGAAATTTTAACAATTGTTTTTAATTTTTTGAAGATTTTGAACATTTCAGTGAAAAAAACATGTCTGACAGACCAACCATACCTAGCCCAAGGTCTGCTTGCCTGTATAACAGGGGTTGGGGGTTTTAAGTCGCCTAATGACTAAAAGAGCCTTAATTGTAGGAGTGTCAGTCATCTTTTAATAATATTTAACAACAAATATTAACCATTTTTTGGGAAAAATGAAAAGAAAATTCTGATTTTGATTTTTTTTTTTTTTTAATTTGGGAAAAATTGTTTCCAAATTTGCCGAAATTTCATGAGAGAAACAACACCCTGACCGACCAACCCTACCTGAGATCCGTTTGCCCCATTAGAACAGGGGTTGTTTTTGTCGCCTAGCGATTAAAAGATCCTTAATTGCAGTAGGTGCTAGCCAGGCTGCCCCAGACATCCTCTTCGGCAGAATGTTTTTTTGTAAAACTGTCTGATTTTGCTCATCGTCGCAGCGTACAAGATCGGATTCACGCAAGAATTGAAACGGACTACGTGCATCAAGGCCCCCCGAACAGACTGACTGCTACACTCGCGACAAAATAAATTTGCGATTAAGGTGTACAGGACGTACGGCAGCAGACACATATTTAGAACTACGACCAAGGCTGCGAGCGTAACGGCCGCCTTAATGTAACGCTTTTTGGATGAAGAACCCGGAGGACCTCCCTGTCCTGATGCTCCACTGCTAGGGGTAGTGGCGTGACCCTGCAGCGAGGCATCATTCTGTGAGACCTGTGACACGGAGCTATCGCCGATTGCGGCGATCCGGCTTAGTTTTTTTCTTAGTTTTACCACAAACGCCAGACTGAACACTTCGATAGCGATTAGAGGTGAAAAGATGTTGATCAGAAAGTAAATCGCTGCCGAAAGGAAAGCGTGCTTTGTCGGAGACTTACAGTCCTTGCTGTAATCGAACTCTTTGTTACTTGGTACAACTACAATGTCCCACAGGGCAATCTCTACTGCGCCAAAACTTGCCGCGTACAACCAAACGGTAAGGATAGTCACGACCACTCGTCTACGCGACTGAAAGCGCACATACTTGGGGTACGCCCTCGATATCAACAGATATCTGTCCAAACTGATGGACAAGGTGGTGAAGATACCGGCGATTACGAACACGTTCAACAGAAACACGTTTATCTTGCAGCCGAGTTCACCAAAAAGCCAACGGCTGGTGACCATTTCCGGAATGATGAATAACACAGTCAACCCCATGCCAAGGTCGGCACAGGACAGGCTCAGTATGTACAGGTCGCTTGGTTTCTCTCGTAGAGACGGCACTTTCCAGAAAGCCGATATCGTCACGGCGTTACCAACGATGATCAGGCAGGTCATGATGCACATTGTTACAGCAAGATAGGCTGCCGAATTTGATGAGTGTGAATCGGTGGTATTCATAGATGCCGTAGCCACATCCAAAGAAACAATTTCCGTGGTATTGGACATTGTTGACTCCATCCGTGAGAGCAGGTTATTTAGAGAACAGATCCTCGCAAGAAGGACTCTTTTGCAGCGAGCAATCGAGGGGTAAAAATATCCAAATATCCGACCATTACAGGAGTAAGGCTTTTATATACACGTTTGCAGTTGGTAAAACAACCCACGATACACATGCTCTTTTGTGATCAGTTTGATGACTGACAGCGTAATAAAACAAATTGACAACAGTCTTGACTTGACGGTTTAAAGAAAATTAAAATAATATCCACACCAAGTTCTAGTGCTAGATCTTCTTCAAGCCTGTCTGCTGAATCTATGTTGACAGATTTTACTCTCGTCCTCAGACCAACCCTGGCCCTCGTCAAATGAACCTCCTCAAATGACTTTACCCCTGTTGATAAAGCTGCTCTACTAATAAAGTACCCACTGTTGAATGAAGTATATATCATATGAGGTGCCAGGCTAGAACTTATAATACAGTATTACAGACTTAACAAGTTGGTGGGCGGATATGTCACCCAACGTCACGCATCAACGTCCATCCTGTCAGTTTAATTATGAAATTGACCATGGCCCTTTGTCCCTGTCCAATGCAATCACTGCCCGCACATCCTCGATTATCTTCTCTTCGTCAATGGATCGTAAGACCGATTCAATCAATTCCACGAATGTTCGTTTAGTTCTCATAGACCAATGGACACAGCTAAATTTAGACACATGTTTTGCCAGATTTATTCCGCAGGAACAGTTGCCAGAATTCTTTTCGTTTTCAGTAGTGAATTGTAGAGAATACTTTAGGGCTGTCATCGACATGGCCGATGTCGACATTATGTCGACATCAGCTATTATCTCGACATGTCGATATCAACATTGGGATGTCGATATAATTGACCAAAAAAAAAATTCAGTTCTCGACCAGCTGAGAGTGTGGTGTAAAAGGTCACCAGGCATAACCAACCCTTGCTTTTTCAGTACGGCAACCCGTCCATAGTTTCCGGAAGCCCTGAACGAACGCCGAAGTTGAGCCACGTGGTATAAACTCGCCAATCGCCAGGCCGTTTTCTCCGATGTTTACAAGAAACATACGCTTCGGTTTTCGGAATGGGATATCCCTCGGTTCATTCATAAAATCGTCATCACAACAAAAATTGGTGTTTCTAGAAGATTTATACATGATATGAAAGAGGAGACTTTTAAGCTTTCTAATGATTTAAATTTGTATAGGTATGTTTATTTCTCTTGAAAAAAACGTGATTTGGAAATGGGGGAAATATTTGGCAGATTGCCTTGCGTGCGTGCGTGTCTCGGGCTTGAAACAATACAGAAAAAAATGTATGAATGAAAAATTGTAAATGGGTTTTTCCCACGATCACAAGTTCACAACGCATGCGTGATGATGATTTTGGTCAAGGGAAACTCCCGAAAATGGCGACCGCCACACGATTGTGTAGTTTGCTATTGATTGTCGAAATAATGATGGCATAAAACGACATAATCGGCAAGAAATCTGACCCATCAATACCATTGTCCAAGTCTTAAAAATATCGCAATGTCATTCGGGCATAATCGGGCAAGTAAAAGTTGTGTACATTTACTTAGCGATATTCTCGATCTGCGGTAATATTCTATACTATCGCGGACCTTAATTTGCGGCAACAATTGGCTTGGTATTTGGATCATAATATGTCGACATCATGTCGATATCGAGATTCAAAAATAGCAACATGTCGACATGAAAAAAAGATCTCGATAACAGCCCTAGAATACTTAAACATGTAGGTGCCCTCGTCCCGGTATTTTCTTGGCATTAAATAGCGATATGGTTTTGTTGACTCAACTAATGGTCAAGTCAATCTTTGTATCACCACTTACAAAACAGTCATATATCACTGACACAATTTCATGTTAAAAAGTTATCAACTCAACATCCATGAAGCAAAAACAAGTTGTATAGAATGTCTCAAAAGAGGTAAATAACAGTCTGGTTGTAGAAACCCATATGGAAGGGAAAACAGTAAGTAATTTCTTGGTATCGAGTAGCGATGTTTTGTTGACACGGCTAGCCAATCCTTAGCATCACCTTTTAAAATTTTAACACGAATCAGTGGACCTAACGCTCCTCCAACGAGACGGGTAATTTGCCACAGCCTCGAGATCAAATCGCCCACATTTCTACCGGTAATAGCATACAATGTGTATTCATTGTATCGAAAGCATATTGATCACTATAAAAGGCAGCCTCCCCTATGCCTGACATTGTCCTCCTCCCAGAATGGATGGATGGGGTTTTTTCATTCAAAGCTGTTGTCATATTCAACAAAATAAAATTAAGCGGTGACAAAATTACATCTATATCATCCACACAAAAGAAACACCAAGCGATTATGCTTCCTGTCTACAATCAGGAATCAGTTGAATACCCATAAGTTAATAATGTTCACTACTGGTCTGAGACAAACAGCATACACAAAGCTCCATGTCAGCATAAAAGAAGACGATCTCCTTCAAAATCACAATTAAGTTATGACAATGACCATGTTTGGTAGGAGTAGTCGCAAACAGTTGCGTAAGAAGCAAAAATAACACTGGTGATCATATAAACCAAACAAAATTGGCTGCGCTTCCATCGGAAATGTCATTAAATCAATTTGTAATGCATTTAATGCCCATGATTTAATTTCGTTATCTAAATATACTTTCTACCTTCTGTTTTTCAATGGTGGGACTGATTGTCATTATCAAAACTAACCTTAACATAGCAAATTTATACATGTAAATGAATGGACTGAATCAACTTCATGGGGTAAAAAAGTGGAAAAAAGAAAGGAATATATGCTGCTATGCTCAATTTAATGATTGGTTGATCCTTGCGTAATGCTCAGTCCTTGCCTGAATGGGTATGTCATAACTAACCTATACACAAGGGTATGTAAGGCCAAACTAATTAAATAGTTTGTCTCAAAGCTCTCCCAAAGTTGAAAACCTAATGCGGAATGCAGGTTTTTTTATTTTTTTTTTATTTTTTTATTTCAGTTTTTTTATTTCTCCAGACTGCAGGATGACAAGAGTAAAATACGCTATTGTGGCAATACCAGTGTGCTTTCCCACACCAAGATCATCTTAAACCATTAGACAAATGAAGATATGAAATGGCAGACAAATAAAAGTCACATCTACAAAGGAAAATTTAACTTTGTGTTTGTTTTTATTTTTTAACGAGAAAAAAAAGGGGAAAAAAGGGGGGGAAAAAAAGAAAAAAAAGCCAATAACGCGGGCCATTTTTCGAACGCGCGCGGGAGCTTTGAGACAAACTATTTAATTAGTTTGGCCTAAACCAATGGATAGAATTTAACTTCATAAGAAAATGAAAAAAAGAAAAAACAATTAAAAAGAAAAACGAAGGAAAATTTGCTACTACACTGTATGCTTAATTTAATGATTCGTCGATCCTTGTGTAACGCTCAGTCCTTGCCTGAATGTCAAAACAATGTGGGGCTTTGGAACACAAATGTTCACGATTTTTGAATTTTCAATAAATTGAGGGTCTTAACAGCGAGCAGAAGAGGGTGAAAAGGGGGTCTTCAGGGTGGCACATACCTTAGGCTATATCCCTTTACAATGTCAGTGACCACCCTGCCCCCCCCCCCCCCCCCCGAGTCAATGACACATATACTTTAATTGAATGTATACTTGAAGAAAAAATATTCACATTTTCTCAAAACAATGCCTGAAAACATTAGCATTACTGTGACACAACAAAGTTGCCTTACACAGTCCGCTGAGTGTCCCAAGCAAATGGCTATTTCTCCTTCACCATACAGTGTGGTTCAATAAAACGTTGACAGTTTTTCAAAGCCATATTTTTCAAAATTGTGGGATTTGGTTTAGGTTTTTTTAACATATTCCTCAAAAACATCATCTTGGCCATCTATGCTGAAAATCTCAATGTTAATAATGATAGCTATTTGAAGAGAATCTCTCCAAAATCTCTTTGTCCACGGGTAAGTCTACAGGAAATGACCAGCAAGATAACATTAAATGGCATCGTCACTTTTAAGGCATAGAGTATAGACAATTACACTTCCAATCTATGAAAATCAATCATTCTAATTAGGGTCACTCGTGGTATTATTATTACGTATTGATTTCACACCTGAATAGATAGTTAAGATGTTAACAATTACACTGTTTTCACCTGGCGGGATCTTCAAATCTTAGATTACTTGCATCATAAACATGTTTAAAGCGCAATCAGTACCCGTGGACAGAGTGAAATGAGACAGACTTTGTTCATACAGCTGTTCTTATTGCAACCGTAAGATTATTTGTAACAATATTTTCAGCATAGATGGTCAAGATCATATAGTTGATGAATATTGAAAAATAATTTGTTAAAATCTACAGAATTTCAAAACAAATGGCTTAAAAAAACTGTCAACGTTTTATTGAACCACACTGTATATCAGGATATCAAAGCCATGTACACCGCCACTTCTCAGCTCGAGCCCAAGATGACGACTCGGCATGACCCACAGCTTACAGGTGACAGAGCTTAACACTTTAAAGGTGACTGCAGAAGACAATTGCAAAAGATCACAAAATGTTTCAAAAATGTCAAAATAATTAAATTTCATTGCGATATTTGGAATCGCCACGAGAAATACATAAGTATATTTCTGCGAAACCAGTAGAAGTACAAACAAGCCTAGTATTGTCTCAGAAAATATAGAGATAGGCTTTGACACTTGGTACTATCTTCTGAAAAGAACTATTGTGCATGGTATCCGACCAATTGCAACACATGGAAAGCGTTAAAAAGCTATACACTTTATACCCAGGGTACTGATTATATAAATTAAATGGAAGAGAAAAAAAATCTATCGCTTAATCGAAGTATACACTGGAGACCCAAACCAGATACTGTTAATTGCGCTGTAAAAAAGGCCCCTCTGTATTGTAATTATAAAAGCATTTTACACTTCGGAAAGTGGTCATCTTTGACACGTCTTTGTCCAGGCAGCGTGGGCTATTTGCTGACCATACCCATTTCCGCATCTTAGTGTGGGCCCCTTGATAAAACCAAAACGAAATGGTTTTGTAACCTTGAGATTATCGGTCCTTGCACTCGCATAACCCCGTATAACACTCTTCAAGATTACGGTCATATCCAGTAATTATAGAGATAGGCTCCGTTCCGGGGAAATTTGGCATCTGAAAATACATTTTTAGTTCTGAAAATGAAGAAATACATACAGATGGACGGGAATTTCTCTACTCACTACTCAGAACTGTTGATATCATGCATGAAAATGTATGTCTCAGACAAGTACAGTCATAACCTAACAAAAGGCAGCAGTGTTAACTGTTAACCCCTGATGAACTACGATTGGTCAGAAAGATGGAAACATCATTTATTGCACCAATGAGAGACATTGTTAGAATAATTGTATCCCTGATAATGATTTGGAGTGAAATATTTTAGAAGCAGTGTTTTAATTGGTTATTAAAATGAGTATATCTCGTAATTAACCAATCATATGCTCTGTTAGATCGGCAGGTAGTTCTCAGGGGGTTAGACACTATAACAGAGAGCACTATTGCATACATGTATGCAGCCATCTGTGCTAATATAAACCCTCGTTAAAGTCCACATTGCATTTCTATTTTATTTATTTTTATTACGCACAAAATGTAACACAGGAATTGAATCTGTCCGTGTCCGTATCCAATGTCTATCTCTACCAGCCGGCGAAACCACGACGACAAATCGTCCCCTCGGGCGCCAATGTGTGGCTGCAACAACCGTGACAATCACACACGAGCCCCGCAGCAACTTGGGCAATATATTACTGACCATGATGGTGGACTCGGGTCGGTAGGTCGGTCATTAAATTGCCATCGTCCCAAGATTATGTATTACGGCTCGATAATCGTCCCCTGTAGCAGTCCAGCTGCGATAACATTGATGGCCCTTCGACTTTATCCTTTTGTTACTTTTTTTCTTCTTCCACAGTGAACACAAGATAAAGGGATGATAGCAACATGGATTGTTCATCTAATACTGGTTGTGGTATTTTTTCAGTATTTTGTTTGTTTTTTTGTCCAAAGAAATTTGAAAAACAAGACAAAAACTAGCTTTCAGGTATCTGTACTGCTCAAATTTCCCTAAAGATGAGGTGAATGTGAACAACTATTTTGGTTTTTGAAGTGACCATGAAAGAGACACTGTATTTTAACGTTATCAAGTAATCATTGTTTACCGTATGAAAGATGGTTCTTTAAATACTGCACAAAATACCTTCGAAGAATAGATGTATGTGCATGGTAGCAGCGTACATATTCAGATTTAGGCATGATATTTAAATATACTGGTATGTAAATCGAAAGACTGCGCAAAATTCTTTTGTAGAACTGTCGTATCTTTTGAATTGCGATCACAGTTTGATCAGATTTAGGCACAAAGTTTCAGTATTTCTTAACCTAATTAGGACTGCACAAAATACCTTTGTAGAAAAGGCGTATCTTGCGCATGGTGACGGCATACATCATGGGGTTCAGACAAGAATTCATGTAGATGAGATTAGCAAGGAGGTCCCGCACTATCAGGCTATTGCATTCTGGGCAAAATATGCTTATAGCGAGAGTGTAGAGGACAAACGGTAACAAACAGATGTTGAGAACGGTTACCAAGGCACCCAGAACAATGGCAGCTTTCATGTAGCGCTTCCTCGGCGGGGATCCCGAAGGATTCGGTCCATTTCCCCTGTTGTTCGCAATAGATCCATGTACGCCCTCGCTCGAATTGCGATTGTTAATGCTGTGCTCCTGTGCATCGTCCGACTGCGTGAAATCTCCGGGTTGGATCGCGTTCTGACCCCTCAGCTTAAGACTCAAACGATGAATGAACAGTACGCTGAATATTTCCACCATCACAAGCGGCATAAATATGACCAGAATGGAGTAGACGAGTGAAAACAGAGCATTATGTTTGACTGGATTGCGGCACGCTTTACCGTAATCAAACTTCACCCCCGTTGGCAGTGTGACATATGACCACAAGATAATCTCGCTGAGTCCCACCGCGAAACCGTAAATCCAGGCACTCGCAGCTTTACACAAGATACGGAATCTAGACTGAGTTTTTAGGTACTTTGGATACTCCTGAGAAACCAGTAGAAATCGGTCGTAACTGATGGCTGTCGTCGTGACTATACCGACCGTCAAACAGGCGTCTCTTAGCATCACACGCATCTGGCATCCGATTTGCCCATAAGGCCAATAGCCCAACGCTCTGGAGGGGAAATCAAACAAGCTGACGATACCAACTCCAAGGTCTGCACACGTGAGACTCAGTATCAGCAAGTTACTCGCTTTATCTCTCAGAGCGGGGACTTTCCAGAACGCCAGGATTGTTCCAATATTTCCTACAATGGTCAAGACTATGATGACTGCAATGATGATCATACACACAATGTCCAAGCTAGAAGCGATACCGCTGTCAATCATCTTGAGGATAGTTACGTTTGACATACTGCGACATATTCCGCTCCAAAATAAACTGGAAAACCACCATGCACTCACTCAATGCCATTTTTAATATGACAGATCCTACAATAGCGTATTGTATTACAGATTGATTGTACAGTTCTATTGAGCCGAGTCTATAGTAGGGAAGATCGACAAATTTATGAGCGATAAGAAAGATAATAATAATATATAAAAAGATGTATTTTTGGCACACAATTTCTTTAGATCCAGATGCAGTGCTTCATCTTATAACACATTTTGTAATCGTTCCACTTTTCCGTCTTTTTTTTCTTCTTCTTTTTTTCTTTCTTCTTCTTCAATTAGACAGTAAATTGCTCAGTTTATTGGAATCTCTTTTGGGGTTTTGTTATGTACCATTCGAAATTTGTATATTGCACAGCACGCCAGGATTATTATAACATTTGGCTCAATCAAATTCTGGGTCATCAATTTTCCAACCACAAATAATGTTTTCTAGAGATATTCTAAAAGAATAATATTTAAGAGACATTTTTAGATTCAGGGACATTTGGCATCTGAAACTGAAAGGATATTTAGTTTTGAAAATGAAGAAATACATACACATTTGGGAATTTCTCTACTCACATATAACAGAGAAATTGTTGCTATCATGAAATAAAGATTTCAGTATTCTTAATCTACGGATTACACAAAATTCCTTTGTAAAACTGACGTATCTTGCGCATGGTGACGGCATACATCATGGGGTTCAGACAAGAATTCATGTAGATGAGATTAGCAAGCAGGTCCCGCACTATCGGGCTATTGCATTCTGGGAAAAATATGCTTATAGCAAGAGTGTAGAGGACAAACGGTAACAAACAGATGTTGAGAACGGTTACCAAGGCGCCCAGAACAATGGCAGCTTTCATGTAGCGCTTCCTCGGCGGGGATCCGGAAGGATTCTGTCCATTCGCGATAGATCCACGTACGCCCTCGCTCGAATTGCGATTGTTGACACTGTGCTCCTGTGCATCGTCCGACTGCGAGAAGTCTCCGGGTTGAATTGCGATCTGACCCCTTAGCTTAAGACTCAAACGATGAACGAACAGTACACTGAATATTTCCACCATCAAAAGCGGCATAAATATGACCAGAATGTAGTAGACGAGTGAAAACAGAGCATTATGTTTGACTGGATTGCGGCACGCTTTACCGTAATCAAACTTCACCCCCGTTGGCAGTGTGACATATGACCACAATATGATCTCGCTAAGTCCCACCGCGAAGCCGTAGATCCAGGCACCCGTAACTTTACACAAGATACGGAATCTAGACTGAGTTTTTAGGTACTTTGGATACTCCTGCGAAACCAGTAAAAATCGGTCATAACTGATGGCTGCCGTCGTGACTATACCGACTGTCAAACAGGCGTCTCTGAGCATGGCACGCATCTGGCATCCGATTTGCCCGTACGGCCAATAGCCTAAAGCTCTGGAGGGGAAATCAAACAAGCTGACGATGCCAACTCCAAGGTCTGCGCACGTGAGACTCAGTATCAACAAGTCACTCGCTTTGTCTCTCAGAGCGGGGACTTTCCAGAATGCCAGGATAGTTCCAATGTTCCCCACGATAGTAAGGAGAATAATGACTGTAATGGCGATCATATACACGATGTAGAGGCTAGGAGCGATACCGCCGTTGATAATCGTCCTGAGGATAGTTACGTTCGACATATTGCGACAGATTCTGCTTCATAATAAACCTGACAACCACTAAGGACAATATATATATTTAACAAAAGGTGTGATTATGCAAAACACAAAAATGACCTTGTTTCAAACCATCACTAGATTCACTAATGTGGTCAAACAAGATTCAAGCTATTGAAATGCTAATGGTCCTCCATAACTATTCAATACTGATAGAGTTGCACAAAAACATGTAAATTGCATTTTATTCATTATTTAACACATGCAGAAAATTTGATAATGTGATAACGGTCTACAATTTATTTAAGTTAGCACTTAATGAGGTAAAATGGTTGATTACAATACCATACCATCCACAATACAAATATGTCTTGATTAACACCGTCCATGCGGCTATTAGTTATACCATTTACAAAACAGATTTTTCAGAAACCATTCCAACTTTCAAAGCTTTATCTCAAAAATTACTGAACAAATACTAAGCATATCTGTACTTATTTTAATGCATATCTCATAGTGATTCCAAATATGGTGATGAAATTCAATAATTTTTGACAAATTTTGTGAACTTTTGGGACGACGACTGCCGCGTGGAAAGTGTTAAGACAGAATCAAATTGATAAATTAAGTTTCGTTTTAATATATTTCTGATAGTGATGTTTTAATAAGCGCTCCTTTACTTAGTTTGCACGTGGACTGTGATTAATAATAATTACAGGTAAAGAGACAGGAAAAATACCTGTTCTACCGGCTCAACCGACCAACTTTTCTAGAATTTTTAACAACAACAAATTTTAACAATTCTTTTGAATTTGTTTGAAGATTT
The DNA here is from genome assembly GCA_035610835.1 of Ophiura sarsii. NCBI lineage: Eukaryota > Metazoa > Echinodermata > Ophiuroidea > Amphilepidida > Ophiuridae > Ophiura > Ophiura sarsii. Next base: position 62,978,202 of record CM069446.1, on the reverse strand, counting down.
TGAAAATTGTTGAAAATTTGTTTGAAGATTTTGAAAATTGTTGAAAATTTACCAAAATGTCAGAGAAAAATACATGCCTGACTGACCAACCCTACCCGAGGTCTATTTGCCTGTACAGGGTGAGTCAAAAAGAAGTTGAATGAATATTTGTTTAAAAATATACCAAACAAATTTGACAAACCAATGAGGCACGTTTTCAAAAAGCAACTTATACCGCTTATATGACAAAAGGAATCATTGAAATCGATCAATTATATCAGGAGCTATACCAGTTTTAATACAAGAGACCCTTTTTTTTAGCTGTCCACGGAACGCTTAATCTTCTTGAAATCTATCCACTCTAAGTGGGCAGCAAAATGTAAACACAGGCATTCATATTCAAATGAGATTAAAGCCCGGGAGTTTCAAACACAGGTATAGGTGGGAATGGTGTGCATAAAATAAACGAGAGCATCAATGATGCAGAAGCTGACTACAGCTGAGAATTTGGGAAAATTCATAACTCATGTCTATATATGAAGAGCGTTGTTGCAAAAGGGCTATGGTGCATTTTTTTCAAAAATGATTTTACTATAGAAATGGATAGGGGAAAATCTTATGTTTCAAGGAAACAAAGTCATTTTTTTTCAAAAAGACATTTTTCAAAAAGTCATTTTCAAAAAGTCATTTTTTTTCTCATTGTAAACAGTCATTGAAGTTGCAAAAGGGCCTGTGTCCAGAATTAAATCGGGATACAGGCCCTTTTAAAACAAAACAACAACTTCAATAGTTTACAATGAGATGTAGGTCTTTTTGAAAAAAAAATGACTTTATTTCCTTGAAACATATGATTGTATCATTTAACATTTCTGTATCAAACTCTTTTTTTTTAAATGATTAAAATAAATGATTTTTTCTTTAAGTACAAACAGATGGAGTTTTGTTGCAAAAGGGCCTACATCCAAATTTTCAAAAAATGTAAACATGATTTTTGTTTGTTTTTGAAAACTAGCGCATTTGGAATGTATTTCAATTTAAATTAGTATGTAGTGTACCTCTTTCATAATCCATTCAGTTTTTCAATTGCTCAACTTGAATATTTAGAAACAGGTTTTTTTAAACTTTTTCTCAATAAGAGCCAAAGTGGATGCAGGCCCTTTTGCAAAAAACCTCTTCATATTGTAAACCACTATAATCTGTCCAGCATATAACAAATGATGCAAAGCTCGAATCCATATTATATCTTACATGAAACAAGAATTATATATATATATTATTATGCATTCACCGTTCACCGTGTAAGCACATTTGCCCTTCTATATGCTTCGGTTGAGATTTCAAGATCAAGAAATAGTCTCTTTCTGATATTAAAACAAATTATTGCCAAACACCTTGGATATTAAATGGTGCGACCTAATGGTAGATGTTGTTCTCTTTTGTAATGTGTGAAGGTTCAATAAATAATATGTACAGAGATGAATAACTTCGGTACATAACAATGGCAAAATACAAACACCTATTTTATGAAAATATGCATCATTTAATGAAAATAATAATATTTACAGGTCACCAAACTCCCATGGCCCCTGGATCTTAGGCCAAGTAAAAATAAAACTAGTTTCTCGTGCTAACTTTTTGAAAAAAGGAAGATGAGTTTGTTTTTTTCTTCTTCCCAAAATGGCGAATGCCCCTTTTTCCAAAACTGGTTTCGCTTTTTCCAACATGGTGGAAATGTTTTTGCTTCAAAATGGCTGCCACTTTTCTAAGACTAGCTTTATAACCTTAAAATGGGTACATACTGGAAACTGCTCGCGATATTTTACATGTTTATTTTAATACTAGGCGGTCACCCGGGGTTTGTCGGTTCTCGGGTTTGGGCGGTCACCCGGGGTTTGTCGGTTCTCGGGTTTGGTGGTTTGTAGAATGCATGCATAAAGCCCGATCGGACAAACTTTGAAAATTCGACCCTTAGACGACCTTTGACCCGGACGACCCAAGAAAAGCAAAACCGTTTTATTTTTTCCACGCTCGACTCGTATTCGGGCTTCCCGTCACCGAGTTTAAGCCAGATCGGACAAACTTTGAAAATTGGACCCCTAGACGACCTTTGACCCCGGACGACCCAAGAAAAGCAAAGCCGTGTTATTTTTTCCACACTCGACTCGTATTCGGGCTTCCCGTCACCGAGTTTAAGCCCGATCGGACAAACTTTGAAAATTCGACCCTTAGACGACCTTTGTGACCCCGACTTTTGACCCCGGAAGACCCGACAAACGCTAACCCGTTAAATTTTTGCCACGCTCGCCTCGCATCGAGCATTGTGATCACCGAGTTTAAGCACGATCCGACCAACTTCAAAAAGTTGACCCCTAGATGACCTTTGACCTCGTATGCTCTAGCGAATGCGAACTTGCTCTTGCGGGGACTGAACAAACAGACACCGAGTTTCTCATCACCGAGTTTAAGCCCGATCGGACAAACTTTAAAAATGTGACCCCTAGATGACCTTTGACCCCGGACGACCCAAGAAAAACAAAGGCGTATTATTTTTTCCACGCTCGACTCATATTCAGGCTTCCCGTCACCGAGTTAAAGCCCGATCGGACAAACTTTGAAAATTCGACCCCTAGACGACCTTTGACCCCGGAAGACCCGACAAACGCCAACCCGTTTTATTTTTGCCACGCTCGCCTCGCATCGAGATCACCGAGTTTAAGCATGATCCGACCAACTTCAAAAAGTTGACCCCCATATGACCTTTGACCCCTATATGACCTTTGACCTCGTACGCTCTAGCGAATGCGAACTTGCTCTTGCGGGAACCGAGCTGCACCCACCCACTGAGTTTGAACGCCGCCCGACCCCGGGAAGGCAACGAAAAAGCGCGCACAGACAGACAGACAAACAAACAGACCAACAAAAAAACAGACAGACAGAGAGTAGAGTATTATTATATAGATAACACAAGGATTTATTCTCTATTTTTTCTCTTTCAGGAATACAAAGCTAAATAAGAAAAGATGTGTATTCTAGATTTACAAAATATCAGTGTGATCTCGGGAATATCTTGATAAATAAATCAGTTCCAGCCAAAAACGACAAACAAATGTTCCGAAGGCGAAAACCACACTGGTATTTTAAAACACCAGTTTTACTCACGGTTTATTTATATCATCTGATGCAGATACAGTTTAATTTGTATCATGTTTTGATATTAACAGTTTGCCTGTTATGTTGTTCTTTCATTTTAACAGGTTTTTTTAAAAATATTGACACGTTCTCCATTGACAACATCAGTGTGATCTTGAGAACATTCAAAAAATAAAAATTGAAGAAAAAGAATTAAAAAAAAAAAAAAAATTAAAAAAATTAGAAAACAAAATTTGAACAAAATTTGAAGAAAAAAACTATTTTTTTGACGTGGCGGCCAAAATGGATGCGCACGCGCGGGGAAGAGAAACTACTATTTTTTATTTGGCCTTTTAAATGGTGCGCCACTTTGACTTTGGTAATGCCACAAAAACCAGTTGGCGAATTGGCGTTCTCTTCTGGATGGTTCAATAAGTAACAATAACATCTACCGAGGTGATTGGTTTAGGGGAATATTGAAAATAAGATAGGCTTTTCTTCTGATATCAAAATAGTACTACTACATATAGTTTAACCAGAGAGATATTACACCTCCCTGGTTAAACCATACATAGCCTAGGCTACATAGCCTAGGCTATAGGCTACATAGCCTAGGCTATAGCCTATAGGCATAGGGCTAGGCTGGGATGTTCGTAGTCCCAATAGTGACCTGTCCTAGGTAGCTGGCTACCTAGGGTCACAAAACTCCCTATTGACTGTTCACGTCGCGAAATTCACATCGAGTGTCAGCACTGCCGACTGCCGCTTGATCAAAATTAATTAACACAATGTATTACTAAGAGTTCTAGGAACAACATGTGAGTGCATTTTGATTGATTTAAATCATATTTGATGTGAAAATCTTGAATTAAAAATGTGATTTTCGCGACGTCGTGTGTCTATAGAGGGTGTTGTGGCTATAGTATAGTGAAGCATGAACGATAGTATAGCCACCATTGGGTCTAGGATGTTCGGGAATTCAGTGCTCCCGGGACTCGATTTTGTTTTTCGGGCGGGACTCAGGATTTACGAAAATTGGTAGTCCAGATTTTCGAGGAAGTGAAAACGCAATAAAATATACTAAATGTCCACCAAAGTGTACTGTACTGTACAGTAGATATGTACTTCTGTTCTCTGTGTTGTCTTCAGTTCATTTGCCTTTATTATTGTCAAATCTGCACCGGTTTTAATCAGCTTCCGGACATTAACATTACATATTAAAATCGCGATTCGTTCAAGATTTACCATCAGAATAATTTTGTGTACTACCAAAATGCATAAAACTTTCATAAGTGCAACCAAATGTGCACAATGAAGCGAATTTTAGAGCAACATCGTGCGTACGGCGTAAACACACACCGCTGGCGATGTGAGCGGCGCCATACTCTTGGGTTCCTTTTTTAGTAGGAGAACAACCGTATCAGGAACAGGCGGGGTTGGACGATGATGTAGTATTTATTTTAAAGTACCCCTTTTCATTTTATATTTGGTTTATTTTGTACTCACGTCTAGGCTATATCAGCCTTTCGACTCACTCGTAGTCATTTTTTATCTGCTAAAAATTAACGTCAAAGTAGATGCAGATGAAAACAACTTGAAGTATTACAGAACAACAAGAAACAGAACATGAAATAAGGTGAGAAGACGCCATTATTTTCTGAGAACACACGGCCGCGGCATCAGGGATACTATTAACTTTGGGATAGGAAAGTAGTATACCAACGTACGTAACGAAAACGGACCTTTTGCATATTTGAATAAATTATAGTAATCCGTCTGGAATGCGTCGGTGACCGGCGTTTAACGCGTTTAACCAGGTTTAACGGCAGGTTAAACGGCATGTTAGTCAGCATAGGTTTGGGGGCGCTGTAGATTTAAACAGACGACGGTGGCCACGCGAAACCTAAATTTTGAATTCGTAGTGAATAACACGTAATCGCGAATTTTAAACTATCATTTTGACAAATACATCATAATTAAAAGGATTTTTATCGTTAACCGGGCGATGACTGTTAAAAATAATTCAAAATGGTGCACTCCCGTTGCCAAATTGGGTCGTCTGAGAGACGCGTGGCCAGCGCTGCGACGTCTGCTACAATCATCACGCCTGATCGGTATAGCGCCCCCAATTCTATGCTGACTAAGTTCAATTTAAAAGTGGACCCGATCGGCAAGCTCAGTGACATACCCCTGGCGGCATGCTCGGACTGAAAACTTTTTTTGGGGTTGGACGCTTTCACTTTTGAAAGGGGTGTCATGTTTTATTTAAACAATGTTTTTATTTTCAATAAATTACTTGAGCTATAATATAAACATGCGGCATGTCATTATGAATATTTATTGAGTAAATTTGTATTAAATGTGGAATTTCGACATGGCGGAAGTTACACAATATCTAAATATAATACATAAATGTGCCGTTAAACCCAACCCTCCCCCGTTATAACACGACTTTCAAAAAATGAGTGAACTCGTAGAGCTCCGATTGTTTCGTTATTAAACACTGCACCCTCACATATTCGCACGTGCAACTGTTTGAGGAAAGCTCACGACACATTGAAACAGACGGGGTAACCCGGTAAATGTAATTGCCTCATTTACATCGGACTATAATATGTAGATTTGGCATTTGATCAATGGCAGACGATACCAAACTGGTGGGGGTAATAAAAGATATTACGGCACGATAAATCACGCAAATTCAACATTTTGGCAAGGCAATATTCGTAAGTTTTACTCTTTTTCGCGAATTCCTAACAGCACCTCATGATGAAAAACCTTTGAAAACAATATTTTCCAATAATTTTGGCCGCTGAAATCGGAGACATAGTTTGAAGAATATATACAGAAGCGATTAACATCAATTAACGAAAAACGAACTCCCCACCTATTTTTCACTTTGACGGCTGTATTTTTACTTTCCGCTGATTTCGTATCATGAATAATAATGATCTCTAGTAGTTAAACCAATCACAATAAGACAATCACGCTTGTACGTCATGATACATGCGTGCCATGTGTTGAATCAACTTTTCTATCATAGCGTTTACATGCATTTTCAATACAGTTATGACAATAAAGAAAATAACGCGAAATTGTCTATTTTGTCGAATGGCAATCAGGCCCATTTTCTAACATATTTATGCGATCATATTGTTTCACTATCTCAAGTACATTTCCCGACAAATAACCACTTGTGTGACCAAGATAAAACCATATTTCACAGTCGCACTTTCCCCTTGACCTATACCGTGACCTTTCGCGTCAGGTCGCTTTAGCTTACTTGTAGTAAGCTAAAAAATCAGTGACAACAATAAGAAAATGATTAAACATTGAAGGCCCACTAATAAAACAATTAAGACACCTTAGAGGACAAACATCAGCAATCATTTTGCTGCTCACTTAAGAGTGGAAAGATTTCAAGAGAATTAAGCATTCCGTGGACAGCTAAAAAAGGGTTCTTTTATTAAAACAGGCATAGCTCCTGATATAATTGATCGATTTCAATGATTCCTTTTGTCATATGAGCGGAATAAGTTGCTCTTTGAATACGTGCCTCATTGGTTTGTCAAATTTGCTTGGTCTATTTTCAAAACTATATTCATTCTCGATCAACTTCTTTTTGACTTAATACCCTGTATAACAGGGGCCGGAGGTTTTAAGTCGCCTAATGACTAAAAGAGCCTTAACAAATTTTAACAATTTTTGAAAAAAATTACCTACATTTCATGAGAGAAAAAACATCCTGACCGACCAACCCTACCTGAGGTCCGTTTGCCCCTATAGAGCAGGGGTTGTTTATTGTCATTTAGTGATTAAAAGATCCTTAATTGCAGTATAGGTACTAGCCAGGCTGCCCCAGACATCCTCTTCGGCAGAATGTCTTTTTGTAAAACTGTCTGATTTTGCTCATCGTCGCGGCGTACAAGAGCGGATTCACACAAGAATTGAAACGGACTATGTGCATCAAGGCCACCCGGACAGACTGACTGCTACAATCGCGACAAAATAAATTTGCGATTAAGGTGTAGAGGAGGCTGATCGGTTTGTCACGGACGGACGTTTGTGCAAAACATGAGCGAAAAACAGTTTGTAAAAAGTAACTACTGACATTTATTCAACGTTTTATGTTTAATGTTATAGAGAATCATCAACTTTATTGAAATACAAAATAAAAATTAAGGTGTGGTTTGTTACTAAAAATAGAACGACGGAAATGTTTGTGTCACGGACGGACTAGATAGAAATAGGGTTCTCTACCTTTTAGTGCTTCTTTTTAATTTCTATCTAGTCAACTCCATATTCCCCAATGCTTTCCAGGTCAAATAGCAAGTAAGATACATGGTTTGAATATCTGATACACAGCATTTGAAAATATTTCTTATTTTTCACAGGGGTAGGGTAACAAACTTTGTCACGGACGGACATTTTTGAGCGTCACGGACGGACGCAAATGTTAACTACATAACAAATTTTGAAATTGCCACTTATTTACACTTTAGTATGAAAAAATGGTATCAAATACTTACAAAATAGTAAGAAAAATGTTAAGTCATGAATTTTCAGTCTTAGTAATAAAAAGCAGTCAAGATGTTAGTCTTTTTTGGCACTTTGATAGCAGAGGGTGATCGGTTCAAGGTTCACATTGGTGTGAAAAAATTACTTTTTGATATTGATATTGAAATGTACCTCACAATATTGGACAACATCTTGGCTAACTGAAACTGCTTTTGAAAAGAAGAAAAAATGCGGAAAAGTTTTCGGAACAGTCCATTATTGCCAAAGGGGTAGAAACAAGATGCGTCATGGACGGACATTCTTAGTAGAAGTTGACCTTGCCATATTTTATGTTAATGAAACATTTTCATTTTTTAAATTAAAAATTGATAGATGGCACATTTATCCATTAAATAAGAAATATATTTTAGAAAAAAAGTTCTGGGAAGTAATTACCCTGCCCTTGTGATAACTTTTTGATGCAGAGCTGTCCATCCGTGACGCAAAAAAGTTTTAAAGTTTTACAACTTTTTTCAAGGAAAGAGAGAAAAAATAAAACATAGTGAGCTATCTCCCCTATATACCCCTTTCTCATGTAGAAATGAAACTTAACAATGGCGTCAATAAATAAGTTAAATCAGTGATTAAAAGTTGTCACGGACGGACACACATTTTGTCACGGACGGACATTATTCAGTTCTGAGTACAAATGCCAAACTGAATCCTGCCCCTCTTACCATAAATGGCAAGAGATAGACCTGCTGCATCATATAAATAGACTGTATGCTGTGATACAACTTTGTAAAACAATTTTGACCCTTCTTTGATAAATGTTGTTCGATTAATTGTGTAAAAGACTGTATGCTGTGATACAACTTTTTAAAACAATTTTGACCCTTCTTTGATAAGTTTTTGTTCAATTAATTGTGTAATTAAAGGTTAGTGATAATGGATACATGTAGGCATCCAACCGTGTTTTGAGTTTTTCAAAGTTTCATGAAGAAAAAGCCTGCAACTTTTGATAGTGCAATTATGCTTAAAATTAAATTTGTGCTAACATCTCCAATGATACTTTCTGATCTCAATGCTGTTACTTGCTTTTATTTTACATACACTTATTATATGGGGCAATTTTAAACAGTGTCTTTTAACTGATCTCATGCTACCCTTTTATTTGCAAGCATTATTTCAGCATGTACAGGCAGTAAGGTTAACAAGCGCAAGCTATACTACAGTTTCACCAAAGAAGATCTGCTGAGGGTTCACAAATGCACAAATAAGCAAATGACTTCATTTGACTTCAAGTAATTTTACAGTGCACCTGGTGAGCATCATAACATGTGCTCACTGCTGTAGCAAACCTAATCATTTGCATAAAGGGCATACCTGTATGGACTAGTTCATTTAATGGTAAGAGGGGTGGTATTCAGCTTTGCTTGTGTGCTCAGAACTGAACAGTAGCTAACAGTGTCCGTCCGTGACAAAATTTGTGTCCGTCCGTGACAACTTTTAATTAAAGATTTAACTAATTTATGCCTGCCCTAATTAATTAATACTCCTGCATGGGATAGAATACATATAAGGGAGATACTTCACAATGTTTTTATTTTTTTACTTTGTCCTTGAAATTAGTTTAAAAACTTTTAAACTTTTTTTGTGTCACGGACGGACAGCAAAACATCAAAATGTTAATGCAAGTCTAGCGATATAACTTCCCCACAACTTTTTTCCCAAATATTTATCTTATTTGATGGAAAAGTGTGTCAGCTATCAATATTACATCCCAAAACTCTGAAAATGTTACATAAACATAAAAATATAGCATGATGAACTTGAACTAAAATGTCCGTCCGTGACGCATCTTGTTTTCACCCCTTGGCCAATAATGGACTGTTCTGCGAACGTACCGCATTTTGAATTTTTTTAAATGCAGTTTCAGATAGCCTAGATATTGTCCAACATTGTGAGGTACCTATCAATATCAAAATCAGAAATTTATTTTTTCATAACCATGTTAACCTTTAACCGATCAGCCTCAGAGGACGTAAGGCAGCAGACACATATTTAGAACTACGACCAAGGCTGAGAGCGTAACGGCCGCCTTAATGTAACGCTTTTTGGATGAAGGACCCGGAGGACCTCGTTGTCCTGTTACTCCACTGCTAGCGGTGTGACCTTGCAGCGATGACTAAAAAAGCCTTAATTGCAGGAGTGTCAGTCATATTTTTACAACAACAAAAAAATTAACAATTTTTGGGGGAAAATGGGAAAAAATGAAAAATTGTGGATTTTTGTATAAATTTGGATTTAAAAATAAATAAATTGAAAAATGGTTCGAAATTTACCAACATTTAGTGAGGAAAAAAACAACTGACCGACCAGCCCTACCTGAGGTCAATTTGCCCCTATAGAGCAGGGTGGTTTTTTGTCGTTTAGCGATTAAAACATCCTTAATTGCTTTATAGGTGCTAGCCAGGCTGCCCCAGACATCCTCTTCGGCAGAATGTCTTTTTGTAAAACTGTCTGATTTTGCTCATCGTCGCGGCGTACAAGAGCGGATTCACGCAAGAATTGAAACGAACTACGTGCATCAAGGCCACCCGGACAGACTGACTGCTACACTCGCGACAAAATAAATTTGCGATTAAGGTGTAGAGGACGTAAGGCAGCAGACACATATTTAGAACTACGACCAAGGCTGCGAGCGTAACGGCCGCCTTAATGTAACGCTTTTTGGATGAAGAACCCGGAGGACCTCGTTGTCCTGTTGCTCCACTGCTAGCGGCGTGACCTTGCAGCGAGGCATCATTCTGTGAAAACTGCGAGACCTGTGATACGGAGCTATCGCCGATTGCGGCGATCCGGCTTAGTTTTTTTCTTAGTTTTACCACAAACGCCAGACTGAACACTTCGATAGCGATTAGCGGTGAAAAGATGTTGATCAGAAAGTAAATCGCTGCTGAAAGGAAAGCGTGCTTAGTTGGAGACTTACAGTCCTTGCTGTAATCAAACTCTCTGTGACTTGGTACAACTACAATGTCCCACAGGGCAATCTCTACTGCGCCAAAACTTGCCGCGTACAACCAAACGGTAAGGATAGTCACGACCACCCGTCTGCGCGACTGAAGGCGCATATACTTGGGGTACGCCCTCGATATCAACAGATATCTGTCCAAGCTGATGGACAAAGTGGTGAAGATACCGGTGATTACAAACACGTTCAACAGAAAGACGTTTATCTGGCAGCCGAGTTCACCAAAAAGCCAACGGCCGGTGACCATGCCCGGGAGGATCAATAACAGAGTCAACCCCATGCCAAGGTCGGCACAGGACAAGCTCAGTATGTACAGGTCGCTCGGTTTCTCTCGTAGAGACGGCACTTTCCAGAAAGCCGATATTGTCACGGCGTTACCAACGATGATCAGGCAGGTGACGATGCACATTGTTGCGGCAAGATAGGCTCCAGAATTTGACGAGGGTGAATGGGTGGTATTTGTAGATGCCGTAGCCTCATCCAAAGAAATGGTTTCCGTGGTATTGGACATTGTAGACTCCATCCGTGTGAGCAGGTTGTTTAGAGAACAGATCCTCGCAAGAAGGACACTTTTGCAGCGAGCAATCGAGGCGTAAAAATATCCAAATATCCCACCATTACAGGAGTAAGGCTTTTATATATAAACACAACTCATGATACCCTTGCTCTTTTGTGATCAGTTTGATGACTGACAGCGTAATAAAAACAAATCGACAACAGTCTTGACTTGACGGTTTAAAGAAAATAATAATAATATCCACACCAAGTTCTGGCGCTAGATCTTCTTCAAGCCTGTCTGCCGAATGAATCTATGTTGACAGATTTTACTCTTGTCCACTGACCAACCCTGGCCATCGATCTTGAGAACCTCCTCAAATGACTTGACCCAGGTTAATAAAGCTGCTTCACTAATTTACCCACAGTTGAATGAAGTTAGTTGATAATGATAATATTATATTGGGTGCCAGGCTAGTACTAATAATACAGTATTACAGACTGAACAAGTTAGTCGGCGGATATGTCACACCCAACGTCCATCCTGTCGGTTTAATTATGAAATTGACCATCACTCGCCTCTTGTGTCTGTCCAATGCAATCGCCGCCTACACATCCTCGATTATCTTCTCTTCATCAATAGATCTCAAGAATGATTCAATCAATTCCACGAATGTTAATTTAGTTTTAAACAAAAGACTCAATGGACACAGCTAAATGTAGACATACACGTTTTGCCAGATTTATTCCGCGAGAACAGTTGCCAGAATTCTTTTCGTTTTCACTAGTGAATTGTAGGTGCCCTCGTCCCAGTATTTTCTTGGCATCAAATAGCTATATGGTTTTGTTGACTTAACTAATGGTCAAGTCAATTTTTTTGTATCACCAATTACAATACAGTCATATATCGCTGACACAATTTCATGTTAAAAAGTTATCAACTCAACATCCATGAAGCACTAACAAGATGTATAGGGTGTCTCAAAAGAGGTAAATAAAAGTGTCAATCCCTGGCATTACCCACCACAATCGCTGACACTGTTTCACATTGAAAAGTTATCAATTCCACATCCAAGAAGCAATAACAAGATAACAAGATGTACAGGGTGTCTCAAAAGCTTGGTATCGAGTAGCGATAATGGTTTTGTCGACATGTCTAATCACCCACTACAATCCTTGGCATCACCCACACAGTCCAATCGCCGACACTGTTTAACGTTAAAAAGTTATTAATTCAAGATGCATTGACAAGATGCAGTATTATTTACCAGGAAACCCTATGGCTAAACTGGCAACAGCATCAGCAAATCAAATGATACACGGACAACTTCTCCTTGCAGTTTTGCAGTAACGTGTGATATGCAGTCAGACAAAAAGCAAAAAACCAAACATGCCTTACAACATTAATAATGTTGTACTTTGTAGCAAGTCGTCTGTCTAGTCATAGGATCCCTGCAGTCATTCACTGGAGATGCAGAAATCCAATAATAAATAGATTCTTATATCATTTTCATATAAACGACCAATGTAGATCGTTGAATGCCGCATAAAAGTACAACACTGTCAGCTAAATTGGTTAAATTTTGTTATAAAAATATATTAAATTTGCTAAAACATGAACAAAAATGCAGCAGCCTTTTCCGCCATGAATAAGTGTCCCACGTACAGTTGGTGATTTCACCACCAAGCTACCAAAAAGTTGATCGAATCTATCATACAAATGGAGAGAATACTGTGTGTACGCAGTGTTTTCCAGAAAATCTAGTACATGTAGGTGGATTGACGCCCACCTGCAAGTACTACATGCACCAGTGGTTGTAAAGACAATTCACTCTCGCTATAAATAAAGTTTTGAAAAGACGTGCATTAAACAATTATTACAGCAGATTTTGTAGCGACTGACTTGAGTGATGATTGCATACAGAGCTTTTATTGCTGGTGGCAAAATTCACTCAATTTATTTTAAAGTTTCACATATACTTCACTTTATTGAGCGATAACATGTTGTTGGTGTTTTTCAGCGAGAGAGGTCGTCAGGCTGACGTCACAGCTTCCATCTTTACGGTATTAGTAAACTCTATTTCAAAATGCTCAGGACATGAACTACACCTCAGAATTACAATAACCAATCCTTAGTTCGGTCCCATCAGTATATGCTGACGTCAACTATAGCTTGAAGGTGCATGCGGATTATTGCGGGTTCGAAACATGTCACAAACGCTACTGTAATGAGTTACGTATGAGAAAGACCAACGACCCCCTTCCTCTCAGCTGAGCAACATACCAAATATAGTCGTTCATTGGATGTCAATTCCACTAGAAATCGCTCTGAAAAAGTGTTATTACATCAATCCATACACACTCTTATAACACAATCTTGCAGCACTGCGTAGTAGAATTCGTATCGGCTCGGTGACTTTCCTTTCCAGTAACAGCATCCGCCTTGCTTATTCCCTCGATATCGTTTAAGACAAAAGTTTAATCGCAAGAATCGAGTATAAAAATCTGATGTGTGAGCAAATTACAAAATGTAGAATTTCTCTCCGGTGCACTCCAGCATAAAGTTTAACACGCGTCAGTGGACTCAACGACGCTCCTCCAATGAGACGGGTAATTATTGCCACAGACTCGAGATCGAATCGCCCACATCTCTGTCGTTAATAGCACACAAGGTGTATTTATTGTATCGAAAGCATATTGATCACTGATGCAGCCTCCCCCGATGGCTGACATTGTCTTCCTCCGTGTGTGTGATTTTCTCTCAGAATGGTTTTTTTTTTCATTAAAAGTTGTCGTCATATTCAACAAAATAAAATTAAGCGGTGACACCATTACATTTATCCTCCACACAAAAGAAACATCAAACGATTATGTTCCTCTCATCTGCAATCAGGAATCAGTTGAATACCATTAAGAATTATAATGTTCACTAGAAACATCAAACAATTATGTTTCCCATCTACGATCAGGAATTAGGTGAATACCATTAAGTTAATAAGGTTCGCTAGTGGTCTGAGGCACACAGCATACACTGCAAATTATGAGCGTTTACTTTTGGACAAAGTAAAAGTAAACTCAAAAGTAAACGCAATTCTAAACACAAAACTAAACGTAAAAGTAAACGCAAAACTAAACGTTTCTTGCATTTTGCACCCAATTGACCTCAAAGCACGCTCAAAGTGAGGGAATATAATCACAGATGCTTCCACCATCTGTGATATATTGGGACAGTTATTTATTAGAGGCTGGGTGGAAAACAGCTTAGTTGTTTGGCTCACATAAGTGTTTAGTATTGCGTTTACTTTTGAGTTTACTTTTAGTTTGTCCAAAAGTAAACGCTCATAATTTGCAGTGATACACAAAGCTCCCTGTCAGCATAAAAGCAAACGCTCTCCCTCAAAATCAGAATAAAGTTGTGATAACGACCTGAGGTTTGGTAGGAGCAGTCGCCAAATGATTGCGTAAGAAGCAAAAATAACACCGGTGATCATATAAACCAAACAAAATTGGCTGCGCTTCCATCGCAAATGTCATTAAATCAAGTTGTAATGCATTTAATGCCCATAATTTAATTTGTTCTTATCTAAATATACTTTCTATCTTCTGTTTTTCAATGGTGGGTCTCATTGTCATTGTTTGTAAATGAATGGACTGAATCAATTTCATGGGGGGGGGAAGTGGAAATAAAAATTCCATTGAAATGGAATGGGGGCGATCCAAAAGAAAGAAGCATGTTTTGTAACCATTTTCTGAAGCATCTGTTGCAAATACACCCAGGAATGAGTATAACCCGAAACTCAAACATCCACAACTAACCACTTAGACAACCCCACAGCATTGGGAGGTTTCTCCTAGTAGTCAAACAAGATAAGCTATTATGTCTCTCTGTGGGGAGTCTAATAAACATCTCTCTGAATGAATCATCAACCGTCTATGCATCAACTAAACAAATATAGCTTTGACTCCATCACAGACTGCAGGACTGTTAAAATAAACTGCATAGGTATATGTAATTTACAAAGACTACAAACATGGCTGCCCCCACGTATGTCTAGAAAGACCTAAATGTGTAAGTTTTTGCAATCTCATGCTATAAGGGTGGCTTCGCCCCCCAAAAAGAAAGGAATATTTGCTACTATGCTCAACTTAATGATTCGCTGATCCTTATGTAACCCGCCCAGTCATTGCCTGAATGTCATTGTCATAAACTAACCTAAACAAAGCACATTTACACAAGGGTATGTTAACCAATGGATAGAATTTAACTTCATAAGAAAATGAAAAATAGAAAAAACAATTAAAGAAAAACGAAAGGAAAATTTGCTACTTTGCTTAATTTAATGATTCATCGATCCTTGTGTAACGCTCAGTCCTTGCCTGAATGTCATTTTCATAACTATCCTAAACATAGCAAAATTTACACAAGGGTATGTAAATCAATGGATGGAATCAACTTCATAAGAAAAAGGAAACAAGAAAAAAAATTAGAAAAAAACGAAGGACAATTTGCTACTAAGCTTAATTTAATGATTCATCGATCCTATGCTATGCCAAGCGCTCGCCGGAGGGTTGCGTTCGCCTGGGGGTTGCGCTCGCCCGAGGGTTGCGCTCGCCCGAGGGTTGCGCTCGCCCGAGGGTTGCGCTCGCCCGAGGGTTGCGCTCGCCTGAGGATTGCACACTGCCAGACCAGACACTGCATTCCATACAGGCAATATAGATGCATCATGCCCCACTGTGTATACCAGTGATGTACTGTACTCGGACTCGGACTTGGGTAGGGTGGACTCGACTACAACACTGGTGTATACAGGCATATCCGATAGTTGCCGTCATTCCAAATGGTAAATTAATTGATTCATTAACCCTAACCCGACAGGCAGTTTTTTTGTAGGGTATAACTAAAGTTAACAGGGGGAAACCAGGGAGAAATAATGACAGAAATATGGTGTGTGCCACCCCCGGGTTCGAGCCCAGGCCGCTGCAGTCAGAGTCCAGGTGATCGTGTATCACGCTACGGGGGTCGTGCTCCAAAATAAAAACTTTTCGGAGCCTATATTGTACCTGTCCGTGATTGCTCCATAAGCTACGCCGGGAGAGGGGGCCCACTGGCACAGTGCTTCTGCTGTATTTGGTTGGATTTGGTAGTTAAAGGGTTATAACTACAATAAGGTAACACAATTGATGATTATGGGGGAGGGGGATCCACATTTTTAATCAGCCGTTTCAAAGATATAAAACTGACTCAACTGACTAAAGTATTGGTCTTATTTCATGCTGTAACATTTACAATAACATTGTTTGTTGACAACCTGCTTGTATTATGCATCTGTAGCTAATTTGTTCTTGATTACTTCAACAATTACAGAGATAGGTAACATTTCAGTCTCCAGAACTTCAACCTTGGAAAAACATCTATTGTTAGATCGATGGCAACAACCAAGATTAATTAACTATGAATCTATACCACATTTTTGTAAATGTCAGGTTCATTGGCAAGCTATGCTGTATTTTCAAAAGAATGTTTTCATAAGCGAAAACTTCTCGATTACTTCAACAATTACAGAGATAGTTAACATTTCAGTCCACGGAACTTCAACCTTGAAAAAACATCTATTGTTAGATCGATGGCAACAGCCAAGATTAATTAACTATGAATCTATCTATATTTTTGTAAATGTCGGTATCATTGACAAGCTATGTTGTATTTTCAAAAGAATGTTTTCCTAAGCAAAACTTCTCGATTACTTCAACAATTACAGAGATAGTTAACATTTCAGTCTCCAGAACTTCAAACCTTGGAAAAACATAGTGAGATAGATGCATGGCAACAACCAAGATTAATTGTCTATGAATCTATACAACATTTTTGTAAATGTCAGTATCATTGGCAAGCTATGTTGTATTTTCAAAAGAATGTTTTTCTACACAAAAACTTTTCAATTACTTCAACAATTATGGAGATAGTTACCATTTCAGTCCCCGGAACTTCAACCTTGGAAAAACATAGAAAGATAGATGCATGGCAACAACCAAGATTAATTAACTATGAATCTATATAACATTTTTGTAAATGTCAGTATCATCGGAAAGCTATGTTGTATTTTCAAAAGAATGTTTTCATAAGCGAAAACTTCTCGATTACTTCAACAATTACGGATATAGTTAAAATTTCAGTCCCCGGAACTTCAACCTTGGAAAAACATAGTGAGATAGATGCATGGCAACAACCAAGATTAATTAAATAACTATGAATCTATATAACATTTTTGTAAATGTCAGGTTCATTGGCAATCTATGTGGTATTTTCAAAAGAATGTTTTCATAAACGAAAAACTTCTCGATTACTTCAACAATTACAGATATAGTTAACATTTCAGTCTCCGAAGCTTCAACCTTGGAAAAACATAGTGAGACCGATGGCAACAACCAAGATTTATTAACTATGAATCTATCTACAGGGTGAGTCAAAAAAAAGTTTACTCAACTTCAGCGATTTTTCTAGCAAAAAGTATTCGTTTGTTTTCAAAACAATTTACTGCGGTATAAAGACAAATTAATTAGCTTTAATATGAATTTTATCTGGTTTAGATTGGTTGAGGGAAACTTATTTTGCGCTGTTTTGAATGAAAGTGACCAATTTAACGTCCGAACACGCTTCCAGATCTTGACCATTATATTTCATAAGATACGACCAATAAAAAATTACGATACCGACAGCGAAAGGATCAAGTCCTTTGTTATGAAATGATTAAAGTGTGGTAATTGTGTCATAAATAGGCCTTAAAGCTGTCTATTGTCCCTCAGTGCAACCATCCTATAAGCACACTCTCAAAGATCAGGAGAAAGACCAAACAAGATGCTGGATTATCAAGTGGGTTTCTATTCATTAACAGGAATAAATTTTACATGTAGATCGAGAGAGAAAGAGAGGGATATAGACTATTACTTTACTAGTCTTACTGTGGACATTGACAATTTTTGATTGGTTCAAGGATAATGTTTACTTAATTGGACATATTTACGAAAAATAAGTGCAATATTATGTTTATTGATTTTATCAAAATACTATTATTTATCGTTTATTATTCACATTATCAGATAGTCACTGGTGACAATTTTTATTCAATATCCTCATCTAGTTTTATCATGTTTATGAATATCCCTTGCGGACTATTTAATCCTTGCAATTATTATTTATTAACTGACAGTGGTGATACGATTTAATCCATATTTCATGTTTTAATCTATTAGGAGACAATTTTGAACAAGTCTATTGTCTACTTAATTCTTTTAATAAACAAGATGTGTAATGCTTTACATCATAATCCTAGTAAACATTATTAAGCTCGTTAAGCTTGAAATTAAAAACCGTTTTTTTGGTGAAAAAAACAGCTCCTGTACAGAAATAGTCATATTTACTTAACGGTATCATCAAATAGCGTGATTTTTTTTCCAGATGATAGCATAGAAATGGCGCAATCATTTAAAGTTTTGTTTGCCTTGATTTTGTGGTCAGAATTTTATTTTTTTGACTCACCCTGTATACCACATTTTTGTAAATGTCAGTATCGTCGGCAAGCTATGTTGTATTTTCAAAAAGAATGTTTTCATAAGCGAAAACTTATCGATTACTTCAACAATTACAGAGATAGTCAAAATTTCAGTCTCCGGAACTTCAACCTTGGAAAAACATCGTTAGATTGATGGCAAAAACCAAGATTATGAATTAACAATGAATCTATCTCTACATTTTTTCTAAATGTCAGATTCATTGGCAAGTTATGTTGTATTATCAAAAGAAAGTTTTCTTAAGCCAAGAAATCAATATTCTATAAATGTTAAACATTTCTAATGCCAATCACAATGTTTTCAACGTCTATGTGTGTCATGTGTGTGTTACATGCACGCATGCACATGCTAAGGCCAACAACAACAAAAGTGTTGTGTTGCCCTCAAGTGCCAAAAATCTTGAAGTTGGGTAGGTCTGTTGATTTTCATTTTTTTTTTTTCTTTTTTTTCTTCTTTTTTATCTGCCTGACAAATATTACTGACAAACCGTGGTTCATGACAAGACATAATTGGTTAACGCCAATTTGACTAATGTTTCTAGTGTGATAATAGTTTAAAGCAAACTTTTCACACAAACATATTCATTTCAAGCAGAAATTAGTAATATTTTGACAAATTGGGTAAAATTTAAATAAATTATAAAAGATTCTAAACGATTAATTTGTTTTATGTATATGCCTATTATTTCTATGTAAAATTTAAATCTTAAAAAAAAATGTGACCCTGATTTTGGAGATTTTAGGGTCAGTCGCTGAGGGCAAAACAACATTTATCTATTTTTGGCCTAAACTCATTGTGCTTACCGTATTATCCCTATTAAGCGCCCAGGGCGGTTAGCAAAGTCATTTTGGGTGGGCGCTTATTAAGTTACCTTTTTGAAACTCATTTATCGTCAAAAACACTGTCGAATTCGGCAAGGTTGCACTAGCGGATCGAAAAGTAAACTGTTTAAAATTTGGGGGGGAAATCAACATTGCGGCGTCGCAGTGGTATCACTGTGGCCACATTACATGACGTCAATGTTCCGACAAAAATGGGGGTGGGCGCTTATAAGGCCATGGGCGCTTAATAGGGATAATACGGTACTTGCATTGCACCTTTGTTGTGTTCACTTGTGTCTCAAATCCATGGGCAAATCTGACGAGGCTCGCCAATTTTGTACGGAACACACTATATAGTCCATCATATTTTACAACATACCTTGCTTTTCCATCTGTTACAAAGCCATTGGAAGTCTCGCTGTAGGTCAAGTACCTGATATTAGAGGGCCACGGTTAGCTTGTTGAAAATGATGCAGGCAAGATACCTCTGCCAAAAATAGAGGTATTTATCCAGTCAAGTGAAAATCTGCAAATATATACATACACAAAAGAAGTCAAAGATAAGGCAAAAAAAAAAAAATGTTGGATTGCCCTTTCCCGACCGACCGTAAAAATCGGGAAAACTCAGTCGCTTTTTTTTTAAATAAAAATTGTTTAATTTTTAAAAAATCATCTTTTTTAATAACATTTTTTTTAGAAATTACAAATTTGTCACCTAAATGACCTCAATTGATCCCTATGTGAACCCACTCTGAAATAGTTATCCATGCCACTAGACTTTGTCTTTTTAGAATCAAAATGTAGTTAAATTATAAACCTCAGTGTATTCCAGTGTGATTTGGTCATTCTTTGAAATCTAAAAAGAAAGAAAAAAGAAAAAAATTAGAAAAATTGACCTACCGATCCAAAAAATCCAACAAGTTGGTTTTTTTGGCCTTCTTACAACATGTGTTACTTTTCATCGAGTTTTGAGTCTTGGAGTTAAAAAAAATTGAGTTTCAAGTCACGATTTCTGACCAGTGGAACAAACAGTATCAGGAAGGGGGGTAAACATTCAGTAATTTGCACACAAAAAGTTTGATAAAATGTTTTGAACTACTAAGTGCCTACCTTGTCAATAATCTACTACTTTGGAAACAAAGGGTGGGGTGTTTTATTTCATATCTTGAGTTGCCTCCATCATCAATAATCTACTATAATCGGTTTCAGCAAATGTTTCACCTTTTGCATATTGGGGGAGGTGCAGGGTTGATTTGATGGGGATGTACTGGTTGTAAATTGTTATTTGCCAAAATTGCCATGTTAATACCAGTTTAATCTTCTTAAATATTGCCCTAGAGTAACGAATAATCAATACGTCTTTATGAAAGATAAAAGCTCAGAAAAATACTCAAAATGTCACTTCATGGTTAACAGGTGAGTATTGGCCAAATATATATTTCAGTGTGTTACTTGTGGAAAGGGGCACTCAAGTTGATATCATTCCCTTGGCCTATGTAATTATGTAGGATTACTAAAATCATGTTTTCGGTTATTGAAATTAAACATGTTGCAAAGCACAACAACACTTTCAACATCAATGACATTCAAAATTTATTCGATAAGGTATTGGGGAAAGTGTCCCATCAGACTGGAAACATGTGTCAGCACGTCAGGGAAATTAAAAATGTGTGAAAAAGATCACATCTGTGATATTATCATTCCCCAAATTATCATCCAATTATTTGAAGATTCAGACCATGACGCAGATTCATCGAATCAAATCAAATTGATGATAAGCGTATGAATACCTCTGTGAAGGGTATAACAGAATTACTCCTTTAATATTGTAGGCCAAATTTAAAATGCGCGTGTAACCATGCATGATACATCCACGGTGTACAGTCATCAACAAAAGTAACTATACAGGTAATAAATGGGCTTCTCTAAAAATATGTATTCTACCTAAAAATATTAATTTAAAAAGTTGTTGAGAAATTTATCTTCTTTAATATGATATTGCACGCTATAGGACTGGGTGATTATTGAGGAATTGACACTCCTAAATGTAAGGTAAAGTCTGATTTTCATTTTCACATTTTTCTTTTCTACACTCGAACTACATGTCATACTCTTCCCCGTGTTGAAAAATAAAATGTGAAAATGAAATTGTGACTTTACCTTACATTTTGGATTGTAACCTGTTCAATATTCAAACTATCCTAGCGTTCAAGGCTCAAGATAACAGTTTTTTTATCATGGGATCATGGGATTTTTTGAGAACCAGAACCGATAAATCGCATCACGATCGCGCCTTAAAACTCAGTACCTGTTGTCCTGATAAAAAAAAACACAAGGTAAGTCTGGTTGTAGAAGTGGTAATTTTCGCATTTTCGCGCATTGCTGATTCTCAGCCATTTCGCTTGTTTTTAAAATCGCAATTTGAAAAGCTCATTTCATAGACTTATACACAAAATAGAAATATTCACATGTTTTATTATTGCAGTAGCTGCTTAGAGCACGAAAAGCGCGAAAATTAATGTAACACGAAAATGTCCATGTTTACAGTATTTGATTTAAATTTGTTATTCCCCTTTCCAGCTCACTGAGAGTATATAAAAAAAAGTGTTTTTCCTATAGTTTGATCAGCTCCAAATTGCCGAAACCACCTTACATAAAAAATTAGGCTAATTAATGTGCTTAATTAAAAAAAATTCAAGTTCATGCACTTCACTAAACGTAATGCTACTTGGTGTATATGTTGGCTATACAACTCTCCTTAATTCCTGTGCTGCAGGAATCTAATGGAGATTTCAATTAAAAAAATTAGAGCAAAAACAAAAAACTAAATTTTTATAGAAATTTTACCTAGGGAATCAGAAAAACAATTATAAAACCAA
This sequence comes from Ophiura sarsii, assembly GCA_035610835.1. Taxonomy (NCBI): domain Eukaryota; kingdom Metazoa; phylum Echinodermata; class Ophiuroidea; order Amphilepidida; family Ophiuridae; genus Ophiura; species Ophiura sarsii. The sequence goes on along the minus strand of CM069446.1, from coordinate 62,955,799 downwards.
AGAAAATAGACTGCCCTCTGTTGGCCAAAAAACAATACAAAACAAAAGAATTCAAAATTACTTAAAGTGGTTCTTTGACAATAAAATTGTCATATCTGGAGGGCCGTGCCTCCGATCAATCTCAAGTTTCAGATTGCTGTGGAGCTCAGCAAGCTCTGTTAAAGTATCAAATAAAAAAATGGCCATAGGAACAACCTTTATCACGGCCTCAGTGAAAAACAGCTATATTATGTTGACCTGTGTATCGTGAAAAAATAAAGATTATGTATATGTAATTGTAATAAATACAGAAGGATGTCATACATCATATGCGTGACGCATGCATGCGTCCAAAACCGTGTGCGTGTGGCCATAACCGCGCGAGAACGCTTGGATCACTTTTGCGTGCAGAGAAATAAAAACCTAATATTTCTCGCAAATTTGGAACTAATTAAACTATAGAAATAAAATTCAAGAACCGCTCTAAAAAGTTTTTATTTTTTTCACAATCACAGTCATATTGCTCATGTTTGTCAAATTTTTCAATAATCTATCCCTTAGGATGTCTACCTCCTGCGAGAGCTTTGCATAGCATAGGATCGACGAATCATTAAATTAAGCATAGTAGATAAATGTTAAAAGTGTAACACTTTCCTTGCGTCATAATAATTGCAGGGGAATATGCAGAATTAACTTGCCGATGGCGACCCAGTGCAGGAAAAAATAATAAATAATGGATACAAATATATCGTTAAAGGTCTTTTCCCAGATTTTGTCACATGGTGATTTCCATTCTACCTAAAGATGCCTCGTAAATATATAGTTTTATTCCGACTGAAATTGCTCCAATTAATATAAAACAATAGAAAAATATTTAACATAAATATTGCCCCCTTTTTTGAACAAACTTCCAGTTTGGTATACCACATTTAGGGGGAATTCACCACTTATTTTAGTTGTTAATAGCATTTGACAGAAACATCTATAGTTTGATCAGCCCCCTCCCCCCGTCACAACCTTTGCCCCCCACCCCCCCCCCCCCCCCCCCCCAGTCAGCTCAATCCCCACCCTATTTTGTCCCCAAAACTATCGAAAATGTTGACTTTTAATGTAAACATTTCTTTAAATTAGCTTCAAATTATCACTCAGGTCTGAAATGTTTAAGTCAGAACAAATTAAGCTAATTCCAGGCAATTTTTACAATAAAAGTTTTTACAATAATTTTTACAATAGTTTTTACAATAGTTTTTACAATAGTTTTTACAATAAATATTACAATAAAAGCCAACATTTTGGATCTCCCCCCTCATTTTTTTCTCCACAATTGTTAAAGTCCTGGCAATTTTTACAATAAAAGTTTTTACAATAATTTTTACAATAGTTTTTACAATAGTTTTTACAATAGTTTTTACAATAATTTTTACAATAGTTTTTACAATAATTTTTACAATAAAAGCCAACATTTTGGATCTCCCCCCTCATTTTTTTCTCCACCCCATATAGGTGCTGGTGCCGCCACTGCGCTTGGATTACTTTGGTGCATGGAGAGATAAAAAAAAGTATATTCTTGCCAATTTCGAACTGATTGAACTATAGAACCAATTTAATTTATAAAACAAATGTTCAGATTGATGCCATCTACAACTCTGCACGACCGTAACTATGCAAAATTGACCCCCAAAATTGATCATTAAGTAAATTCTAAACCTCAAACATGGGTTTGCATATTTTCAAACTGGCAACATTTATCAAGCAGAATGTGCAGGCAAGATACTGCCAAGACTCATATAGCTTTAATTTGCTGAAGGCAACCCATTGCAAAATAACCGAATAAATGATGGATAAAAATAAATCGATGACATGCCCCTAGACGACAAGTGCCTGGATCTATTAAAATACATAATTCATCAACTAGAAACACTGTACTGACGCATTCTTGTCTAGAAACATGACGTAACCACCATCAGTCAAAACACGTTGTCGCTATGGTTACTTCAAAGGTCTCACCTGTTAGGATATAAAGTAATGGTTAAGAAATGAACTAAATTGTGTGAAATCTCACAAAAAGCGAACGCTATTTTTAAACATACCAAATGTGTTAAAGCAAACACCTGTTAAACATCAATTTTGGAGAAAAAGAGCCACATTCAATGGCAAGCGTGTGCAACCTGCGGCCCGCCGGCCTCTAATCTGCGGCCCGCGAAGCAATTCCAAAATTCCCATTGATGCGGCCCGTTTTAACCGGATCTCCCTAAGTTACACAAATGGCGGATTGATTTAGTGGTGTGCCCCCTTATAATTAGTAGGTGACGCGCTGCATTTCGTAAATATAGCTTGAGGCGTGATTGTGTTTTAAAGTCCTGGTAAAAATGGCGCTTGCAGCAGCAACAGCGAGTAAAAAGAGGAAATTACACGAAGAGAAGGGGGTATTCAATGAGCATTTTTCTTCCTAAGCTTCCCCTTCCCCTATTACCCCTCCTCTGGACATGTTTTGGAATGTTTGACAATCACTGCGGCCCGTGAATGGATCTCAACATTACAATGAGGCCCGGGTGGTAGAAAAGGTTGGACATGCTTGCTCTATGGGGAAAATATTTCCCATTATGAGATTTGGGCTCCCAACCTGTATTTTTCGACATATCAAAAATAAAGAATGGACTCCCAAGATATTCAAATCTATGTTTGTAATACCACTGGTCAATCCAGCAGAGAACAGACATGGTGTTGTTAAGTGGGTTTGCACGAGAAAGCCATGCAGACACGGGAAGAAGGGGGTCGGCCATTTTTGTTCATATTGTGGCCAGGGCATGTATATAGTGTAACAACTTTTATTTTTTGGTAAAAAAATCACAGTGTTTCTAGATGCTAAATTATCATTACTTTGAAATCACACCTTTTTACCACAAATACTCCAAGATTGATTTACATGAGTATTTGTTTGCATACATGTAAAATAGTAAAGCTTGAGGATTTTAAACTAGTTTTCGTTTCAGGAACTACTAGCAACATCCCCTTTAGAATGCATGAAAAAAAGTACCAGTAGTGTTCCTACTTTAGGAAAAAAATACATCAAATTGTCTCTAAAAAGGCGGTAAACTGGTCAAAAAATGGGTTTGAACGACTTCATTGTTTCTTGTTGGACAGCAGATCCACTGATTAATTTCATATGTACTGTGAAGCTAACACCTATGCCCTACCTTAGAAATAATAAAACCATTGTAGTTAAGTTTCTTTAAACTAGAAACACTTATCTGTTTATGACAATATGAAATGATGTACAATAATTAGTTAGGTGTATACAGAGGGTCACCGTGCATACACACACCCAGGACTCCCTCAAACCAACTTTGTTGACTTACTTTCATGATCCTAAAACATATTCAGGATGTTACCAAAAATAATTTTGTTATGCTAAGGGGTTATTCAAGATGCCGTCCAAAATGGCCGCCTAAACTGGTAAAATCTCATAAAATGACATATAGCAATCAAAATGAATGGTGAAATATATAGTTTAAATAGTGGCATGTATGCATTATACCACTAGACACTCATATCCAGAACTTTTGCTTTGTAAACACAACTTAATCCAAGATGGCCGCCAAAATGGCCGTCTAAAATGGTAAAATTCCATAAATTGGCATATGTGAACCAACATGTATGATCAGAGTATATAGTTTTAACAATGGGATGTATGTGTTAGACCATTAGAAACTCATATCTAGTATTATTGCTTTGTTATCATACTTTAAAACCAAAATGGCCGCCAAATTAATGGCCAAAATCACATAAAACAGCATAATATCAATCGATATGTATGGTGAAAATATAATTTTAACGATGGAATGTATATGTTAGACCACTAGTGTATCATCCTCAGTTTTTTTGCTTTGTAAACATAGTTACAAATCCAAAATGATTGCCAAAATGGCCCCCACATTGATCCCAAAATGGCTGCAAAAATTGCGAAATTTAATAAAATGGGATAATATCAACCTAAATGTATGATGGAAGTATAGTTTAACATTGGGATGTATGTATTAGACCACTATTAACTCATATCCAGTATATTTGCATTGTAATTACATACTTTAAATCCAAGATGACCACTGTAAAATGACCACTGTAAATGTAAAAATAGTCCACATGAGTGTATGATAATCCAAAATAGATATTGTAAGAGTGTATATTACAAATTATAAATATTTTTAAACAGGTACGCCGTCGGGGTAGAAAAGAGACAATAATGGGAAAACGATCTCGCCCGGGAATCGAACCCAGGATCTGTTGCTTGCTTGGCAACTGCCTTAACCACTGGGCCACAAGACCTCGCATGGTAAAGCATCTGAAATTCAAACCTGTTTAAAAATATTTATAATTTGTTTAATACCCGTCGTATATGCCTATTATTTCTAAGTGTATATTACATCACATTCACCAAATAGTATGTTCTAAACTGCTAAGCTACTGCTGTTAGATATAAGGCCCACCTCTGGGACAATTTTGATTCTGTATCACTTTCCAAAATAGCTGCCAGAATGGTTAAGTTGATGTTAAATGACCTAAAACAATTGTTTTGTAATGAGATTGGATCAAGACTATTCTTTTCTCATGTCCGAAGGCTGACAGCAAAATTGTTAACTTTATTTGTTGGTAGTGGCTCTTTTAACTTTATTCTTTTCTTCCATCTTTTCTGGCACAAGCATTTTGCTTGAGTTTGGTCCCTTCAGGACCCAAGCGTGTGTCCGTACGGACTGACCGTGTAAACAAACACAAATAAACAAATGATACTATGTAATACCCAATACCCCCAAATATAACAGGACAGCATTCAATATATTTCTATGGTAAAGCCTAGGGGCTGTAGATCTAGTTTGAGTATTTTAAAATATCCAAGATAGCTGCAAAAGATTAAAATAACTGAAAAACAGTATTAGTTTATTGTTAGTGTTACAGTAGATATGACCAAATTATTTCAAACTAGATCTACAGCCCCTAGGCTTTATCATAGGCATATAACTGTTTCATTCAATATATGCCTATTATAAAGCCTAGGGGCTGTAGATCTAGTTTGAAATAATTTAGTCATATCTACTGTAACACTAACAATAATCTAATACTGTTTTTCAGTTATTTTAACCTTTTGCAGCTATCTTGGATATTTTAATTTTAAAATACTCAAACTAGATCTATAGCCCCTAGGCTTTACCATAGACATATATTGAATGATGTTATATTATATTTGGGGGTATATTGTATTATATTGGTATTACACAGTATCATTTACAATACAAAACAATTGGTTTAGGTCATTTTACATCAGCATAACCATTTTGGAAAGTGATACAGAAACAAAATTGTCACAGAGGTGGGCCTTATATCTAAAAGCAGCAGCTTAGCAGTTTAGAACATATTAGTTGGTGAATGTGATATAAAATACACTCTTATAATATATATTTTTTACATTTACAGTGGTCATTTTGGTGGCCATCTTGGATTTAAAGTATGTTATTACAATGCAAATATACTGGATATGAGTTACTATTGGTCTAATACATACATCCCAATGTTAAACTATACTTTCATCATACATTTAGGTTGATATTATCTCATTTTATGCAATTTGACAATTTTCCAGCCATTTTGGGGCCAATGTGGGGGCAATTTTTGCAACCATCTTGGATTTGTAACTATGTTAACAAAGCAAAAACTACTGAATATGAGAAACTAGTAGTCTAAACATATACATTCCATCGTTAAAATTATATTTTCACCATTTTCACCATTTCGGTTGATATTATGCTGTTTTATGTGATTTTGGCACTTAATTTGGCGGCCATTTTGGTTTTAAAGTATATTAACAAAGCAAAAATACTAGATATGAGTTTCTAGTGGTCTAACATATACAGCCCATTGTTAAACCTATACTCTGATCATACATGAAGGTTCATATATGCCAATTTATGGAATTTTACCATTTAAGGCCGCCATTTTGGCGGCCATCTTGGATTTAGGTGTGTTTACAAAGCAAAAGCTCGGGATATGAGTGTCTAGTGGTCTAATTCATACATCCCACTATTAAAACTATACTTTTCTCATACATTTTGATTGCTATATGTCATTTAATGAGATAAAACGAGCTGCATCAAATCATATTGCTAGGAATTTGAAAAAAAATAATGATAAAAGATAACATTGTAAAAAGAGATTGCAGAGGCCCAACTACAATGATTTTATATTTTCATAAGAAGGGCTCATATCTGACCTTCCTCTGCATATTAGCAAAAAAAGTCAAAGTGGCTGTCCAAATGAGTAATGGTTTCTCAAAAAATATCATTATTTTGACCAAAAATGAGTAAAATTGCCAAACTTAAGATTTTTTTTACAGAAAACCAAAACACTTCCAGACGTTTGGTTAATGTCACATTATGAGGTAATGTGTCATACATATTGTCACCAAGAATTAAGTTGGTATCTGTAGGTATGCTCTATTCCAACCCATTTGATGCCAGATTGACTGTTTTGAAAATAGACGTTTTTTTAGGTAAATGTCTCATTTTACCCCTCCCCATATAATTATATCTAGAAACACTGTGAATTTTTAATACACATTATGAAGTATAGCTTATACTAAGGGATGTAGACAATCAGTATGGTCGAAATTTTCCGACCCCCTTCTTCCCATATTTCAAGAAACTGCATGGTTTTCTCGTGCAAACCCACTTAATTGCTTTCGCTCTATCTGGTTGTGTAAAATAGCGTAAAATAGTGTAAGAATCTTAAACATTTGGTTTTAAACTTTTTCATTTTTCCAATTTGACATAAACATGTGACCAAATAATCATTAAATTGTGTTTATCTCATTTTGTGTGGCTCCATGAAGTATACACATCCCCATCTTATCCCAAATAGTTTTGTGGAGAGGTACGTTACCACCCCCCCCCCCCCCCCCACCCCTCATTTGGGGAGCCTCAGGGAGGCAAGCCTTCTCGCAGGAGGCAAATCCCCCCCCCCCTCTAGTAAATCCACTGTCTGCCATATTTGCTTGCCTGCACCTGGGGTGAAGTCTCTGTCCTATTCATGTCTCCAGGGTTTCAGAAATATGTCTCGTGCAGCACAGCGATCAAAAGCCATGATCCTGCACAACTATCTATCCCTGATTTGTTCGCCAATGGGAATCTGCTGAAATGAAATTGATCGACCGGTCGACATGAAATGCTCTCCTCAAGTCATGTATACACTTGGGGGACTTTAGTTTTCTGTGTGGGATTTACCATGGAATACTCTACGCTTAATAAAAACATCTACAAATTACTAGTGGTCTTTCATTTCTGTTACCATTTACCCCCCCCCCCCCCCCTCCCCCACCCCATGCTAACAAATAATACTTCTCAGCCTGTCTCTAATGTTTTCAATGAGGAAATCAACCGAGCCTATATACATGTAGTTAGCACGATATAATGCAGGAACGAGTAGCTGAGGGCCATGGCTCAGTGGGTGGGACGTCGGGCCAATGTCCGGAGGGTCCCCGGATCGATTCCCGGCCAGTCCCTGGCGATTTAGTTGGTGTTTTCGCTTCCAAAATTGCGATCCCGGTTAAAAACCCTAAACCGGGGTTAGGAATATAACAACCCTTACGAAGGAAGACCTTCATTAGGCAGTCGCACAAGCAGTCATTTTAAGTAGTCAATTTAGGCAGTCAAAATGAATGTCTTCCTATTGCTCAACATGTATGATTTAGGTCTTCGACTGCTTATAAGCAGGCATTTGTTAAGCCATCCCACAGCAAAGTTAATATGCAAATGAGTTAACCTCAATACTCTAAACCTGACTTTTAAAGACCCTGCTCCAAACCCTAACCTCTTTTCATCCTTCAATAGCGAATGGATAAAAGAACTGATTTCTACTGTTACTATACAAAACTGTGCTTTGATTGTATTTTCAACCTCACACTGAAATGCAACAAAATAAACTTTAAATGAATTGAGTAATTTACAGTTTTTAAAGATTATATTCATATTTGAATTTTTTACTATGTATAATTTTTTACTATGTATAGTTTCACTAATGATATTGAAATTTGAAATGACCTGCGCTGCTGCCTCAGAAACTACACATAACTGTAAAATTTAGAAAGCCTTTCATCAAGTTCAAAATAATTCCAAAATATACACAATAACTCCTGATTGTAATCACCATTAATCAATTTTAAAAATTGTTATGATAAAAAATACAATGGCGCCATCTGAATGAGCTTGCATTTGGGCTCTTTTAAGGAAATTTAGAAATACCCAGCACAAATATTAAAGCGGACATTTTATCACAAAAACAGATCGTGCAGCATAGGTGTAAAAATCAATCACAATTTGAATTTGAGGTCATTCCTCCATACTTTAACACATGCACAAAATTGCACACATTTGAATCGCATGGAACCCTCATTCTAACCTCATCTCGAGTCCTGGCCCTGAATTGAAAGACCTCAATAAAAACAACCCAAAACAATGCAAAATAACTCGACCAAATATGTGACACCAAAAAGGACATATTGTCGGCAAACACAGTTTTGAGATAGAGGCCAATATATTTGGTGAAATATAAAGTGGCATAATAACTAGGGTCTTCAATTGGGGGGGGGGGGGCATGAGGGGGGACAGGCCAGTGATCAGGGTTCATAACCGACTATGTTTTGTTAATATACATAGACAGGGCTGCAAGCCCGAGGCGGGTAAAATTTGCGTCGGGCAGGTAACTTTTTAAATATACACGGCCGGCGGGCCGGTAAGAATTTGGCTATTGGTAAATATTTCGCGGTCTACTAAAATGAATATCGTGTTACGCGTGTACTACACAAAATGTGCCCGACATCGATATATTCTTGGACGTGTAGAAAATACGATCTCTAGCCAAATGTTTAAAAAATTCTATCATAATAATTCCTGTCCTTGAAATATTTAACACCAAATATTGCTGGTAACTTTTTACTTTTTGGCTGGTATTGTTGGAGAAAAAAGAAGGTACACAGAGATGGTCATTTCATTTGGGGAGCCTCAGGGAGGCGAGCCTTCTTGCAGGAGGAAAATGCCCCCCCCCCCTCTAGTTTTTCCACTGTCTGCCAAGTTTGCTTGCCTGCACCTGGGGCGAAGTCTCTGTCCTATTCATATCTCCAGGGTTTCAGAAATATGTCTCGTGCAGCGATCAAAAGCCCTGATCCCGCACACAACTATCTATCCCTGATTTGTTCGCCAATGGGGAATCTGCTTATATGAAATTGATCGACCGGACTGCATGAAATGCTCTCCTCAAGTCATGTATACACTTGGGGGACTTTAGTTTTCTGCCTGGGATTCACCATGGAATACTCTGCGCATAATTAATCTTTTATGGCTAGTGGTCTTTCATTTCTGTTACAACGAGCCAATGTCCGGAGGGTCCCCGGATCGATTCCCGGCCAGTCCCTGGCGATTTAGTTGGTGTTTTCTCTTCCAAAATTGTGATTCCGGTTGAAAACCCTAAACCGGGGTTAGGGATATAACAACCCTGACCAAAGTGAAGACTTTCATTAGGTAGTCGCACAAGCAGTCATTTTAAGTACTCAATTTAAGCCATCAAAATGAATGGCTTCCTATTTCTCAACATGTATGATTTAGGTCTTCGACTGCTTATAAGCAGGCAGTTGTTAAAGGTGTATGTTCTGATCACTTTTTTGGGGCTATGATTTTTTTTTCACATCAAGATATTTTGATATCAGAAGAATCCCCATATTTTTCTCATTATGTCTGTAAAATCTTAGGGGCCAGAAATGTTCCATTTAGAAATTAAAGGCTAAAATGTGGTGAATTACTGCCAAAGGTGGTTAACCACCAACCAGTTTGTGTACTACTCAATGGGCAAATAATTTGTGACCTTTAGCTTCTAAAAATAGAACCATTGGAGTTATGCAACTCAAACTTTGGAATGCGACAACTTTAAGGATGACCTATCATGTAAAATAGAAAACATCAAGTTGAAAATAGGGCCAGCAATCGGAACATCTACCTTTAAGCCTTCCCACAGCAAAGTTATTATGCAAATGAGTTAACCTCAATACTCCTAACCTGACTTTTAAAAGACCCTGCTCTAAGCCCTAACCTCAATCATCTTTCAATAGCAATGGATAAAAGAACTGATTTCTACTGTTACTATACAAAACTGTGCTTTGATTGTATTTTTAACCTCACACTGAAATGCAACAAAATAAACTTGAAATGAATTTAGTAATTTACAGTTCTTAAAGATTATATTCATATTTGAATTTTCCCGTTTAAAGAATTTATTCATATGTATAGTTTCACTAATGATATTGAAATTTGAAATGACCTACGCTGCTGCCTCAGAAACTATAACTGTAAAATTTAGAAATCCTTTCATCAAGTTCAAAATAATTCCAAAATATACACAATAACTCCTGATTGTAATCACCATTAATCAATTTTAAAAATTGTTATGATAAAAAATACAATGGCGCCATCTGAATGAGCTTGCATTTGGGCTCTTTTAAGGAAATTTAGAAATACCCAGCACAAATATTAAAGCGGACATTTTATCACAAAAACAGATCGTGCAGCATAGGTATGGAAATCAATCACAATTTGAATTTGAGGTCATTCCTCCATACTTTAACACATGCACAAAATTGCACACATTTTAATCGCGTGGAACCTTAAGGCAACAAAAAAGTTGACTTGCCCTTTCAGGGCCAGAGTCTGGGTCGGACGGTTGGATTTTTGTTTGTTTTTTGAACATTTTTAAACATTTTTATTAAGAATTTTTTGAAAATTTACTGCACAAAAACATGTTTTAAAGATTTTTTTTGTTGTTGTTGATTTGTTGATTTTTTTTTTCATCTTTCTTTATTGTTATGTGCTTCTTTCAATTTTTCTTTTTCTTTTTTTTACTAGGAAAAAAAAAATAGCGACCCTAGATTTTTTTTGCCTAATTCTAACCTCATCGCTAGTCCTGACCCTGAATTTAAAGACCTCGATAAAAAACAACCCAAAACAACGCAAAATGACTCGACTAAATATGTGACATCAAAAAGGCAATGTTGTCGACAAACACAGTTTTGAGATAGAGGCCAATATATTTGGTGAAATATAAAGAAAATAATAGACACAAATATGCTTTTTCAAATCATATCTTGTGATCACACTGTCTGATTACCTTCAACATGGTATCATTTTAAAGCTTAAAATATGCTCTTTCAAGTCATACCAATAACTTGGAGTTGACTCCCGCCTCCAACATGTCTATTTTGAAGTAACGGGTCACATCCTCAGCCTGCTTCAATAATTGCCTAACTCATTTTTTCTAGTTTTGAGAAAACAACAAAAATAGGAAAAGTGAGTTAGGCAGTTATTGAAGCAGGCTGACGATATGTTGAATAGCACCATGAATAGTACAGGTGAATTCCAACAGGAGCAGTACCTGTTGGATAGAATTAGGTTGGGGATATACCTTTAAGTGAAATGTGGCTTGTTATAGGCCTAATTTGAGTTAATATGAGCCATTTTACAATCTGCCTAACTCACAATGCTAACTTAGGCAGAATTGCAATGGTGCATTTATAAACACTTTTGATTTGTCAATGACTTGGAAATTTTTACAGCATGTGCATAATGTAATGAAGTCATGATTTATGCAAAAAACAAAATTTCACTGAAAAGTGAGTTAGACATGTATCGAAGCAGGCTGACAACATGTGATATCACAGCAAAGCACAGAAGCAACAGCGGGATGGATATATGTGTTGACTCCCGCCGATATGAAATTAAAAGCTTGTTCAATTACCAGTCTGTCCTTGGGAATTATATTGGTTTAAAACCTGTGTCAATAATCGGGTATCGCTGATGGACCCGTTATTGGCGTATAATTGCATTGATGAGATTCCATTATACATTCATTCATTGATGATACCGAGCACATTCCATCTACTCACATCCATTAACCCTTACTCTCCTGAAACCTATGATTCACTATACGGCCAAAAACTATTTCCACGCAGCATTGATTGGATAACGTCATCGTCCTAGCTGTTTTGTGGACGAAATGGCTTAGCTCAGTGGTTAGGGATGCAGCGGTTGTAGGTTGATGGTCCGGGGGTCAAATCTGGAGGGTTCACAGCGGTTTGTTGGGTAACAAATTCATACTTCGTCCCCCTCCCCCAATCCACACAAAAAACATAGCCCAGCTGGTTAGGGTTAATAATACAAGGTTTACATTTGACATTACAGACTTATTAATGCAATTTTGATAATGGTTTCTGTGGTAAGGTTTTTTTCCTTATAAATCCATTGTTTTTGCTAGGGACTATTAAATTACTTTACTGCTGCCAGTGATTGTTCTTTAAGACAAAAAAAACCATGATACAATTACAGTAATTCTACAATCTCTACAAAAGGACAAAATGTGTAAGAATCACCGTCAAAAATTCCACACTGTAAAGAGGTAATCACATAAAAAGATGATTCATAACAGTACATCGTCAGTTCACAACAAGTATTGATACAGGAAACTGCCAGCTTCGGAAACCTCTATAGACGATGTCACCTGTAACGTCACAGCAGCCAAGCAAACAAAAGCTTCCTTGCCGATGTGCGCGCAAATTACCTGCCAAACAAAAGCTTGCCTGCTGGTGTGCGGCGCACATTAAAATAAAAAGGGGGTGTCCATTATAAACCTTGCACTAAAACAAAAACAAACCAGTCATCTATAACTATAATTATTTATTTATTTATTTTTTTTTTTAATAAAAAAAATAAATAATAATAACAGCAGTCAATACAACAGTCAATGAATTTTCCCCCATGCATGAAATGGAACGGGGTACTTAACATTGTTGATCGATCAACAAGAGGTGACATGGTCTATAGACAAACTTACATACTCTGATGGTAAACACTGGCTTCAACAGGCTTCAGTGAAACATCAACTTTGCTATACAAGAAATCTTTCCACAAAAACACACATGTGACGCGATCAAGAGGAATGAGTCGGATGTCAGGGAATCCCAAATTGAGATATGGCCAATTCAAAATGGCGGCTTACATAAGTTTTGATGGAAATTCATGTATACAATTTGACATAACTTTGAAACAAAACGTCGTATCGACATGGGGTTTTCAGTTTCTGAAAGCTCTAGGTGTCTTCTTTAAAACTGTATTAAAAACTCATTTTCGACCAGGGTCGACATCCGACTCATTCTTCTTGATCGCGTCACATATGTACAACAAAGTTTAGATCCTTTACTATTCCTTGCATACACAAATTTAGCATATGTTGTTTTCACCAAATGTATCAAAGACATGCCTCATGGTTAGTAGGGTCGGTCGGTCATTTTAGTTTGTTGGGGAGAGGTTACAATTTTCGTGAAGATTTTGATGAATTTTCAACAAAATCAAATTATTCAAAACTTTTCTAAAAAAGTTTTAAAAATAATTCAAAATTGTGTAAAAAGCTTTCAAATTAAATAAGGGTCAATAAAGCCTGTTTTTATATACCGTACTGACGCGTGTATAGTCCCATACTCGATTTAAGTCCCACCCCCTAATTGAGCTCATATCTCAGACTAAGATGGGCACCCGTCTTAAGTCCCAGGGGTAAAAAGTAGTGTACAAGTCAGACTTGTACACTACTTCAGGCTGGGCGCGAGTACCGGGAAAATCGAGTCCCGCCCGAAAATGTCGGGTCCCGGGAACCAGAATCACCTTCCCGAATCAAAAAAAAAAGGAAATGAAAATGAAAATGCAAATGTATAGCGGAGATGTATTTGAAATACATTTTTTTTAGTCAAATCTGTGGATTTTTTGTACTCCTATGCTCGCAAAATGTAATTTTCACTTCATTATCAGCCGCGCTGCGCGATTGACAGATCAAATTTCTTATTGTTATAGCGCCATCTATTGTCGAAATTGACATGTTTCTAATTTCTAAATGAAGACTTGCCGCTTGCCGCGCGAGCTTACGAAAAGTGTCATACGCGGTGAAATATCACATTTTAGCGAGCACAAGAGTACCAAAAATGAACTGATTTGACGAAATAAATCTATTTCAAATGAATCCCGCTATATATTTGCATTAAATAATCACAATTTAGCCGACAAGGTGTTTTTTAAGTAAGCTTATTTGTTTTCATTTTTTTTCTTCAATTATTTTGATGAAAAATTTCGGGCACACATGGGCACCCGATTTAAGTCCCACCTATACACGCGTCAGTACGGTACTCTATTTGTCTTCCTCGGGGCAGTGACGTAACTTTACAGACGCAGCATTAACGCACGCTTATGTATCCTCCGTCTTTCTACGCTCGTGAAGTAGGCGCGCACATTTTTTGTGCTGCACTCGGTAGAATGCGCAGTTACGTTCACTGTCTCGTGATGGCTACATAGCCGATAGTAACCTAGCAACACGATTCACCAGTGGCACGGAAGTTACAGCGCTTTCACCTTCAAGTCAAACGCCTCCCTATAAATTCTGAAAATGTATTCATCACATCAAATTTTCAGAATGTGGTCATTATTCATTTTGCTGAAATGAAACATTTTGCCCCCACATCACCTGCTCTATCTGTTTAAACAGACGTTCAAATTATAAATCAATTTCGTAGAAAATCTTAATATAACATGAGTTCTATGACCAGCATCCAGGCCTCTATGACAAAGGCACAGACACGTCTTCTGGCCAAATAAATGTACTATCACGCATCTCACGACAACTCACACGCAAAGCTATTAACACTGCGCTTATAAACAAATGCCTGTTTAGATAGTCAGTCTTCATTTCATTGCCGAATTAACTAGACTCTGCCTACCTACTGCGCTCGCACTTGTGGGTATTGAAGTGGCCCCTTGGCGTTCCTGGTTCATCAGACGACCAAATCTGACAACTTTGCTATATGGATGTGCACAATATTAATTACCGCTTTGAACTTTTGTGAAAAAGTCACTTTATTAATCCTAAAATTCAAATTATCTTAATGTTCAGTATTTTGTCACTCATTATTTATCTGTCAAAATGAAATAAACCGCTTTTAAAATTCACCTGCTCTATACTACCTTATGACATAAAAAAGATAATCACAATTAATTCACTAATTTCGTTTCAGTCTTATATATACAAAGACAAAATGGGTTCCATGACCATCATTAAGCCCTGCACGACACATGCACATACCTCCCTACTAGCTAATACTGCTATACATCTTATAACCCAACCCCGGTTTAGGGTTTTTGACCGAGATCACAATTTTCGAGGAAAAAACACCCAACTAACAAATCTCCGGGAACCTGCCGGGATTCGATCAGGGGACCCTCCGTTCTCAAGCCCCACGTCCCACCCACTAAGCCACGGCCCTCAGCTACAAATTCGTGCAGTATACTGCGCTCACTATATAGGGCTCGGTTGACTACGTCATCGAAAACCGGCAGCCCATGCGCTTGGAGAGGGACTTAGGATTAGCATTTTTTAGCACTCAGGGGGGTTAGGGTTAAGACAACTTGCACACAACCCTATTAAATCGGCGCTTCAAAAAACAAAACGTCTGTTTATATTATCAGTCTTCATTTCATTGGCAAATTAACGAGATTCTGCCTACCTACTGCGCTCGCACTTGTGGGTATACAAGTGGCCCCTTGGCATTCCAGGTTCATGATCAGACGACCAAATCTGAATAATTTGCTGCATGGATGCAATATTACCACTTTGAACTTTTGTGATAAAGTCACTTTCTGAAACTTCAAATCATCTTAATGTTCAGTATTGTCACTCATTATTTATCCGTCAAAATGAAATAAACCGCTTTTAAAATTCACCTGTTCTCCCTTTTAACGTAAAAAAAAATAATCACAAATAAATTATTAATTTTGATTCAGTCTTACTCTTAAATACAAAAAAGAATGGGTTCCATGACCAGTCAGCCCTGCACAGCAAATGCACATACCTCCCTTCTAGCCAATATTGCTATACATCTTTTAAGACAACTTGCACACAAACCTATTAAATTGGCGCTTCAAAAAACAAACGCCTGTTTATATTATCAGTCTTCATTTCATTGGCAAATTAACGAGATTCTGCCTACCTACTGCGCTCGCACTTACAGGTTTACAAGTGGCCCCTCGAGCGCCGCTTGGAGTTCCCGTTTTGTCTGACGACCGAATCCTTTCCGAATAGTTTGCCTGTTACGGATGCAATATCACCCCAGCAATGGTGCTATGACGTGTTTTCCATCTGTAATAAGGAACGAAGGGTGAATATTTAGAGCAACATTGTGACATTACTCATTGGAACATCTGACACACAGACATTAACTCCCCGGGCGTGGTTTCGTGAATTTAACTATCAGGGAAGAAAAACAGGTCAAATTTGAGGGGAAAATCAGTCTCCGCATGCGCCAGGGATCGAACCTGGGCCCGTCGTGCACGTTGTGCAAGTCTCAGGCTCTAACGACTGAGCTATACGGGTCAAGTTCATAAAAACTCTTTTTTTTCACAAGTTGAGGAGTTAATCATAGGACACAAGTGCCATATCCATCTATCAAGAAATTGAACTAATCCTGTCACTTTTTTACCCCCATTGAAAGAATGGTACAACCCACAAAAATCAGGCTACTTTATATTGCCATTTGAGCTCAATTGTGGGCCCAATTGAATTTGGCAACACCAGATGATATATATCCTAAATCACATCATACAGGGGTAATAGTGAACTGTGATTTATCATTTGTAACATAGCTAATGCTGTCTATTTTGCCATACATTTGCATCTATCTATCAAGTAATTGGGCTAATTTCTGTCAATTTTTACCACCATTGAAAAAATGGTACAACCTTAACAAAAATTGGGCTACCTTATATTGCCATTTGAGCTCAATTGTGGGCCCAATTCAATTTGGCAACAACAGATGATACTTGTACATCCTAAATCACATCATCCGGGGGTAAGTGAACTGCGATTTATCATTTGTAACATAGCACTTACATGTATAATAACTAATGCTGTCTGAATATAATGTGTCCATGTCTGATCCGATACATCCATACTATTCTGTGTCAATGCAGTCTGGATACAGACCTTTTTAAGGGCACCGGTTATTATAATATTTAAGGTAAAGGTTGGGTTAGACTCACTCTAACTTATAACATTGCTTACATGTACCGTAGAATGGGGATACTTTGACCCACATTTTTTTACATTTTTATTCATTGAAAGGAAGATACTTTTTGTTGGTAAACTAGACTAGTTGATAATATATAACTTGCCTCTCACATATTTTTTTGTTTTAAAAATGTAAGTATTTCTAGATAGTTTTTCTCCCTAATCTTTGAATGGGCTAAAGTTACCCCACATGGGTGTAATGAAAAATGCAATGCAATGAATTGGGTATTGTTTTGTCATAGGTAAATTCTCTGCCCAACCACAACATAAAGTTTCTGATTCTGAATACACCCTGATTACATAATGGGTGAGGCATTTGCAATTTGTTGAAGAAAAAAGAAGAAAAAAATCTCCTAAAAATACCTAAAAATAAAGAATAAATCCTGCAGCTTATTGTGTTCAGGTCCAGTTCCAGATACACAAATCATTATGTAGCAGGGTAATATGTTATCGTAATAATACCAAATAAAAAAATGTCACTATAAAACTTTTCTCAAAATTTGACAAATAAACTCTCTTTTTTTTGGTGGGCCAAAGTTACCCATCAAGGATCAAAGTATCCCCACTCTATGGTACTAGAGATTGTTAAACCGCCTACACAGGATGTCTGTTACCTTCCCAACATTGAAGAATGCCAGTACCTATATAAATACACCTTGATAGGGAGGAGTAATTGAGGTTAAGTACCTTACTCAAGAGCACAACTGCACAACGTAACACATTCACTGCAGTGGGAGTAAACCCAACAATCTATTGAGAGTCCAAAGCACATAGGCCAAACAAAGAAGAAGGTCCGTCTCAGAAGCCCGCCCGCATTGGTATGTGAAATGAGCTACGGCGCGTAGGTCTATGCGCTGGGGGCTAAAAACCTCTTCTTCTTTTTTTTGATTTTTTTTTTTTTTTTTTTTGATTTTTTTTTAAAAAAAATTCAAAAAGTTCTCCGTAAGCTTGGATAAGCAACAACAAAACAAAAAAAATCGCAAACCTCATAGCCTATTTTCTAAAAATTAAAAAAATTAAAAAAAATCGCACAGCACTTAGCTTTTTTGCACAATGTTTCTGAGACAGACCTTCTTCTTTGTTTGGCCTTACTAACAATTGGAACACTTTCACTGTAGTTTTATTTTCACGCTTTTGCACACTGAAGGTGCTGCCCTGCGATAATTATAGCACACACAATTAACCAAACACAACTGTGTATGGCGCTGGATGAAAATGTCTTTAATGTCCAATTGCGCAAAAATATCTTTACGCAAAAACATTGGTTTTCACAATATCCACTGTGTCCTATTTAAATGAATTCAGTCCCAAGTTAAAGATGTTTAAATATAAATATTTTTCACAAAAAGAGTTTTCTTCTACCTATTAGCTGGCTATCTTCAGTAGATAGCAAAATAGTTTATGGTCGTGTGCCTTGAGTTGGGACCCCTTTGTGTGACATATGGTAAAAATGGAAAAATCACATGGATTTTGCTTAAAACATTGTTAGCATTAAAACTATACATGTGAGTATAAGGAAAGTATACATTTCCTGAAAGCATACAAATTTCCGAATCTCACAATGACAATATCAAGGTCATTATACAGGGTGGATAGATAATATATAGGGTGCAAACATCAATAAATGCACTAAAAATACAAAATTTTCACTGGTCATTTACATACCTTGAAGATAAGATTATAATTTATTAAGCTGCATAAATCAAAAGTATACACTAGTAGTACAAAGAAAAATGTTGCCACCTTTGTCTTTAGTTATAAAGGATACCTTATACAGGGTGGTCAAAATTTGTAACAATTTAAGTATGTGAAAACATATTTCTGAAATAAAGTTAACCGTTATCATAATTTAGTGTCATAATAAATTTTAAATTGACGTTTTGTAATAATATTGCACCAAACACAAACATATGACCAATAATTACCATGTTATACAGGGTGTAACAAGCGAAATGCACATGTATGAT
Source organism: Ophiura sarsii (assembly GCA_035610835.1). Taxonomy (NCBI): domain Eukaryota; kingdom Metazoa; phylum Echinodermata; class Ophiuroidea; order Amphilepidida; family Ophiuridae; genus Ophiura; species Ophiura sarsii. The sequence goes on along the minus strand of CM069446.1, from coordinate 62,936,666 downwards.
CGAGTCCTCAATCCACGCGTTTCTTCACTTTTTGATTTTATTTTGATGAAAGCAATGATAATGAAATGAAATAAAACACACATGAAATGATCATGTTACAATTAGAAATGTTGTCTAGATACATACTAAATTTAATATGGCCAATAACATTATATACAGGGTGTTACAAAATAAAGCACATGCGATCTAACGGAGTGCTTATTTGTGAACTGCCATAACAGATTTTGAGCATGGGTAAAATAAATTAGTATTCGGAAATTGTGCAAGATGCAATGTAAGTTCGTTTGTCAGACAAAAATCAACAGACTATTAACAATGACACCATGGACTCAAAGCCCCCACCCCTTCCCATATCTCGCTAAGCGCCGTAAATCTTTCAAAATTGATAAAGATGTCACAAATTCTGGACAAATTTCAAGATTGCGCGCATGCAATATGCACACCGCATAGTATCGCTTGGGACATTTAACCACGAGATGTACACGCGGGCTTTTTGAACTCACTCGGCATGCATGCAGTAGAGCGTGCATACCTCGTTATTTGAAAGCGGTCATTTGTCTGGTTATAGCAAAGTAAACATACCACACGTACATAATGTTAAGGGGCTAGTATCGCAATAGTTATACTGTTTTATTCCATGAAGTGGTTAATTTATGTTGAGCTATAATGCACAAGTGTATGAATTGTTATCAGTATAAATAAATCAATCGGTATACTTCTAATCGGTACAACAGCCAATCTCCCTGACATTCTATTTAGCATGTATCGTCAATGAGCGATGTAATGAAGTATTTCATTGCGTGTCTGTGAGATCAGCTCCTCACTGCGATTCCTCCTCCTCCTCCCCAATACTCCTGTTTACTCCTCAACGGTACACATCAGCCCGATCTGAAATTCCACCTAGCATGTATATTGATAATCAATAAGTGAAGTGAATGAAGTATTTCATAGCTTGTCTAGAGATTGGCGCTGTGTGTGTGTATGGGAATGGCTCCTCAATTATCCTCCTCCGGTTCCTCCCCCTCCTCCCCAAGCACCCGTTGATCAATTATTTGCTCCCAATTAAAACTGAAATAATTAAGACATTATTTTGTGGATGGTATGGAAAGAATATTTATTGTGCTTTGTAATGACACCAAATTGGTTATTTTATGACGAGAAATATAGAAACGGTGATAATATAAACATCATTAACAGTGTATAAATGTCACACCTCCTCAAAATACGGGGTTCCAATTCGTGGCACACGACCTTATATCAAGTCAATAATAATTTAGAAGTGACTGTCGCAACACAATACTTGGGATTTTGTCAAGTACTATTACAGGCTATCTTCAGTAGATAGCAAAAAAATGTACATGAAGTTTAAAAATTGAAAATAACTGTCACAAAACAATATTTGGATATGAGAAGAATCGATACATGTATAAAGTTATTGACAACCATTTCTGGTTAGACTAGCCATTAAACATGTATAAAGTTATAAAGTATGGCTTTTGAAATTGCTAAATGTTGAAATATTACAGGCTATCTTCAGTAGATAGCGAAAAAAATGAACATGAAGTTTTAAAAAAAAACTGTCACAAAACAATATTTGGATATGTGAAGAATCGATACATAAAGTTATTGACAACCATTTCTGGTTAGACTAGCCATTAAACATGTATAAAGTTATAAAGTATGGCTTTTGAAATTGCTAAATGTTGAATTATTACAGGCCATCTTCAGTAGATAGCGAAAATATGTACATGAAGAGGAAAAGAAAAAAAATTAAAAACTGCCACAAAACGATACTTGGATATGTGAAGAATCGATAATTGTATAAAGTATGGCTTTTAAAATTGCTAAATGTTGAACTACTACAGGCTATCTTCAGTAGATAGCATGCAAAATAGTTTATATCAAGTCAATACTAATTTAGAAGTGACTGTCACAAAACAATACTTGGTTATGTGAAGAATCAATACAAGTATAAAGTATGGCCTTTGAAATTGCTAAATGTCAAACTATTATCTTCAGTACCGGGTGGTTCAAAAAAAAGTTGACCCAAGTTCTAGGTTTTTAGTAAAAAATGTATTTGAAAATAACTGTCCCAAAACAATACTTGGATATATGTGAAGAATTGATTCATGTATAAAGTATGGCTTTTAAAATTGCTAAATGTTGAACTACTGCAGGCTATCTTCAGTAGATAGCATGCAAAATAGTTAAAATCAAGTCAATAATAATTTAGAAGTGACTGTCACAAAACAATACTTGGTTATGTGAAGAATCGATACATGTATTCAGTATGGCCTTTGAAATTGCTAAATGTTGAACTACTCTTTTCAGTAGAGAGCAAAAAAATGTTTATCAAATAAAAAAGAAAAAAATTGAAAATAACTATTGCAAAACAATACTTGGTTATGTGAAGAATCGATACACGCATATGGCTTTTAAAATTGGTAAACTATTATCTACAGTAGAAAGAAGGAAAAGGGTTTATAATGTAAAAAAAAGAATTTGAAAATAACTGTCACAAAACAATACTTGGATAATGTGAAGAATCAATACATGTCTTGAGTGTGGCATTTGAAATTTGCGTTTTTATCTCTCCGCGCGCAAAAGTAATCCAGGCATACGCGCGAGATTATGCCACACGCACGCAAATTATGCACAGTGCGTTGGTGCTTTCATGCGTGCCCACGTTCTTCTGTATTCATTCGCTGCTGTAAAGAAGCTTTGCCAATTTGGAGCTGATCAAACTATAGCTGTTATCTTCAGTAGACGGCAAAATAGTTATTATCAAGTAAATAAGAATTTTGAAATAACTGACGCTTTGATAAAGAACCCGGGGGGGGGGGGGGGTACTCACGTATGTCAGGTATACGGGGATGTGCCGCTCCAGTGGGTCGCTTTTTCATGAGACATCCTTAGCCATGGGTAGGCTTTTCAGTGAAAAATCCTTAGACATGGGTCCTGTTTTCACGATTTTCGCGAAAATTTGCCAAAATTAGGTCATTTTTCGCGAAAATTTGCCAAAATTAGGTCTATTTTCGCGAAAAATCACCCTTAGAAATGGGTATGGGTTTTGAATCTCCAGCGGCACACCCCCGACCAAACCAAATCCGAGTACCCCCCCCCCCCCCCCGGATAAAGAATGGCTTTCAAATTGCTACATGCATACTATCTGGCTATCTTCAGTAGATAGCATAATAAATTAATAATTGATATATCAATTTGATACACATTTTGAAGTGACTTTCGCAACAAAATACTTGGATATATAAGATGAAAAATTGATAATGAATGGCCTTTGAAATTGCTATGATGAACCACTAACCAGCTGTTGGCTATTCTTGGTACCATTGCCAATGTTTGATACCAGTGGCTACTGCACTTTGCTACTGTCGTTGAAAATGTGAATAATATTTTAATAAACGCGGAGAACTATTCCCCCAATTTGCCAATTGTCGGTGCTCTCTCAATAAATGTAATTTCTCTGTGCCCTCAAGCATTATAGCTCTATATATAACGTAACCTATTTCTGGGAAAGCCTGTTGCGCATATTAATGTTCTTACCACATGAATGAGTGAATCATATTGAATCATACTGGATGGATATTGAGCTAAATTCCTCTAACACAAAGATTGCTGGTACATGAACAGCGGAGGATTATGTAGCACGCATTACTAAATTAAGGAGTCAAGATTGCTATGGTATAAGAATGTCTTAAGTTTTTATTCCCTGACTCACCTATGAACACACATTAAACCTTCATATCCACAACACACTTATCTTTGTAATATTATTGGTTAAAAATTGCCAGTATTTTCTGACTGATACAACCACTACTACTACATGTACTCTTTCAGCATAGTATACGTCATTGAAATCGCCATAACTTTGAAGGTATCCATTCGATTTTGTTGAATGAGGTATCAAGCTGCGGAGGGGAGGTTTGCTCATTTAATGTGTGTCTCGGATTTTTTGTACCGATTGTATATTTTGGGTTGGCGGACCTCAAGTCGCCTGGTCAGGGACTTTATGTGCTAGGTGTATATCTATTTCATGGTAAACTTTGTAATTTGTGTATTAATTGTATATTAAACTTATGTTTTTCTATATATGAACGCACCGTCGGGTAGACGGGTGCCGCTGTTTTAAAAGCGTATGTTCAAATAAATAAATAATAAATACAGTCCTCAAGAAAAGTAACTTACCAGGTAATATGTGACCTGGCACCACAAAATGAGCGGAATGTCGCGGCGAAGATGTTGCTGAATTGAGCTAGGATAGCATGTTATTGATTTTTAAAAGGCAAATCAATAATATGCTATGCTGTCTCAATTCAGCAACATATTCGCTGCGACTTTCCGCTCATTTTGTGGTGCCAGGTCACATATATAGATATGCTTTAAAACCCAAATATAGTTCCATCCAATTTAAAAATATCAAATTACAAAGTTCTGGTTTAATTTCTTCTCTTCAATTTCAGATTTTGTCGCAAAGATTGGTTAACAATTAAAGAACAGTAACCGAAGAGAATGAGACAAAGTGCCACTTTAATTTTCGCACTTGGGTTTTGAACATGCAAAGGTAGTGTGACAGGTGTGTGTATGGGCTACATTGAATCAATTGAAACCTCCCCAATCCTCATCTTTCAATCGACCGGTGAAGTGTCGCTACCAATTAGCAATTAATCAATAATATGCCTATTGCTACACCGAGGCAGCGACTGCTTGCAGAAGAACCAAATGCTAAAAGGAACAAACGGATTTGATTTCTGTGTTGAACTCATAGCTTTGTTAACCTAACCCCCCCCCCCCCCCCCCCCCCCCCCCCCCAGTGCTAAAAAATGCTAAGTCCCTCTCCAAACGCATGCGCCGTCGGTTTTCGATGACGTAGTCAACCGAGCCTATATAATGAGTGCAGTATACTGCACGAATGTGTAGCTAAGGGCTGTGGCTTAGTGGTTGGAAGGTGGGGCTTGAGAACGGAGGGTCCTCGGATCGAATCCCGGCAGGTTCCCGGAGATTTAGTTGGTGTTTTTTCCTCAAAAATTGTGATCCTGGTCAAAAATCCTAAACCGGGGTTAGGGTTAATATTCAGTCAATCTTCATGCGCAATATCTCGAATTAAAGAAAAGAAATATCTTTTCAAATGTACAACTAATTATATCTTTACGTTGGAGCTATCATTAATAGTTTTGGAGTTACGGGCATTTTTATTACCTGTAAGTTTCTTTTTTTTGAGAACTATATAAACTTATAAAAGTTGTCATAGTTGTAAAGCTTCAATGTAACGTTGTGACTTTGCAATGACCTACTATGTTCATTGTTTTACAGTGACTCTTAAAACATGTTCATATATTTCTAATAAAAAAGTATTGAGCTATTAAATTGAAAGATGCACAAAGCAATACTTCTGCCTTGAGCTTTGATCAATTTCATTTCATTGTACTATTGGTTACACATCTTGCCCTCCCTTTCACTATGTTATAAAAACACAGGAAGGAAGATGACTACCGCCTCGTCTACCATTTTGTTGGGCTACTTACATGTACGAACAACTTGTAAGCCAGAAAAGTAGCCTAGAAGTACCATCTCTGTGAATTGGGCTTATTCTTGCCATGTACCCACACAAATGAAAACCTTGAATTATCATTTTGCATGCGGCTATATAATAGTTGTGTATTTCATATTTAGGTATGTCATAAGCAACATCTATTCAACATCTATTCAGGTCTTCACAATATGGGCCTGTTTTGTATAAGCAGTACTGGCCATTGAATGACATTTTTCATTTTTTTCCCCTGTGGTTCTCTGTAAGCTTGAATAAACAAGAAAATTATATGCATACTTTGAAAACCAGTCAAAATAAACATGGCTGATAACAAAATTGTATACCTCATAGCCAATTCTAAAAATAAAAAAATTGCACAGCATTTTTTGTCAACATCCTGGGATGTTGACATTTGAATTCAGATTTAGGTCTTTTGGTAGAGTCTATGAATTGCTTTCTCATGTATCTTTAATCAGTATTTGTACCCAGATGGCTTTAAAATGTATATTAGATCTGGATATGAAAATATGAACACATATGTTGTTACAATTGTGGAGAAATGGTTTAAATAATATAAAACAAATGATAGAGTTTTGTAAAATCTGCGACATTCGTCGTGTTTAACTAAATGTAGTGGATTTGCAAATAGAACGGCAACTTTATACAATTTTGCGAGCAGAGACGGTTACGCTGGTTCCCTGCACTGATGGTCTTCCCACACACTGTCCGACACATATTAATTACCGGGGTCCAAGCGTGATTATTATGGGATAACAACGTGGTGGAAATAAAAGACGATGATTTCCACTCGATAGAAGGACGCTGGTTTTCAGTTTTAAATATGGCTCCCAATTTTAAATACGATTCGTATTTAAAATTGGGAACCAGCAATTATAACGTCATTCTATCGAGTGGAAATTATCGTCTTCAGGTGGCAAGCCGCGATTATGGAATGGATTTCTTGGAAGCTACTGTACTATTTTCCGAAGCTGGCGATGCGGGTGGCGATGATAGCTGGGATGCAAATGTGTTAAATAAACCTTGATTCTGCTGCGTAAACAAGCACAGAGTATATGAGTCAGACGATGGAGGGTTCCAGAGAGAAAAGTGGGCCCGGCATAAAAACAAAGAGTTTTTGTTAAAATACATCATACACATGTCTAAATCTTCTTTTATCATATTTCCTTTTATCATATTTCCTTTGTCGTCTGTTAATTTCATTTTAAGATGTTGACCAGTTTTAAAACCTTACAATTAATTAGAAGAATTCTTTTTTTAGTTCATTTGGAACTGGACTAGGTAATTTAGTAAGAATACTTGCATCTCATAGCCAATTCTAAATTTATACCACAAATTGGGCTACTTTTTGTTCCACATACTTTTAAGGAAACTTTCTACCACAAATTGGGCAAATTTGTAACACAAATCAAATGGGCTACTATACCACAACATGGGCCACTTTCTACCATGATTTGAGCTACTTTCTACCATAAATTGAGTGAATTTCTACCACAAATCTGACAGATTTTGACCACAAATTGGGCTACTTTCTACTACAAAATTATCTACTTTCAAACAACAAATTGGACTTTTATCACCACAAATAAGGTTATTTTTTGCTCATATTTTGGCAACACTGCAGAGGAGGAGAAGTCATCCAGGGAATTGCCTGTGCTTCGAATCTAATATCCTGAAATCCACAAGCTTGTGTTTTTCTAAACCGTTAGACAAACGACTTTTCGGCACATCCGTTTCTCGCTTTGACTTCTTTCGTCCGTGCGTGACTGTTCAAAGATTGCAGGCTGCTTCTAATGCACCTATTGCATCTCCTTGATAGTCTGTGTTTGTAGGGGCATCAGGGATACATTATTCCATTGTGAGAATTCAGACGATATGAACCACAACAAATGTCTGCTTCAAAAAACATGGTATACTGTATTATGTTCAATCACAGTACCTGTGAGTAAAGGAGACACTCACCTGTTTTTAAGGGGATGGCAAGAGCATTGACATTAATAATACCGGACTGTTCTTATTGTAACCCACATAATCTCCCAGCTAACTCAATATATTATAATGAAAGATAATTTGGATTTTTGTTATCCGTCAGTTCACAATGATCCGCCAGTACATCCCAAAATTGTTGTTCTGCGTGTCCCACTCTCGCCAGGATAAATAACCCGATAAATTTGTCAATAAAAGGGTGTATGGTTTTATTGACACTGAACATAAACGTGAACGCTCTCCGGTATCGATGCGTGCCACAGACACTGGGCACGCGGCATGGTATTCCCATCAACCAGGCCAAAATCACTGACCAAGACGATTACTCTTTTTCGGCATAGGGGTACTCAAGACCGCCCTCATTAATATTCACCAAAGCGCACCTGAACACAGATTCTCATATGAGACGCACTAGTTGATGGCAATTGAAGGAGCTTGCTACAAGACTACATATGAATGGTAAACTATGTTACTTGGGAGCTTAAAAAGGGGCACTAATGAGATATACGTATGGGAGTGCACCCTCAATTTTCCTGGCAATTGGGTTTTTTGCACCAAAGTAATACTTAAGCATATATAATTACTAACTACCATCTGAAACTGTTAACCTAATAATTCACAAAGTATACATGTATCATGTAATATTTCACAATTTGGTAACTTTGATGTAGATCACATCGAAATTATCAGCAGAATTTGACACATATGGCTTCACCAGAATGTCTATCTAGCGCCATCACTTCAACCCTTTTCCCATGAAATATTACATTTCAGGGTTCTATTATACCTCATCTATTGAAACTATTTATTTTCTTCAAATTTTTATCACCAATATCTCTGTGCCCCTTTAATTATTTCATTCTCTGAGACATTGCCGTTATTCTTTGGCGAGTAGTTAATGAAATGACAGAAAGCAACAGTGACTTTTGAGCAGGGTTCTAGGTTGTTGTTTTTTTACAATTTGTGGATAAAATCATTAAACTGCCTCATAAAACAAGAAATTATGTGGCAGGAACCCTCAAAGTGCATTAAAAAACCCTAAAAAGACATTAATAGGGCCTCTGGATCCCATGCCATGATCCACTGCACTTCGTTCGCTACATTTTCTCCGTTCGCCGTCAGTAAATTTACCCGGTTCTAAAAAAAAAAAACCCGGTTCTAAAATGGTCCTGGCTAGAACCCTGCTTTTGAGCATCCGACCTATATACATGTACCTCATGCAATCATCATAGAACATTAAACATTGTTTCCAATTGGTAACACACTTGAGACGATTGGTCTACAATATGACAAGGACTATAACTCTTTAAATCTTCTGCGTTTCACAAGTTTGAAAGTATAATGATTTCAGTGCATATTTAGTTGATAAAGCGACACAGACAAACCTGTTCTACTGTCAAACGGACATTTGGGGTCTTTTTGTTTTGTTTTAAAGAAATTGCGAAATCTTGGTTAATTTTTAAATCACAACTTAAAAATAAAAAAAATCCACCATACAAAACAAACTTTTTTTTAAACAAATTGTGTAAAAAATGAATACGCCTAAACACAACATTAGTGTCAAAACAAGGATTTTTGTCATTCCTTTTTTTGGTTGGCGGGCCAAGCCCGCCAACCTTATAGCATGGGATTGCATATTCTTCCACATTTTGGTCTTTCTACATATACATGGAGGCTGCCATTTTGTTTTTAGTATGGAAAATTGTCTAAATTATTTTGTAGTCTTTGTAAATTACATGTACCTATGCAGTTTATTTTAACAGTCCTGCAGTCTGTGATGGAGTCAAAGCTATATATATTTGTTTAGCCTTGATAATTCAATCAGAGAGATGTTATTAGACTCCCAACAGAGAGACATAATAGCATATATTGTTTGACTAAGGGGAAATCTCCCAACTGTCCTGGGGCTGTTTAATGAGTTGTGGATGTCATATATACCTAGATTGTTCTTCAGATGTTACGCCCCCCCCCCCCCCCTCCATGCACACACATCAACTTTATTGGTTTCCTGTACTATTTTTAGACTGTTGTGTTTTGATTTGGGGTGTTTTTGTTTGTTTGAAAGATACATACACCATATCCCTTCTTTTTTCTTTTCTTTTTTTTTCTCTTTTTTTTTCTTTTTTTTTTTTCTTAATTCTTTATTCTATGATACACAATAAATTTATACAATAACATCAATATTTACAAAATAATATAATATAATAATAGCAAGTATGTACAATGTGGCAATCGATTAAAAAAAAAACCGACATAATTGATATACATGATGACATAGTAATTACAGAAAAATCAGTCTACGAAGACAGAGTTCTTTTTCAAATAGGAATAACAGATTTTGGTGGTTGCCGTATCTAAACTTGCTTATGCATAGTTTCCCAACGGCGATGATGAGGTTAATAAATTTCAAATCGTGATGGTCATAAGTATTATTGTGGTAGTTCAATATAACAATTTCAGTGGTCAATACAAAGCATGTTGATAATTTACGCGAGATAACTTGACTAGCGTAAGACCATAGCTGTTTAACTAGATTACATTTGAAAAAGAAATGGTCGATATAGTCAATCACGTTGCATGTGTGACAAATATTATTCTCTACCTTACCCATCTTACATAGAAGTACTTTGGTTGGATAAACATTGTGGAGGATTTTCCAATTTAATGAGATCAACTTCGCTTCATCGGTGCACTGTGGAGTGGCGAGCCAAATGTCGGTCCAATTGAATGAGTAATTGGGGAATCTAAATGGCCAATTTGTACACAGAGGAGGAACATACAAATTGTGAATCATGGCTTTCCTAAAACCTTTGTTTGTACAGGTATCAATAGGGACTGAATTAAAATAAACATTTTCTCCGTTGTTGTCGGGAGTTGTGGCATTGTCACAAGGAGTCTTTGTTAATTTCCAATCAATGGGAAGCGCATTGCGGAGAGCGTAATATTGCAAAATTATGGCACCCTTATCCTTTAGACGATTACGGAAGTGGTTAATGGAATAGAAAGAACCATCATCGTCAAATAGGTCACCCACAAAAATAATTCCCGACTTAATCCAGTCTATGAAGAATAGTGTGTTATTTTTCAATTGGATAACATCATTATTCCATATAACTTGATTATGACATGATGCAATATCATCTTTGATTATAACTTGCTTAGTGTCGAACCAGATTTTAAATAGCTTATAGTAAAAAGAAGGTAATCTCTTTAACATAATATGACACATGTTGTTAAGCTGCTTAAATGTACAGTTACAATTAAAAATATTCATACCAATACCCAACTTGTTTATATAGTACAATGGGATATTTTTCCAACATGCAATATCTGAGTTGTTAAGTTTCTTAATCCATGACAGCTTTAGTGAATCGAAAAATAGTTTGGTGTGAAACATGTTTATACCACCTTTATCGTAATCGGCAATCACTGTGTTTCCGTTTGACTGCTTCTTCTCTGCCCCAAATAAATTTGAAGAACATGTTATTGAGTTTCATAATAATTTTATCAGGGATATCCATGACAGAGGCAATGTATGACAATCAGGGCTGTACTTTCGCGTAAATGATTCGCGTAAATCACTTCCGCGTGAATCCAGGTGGATTCTCGCCAAAAAAAAAAAAAAAATCTTTTTAAATTTTTTTTTTTTTTTTTTTTTTTCTTCTTTTATTTTTCCAAGTTCAAAACAGGACCTTAGATGACTGGTATTTGACTCTAAACTGTTCAAGTTGAAATTAAAATGATGATTGTTCTTAACAATAGTACAATAAATGTTTAAAATGCGGAATTTAAATTCAGTAAAAAGGATTCTCGCAAAAATATTCTGCGAGAATCCATTTGCGAGAATCCATGGATTCTCGCAAAATTCCTCTGCGAGAATCCATTTGGATTCTCGCAGGATGTCGCGAAAGTACAGCCCTGGACAATTGTGATGCTAACAGTGTTTTAACAATCAAATTTCTACCTGTCATTGAGAGGCCACGCATTTTCCAAGCACGTATAGAGCGTTCAATATTTTCCATCTTGCCAATCCAATTACATTCGAAATTATCAATGGAAGTGCTTGGTGAGAAGGTGACACCTAGGATTTTTATTGTGTTGTTTGGAGCTAGTTTCCATTTGACATCACCAACACAGTAATCCCTGGTATTTTGGTTGGTATGCAACAGAATGAACAGATGCTTCAGAAAATGGTTACAAAACATGATTCTTTCTCTTGGATCGCCCCCATTCCATTTCAATGGAATTTTTATATAATAAACAAATAAATTCTACTTCAACCATAGTTTTACTAAAGAATATTGGCCATATTAAATTGAATATAATTCTAATCAAATTAATTGATTATATATGACATATTTAAAACTTCAATTGAATGTAAAATTTATTCATTTCTATATTTCTATATTTACTTATTTACTTTTTATATTATTAATTAGGGACCGTTCATTATTTATGGTGGAGGGGGGGTTGGGACAAATTCGAGACTCGTATGTCAAAATTACCTAACCCCCCCCCCTACAGCTGAAACTGAAAATTACATGACCCCCTACTAACCAATAGATTTTTACACCCCCCCCCCCCCCCCTCAAAATCAACTTGTCACATACTTAGGGGATGTATTTTTCTTTTGCCCATGGATTCGTTGGTTGTGCCCTCTGAACGGCCAATAATTTAATGACTAACTACATTGCGAGCGTAGCGAGGCGGAACATTTGTCATATATTTATACATTTTGGGTGTTTTGTGAGTCTTTATAACCCGAAAAAAAGTTAGAACATCCAGACAAAAACGTATGAAATATTCTTGTGAGCTTTGGTGCAGAGCTGAGAGTGAGACGAGGTGAAAAGCATGCAAGAAATTACCGTTTTTAATCAAATTATATGCCTAGGCTATATTAACATGTTTTTATACACCTCATGGCTCTAATGTTTTCAACCATTGATGATTATATAGGTGTTTTGCGCACATTTTCTTACGACCTTTCAACTTCAAAACATGTAGGCTACTTATGATGAGACTACTTTCGTACAGCAAATCATTTTTGTGCACAAAAAATTGGCATTTACACTCCAAAATAGCCTCTTAAATCACTCCAATCACCACCATCTTTATAGTTTGAAAAAGTGACACAACCCCCTGTTTAAGAATAAAAAGTTACATAACCCCCCCTATTTCAACATATGAAAGTTACATGACCCCCACTATATTTTACCCAACCCCCCCTCCACCATAAATAATGAACGGTCCCTTATCTACATAATTATTCATTTATTTATTGAATCATTTTTTATTTATTAATGTTTTCTCATGTTTATTTGTTTTAATTTCTTTATTTTATAATTTTAATTTTTAATATTTTAATTTTTAATATGCGTGTATTTATGTATTGATTCATTAGTTTATTGATTCATATATTTTCGATTTAAAATTTAATTTTCGATTTATATATTATTTATTAACAAAATTATTCAACTATTTATTTAAAAGTATTTTTAAAAATATATGTTACTCATTTATTTATTTCTACATTTATTTATGTATTGATCAAATAAATTGAATACATATTTATTTATAATATTACTTATTTGCATAATTATTCATTTGTTTATTTGATTCAGTATTTTGTTTATTATTTTTTATTTATGCTGCCAAAACCGTGTTTATCACTAAACTATGGCTGTAATTTATATTGCTTTCTAGTAATGCCATGCAAGAATCTTGCACAATTATCATCTATGCGCTTGCTTCTTCTGCCACATAATTTTAGCAACTAAAAGCCGTATTTTACAAATGTAGCTATTTTTGCTCTTTCTATTTGCCATATATCGCAATTTCCTTTTGACCGCCAACTTTCCATTTTAATGGAATTTGTATTTCTTCTAAAATCATTGTTTTTGTTTTGGAGGTTTTTCCAGGATTTTCAAATAAAAAAGGAACAGTATTAAAAAAATAAAAAATTTGCACTGCCTTAAACTTGAGGGTGTTTTTCAGCCTAACTGTATCTGTACTGTGGTTAATATCATGTACCACATTATGCTACATTGTATGTATATAGTAAGGGTGGGAGCGAGTCCCAGAAAATGTCTAGTCCCGGGACCAAAATGTACCATCCCGATACCCGAAAATAAAACATCTCCAACATTTCTTACTCTTATGCTTGCTAAAACTGCCATGGCTTTTCACTTCCGTATTTGCCAGGCTGCCACAATCTTGACAATATAGATGGCTCCCTAACAATCAGTCCAGAATATGTCTGGAGAAATTTGGGAATCGCGAGTCCTGCCCTCAAGATTTAATTGAGTCGCGGGAGCACCATTTCCTGAAAATCCCAGCCCTACTATGTAGCATAAATATATGCATCTTCATTCTGCATTAAAGGTATATTATGTGATCTTTTCCAGGGATCGCCCTCAATCCTCGAAAAAAATTGAAAGTAGACTTTCTTGCAGATTTACATTTCTGAAATTCTGATCATAAATCGTACATACAATCATGGTTTTAGAGTGAAAATAAACTGTCGGAGTCTGCGCCAACAACCTATTTTTACTCAAAATTCACTCTAAAACCATGATTTCGAGGTAATTAGGAATCGTATCCCTCTGTAACTTGGAATATATTCATGATTTTTGATCAGAAATGTAAATCTGCAATAAAATCAGCTTCCAATTTTGTTTCGAGGATTGAGGGTGTCCCTGGAAAAGATCACATAATATACCTTTAAATTGGATTACACTACACATGTAGGCCTATTTGTTTCATAGAGTTTATACTTAATTAATTTGAACCTGGTATGTCAGAGTGCAAATTCAAACAAACACACAAATTCATCATCTGTTACACATCATTAACATTCATTATGTATAATTGAAATTTCTGGCAAGCATTCTAGCATATCAGTGTAATCACAAAATCAGTCATGCATGTCTTGTGATTACAACCAAATTGGCTAATGCCCAAACATCCATTTTGTAAGTTTAATAAAAAGAGTATATTTTTTTACATTTTTTATGTCAATCATTTTCATTTTAAAGTTGACTATACAGTAAAGTGGGTTATACAGAGCTCAAAAAGTCATTTACCATGCAATAAATATACTCACAACCAGGGTTCACAGTAGCTTCAAAATTATGTGGTCCAGTTGGACCCCATATCCTGGCAATTCTCAGAATTATGGAGTCCAAACAGAATTTTTGGGAGTCCATGAAATAATGATAAATTCCCTAATTATGATTACTGTAACGCAAGTCCTATGAGGCCACTCAAAGCGAGATCGTATAACTTTTCAAGGAGGTTAAACGCACACAATATACTATATAAATTGACATATCAAACAGTTGAACTAAATATTATCAATAAAACGTTCATTACTGATTAACAATATACAATATTTATATTTATCAAAAAAACATACAGAAAACTTCAGAATTAAACAATCAAATTAATTGTTGTGCATTTGCCCTGAACGTACCTCCCCTATTGCCAAATTGAACCGACCCGTGTCACCCTGTGCCGTGTCACAGGTCAACACTTATTATAATACATGCAAATCATTTATCTCTTTTACCAACTGTAGAGCACTCGCAATTCCCGCACGTGCACACACGTACATACATTTGTTTACGAACAAGTATCTTACTCTTGTGGAGGAGACGATAATGGAGAATATCGTGCTTCGCTGTGTGTCTGTGTATATAATGCACTGATTTGTTTTGATAAAAAACGCTGCGCAAATGAGAAGTATTTGGGAATGTTGTGGACATTTTCGACGATTAAGCCTAGCAAATTTTGATGCAATTTCAGATATTTGTAAACTGCGATGCATCGTGAATTCGAGATCGTATTTATAGTAGGTTGAATAGCCTCAAGCTAGGGCGTCCAAGCAAGACGCAATAACACAGGACATTTCAATATTATGGCGTCCAAATCAAAAAAGGGCGTCATAGACGCCCGGACGCAAGGTAGCGTGAACCCTGCTCACAACCAAGGCTCAAGATAAGAGGTTTTTTACCGGGAGCTACTTTTTTTGAAAAGTAGCTCCCGGTTCACGGGATTTCGTGAGAACCGGGAGCTACTTTAGTCTACCGGGAGCTATTTTTATTAAGTTAAATAAGGGCACAAGGCATACATTTTTCGTTCATTAGACGGTAGTAAGTCCAAGCTAAGCAGTCTAGAGCAGTAGTTCTCAACCTTTTTGCCCCACGACCCCTTTTGACATTCCTGGTAAGTACCGTGACCCCCAAAACAAAAATTGAAAGAAAAATAACACCAGCCGGATATCATAAATGAAACCGCCTGGTCTAGAGTATAACTAGTGTTGTATTTACTTGTAAGTTGTATTTCAACCGTGTTCTGACTCCTGTGTTGTGAATTTGTGATATTGACTTGACATAACAAAACACACAATGTTGGAAAGAGTATTAAATTAATTTGCTTTTTACACATTTTAAAGTGCCATTCTAAATGTTTTATTGTAAATGGTAATAAAGGCTCATACTTTTGTAGTTGGCAGTGTTTGGACCTGGACCTGGTCTTTTATTAAATCCATAATTTAAAAGCGTCGATAAATGCATACGATGATAAGATCGAGACAAACTTTCCCTTTTCGCGCATGCTCCGTGGCCAAGAAACTTAATTGAGAAGTGAACTCCCCTTTTGTAAATTCGCTACGTCATAATCATGATCACGCAATAATGACATCGGCACTCTCGCAGTATACATACAGTAAACAATTAGGATTGATTTTGGGAACTTTTCACTGATAAAAAATAGTATTTTGTGATAAAAACGTGGCTGTTATGAATTATGGAGACTTTTAAACAACATACTCGACCCAGATATTAAACAAAAAGTCCAGCGTGGCAACATTTTTAATCGAAATCGGATGGTTTTGGGTAAGCTTCCAGATCGTCAACGGGCGCTGGTTTGGGAAAAATATCAGCGCTCGGTCATTTATCCGGCCTATTCCTTGGTCTTAAGCAAAATATGAGAACCACATCTGACGGTAGAACTGGATGATTCAGTGTGAATAGCAGCGATATAATTTTGTCCATGTTAAAGTTCAACACACTTTGTATTTCATAAAGGAAAACAGTTTGTGACCATAGATTCCTAATCAAGCAGAAAACATATTAAAACTGCATGTCAAATGTGTACAAATTATTTACACAAGGTCTGGGTCTTAGAGTAGGGATTGCCATCAATTGAGTATACCGCACTATATAATTTGGCTTGCCAGATGACCGCACCTGTCAATTCCCTGGGAGGGGGGGGGGGGGGGGGGCACTCATGTATAAAAGTTGTAATCATCTGTGTGAATCCACTCTCAAAAACTCCCCTTAACACGGAGTCTCAAAGAAAGAAAAAGTTACCCTTAAACAAGGAGTAAAGCTTGACAAAATCATGACTCATAGCAACTGATATCGGTCCTCAAGACAGAGTTTAGACTGAAAAAAGTATTGTGTGATTCAGTTTTGTTAGTAAATTTGTCTTGTAATAGGCCTAACCATTTTCAGCTATTTTAACAATGATGGCGCTTGACTATCGGCCCAAGCAACCCTTAGCGCGGATTCAGATTGAAAAAGACACACTTATTCTCTGAAATTGGCGAAATTTGATACCCTTAGCACAGGTCCGCCTTGTGGTTATAAAAAGCACCATTAATCTGTGTTTTCGTTCACGCGGATGATTACAACATTTTACCTGACTGCCCCCCCCCGGGTCAATTCATATGCAGATTTAGCATTGCAAAACATAACTTTCAACTTACCAAACAAACTATAATTACTATAGGTCATTCACTATCAAATACAATGTTTAAACATTTGGTACAATAATGAGTTAACAAAATGTCATTGTCACGTTCCAAAACCCTAACAAACTAAACCATTCCCCGATCGTATACTATGAATTATAACTAGATTGAGTATTGCCAGATCAGGTCAGGGTTCTAGCTACGGTGGGCGGCACTGGGCGGGGCCGCCCGGCACTGACAATATCCGCCCAGCACTCTTCTTTTTTTTTTTGGTTTATTTTTTAACAATTTGTGGATAAAATCATTAAACTGCCTCATAAAACAAGAAATTATATGGTAGCAGCCCTCAAATTAACCGAAGGCACCGAAGGCAACTGCCGTCGGTGCCCCACCTAGTTGTCTTGATGCCCTCAACTTCTGGCTGTTTTTACTCCATTGAAAAGTACATAATTGCCTTGTGCCCCTTTCAAATTGCCTGAATTTGCCATGCCCTTTTCATTTCTTAATTTGAGGGCTGTATGGTAGGAACCCTCAAAGTGCATTAAAAAACCCTAAAAAGACATTAAGAAGGCCTCTGGATCCCATGCCATGATCCACTGCACTTCGTTCGCTACACTTTCTCCGTTCGCCGTCAGTAAATTTACCCGGCACTAAAATGGTCCTGGCTAGAACCCTGGATCACGTACTAACCAGATTAGTCGATTAAGCGTATATAAGTGCGCATTTGATTACAATCATTATAGATTATTATGATTTCAATATGTATTTTAGTTCTAATGGCTTTTTGGATGAATGGATGCACGCCACAGAGTACCAGTATTTTTATAGTTCAATGAAAAAAGAGTTGTAATAACCTTACAGGGCCGTCAGCAACTTTTGCCCAAGGGGGGTGCGTTTTCACGATTTTTTACCGGAAAGGGGGGTGCGTTTTCACGATTTTTTACCGAAGGGGGGGTGCGTTTTCACGATTTTTTACCAGAAGTAGTAGTATGACGTCAGAGTGTTAGTGCTGCAGCACGCTGACGATGCGAGCGCCTTGGCGCGATGCCGCGAGAGCCTCTGGCGCGAAGCCAATAACGGTTGGGGTCCAGGGGCCTGCCTTAGGGCCCCTGGTGGGGGTCCAGGGGGCGAAGCCCCTTGAAGCTCTGAGCATAACAGCGAATTTAGGACACAATTTTCATGTATCTTGCCATCGTTGACCCCATTTTCCATTGATAAAACAACATGTTACCCTAAAAAATAAATTAAAAATTAAAAAAAGAGATTTTCACCCAATGCACCCCCCCCCCCCTTTAACACCCACGTTGACAAGGATGTTCACCTTGCAATTCTACCGACTTCAAGCATGCTTCAAGGGACATTTTGGTACTACATAACTCCCTTTGCCAGCACCGCCCACCCCCCCCCCCCCCCCCCCCCCTTAGCACTAGCAGTCTTGCAGTGACGATGGACAAAAGAACAGGAAGAGGGGGGGAGCCGGTTAATGGGGAGACCAAAAACATTAGGTCCTCAGCCCCCGGGGATTGAACTTGGGGCGTCGCCGGGTGACAGGCGAGCAACTCAACCACCACCACGAGCGCTAGGTTGACTGGATCCTCATGTCTTCCCTATTTTACACACAGCCCCTGCGAGGGTGCTCAAATGTGAAGACTGGAAAAAATATAATTCCAAAAGTGTGCGCTGATCAACTGCTGAATATACATGAGCTATTCACGCACCAGTCACACCGCAGTGCGCCGATAGTTTCACGCGGCGTTGTACACCGTGTGACGCGATAGGGCGCACAATTTGCCTCCCTGTGGCGCAGCGTGACGATCGTTCGATGCACTGCCTTTGAATTGGACCAATTGGGTGGTATTTCTGTTGTTGCTGTGTACAAATGCGCATGCTCGGTACTGGTATGCATATGCAAAGTTGTCGTGGAATTCCACGACAAAACCGCATACATTTTGGACGTACTATTTTCCCAGTCCCTCTTTTTGGACCGCCATTTTT
The DNA here is from genome assembly GCA_035610835.1 of Ophiura sarsii. NCBI lineage: Eukaryota > Metazoa > Echinodermata > Ophiuroidea > Amphilepidida > Ophiuridae > Ophiura > Ophiura sarsii. The sequence goes on along the minus strand of CM069446.1, from coordinate 62,917,368 downwards.
TAAGATGGCGGCCATATATAGAGGGACAAAGGGACCCAGTCTAGAGCGCTAGGGCTGCACAGGGTAACATTTCATACACCGTATATCGGGGGTTTATTGCAGCATGGGATAGAAGTTGCGTGCACCTTGAAGTGATGCTCACTGTGTGGTTCTGTATGGTGTAGTGGGGTTACGGATTAGGGGGAATTAGGATTTATTAAACAAATGAAACAGTTCACCTGTATCCTTAATCATTTTATACCATAATCACTTCAAAACACTACACTACTATGTAGTCTATTTGTCCATCACGAGACAGTGACGTATACATAGGCACAATATTTACGAACGCATAAAGTGTCTTTCGCCTTTCTACGCGTGAGTGTATACGCCAGCGCTTTGAGTAGACGCATGCATTTATGTACTGCAATTAGTGATGAAGCAGTTATGTCAATGTCTCGTGATGGACAAATAGACAATAGTTGCTAGTAGCGCCCGCTTCCCCAGTCTATCTCATGGCTCGACCAGGCAGGCTATCAAATGTAAAATCGTAACCCCCTGAGAACTACCGGCAGATTGGTTAAAAAGATGGATACATCATTTATTGCACCAATGAGAGACATTGTTAGAATAATTGTATCCCTGATAAAGATGGGTGTGAAACATTTAACAAGCTGCATTTGAATTGGCTATTCATATGAGTACATATTGTAATAAACCAATCAGAACCACTGTAAGATAGACAGGTAGACCCCAAGATGTTCCAGCTGACTCTGTGTCGCGATCAGTTATGTGCCAGACCTCCCCGGTTTGATCCCCGGAGCTGGCGCCCCTCACAAATTTGAGCCGTTTTCTCTCCATTAAACAAAAACCTTGGGAGTTAGGGTTAGAGCATGTGTACTGTCACAACAAAATGATGCAGTTGTCGCACTTGTCAGTAAAATGCATTTTGAGACATTGATGGAATTAGGCGTGGAAAACAAAGAAAAATCAAGACAATTTTACAAATAGTTTCTTCATAAAATCAGAAAACAGTATCCTATCTTAACCACAAAAGTGTCATTTTGAAGCATTCAAAAAGCTCCCTTTGTTGGTATAAGATTTTTGCTGTGGCTGTACACATATTGGCGAATTTGGCGTTTCATGAAAATAAGTTCCCACAAAAAATAAATAATTTACCAGTTACAATTGGGTTGTATCAATACATTGAGGTTCAGGGTTAACTACACACTCATACACAATGACAATGTTCAACTACAAAAGGTATAACTCTAATACAATACAACAGGTATCAGATGAACAAATATCGCGTTACCTCCGCTTACCAACCCTGTAAGTCACAAAAGTTACATTGTATTTAGCTTCATTCTCTGTTTGTTTTGCACAGGAAATCTGCATTTTCTCACCAATGTTGTTATAAATAATATTATTTAAATTTTGCTAAGATAGGCCCCTCACAATTGACTTTGAGTTTCCTGTTGGAGGTTAAAAAATGGATGAGGTGGCTTTTCATATTAATTATTAATAATCTTTTATTTTCTTTATCACTTTATTTTGTGGGCACAACCAATTTTCAACCCCTTATATCGAGGACTCTGCATTTAATTATTTAAATCAACCACATATTTGAAACAAATTGTAATCTCTAATTCCAAAATATCAAGCAGCCTGTAGAATAGAGTTTCCTTTTCTTTATTCTTAGAGAGTGGGTAATGAATGTGAAGTGAATCTCATTTCGACTCATTTATTTATTTATCATGCCTATGGTTTTTGCCAATTAAAACTCTGGCCATTCAATATTATGCATTTTAACCATAGGCGGGAAGCGAGGTGGGGGGGGGGGGGGGGGGGGGGGGGGGGGGGGGGGAAGGACATGTCCACAACCCCAACCCATCAAATTTGCCAGGTGCCCCATAGAACACACATATTTAATAACAAATCACTGCCCACATTTCTAGCTTGCACTGTATTTCAGTACCAGCAAATTCTGACTAAATGCCATAATTATATGTACCAGCTGTTGGAATTCTTATTATATTTAATAAAACTGGAAATGAACATCAAATTAAAGGTAGATGACCCGATCACATTTTCGTAACACAGAATTATTTCAAACATACGCAGATTTTCATATCATATGAAAGCTCGTATTTTTCTCATCATCATACTGAAATTGACGGCCTTAATCGGTATAAATTACGGAAAAATCGATGAAATAACGTC